>OZ007595.1:212248484-213448484 GCA_963931845.1 Maratus michaelseni | reverse complement strand
AAAAAATTATTTTAAGAGTTATTTTATGTTTAAATAGAGAATATAGTTCAGTTTTATAGGATCAAAAGCTATGCATAGCTATTTGCCCGTCTTTTGTAGGCATACACTACACTAAATTGTATTGCGCAGTGTATATTTTATTTTTTTACTATTGTCGAGTTTTTAGTTTATTATTAATTCATATTTTGAAATAGCGTTTTTTGTAATTTATTTTCTGTTGCAAGCTTTTAAAACGCTTGAATAATAATATTTCCGAACAAAGTACTATTTTGAAGTGAAATATATTTACGCATGCAATATTGAATCTGATAGAAAATAGCTAAATTATTATGTGGGAAAAGCATTTTATGGTACAAATTACGTCCTACTTAAAACTATATATTTAGTCTAACTTTTTTAGAAAACTTTTTCTTCTAGACGATGTGTTCCCAATATTTTTTCTCACACATACCCCTTGCTTAGACTTTCTATTTATACGTACCTCTTCTCAATTAAATCAGCCCCCAAATATATTTGTTTTCGTTCTTAAGTAATGTTCTTATGTTGGTTACTAATAGATGCAATTCTCTTTAAAATTTCAACTGTCGGCCATTTATCGATTTTGAACCAACAACACGGTATCAACATAAAGTCACTCAAAACAATAAAAATTGGCTAAAGATTTGAAATTAAACATTCACAAGGAAGGAAAGAACCTACACCCATTGACACACGTTAATGAGTTTATGTTAATGCTGCCCAGACAAACACTAAATTCATCACCTGCTTTCAAATGGGTATCCTCTTTAATAAAAAGCTATGCGTTACTGACGACTGGGATTTTCGATAATCGTTGCCACAGACTAAACTCGGAAAATGAAACATTTGAAGTTACTGAAAAAATTAATAGCTCGAAGAGTATTTGTCACAAAATTGTTAGACAAACTTCGTTAGAAAGGTAAAAAAAAAAGTATTTTTCTTGATATACATTTCCAATCTAATGATTAAGCTGTTTTTCAAATATTGAATTTGAAAAATTACAAAATATCACAATGGAGTATCATAGCGTAATCTTCACGCGTAAAAAGATAATGATAACGGCCATGTGTCCTGACGTATACTGGCAACTAGTCACAAATTATAGTAGCCTTACTATTCTGTTAAAATATAAAAGGGAATTATGATGCCACGAGTGCATTATTTTTAGTTATTTAATTTTAATATAATCATCTTATAAACAATGTTTTGGAAATTTGTTTTTGAATGGGACTAATAAATTGGCCAGTACTGTATATTATTTTGAGTTTAAAAGAGAAAAGTTGGGGGAGCGCTTTATATTATTTAGGTTTCCTCAGGAACTTTTGGTCAGAATTGAAAGTTTAATATATTAAACCGTCAGAAATTAAATTGAAATTAAATCGGCAATAACTATAATGACTGTTCTTCAGTTCGGTTGGATATATTTTCATTTAAAAATATAAAATCATTCAACATTGAATTTAGGTATTTTTGAGGTTACTATCATGGGCCTGGGCAACGCCGGGTATGTCAGGTAGTTAAATTATATCTTGATACGATTTATGTTTTATCTACGTATTTCTAGAATTACTAGAGAGAAAATAATATTAAAAGGAAAGGGATTTGTACAGCGAAGAGAATATTAGATGTGGGCGTATATAATGGCAACAAATGATCAACCAATTAGTTTTGACATGTTCCTTCATTTTATGCTAATAGTCTATTTTACTTTTGCACAAGTCTGTCAAACGAAAAGTTTAGAGTTTTGTTTATGTGTTTTCATTTTAACTTTTTGTGTTTTGTGCCATAACCAATATAATTTTCACTTACCCCCAAGTAGACAATCACGTACGCCAGGGGTACGCGTACCCCAGGTTGGGCACCGCAGTTCTAGACCCTATAACAATATGTGGATTTTCATACGTTGAAGTATATTTTAATGATGCTTGAATAGTGGATAACAGCATTAAAATGAAAGTTTTAAGTTGAAAATTACATCATAGTTAACAAGAGATATTTCTTATTTAACTAATTAAGATATCTTAATTACATAAATAAGAAATTTAAATACCGTATAAGTTGTTTCTTTTTTTTAATGACAAAGATGTATTTGTGAAATATGGATGAATAGTATTATAGTAATTCATATACAGGGTTTATCTGAAATGCTTTAACTAACTTAAAGGGATGATAGTACTCATGAAGACGAACAAAAAATGCAATGGGACATGGGGGTTCAAATGACGTTTAACCCTTTCAGGGGCAGTGGTATGTTTATGAAATCACTTAATTTTAATTCCAAAACGCCACAATGGCACCAGAATTTTGCTAAAATCCTTTCCATTTAATATGTATGTGAAATATAGCTTTTTTCATATTTATAAACAATTTTTTTTGTAAATGCCGGTGCCAGTCATTTATTTCAACATTTTAGTACTAAAAGTACTTTGCCCCTGAAAGGCTTAACCCGTAACAGGGGACGTGCGGTCTCACAGACCGCATACCATCTTTCTCCCATCACCCCTATTTCATGCTTCCTCCAATTGAATGGATTCTTCCCCTAGCTTCATGTTTCGTGACCTTCGCCTTGATGCTTTATTATCAGAATGCTCTGGCAGCTGTATCTGGGTGAAATTATATCACATTCTTCTAAAGCGGTCTGTGAGACCTCACCTCCCTCTCAGTGTTACAATTTTCGGCAGTAGGTAGTACCGATGGCTTTGATGTTAGGTCCATGGAGATGCATTTATCCTTCTGATCCGCATTATGTGGAAGAATTGGAAAACATTTTAAATGATATTGGTAGTGATTTTAGTGAAGAAGATGACTGCGAAGAAGATTTCTGTGACGAGGACTAACTTTTTTGCATTCATAAAATCAATGAGATACTGATACTTCAGATACTGTCAAAAATTTTCTGTATTGTGCTACATAAAATTTTCATACATTAAAATTTGATTTATATATTAAACAAAATAAAATTAATATTTGATTCATAATACATACGTTTTTAGTTTTAATTTTAGGGAATTTACTGAAACATATGATATTTTGTGAGAAATTTTAGACTGTGGGAAAATTTTCTGGGGAAAGTTTTATTTCACTTTAAAGTGTAAAATTACTTTTTTCTTTTGAAAGTTAAATTTCAAGCAACATCTAAGTGAAATTTCAGGATGATATTTTAATTAGACGATTTTTAAAAAATTATAATAGTTCGCGGTCTCTGAGACCGCACGTCCACTGTTATGTACTACTTTTTCACCTCCCCTGTTACGGGTTAAAGGATGAAAATCGAGAAAATGCGTCTGAAAATGGACTGGCACCTGAATTTACAAAAAAAAAAATTGTTTGTAAATGAGAAAAAAGGCTATATTTCACATACTTATTAAATGGAAAAGATTTTAGTAAAATTCTGGTGCCATTGTGGCGTTTTGAAATTAAAATTGAGTGGTTTCATAAATATACCAGTGCTCCTGAGAGGGTTAAACGTCATTTGCGACCCCATGTTCCATTGCATTTTTTGTTCGTCTTCATGAGTACTATCACCCCTTTAAGTTTGTTGAAGCATTTCAGATACACCCTGTATAATTATTCAAGAAAGAGACGTTCAGATCTATTTCTATGAGTTTTAAAAATATGTGTAGTGGTACTTTGAAAGTTATATTTATGGAAATGTGTTGAATTGCAGCAATATATGGACTATGTATTGTATTTAGATGTGTTCTTATTCGAATCTGATCGATATAGTCTGGGTTTGAGGGGAGGGCAACCTTATACATTTTAAGCTGCAACGCACTTTTTTTTTTCAAATCAAAGTATCTAAGGTATCTGAATGCACTAGATTAATTTTAACACAATTAGTCAAATTGATAAAGAAATCATATGAGTTGTAATTTTACAAATAGAAGAAAAATGTCCGGGCCAGGAATCGAACCTGGGATCTCTTGGCTGAAGCCGCCACGCTCTACCAACTGAGCTACCCCGGTCGAATCTGGAGGGCATAATTCATCCAGTTAACCTTATTGATCTTAACAGCCAAGAGATCCCAGGTTCGAATCCTGGCCCGGACATTTTTCTTCCAGTTGGAAAATTACAACTCGTATCTGAATGGACCCATTTGAAATTATTTCGGGTGGTGCATGTCCCTCCTCAACCTAACATTCCATACAAAATTTATAAGGTGTTTTTATTTGTTAGCAGTTTTTACAGTACAATTAATAAGTTTGCACTTTTTGATAACAAGTACAAAGATTAATAGTTTCACAAAATCTTTCCTGAGGCAATTTGACTTCTAACAATAGTTCTAAGTTATCAATATTTTTAATGTTTATCCCTTTTAGGTAGCTTTCAATATAAAAAGTTTTTCCGGCCTATACCCGCAGGAAAAGGTAGCTTCCATATTCCATGTTTTTAAAAATCCAACTCATTTTACACAAACAACCGAAGCTAAAATACTTGAAACCTGATTAGATTTTTGAACATTCAATCTCAGTTTTCGTTAGAACTTAATTTGAATGCCAATTTCAGCATGAGAGTTACAGCATAACAAAAATCGGATTATTTCGAAATATCAGCCAACCTAGAATATTAAACAGCTATATCTCAGCCATTTTTAGAGATAAAACCAAAACAAAAAATGCTCCCGAATCCTTGTATAACAGTCTAACACTTAATAGAAACAACTTTTTTTTAAATTTATGATTTTTATACATCTTTTTGAATTTTGTATAATTAAAATTTTAACTGGCCGCTATTTTGAAACAAGATGGCGCATGAAGCTGACCAATGAACTCGGTCGAGACCTTGGTATGTCCTCTACACATGACAAGTCACATTCATAACGGTTCATAAATACAAGAGTAACAGCGTAATAAAAATCAGATTGTTTCAAAATGTCAGCCACCCTAGAATTACAAACTGCCATATTTCAGTATTTTTTTAAGATAAAGCCAAAATAAAAAATGTTTCGGAATCCTTGTATTACGATCTAACACTTAAAGGGAACATTTTTTTCAATTTATTTTTTTTTTACATCTTTTTGAATTTTTAAAAATTTTTAATTTTCTAACTGGCCGCCATTTTGAAACAAGATGGCGGATGAAGCTGGCCAACAAACTCGGTCAAGACCTTGGTATGTCCTATATACATACTCAGTCACATCCAAATCGATTCAAAAATAAGAGAGTTACAGCATGTCATATGTCAGATATATATATATATATATATATATATATATATATAAATCAACATTTGAACGAATAGTGTTTTTGGTGTCGGGCAAAATATTCGAAATGATCGGTGAAATTATACCAGATTTTTTTTTTTGGAACTGCTTTCCTCCGAACGGCTGAAATAAGTAGCTTTTAACTTTTTGTAATGAAAGCTACCTAAAAGTATAAATCTACCTATTGCAGCCGTACGGAGGAAAGCAATTCTGGAAAATTTCGGTATATTTTCAATGATCATGACTCCCAGACGTCAAAATCACCCTCCGTTCAAATGTTGATTTATATATATATATATATATATATATACAGGGTGTATCTGAAATGCTTCAACAAACTTAGAGGTATGAAGACGAACAAAAAATGCAATGGAACATGGGGTCGCAAATGACGTTTAACCCTTTCAGGGGCAGTGGTATGTTTATGAAACAACTTAATTTTAATTCCAAAACGCCACAATGGCACCAGAATTTTGCTAAAATCTTTTCCATTTAATATGTATGTGCAATATAGCCCTTTTTCTTATTTACAAACATTTTTTTTTTTTTTTGTAAATTCCGGTGCCAGTCCATTTTCAGACGCATTTTCTCGATTTTCATCCTTTAAGCCTTTCAGGGGCAAAGTACTTTTAGTACTAAAATGTTGAAATAAATGACTGGCACCGGAATTTACAAAAAAAAATTGCTTGTAAATAAGAAAAGGCTATATTTCACATACATATTAAATGGAAAAGATTTTAGGAAAATTCTGGTGCCAATGTGACGTTTTGGAATTAAAATTAAGTGGTTTCATAAACATACCACTGCCCCTGAAAGGGTTAAATGTCATTTGCGACCCCATGTTCCATTGCATTTTTTGTTCGTCTTAATGAGTACTATCATCCCTCTAAGTTTGTTGAAGCATTTCAGATACACCCTGTATATATACAGTAAAACCTCCATAACGGACACTTCCGAATAGCGGACACCTCTATTTAACGGACACTTTTTCTAATCCCCACTCCCAAAATCTAATTTTTTCTATGTTTAACCTCTAAATAGCGGACATTCCGAATAGCGGACAGAAGTTTTGGCGATAAAGGATGAAAAATGATTTTTTAACGTGAAAGAAAATGGGAAAAAAAGTAAAAAGCCTCTAAATTTATCAGGGCAATGTGTTACAAATGTTGTGACCACAGAGGAATGTAGGGGGTGGCCTGAGGAATCTCCCAATTTCGCAATGTATTTTGTATCGATGTTTTTTATGCTGATTTTGTATCGATTACTGTTTGATTCTTGAGACTTAATTGACATACATTATTCAAAGTTTCAAAATATGTTAACACCATTTTTATCATTTTCAAAATATATTGAGTTCTACGCACTCTGATTTTAGTGTCTTGTTTGTGATTAATGTTTCGAGAAAGACCTCAAAACGAAAGCGATTAACTTTAAAAGAAAAATTTGAAATTGTAAGTGTAAGAGAATGTGAAAAACAGAAATTCAGTTTACGGATATTTGCCGAAATTTTAAAAATATGTGAAACACAAGTGCGGGAGATTTTACGAAATAAACAAGAAATAAGGAATTTGTGGATTACTAACTCTGACTCTAACACCAAAAATGTGAAATTGCGAATACTGATTCCATTGACATTGGTTCTATAATTCTGAATTGGTTTATCTTCGTTAAAACAAATTCCTATCAGTGGGCCTTTGATTCAGGAAAAGGCTTTAGAATTCGACAAAGAACTCGGATTACATGATTTTAAGGCTTTGAGTGGATGGCTGGAAAAGTTCCGGTCCTTTCAAAACAGTATGTAAAAAAGCAAAATCTGTAGTTCTTAAAAAAGTGGGTGATTGGCATGAACGACTGCAATCAATTCGTTAAGGTTATGAGGAGAAAAACATTTTTAATGCCGATGTAACAAGGCTCTTTTTCAGAATTTTTCCGAATAAGACTTTGCGCTATAAAAAAGAAGACTGTATCGGCGAAAAAACTGTCAAAAGAGCGACTCACTATTTTATTATGTTGCAATGTATTAGGAGAATTTAAAATCCCTCTTATAAATGAAAAATCTCTGAAACTCATTTGTTTCTCAAAGAACATCCAATTTAATAAATTTGGTGTTATGTGGAGAGCGAATAAAAAAGCGTGGATGACCAGTTCTTTAGTGATTAAATGGTTAACTTTCTTTCATAATGGGATGAAAAAACAAAAAAAAGTTCTCTTGTTTTTGCACAATGCAACTTTTCATCCAAAACATGTGAAATTGGGCAATGTTAAAACTGTGTTTTGTCCCCCAAACACAACTTCCGTATGCCAGCTTCTTGATCAAGGCGTTGTACACAAATGTAAAGCCTGGTACAGAAAATTTTATTAAGGCACACTCTTTCGAAGTTAGACTCATGAATACACTTGAGAACTGCCTAAAATTAGTTAATGTTCTTGAATTTGAATTTCTTCAACTGTAAAAAAAAAAAAAAAAAAAAAAAAAAAAAATCAGAAAGCGTACGACAATATTTCAGAAAAGCAGGCTTTATATTAAAAGAAAATGAAACACCTGTTTCCGATAGAAATGAAGAATTAAGCGCAATAAGTGAATTAATGAAATGTATCAGGAGAGAAGAAGCTGCCAAAATGTTTATCAACATTGATGATGACCTACCAAAGAAGAATGAGTTCATGTAGGCTATTATATTACTTCAAAATATTCGACAAAAGCTGACTCTATTAGTGATATGAATCAGAATACTGAAACTAGGGGATGTTTCCTGCAATATCGAGAATTTCCAAGAAGCGGCAAAATACAATGAGAAGTTACACATATTTTTTTTTCTTTTTGTAAAAAAAGATGATTCAGAAGAATTAAAACTACTCATAGAATTAAAACTTCACATAGAAAACAAATTAAATGTAATCGCAAGCAAAAGCAAACTTTTGTAACAGATTATTTTCGTAAAAATGTAATAAACAATGGAAAATGTATGTACAATATCATTTCAGTTTTATTGCTTCAAAAAATAATTTTAATTTCTGATTAATCATATAATAGAAATTCTCGGACATATAACAGACAATTAATGAAACATTATGCATTTCTTAACGATTTTGTGAATCTCTGTGGTTTTCCCAATAGCGGACACCTCCGAATAGCGGACAATTTCTGCGCTCCCGAGGTGTCCGTTATTTAGAGGTTTTACTGTATATATATATATATATCTTATCTATGATAAGATACGATAACATACGATAACACTAGTATTTATAAACCAATTTGGATGAAACTAATTGTGTATATTAAGCATACCAATGTCTCGACCGAATTCGTTGGATAGCTTTGTTCATCCACTGAATGATTTAAAACTAAAATAAATGTACAAAAATGTTAAAACATTCAAATTTATTTTCTTAAGTGTTAGGCCTTGATACAAGCATTCCGGAAAAAATGTTAAAACATTCAAATTTATTTTCTTAAGTGTTAGGCCTTGATACAAGCATTCCGGAGCATTTTTTGTTTTACCTCTATCTCAAAAAATGGCCGAGATAGAGCAGTTTAAAATTCTAGGATGGCTGACATTTTGAAACAAGACAGCACATTACAAAAAACCAACGATTAATTTATGAGTTTTAGTGAACTCAATAGCGGTTTCTTTGCAAATTATTATCTTTCATTGTTGCAATCATTTCCCCAATCATACGCATAAAACGATATATTCATATCCGTTAGCGCCAAATTCTCGTCAAACTTGGTGATATTTGGCGAAATATCGCCAAATTTGGTGACCAAAATAAGTCTTCATAAATGAAGCCAACTTGGCTATAGTTGACTAATTTATCAAATTTCTTTTTCAAATTCAGTATTAACGAATTTTCTGTAATCGGGTTCTTTGCATTTTAGGTTGCTGTTTCGAGGAACATTAGCTAAAATTTTAAAAGGAAGATATAAAAAAGCTACCTTTTCCTGCCGGTACAGGCCGGAAGGACTTTTTTAGTGTCTGCTTGATCACTAAAACTATTTTAGAACATCGTTATAAAATACGGCAATTTCATTTCGTTATGGGAATTCTGACTATTTTAGAATTTGAAGAAACAAAAACTGTGCAGGCGAAACAAAATACTAAAAATATATAGTAAATTTCAGCAAAATCATTAATTGGTGTAGTAAAATTTATGATAATTATAATAAACATTTAGATAATTATAATGAACATTCATAAGATTCGAGAAACCAATAAATGAAATCATCTATTGGCATAACTAAAATAAAAATTATAAATTATCTTAAAAATAAAAAATATATATTACGTATTTTAGAAACAGCATAGTCTAATTTCATGCCAGAAATCATAAATATTTTCTCGTTCCAGTGCATTTCATGTTACATTACACAGTGCCGCATTAGCGAGATGCAAAGGCCAATGGTGCATTTCTTCCAAAGTCCTCTCCACCAGCGAAAGCCATAAGAGCTGTCAACCCCAACCTGCCAAACAGTTTTAAGTTTTGTTGGTTTGTAATATCGCGGCCGACCATGATTGGAATTGTGGAACAAGCTTGCCCGTTTGTCCTTTTTTATTATTATTTATTTAAAAATTTCGAATTCATACGAAGAATTCTATGTAGTAATTTTTGCTTCATTTAATTTCAAACACTTCGTGATTACATAAAGTGATAATTCTTCTTTTAGGTAGCTTTCAATACAAAAAAGTATAAAGATACCTATTGCAGCCGTTCGGAGAAAAGCAATTCCAGAAAATTTCGATATATTTTCACCGATCATGACCCCCCCCCCCACCCCAGATCCCAAAACCACCCTTCGTTCAAATGTTGATTTATATATATATATATAGATAGATATATTCATATATATATCATAGGATAACGCTCGTATTTATAAATTAATTGGATGAAACTAATTATGTGTATTAAGCGCGCCAATGCCTCGACCGAGTTAGTTGGCCAGCTTGGTCTGCCATATTGCTTCAAGATGGCGGCCACTGAAAATTTTAAAACTAAAATAAATATACAAAAAAGTAAAAACTCAAATTTATTTTTTAATTAAATGTTAGGCCATAATACAAGGATTGTGGAGTATTTTTTTTTGTTTTCCCTTTATCTTAAAAAGTGACTGAGATAGAGCAGTTTGAAATTCTAGGGTGGCTGACATTTTGAAACAAGAATGCACATTACAAAAAAAAACAACGGTTAATTTATTAGTTTTAGTGAACGCGATTTCTCGCAAATTATTTTCTTTCGTTGTTGTAATCATTTTCCCGGTCATACATTTCAGAACGATAAAAAATTATAAGAAAATATGCTATAATGATCAATAATAAATATTTAGGCGCATTGAATGGCAAAAATTTATGATTAAATAAGGCAAAGGTTGTTATTCGGAAATAGTGGCACTCAAATGTAAGCAACGTGCGAGTCCTGTGCATATTTTTCACCTCTGGGATTAGAAGCCAAAACAAGAAATTGAAAAATAGATGACATTAAAATGAAAAATTTATTTTACTTTGTATTTTGTGTTAGAAAAGAAACATAAACATGTCACCGGAAAAAATATAGCAAAAAGTATTAAATTTAATAAAGCTTTTCATATAGTTATTCGTGCACACATAATTAGCATAAACCTCGCTAGCTACCTAATCGTCTTTTCAAGATGATTAGAGGTCGAAATACTGAAACAGGGTGCTTATATACAGGGTGATCAGAAAGTGAGTATACATTTGAAAAATTAATAATTCACGGAATAATGTAGGTAGAGAGGTAAAAATTGACACACATACTTGGAATAACATGGGGTTTTATTGTAACCACACAAAAAAAAGTTTTAAAAAAAAGACTGACAGATGGCACTGGACAGCAAAACGTCAGTGACTCTGCCTGAGAATCGTGTATAAAAGAAACTGTAATGAGAGAGAGAATCAGATGCACCAACAATCGCAGCATGTTGATGTTACCAGAAAAGGCAATGTTAGTGAAGCTCTACTATCAAAATGAGGAATCTGCCATCAATAGGCATGCTAAAAGACAACATCCAACTCCAATTTCTCACCATAACTACAGATATGCGGCACAGTGCTGTGCACAACATTGTCCCTCGGCTACAGCTGTTGTTACGGGATAACGGTGGACATGTTGAGCATTCGTTCTGAAGAACATCGTCTTTGCTTCGTCTTCCTTGTTATGCTAATTGTTGCTTTTCTTATCACACGAAGCGCCATCTATCGGCCATTTTATGAACTTTTTTGTGGATACAATAAAACCCCATGTCATTCCAAGCATGTGTGTCAATTTTTACCTCTCTACCTACATTATTCCGTGAATTATTAATTTTTCAAATGTATACTCACTTTCTGATCACCCTGTATTATGGGCGACAGACGGTGATGGTGAAGCTTTTTTTTATTTTTTATGTATATGCACGTTTTGAAAATGCAAAAACATTATTTTTTAACTTGATGTCGTGTCGAGGAATTTTTCTGAGAGAAAAACAATATATCTGTTTATTTACTATCTAAATAGTGTTTATGTAATCTTAACAAATGCATGTTTATAAATTAATGAAAAGTTCACTTCGTAGTTTGGCACAAATTTTGTTGAATAAATATTTTATTAGTTATTCATTAAAGAGAGATATGTACTATTATTGAATTTATACAAAATATATGGAGTGAAACAAAATTAAGTTGACAGTAAAATATAGCATTTATTTTGACATTCAATTATTACATACATTTATATATTACCTACACGGATGACATTGAAATATTGTTGGTAAACAACGTTCATTTTCTCCTCTCCGCACATATGGCGCATGCGCGTACAGTTACGATGATGATGCTCCGGAAGCGAGAGCAGTTGTTTACTTAAGAAAGATGTCGGCGCTCAGTCGCATACGAGCTGTTATATGTTTTGTCTTCGTTTAATTGTAAATAAATGTCTTATGTTGATCTACTCTGCAAACTCTGTGTGCCTCATACACCTACAAATATATACTTTATTTTAATCTGTATTTTGTTTGAAAAAGAACCATAAACATGTCACCGGAAAAAAATATAGCAGAAAGTGTTAAATTTAAAATAGAACTTTTGATACAGCTGTTTTAAATAATGTTAGTAGTTGAATCGAGCTACTTAATCCTCTTTTTAAGATGATTAGAGCCGAAATACTGAAACATGGCGCTCATATATTATGGGCAACAGACAGTGATAATGAAGCGTTTTTTATTTCTTTTCTTTTTTTTTTTTTTGTATATATATGCGCGTTTCGAAAATGCAAAAATATTATTTTTTTAACTGGCTGTCATATCAAGGAATTTTTCTCAGAGAAACATAATATATCTGTTTATTTACTATCTAAATAGTATTTATGTAATCTTAACAAATGC
Source organism: Maratus michaelseni (assembly GCA_963931845.1). NCBI lineage: Eukaryota > Metazoa > Arthropoda > Arachnida > Araneae > Salticidae > Maratus > Maratus michaelseni. Next base: position 213,435,888 of record OZ007595.1, on the reverse strand, counting down.
ATGTTTATGAATTAATGAAAAGTTCAATTCGTAGTTTGGCACAAATTTTGTTGAATAAATATTTTATTAGTGTTCCGTCGCGGAAGTACGGTTTTGGCTCCATCTAGTGAGTGTTGTATCACAGCTCCACCTAGGAGCATTTTGTAAAAAAATTCAGTTAAGCTGTGAGTCACCAAGGCACTCGCACGTACCAAAACACCGCCCAATTCACGCGGCGATATTAATTATAAAAATGCAGTTCAATTTAATCATTTATGTGTGTGAACGTCATCTGTCCTGTTATGTGTGAATAAAAAGTTAAAAAGACAGTCTCAACTCTCTACAGTCCACTCATAACGACCAATTTGTGCTCCGAAGAACGCCGGAGTGCTGTTATGGATAAGTTGAATCGTTCGAAAGGCGCCGTCAAGGCCGCAATAACTAAACTACAACAATTTATCCAAGATAATTTAGATCCTAAGGCCACTAATGTGAACCAACTCCAAGTGAAATTAAAAAAAAATTGAAAACCTGCAAAATAAATTAGAAGACATTAGAGAACAATACTATGAGTTGCCTGAAATAACTCAACCGCAATTAAAAGAAATTGAGCAGCATTTAGATGACGCAAGTGACCGATTGGAACATTTGGAGGTGAGTGTAAAACTTTTATTAACCTCCTTTGATGATAAATTAATATTAATGAAATTAATATTAATGAATATTAATTCATATTAATGAAAACAAAACAAAAGTACGCTTACCAGAAATTCCATTGCCTTCATTTGGAGGTGCATACTGCGATTTCGCAAATTTCAAAAATCAATTTACGAATTTGATCAAAATAATGATCATTTAGATGATAATCAAAGGCTATTTTATTTAAAAGCCTCTTTAAAAAATGATGCTAAACAATTAGAATCTCCCGATGATGACTTCAATTCTTTATTTCAAGCCCTCATTCATAGATATGAAAATAAACGACTTTTAGTCGACTCTCATATTTCTTCAATTTTAAATTATGAAAAAATCCAGTATGAATCTCCTAAAGAATTACGAAATTTTTTAGATTGTATTAATAAGAACATCAGAGCCTTAAAAATAATGGAATATGAGCAAAATAGATTATCAGAATGTGTATTCATGAATATAATTTTACAAAAAATAGATAAAGAAAGTCAAAAACAATTTGAACTTTCTCTCGAAAATACACAGGTATCAAACTTCGATTATTTAATGTCATTTCTGGAAAAAAGATGTATTATGTTAGACAATGTTTCTCGGTCTCATGGCGCCAACCAAGTGAATTCGAAACAGATCAAAAATAATTACGCAGTAAATAAATCAAGGTCATTTTTCATCAGTGACAATAAAAATAAAGTAAAGCCTTGCATTTTATGTAAACACGGCCATTCGTTATTTAATTGCATCGCATTTCAAAATATGAGTTTTCCTAATAGAAAAAACTTTGTAAGCAAAAATAAATTATGTATAAACTGCTTGAGATTACATAATAGCGAATGCAATTCTAAATTCTCATGTAAAAAATGTTCCTCTCGACATAATAGCCTACTTTGCGAAAATGTGAATAAGTTTTCAGAAGCGCAGATGAATAAACCCTCAGAATCTATAAAAGAAAAACAATCAATTATGTCAGATTCCGAAAGTAAGGATAAGGTCTCTTCTTTATTAGGCAGTAATCTTTTAGCTAATGACTCAAAGAATTGTACGTTATTAAATACTCCAATTATTTTAATAAAGGATTCGCGTGGAAATAAAATTAAATTACGAAGTGTAATCGATAGTGGATCAACAGTAAATATCTTATCGGATGGGGCTTGCAGAAAATTAAATTTAAAACCAAAACCTTTTAAAGGTAGTGTTTCCGGTATTAACGGTTCATAGCAACAAGTGAAACGAATCGTAAATACGAATATATCTAATCAAAATGAAACATTTTCAAGAAATATAGACCTGGTTGTGTTGCAAAAAATAACAAATCATATTCCAATCACGGAATTAGACATTTCAAATTTATGCATCCCTAAGTACATAGAATTAGCTGACAGCAATTTCAATGTTCCAGATCAAGTTGATGTTCTAATTGGTAGCGAATTATTTTTTGATATTTTAAAGGGGGATAAAATTCGGCTCTCAGATGGAAAGTGTATTTTACAAAATACAGAATTCGGATATTTAGTGACAGGCACACTTCCACCCATTAGTAATCAATCCTTTTTTTGTCTCTTAACTGAAGATAGTTTGGACAATACACTTAAGAAATTCATTGAAATCGAATCCTTACCTGGAGACAATGACGGATTTGTGAAGGGTAAAGGAGAAACATTTTGTGAGGAGCATTTTAGAAGCAAATATAAACGCGATCATACCGGTAGATTTATAGTGCAGCAACCAATGAAAGAAAATGCTGAATCGGTTTTAGGGTCATCTAAAGAAATTGCAGTTAGAAGATTAAATAATTTATGGGCTAAATTAGATAAAACTAAAACAATGGCTAATTTATATAGAGATTTCATGGAAGAGTATGAATTTTTGGAGCATATGACTGAAATTAAAGGTGAAAACACCAATGGGGTATCGTACTTCATTCACACCATGCTGTCTATAAACCAGAAAAAACCTCCACTCCCTTACGCGTGGTTTTTAATGCTAGTTCAAATACATCTAGCGGGTACTCACTTAACTCTATTTTATTAAATGGTGGAACAGTCCAGCAAGATTTGTTTTCCATTATAACTAGATTCCGCACAAACAAATATGCATTTTGTGCAGACATTAAGAAAATGTACAGACACATACTGATCGATCCATTGCAGAGAAATTTACAAAAAATTGTTTGGAAGTCTAATAAGGATGCACCAATTAAAATATTCCAATTAAATACGGTAACTTATGGCACAGTTAGTGCCCCGTTCTTAGCTACACGTACATTAAAAGCGCTTGCTGACGAAGAAAAAAAATATTTTCCCAAAGCTGCAAAGGTGATATATAATGATATGTATGTAGACGACTGTTTGTCAGGTGCGGGTTTCTTGCAAGATGCACAAGAGTTACAATCTCAATTGATTCTGATTTTAGAAAAGGGTAGTATGGAACTACACAAATGGGTATCTAATCACCCTTAGTTGTTACAAGACACTGCTATTTCAGAATACGCATTTGAAGATCCCTCGCAGCAGATTTCTGTAAAAACATTAGGAATGTTATGGAAGCCCCAATCGGATCATTTTTCCTTTAAAATTACTGTCATCCCTAAAGATAATTACTCCAAGAGAGAAGTATTGGCCGAAATCGCCAAAATTTATGATCCACTAGGCTTGGTTGGCCCAATTGTCACTAAAGCAAAAATTTTTATGCAACAGCTATGGGAACAAAAGCTTGATTGGAATCAACATCTGCCTCCCAACTCTCTTCAAGAATGGAACAATTTTTTGATTAAATTACAAGACATAAATAATCTTGTCATTTCTCGATATGTTCTGTCGAACAATATCGCAAAATTAGAATTTCATGGTTTCTGTGACGCATCAGGGAAAGCCTATGTCGCTGCTGTTTATTTACGATGCATCTCCACGACTGGACAGTTCAGTTCAAATCTTCTATGCATCAAGTCTCAAGTGGCTCCCCTAAAGCCAATGACTATACCAAGATTAGAGCTCTCAGCAGCTCTACTATTGACGAAACTAGTTAAAAAATTAGTTCCGACCTTACAGTTGGACTTTGAAAGGGTGTGGCTTTGGACTGATTCTTCCATTGTGCTTTTTTGGCTCAATACTCCTCCACACAAATTAAAAACTTGCGTAGCCAACAGAGTGACTATGATTCAGACTCTTTCTGAGAATTGTTTGTGGAATCACGTATCCTCCAAGTCTAATCCGGCTGACGTGATATCCAGAGGTGCATATGCCATGGATCTACTAAATAATGACTTATGGTGGTTTGGTCCAGAATTTCTTGAAAGAGAAATCACAGTTCCTAGACAGTGTCCCAATCCCACAGACATTGACTGTGTAAAAGAACTGAAACAAACTATCTGTTTAATTGCAAATTTCAATGAAATTAACACTTTTTGTGATCGTCTGTACAAATGCTCTAATGATTTTTTAAAACTAATTAGAATATGTAGTTTCATTTTCAGGTTTCTTGACAATGCTCGTAAAGTAGAAAGGAATTGCAATCACCTGACGGCGAACGAGCTTCAAAAAAGTACTCATTTTTTGGTGAAAAAGGCCCAGGAGGGTAAGTTTGCAGCGGAAATAGCTGCGTTGAGGAAAGGACACACCGTTCCTTCGTCCAGTAGCTTAAAATCATTAAATCCCTTTTTGGACGAAAGTGGCTTGCTTCGTGTAGGTGGCAGATTAATCAGCACCAATTTGCCCTTTGAAGCCAAACATCAATTGATTTTACCAAATGATCACGTACTCACTAAATTAATCTTTGAATTCTTTCATAAAAGGTATTTGCATATAGGTGCACAGGGATTAGTCCATCAAGTACGCATGCAATATTGGCCCATAAAGGCTAAAAGCATAGCAAGAAAAATTGTCCATTCCTGTGTCACGTGCTTCAAGCACAATCCCAAGACACTAGATCAATTAATGTGAGATCTCATACAACAACGTGTAACACCAAATTCAAGTTTTTTAAATTCAGGCGTCGATTTTTGTGGTTCATTCCACATCAAATATAAGAATCAAAGAAAAGGAGTTTATTCAAAAATTTATGTGGCCATATTTATATGCATGTCTACTAAGGCAATACACTTAGAAGTAGTAAGCGATTTATCTGCTGCTGCATTTACCGCGGCGCTTAAAAGATTCTGCGCTAGGAGAGGCAAGATAAGTACACTAACCTCAGATAATGCCACTAACTTTAAAGATGCGTCAACAGAATTAGATAAGTTTAAGAAATCGCTGAAAACTTCCAGCGAGGAATTATCGAATTTTTTAGCCCAGGAATTCATAACATGGAAATTTATTCCCCCGCGTTCCCCTAACTTTGGCGGACTCTGGGAAGCAGGCGTTAAGTCCTTCAAACATCACTTGCTCAGGGCCGTAGGTATTAATAAAATTACTCTTGAGGACTTCGAAACTCTTATCATACAAATCGAAGGAATTCTAAATTCCCGGTCTTTATTTCCACTTTCAGATGACATAAATGAGTTTGAAGTGCTTACCCCAGGCCATTTTTTAATTGGCCGACCCATCACCAGTATTCCCGAGCCTACTGTTATGAATATCTCCGATAATAGATTAAATCATTGGCAACGCATTACTAAATATGTTCAATGCATTTGAAAACGTTGGTCTATTGATTACCTAAATCATTTGCAGCAGCGCGGTAAATGGCAGTTCACAAAAAATAACGTTAAAGTAGGATCCCTAGTGTTATTAAAGGAATAAAATCTGCCACCATGTAAATGGGCACTGTTCCGGATTGTAGAAATAGTTTCCGGCAAAGACAATAAGCTGCGTGCAGTTAAAGTGAAAACTGCCACGAGTGAATTTTTGCGGGGCATTTCAAAAATTTGTCTATTGCCAATTGGTGAAAATTTAATGTAAATAGCATTTATGTAGTATTGTATTTGAATATTATTCTTAATCAATTATATAACCAATTCACTGTATATTGTTCATTTTGTATTGTAATATTATCTGTAATGTATATCAATTATATTCTAAGTTTAAAGTAATTGCTGAAATATTTCATATTTCATCCCCGGGCGGCATGTTCCGTCGCGGAAGTACGGTTTTGGCTCCATCTAGTGAGCGTTGTATCACAGCTCCACCTAGGAGCATTTTGTAAAACAATACAGTTAAGCTGTGAGTCACCAAGCACTCGCACGTACCAAAACACCGCCCAATTCACGCGGCGATATTAATTATAAAAATGCAGTTCAATTTAATCATTTATGTGTGTGAACGTCATCTGTCCTGTTATGTGTGAATAAAAAGTTAAAAAGACAATCTCAACTCTCTACAGTCCACTCAGAACGACCAATTAGTTATTCCTTAAAGAGTGATATGTACCATTATTGAATTTATGCAAAACTAGCTGTTACCCGTGACTTCGTTCACGTAACATTAAAAAAAGAATAAATGCATTAATTTAGCAAAACATTTCACTTGATAATTAACAACATATATAATTAACCAAAGCTTTATCACATTTTATAGGAGACCATACGGTATTTCTTTGCTATAGGGGCCTTGACATAACCCAGTCTTTAAAAAATGAAATTTCATGCCAAATAATATATACAATCGCAAAAATGAAACTGCAACTAATGAAAAAAGAAGGACCAAGTAAAATCGGGAAAATCGAGGAATTCCTCTTCGTAAAACGAAAAACAACACTGGCAGAATTCTTCTATACAACAGTGCATTTTAGATGGTATTTGGTGTACAATTTGTATATGTGTGCATTGCTAAATGGGCATTATTATATTGTTTATTTGCATAGCCATATGTTATATATTTCTTACTACATTACCTTGTTTATGTATATATTAAATTAAGTGCTTCACGCTATGTGGTGTAAATAGTGAAAAAACTGCTTGTGGATTTTATACATTGATAGCTATTTCACAAAGATATAACAATCTGATGCGATTCTAAAATGTAAATAAAGGTTGCTGGAAAGTACTTTAAATTCTGACCAATTTAACCTCGATATTTTCTCTATCGCGTCAAGAACACTATAAACAAATAAATACCGACGACACAAATCTGATGATCTAAATTTACATATTTTTGTTAGTATATATAAGATTATTTTAATTTATTTCATGCGCTTGAAATTTTTTACACTTTCTCTAGGGTTAGGTGTCGAATAAATGTACTTTCTTGTTATTTTATTTTGCCATTTCTATTTATTCTATTTTCCATTCATTCCATTTATGGATATTGATTTAATTTACATATTCGTGTCAAAGAATATTCTTTAAAGTTATTATCAGGATTAGGATAGGATACGATTAGGGTTAGGATTAGGAATAAAAATTGAACGACAATGGCATGGCCGATTCAGGTTTAAAGTATGAAACAGGATGTCTATTTACATCATGAAGCAGTAAGAAAATTAGAAAATTATCAGCTAATATTTTTTTAATATGTTTTACAGTCATAGTTGACATCAAAGATGAGCGGGGAAATGATCATCTAAAATACCATTAAGTGTTTACCACGCAAAAAACAAATCTGGTTACAACAATGTATTTAATTTTGCGCCAAATTTCACTTGATTAAAAAAAGGGGGCAAATTGACTATGGACCTAATTTTAGACCCCTAACCTTCCTATTCTCGGAAATTTTCTACCTATATGTAAAAAAAAATTCTACTATATGTAACGCGCTTTCACGTTTATAATGTTATGAATTGGCACGATCGGCTTGTTCAAGTTTACACAATTCGGCTGGAAGGAAAGATTCATTACTTTTTGATTTCTTCTTTGCTTTTGCGTTACGCGAATTTGTTGGTAAAATCGATTTTCTTTACGATAACATTGTTGTTTTTTAAGTTTAAAAAATATTGTAATTTTACTTAAACATTTCTTTAAAATCTATGCAATTTTTCTTATCCTACAAGACTTTACAAAAATCTATTATGAAACAACTTTTAAAAAAGCTATATTTAAAAACGACAACAAAGTTTTCCCTATTTTAAAACTAAAAGAAATGTAACATTAAATTCCGGTTCGAAACGACGATTTACAAATGCGTTTTGATTGTGGGAAAATGATAGAGGAAAAATGATGTTACTTCGACTTAATCATATTAAATCTTTAGCTTTTATGAGAAAAGCAACTTTCTTTTAAAAATTATAGTTATTTTTATTAAGATTTTCTGATTTTCGATACGGATAATTTTGCGATGCATACCATTGACATTTGCCATCCAATATATATATATATATTTTTTTTTTACTTTTTAAAATTTAAATTAAAAATATGGTAACTTTATGTTAGCCGTGTGCAGACGATAAATCGCCAACCTATCCCATCATTTGTATTGAATTAATTAAAAATATAAATCTTTCACTCATTTCATTTAAAACACAGAACTTTAATTTACAACACATACATTTAAAATACATATATTACGTACATTTAAAATAATTTCTTTCATGTGAAAAAGAAAAAGAAAGAAAGAAGAGAAATTAATCACAACTAATTTGATAACCCAAGATCATTTTATTTTAACATCAAAACAAACCTGTTTTATTTTTCTATATATGACATCATATTCGCTTCTTTTCCATACTTACTCGTATTTATGCACTTTGTATTATTATCAAATATTTGAAAACGCACGTTTTATTTCTAATATGACATAATTTCATATTCTGTTTAATTCATAAATAATTCATTTCCTTTTCATTTTTCACAAGGATATTTTTCACGTGAAAATAAATTGTTGATTAAAAATTATTACTCATGGGTTTTATTTCATATTGGCAACGATAAAGTATTAGCAACGGTAAAATAAATTTAACCATTTAAAAAAAAAAGCTGCAAAACCGGGCCCTTTGGGCCAAACCAAGCAAACCAACCAACCATTTTAAAATATACGAAAAAATGTCCATTTATTCTCTATGAAAATAATGAAATTTTGAATTATTAAGAAAAATATTGAAATAAAATAAACAAAAACCAGCCTATGTTCATATGAGGGTTATAATCAACTTATATTCAAAGATACAGGATAATTAAATGCTTCATTTTGACGCTGGCTTCAGCCTAACATTTGCACACAATCAGATTTATAATATTATTAGGATATATGGAGTGAAACAAAATTAAGTTGACAGTAAAAAAAAAACATTTATTTTGACATTCAATTATTACATACATTTATGTATTACCTATACGGATGACATTGAAATATATGCTTTATTTTAATCTGCATTTTGTTTGAAAAAGAACCATAAACATGTCACCGGAAAAAAATATAGCAGAAAGTGTTAAATTTAAAATAGAACTTTTGATACAGCTGTTTTAAATAATGTTAGTAGTTGAATCGATTTACTTAATCCTCTTTTTAAGATGATTAGAGGCCGAAATACTGAAACATGGCACTCATATATTATGGGCAACACACAGTGATAATGAAGCTTTTTTTTTTCTTTTCTTTTTTTGTATATATATGCGCGTTTCGAAAATGCAAAAATATTATTTTTTTAACTGGCTGTCATATCAAGGAATTTTTCTCAGAGAAACGTAATATATCTCTTTATTTACTATCTAAATAGTCTTTATGTAATCTTAACAAATGCATGTTTATAAATTAATGAAAAGTTCAATTCGTAGTTTGGCACAAATTTTGTTGAATAAATATTTTATTAGTTATTCATTAAAGAGATATATGTACTATTATTGAATTTATACAAAATATATGGAGTGAAACAAAATTAAGTTGACAGTAAAAGATAGCATTTATTTTGACATTCAAATATTACATACATTTATGTATTACCTATACGGATGACATTGAAATATTGTTGGAAAACAACGTTCATTTTCTCCTCCCCGCACATATTGCGCATGCGCGTACAGTTACGATGATGATGCTCGGGAAGCGAGGGCAGTTGTTTACTTAAGAAAGATGTCGGCGCTCAGTCGCATACGAGCTGTTATATGTTTTGTCTTCGTTTAATTGTAAATAAATGTCTTATGTTGATCTACTCTGCAAACTCTGTGTGCCTCATACACCTACAAATATATACTTTATTTTAATCTGTATTTTGTTTGAAAAAGAACCATAAACATGTCACCGGAAAAAAATATAGCAGAAAGTGTTAAATTTAAAATAGAACTTTTGATACAGCTGTTTTAAATAATGTTAGTAGTTGAATCGAGCTACCTAATCCTCTTTTTAAGATGATTAGAGGCCGAAATACTGAAACATGCTGCTCATATATTATGGGCAACAGACAGTGATAATGAAGCTTTTTTTTTTTCTTTTTTTTTTTTTTTGTATATATATGCGCGTTTCGAAAATGCAAAAATATTATTTTTTTAACTGGGTGTCATATCAAGGAATTTTTCTCAGAGAAACATAATATATCTGTTTATTTACTATCTAAATAGTATTTATGTAATCTTAACAAAAACATGTTTATAAATTAATGAAAAGTTCAATTCGTAGTTTGGCACAAATTTTGTTGAATAAATATTTTATTAGTTATTCCTTAAAGAGCTGTTGTGTGCTATTATTGAATTTATACAAAATATATGGAGTGAAACAAAATTAAGTTGACAGTAAAATATAGCATTTATTTTGACATTCAATTATTACATACATTTATGTATTACCTATACGGATGACATTGAAATATATACTTTATTTTAATCTGTATTTTGTTTGAAAACGAACCATAAACATGTCACCGGGAAAAAATATAGCAGAAAGTGTTAAATTTAAAATAGAACTTTTGATACAGCTGTTTTAAATAATGTTAGTAGTTGAATCGAGCAGATGATTAGAGGCCGAAATACTGCAACATGGTGCTCATATATTATAGACAACAGACAGGTGGTGATTTTTTTTTTTTTTTTTTTGTATATATAATAAGCACATTTTGAAAATGCAAAAATATATTTTTTTTTTAACTGGCTGTCATGTCGAGGAATTTTTCTCTGAGAAACATAATATATCTGTTTATTTACTATCTAAATAATATTTATGTAACATTAAAAAATGCATGTTTATAAATTAATGAAAAGTTCAATTCGTAGTTAAGCAATTTTGTTAAATAAATATTTTATAAGTTATTCATTAAAGAGAGATATGTACTGTTTTTTAGTTTATACAAAATATATAGAGTGAAACAAAATTAAGTGGATAGTAAAAGATAACATTTATTTTGACAAGCAATTATTACATACAATTATTTATTACTGATACGGATGACATTAAAATATATACTTTATTTGAATCTCCATTTTGTGTGGAAAAAGAAACAGAATATTTCACCGGGAAAAAGACTTAGCGGAAAATGTTAAATGAAAAAAAAAAGAGGGTTTTGATGTAGTCAATAAGTGAATAAACAAAGATCTAATTGAGCTACCTAATCCTTTTTAACACTTTCCAACCTAGTTGAAAAGTGTTTATGACTTCGGTTTGTCTGCCGTCTGCCGTCTGGCCGTCTGGCCGTCTGCCGACTGTCCGTGCTCTAACTCCCTTAAATATGCTCGGATTGCTCTGCAATTTTTATATGTTATAGTCGTTATCTATAGCATGTTCCCTATTTCAACGGAAGTGTGTAGCACTTATAGTTTTTTTACAGGGACACTCAAAAGAATTCCGTTACATTGCGGTCTATGGGGAAAAATCATTTGCGGTTTATTTAAATAATGTTTCACTACTTTAAACGCATTGAAATTTATATATATCACTAAGGTGCATTAGAAGATGCTTAATATGGAACAGGGTGTGCATAGCACTTATAGTTACTTTACAGGGACAGTCAAAAGAATTCCGTTACATTACGTCTAAGGAGAAAAATCGTCTGCGGTTTATTTAAATAATGTTTCACTATTTTAAACGCATTGAAATTTATATAGATCACTAAGGTGCATTAGAAGAAGCTTAATATGGAATAGGGTGTGCATAGCACTTATAGTTATTTTACAGGGACTGTCAAAAGAATTCTGTTACATTACGTCTATGGAGCAAAATCGTCTGCGGTTTATTTAAATAGTGTTTCCCTATTTTAAACGCATTGAAATTTATATATATCACTAAGGTGTATTTCAAGAGGCTTACTACAGAATAGTGTGTGTACAGCAGTCGTCGTTCATTTACAGGGACACACAAAAGAATTCTCTACTGTAAGTTAACAATAATTCCTGGAAGTGCGTTTTAAGTTACTGATCGCGATTTTAATTTTAACTCGCTTTTTGTTTATTATGTGGTATGGATAAATTCTGTATATCCTATACAGGGAAGCACAAAAGTTCGCGAACACATTTCCGTATTATTTAACTCCAGACGGAGAATTTTAAACTGTGCTACGCGTTTCCTAACTGAACTAAAATTTAACATCTTATGTAGTATATATACAAATCTATAGATCCTATACAGGGCTGAATAAAAGTATTCGGATTACTGAGATGTTATCTTTTAGCTTATTAAACGGTATGATTTGTAAAATTATTTTGGAAGCGTTGGAAAGTGTTACACAATCTATGCTTGACGCATGATTTTTCGTTCTTGTTTAATATGATTTGAATCCGGAATACTAAAAGAGAACTTTAGTTACGCGTTAAAGAGTTAGAGTATTTACTGTTATTCAATTGATACCAAATATATGGGGTGAACTAAAATTAGGTGGACAGTAAATTATAACATGTATTCTGGCATGCATTTAATATATACTTTTATTTATAACATATCCAATTTGAAAAAAAAATGATCGGGCCACACAATGTTATCTACAATGATTGCATTTCCTCCACAAACACCATTGTTATAGTAAAATTATCATTTCACCTACTGTAAACCTGTTTTTGGGTCACCTGAATAAGGGGTTCGTATTTTATTTCATTTTATTTTAAACTCGCTCATTTTCTTTTTCATCAACCATTCTATTTTTAAAACCTTTTTTTTTTTTTTTTTTTTTTTTTTTTTTACAAAATTAATTTTAGAGCATCAAGGTTAGCCAATGTACAGCCGTGAAGAAAAATAAAAGATATCTCTGCTCAAATCTTTGTATAAAAATATGACTGATACCAATCGATTAGTAATAACATTTATTAATTGATGTTATACTTAAATTTTGCTTAGAGGGTCGTCTGCATATAGAAATTCTATCAAAAATCTTTTCAATACTAACATCTAATTTTGACACCATATTTCAGAGCTCCCAAATGGTCTACTTTTCTTATACGTGTATTCGGCACCGGTATGTTCTTAGAAAAAAATTATTTTTAGATTTTTCTTGCAAATTTTGCAGAAACCACCTTTGGAAGTAATTTTTTGCGAAATGTTGTAGAAACCTACCATAAAATTTTCTGTTAAAAAATATTGGTATTTAGGTGGAGAACCATCTGGGAGCCCTGCATATTTGGATTTTTTTGGTAAATTTTACTGTCGGATACCAAACAGAAAGGAATCGAGTATTTTATTAATGATGCAGGTTTAAAGTTTCGCACTCATAATGTAAAATTCATTCAAATCAATTTTCATCATCATTTTTAGACGTTGCAAAATAAACTGGAATGTGGGTGTTTTATTCTATTCAGGATTTGCTTGAATTGGCTCCCCCGGGTTGAAATTCTTTGCTTAGAAATGCCGTCTAAGTTTTATCTGGAACCTGATTTATCAACTGCAATCCATTCGCTTCCATGATCAGTTCGGATTCAATTTTCTCAGGCATAAAGTCACTGTCCTTCTATCTATAAATCATTTGAACAGTACTCTAGATCTCAGACGGTAAATAACGGATCATCTGAAAAACAAAATATAGATAGTCCAATTTGTGACCGGCGCACAGTTGAACGAACCCACCCATTAAACACCTGGACATTGATGACACTTTGATTTTTTTTACTTTTATTTGTATTACCATCAAAGGTTGTTCTCAAGCACAAAAAAGAATAAAAAAAAAGAAAGAAAGAAAAGGAAACTATGGGCTTATTTGAATTTTTCCTCTCGGACAGTACTCTGGAAATCGGATGGTAAATAACGGATCATCTGAAAAACAAGATATAGATAGTCCAATTTGTGATCAGCGAAAAGTGGAACAAACTCAAGCGCAAAAAAAAGACAGAAAGAAAGAAAGAAAAAAGAAAAAAGAAACTATGGGCTTATCAGAAGTTTTCCTCTTGGACAGTACTCTGGAACTCGGATAGTAAATAACGCATCATCTGAAAAACAAGATAGAGACAGTCCAATTTGTGACCGGCGCACAATGGAACGAACCCATTAAAAACCTGGACATTGATGAAACTTTAATTTTTGTTTTACTTTTAATTGTATTACCATTGTGACATGTTGAAAATTTCAATTGCTCACATACTCAGAAGATAAAGGTAATCTCTTATGAATTAAAGGGGTTTTGTGAATTGTCACTATTCAAGTAAGATAGTACTATAGAGAAGGGTGACAGGTTAACGTGGTCAGCTAATCTCTTACTTGTAGAAACGGGATTAATCTCTCTGGAATGAAAATAATCTGATAGATTGATCTCTTGTGAGAAAAATTATATTGAATGGTGATTTTCATTGTCACCTTGAGGTAAGCCAAGCTTGAATGCATGCATTGTATTGAAAGTAATACTCTCTGAATGAGTGGATAAGAAATGTAAAAAGCAATTCTTTTGGATACAAAAGAATTAAGCCCCTATGAAGTGAAAATTCTAACTTGGTAAGTATAGGATTAAAGTGGACTGTCAATCATAGGAGGCCAGATGGCGTTTCTTTCCATATAGAGAGAAAAAGCAGTTTGCTGGAGAGGAAGTTGTTGGGAGAAGATACGAGAGACGGAAGTTGGATGTTGAACAAGTTGGATTGAAGTCCTTTTTTGAGCGGACGTCAGAATCTGAGTTTTTCTGACATTGTAATTTTACAGCATAGATATGATTATCATATTTTTTCATTTTTACTTTTGTTTTTTTAATGTGTTAATTTACAATAAAGTTTTTTTCGTTTCAAACGATAATGGATTTTATTAATTATATATACACGTCTCACGTTACCACACCATCAAAGATTGTTCTCCAACACACACACAAAAGAAAGAAAGAAAGAAAAGAAACTATGGGCTTGTCAGAAAATTTCCTCTTGAACTTTTAGCATAATTGAAAAATGGTAGTTTCTGACTCATATAGCCATCATGGCAAAATCTACTTTTACACTGGCCTCCAAAAGTTAAGGTACAACCAGTTTTTCGACGCTCACTATTAAAAGAATGAAAATTAAGGTAAAAAATATCATTTATATGAATGATCGTAAGCAACTTCAATAAAATCTTGTGAAATATTTATACTCAGCTCTATTTTCTTAAAGAATTGGGCATTTATATGACAGTTGATGGGAAACCGCATCTATCGCAATTTTGTAATTTGTGTGGAATTTTTTTATGCTTGTTGACCTTGAAATGTTGGTACTAAAATAGTGTTGTCCATGTCTAGGAAATGTTGTTTATTTGATTCGTTAAGATGGCGGGCAATCTAATGGATGAAAATTGTGTTATCACAAGCTGGTGCTGCTGCAAGTCTTAATGTGTCTCGTAGTATGGTCCAAAGGCTCTGAAATCAATTTGAATCCAAAAATTCAGTATCAAGAAGCCTGGTTCCAGACCGCTTATGGGTTACAACCTCTGTACAAGATCGCTTTCTAGCTCTTTTCGCCCGAAGGAGTAGCATCACTACTGTGGCTCAGATCATTTCAGATAATCGTAAAGCAACAGGGATGACAATACCTGCGATTACGATGCATAGACGTCTTCACAATTAAGGACTCTATGCAATACGACACGTTGTGTGTGGCCCCCTTAATCGACAACACAGAAGTTCCCGTTTATGTTGGCCAAGAGAGCACGTTGCTTGGAACATACAACAATGGGCTTCTGTACTGTTCACAGATGAGTTCCGATTTGCTTTGGACAATGATTCAGTTCGTGTCCTGATCTGGAGAGAACAAGGCATCAGATTCTACCTATGTAACATTGTTGAAAGACATAGTTATAGAGAAGGTGGAAGGATGGTTTGGGCTGGAATCTCTCTTTTGGGCACAGTAACTTCCATGTGTGCCATGGAAGAATTCTGACTGTTGTGAAATATCGGGATGAGATCTTTGCTCCGTTTTTCACACCGTATGGTGATGCTATTGGTGATGAATTGATCTGAATGGTTGATAATGTCCGATCGAACTGAGCTAGAGTCGTTGATGAATATCTAGAGGATCAAGGTTTGGAGCGAATGGAATGGGCAGTACAATTTCGGGCTTTGATCCTATAGAGCATCTTTGGTACTATCTCAGCAGATATGTGGCTGCCGTAAGTCCTCCTTCAAAGTCGTTAAATGAGCTGGAACAATTGTTGCTCCCTGTATGGCAGTTGTTTCCCTTTCATGTGTCCAACAACTTAATTGACAGTATGGAAAGTCGATGCCACAAATTCATTACATGTAGGGCCGGACACATGTCCTATTAAAATCCGTTTATTTTTTTTTTTTCACAAAAAACAGCTATTTATTGTTTTTATCAAACAGTGGACTTTGCAAAAAATGCAATGTTTTATTTGTAAATCATGCTTGATGTTAAAATTAAGTAAAATTTGACACATAATTGTTTAAAGAACAATTCTTCTAAATTTCATGTTTTTATCTTTAATTGGTTTTCAAATTAGACACAAAAGACTGGCTGTACCTTAATTTTTGGAGAGCAGTGTAACAATTATTATTTATTTTCAATCGCAGAATGACATTAAGGAAGATATCCAAAAGCATTTCGATAAAAATAAATATAAATAAATATACCTGTACTTTTCTAAGGTAAATTTGGAAAATTTTTCTCGACTACTTGAGTGAAGACGAGTACGTTTTCGTCATTTACTTAAAATGCAAAAAATAACAATATTACCTGCACCCACCTGCGACCTGGAGAATAATTCCAATTATAAACAATGAATATTGAACGTGATTTTTAAACTACAATGTAACTAGGTTAATCCCTTCGCGACGAGCGTCCTTTACAGAATTTTTAATCTTTTACCACTGGTTTTTCAAAACAGAAATTTGCGCCTAAGTGAATCGAAGATACGCTAGGATTAAATAAGTCAAAGTTCAGAATAAAAATTAACTGGTGCGAATAATGAATGATTCTGAGCATCTTATGCGTCACGTATACGTATCGCTCGTCCCTAGCGGGTGAACCCTTTCCGGCACAGACGTAGTCTGTTCGTAAAATGAGAAATTACTGACTAACACCGGAATTTACAAATTACTTTAAAAAAAAATAAGAACTCCTTATTTTAAGCTTCATTGTAGAAACAAAATCTTATTAAGTATTCTTGGTGTCGAATGCAAGTTTGGAATTAAAATTAGGTGTGCCCGAAGTGGGACCACTGTGCGGGAAAGGGTTAAAGTACCAAATGAGAAAATTTGGGTAAATGTAAGCATTTTGCCCGTAGCGGGCTAACGGGGAAAAGTCTCATAGGTTTCTTATTAATTTATAATTAAGCCCTAAAAATATTAAAAATTTATATTGTCATCGGAAACACATATTTGTATATAAGTTTTATAATTTTAGCATATCAGGAAGTTAAAAATTGATTACAATATCAGAGGTATCAAGCGCCCACGCGCCCACTAATCTTCCGTAATATGTGGTTTAATTTGACGCAGTTTATCAACGCTTGAAACCAGAAAAATTATTGATGAATCTTTATTTAATTAATTTCAGATTTCTACATGGAATTTATTTAATTTCATTTCTTAACAAAATTTCTGATGCGAAACGTGTTAAACATGCGTCAAATTAACCCACATATTACGGAATATTAATGAGAGCTTGGCACCTGTGCAATATTGCATCGTTACGTATAAAAGCCCAGTTATGTTAAATAAAAGAATACAGTGAGCGATTATGATGGGTCATCAGTTCTTAATAAACAGGAAGCGCTTGAATTTAATTCTTGTCGTTCAATAAAGCTTTTGAGGGTTAAATTTTTAAACCTTCATCAAACCAGGGTTACAAATTTGGACTCCCTTTTTATTCAGAAATTCTGAACGAAGAAATTGTACTTTAAGTAATCCAGAAATGTCGGTTATTAGACAAAGCAAAAATTACTGTTTGGATTTTCTGATATGAATCCGGAATTTCGGAACAAAAGATTAAAACAAACAGGCAATCCTGCATCAAACTTAAAGATAGAGCGAAATAAAATCTCTAAGAATCTCGGCTCGAAACGGTTAAAAATCTTAGTTTTTTTTTCAACACAAAGAAACCTTATAAAAATGCTCTAAATTAAATAACGTCTTACTAAAACAGATGCATAAAGAAATAAACATATAAGAACTTAAAGAATAATTTAGAAATAGTAATTAATTCGAATTCAAAACGACTTTTTAAAGAACGATGTATGCGGGTTTCGTTAACATTATTTAAATACAATTTGTGTAGGGACCATAGATATAAAACGATCAATGCGGGGAAACGATGGATGCGGGAACGATAGATCGGTGTTTCACTGTAATGGATGCTATTTTCTAACGTATCCTAATAATTGGTTAATTTCTATAGTATCGATGTTTTCTTGTGATATATAAGCATAAATATATAAATAATAAATACATATAGTATATATAAACATTATCAAATATTTTAATATCGGATAGTTTACTACACGTCAAAATGAGCGATATTGGCAACAATGAGATTTAAATTCAATATGGATTGAAATAAGGTAATGTAATAAAAATACTGTGTTGTACTAAACCATATTCACTAAAATATGTCAACTGACGTGCAAAATGCAATAAATCAGTGCAACAAAGTAAAAACAAACTTTTGAATTCGTTTTTTTTTTCAAATTAATTGCTTGCTAATCAAGAAGCAAAAAGAAAGAAATTTTAGTTTTTTTTTTAATATTCTTTTTTAATAATCTTTTTTTAATAATCTTTTTTTAATTTTTCTTAACATTCTAATTTTCTTTTACAACAGTATTTAATAGGAAGAATAACATTTTCCCTGGTTATTTTAGTAATTGTTTTAATTTCTTTATCCCAAATTCCTTTTGTGCCTTTATGTCCATGGTGAAACAGATATTAAGAGAAAATATGCAAGCTATTTCACGAAACATGGTTTAGTAAAAACATCCAGGATTTATTATTGTTATTATTATTATGCATATAATTGCATAAAAATGTAAATAAATGCAGTGACTTGATATTTGCTGTTTAAAGAAAAATATACGAAAGCATACTATTATATTTTCCATATGTTTCGTGAAAGAAAAAGCCATTTTTTCTTTTTCTTATAACAAATAAAATTATCTTTACCACGTCCCAAATAATGCAATTTTTTTTGCATAAATTAACACATTAACAAACAAATTGCGATGGTATGTCATTTTCGACATGATGCATATTTTGACTTTCTATGTGCATTTAAAAGGGTTTTTTCCTTCAAATTAATTTAACAAATCACCATAATAAAATGAAAATTGGCTCCAGTTTTGCTTTGTATATTACTAAAATTAACAAAATACGAGGTCTTTCTAAAAGTAAAAATACACCTCAGAAAGAAAAAGTTTTAATGAGCGCTTTGGCAACACATATTGTAACCTTGAAAATTTGACCTTTCCCTCGCTGTCATTCGTTATTGGTACGGTGATTCTGTTTCGCGTAGCACGTGTTTATAATGGTTGCGTCAATTCAGAATTCCGCCAAATGGGAAGTACGTTCCGTCATACGTTTTCTTCATGCAAAAGGTGAGCGTCCAGCGGATATCCACAAGGAAATTGTTTCCGTCTATGGGAACATTATGAAATGGTTTTATGCTTTGTCTGGAGGAAGTTTCAAGTGGGAAGTTTTAGATGTATAGCCTGGATGTATCCACTGTACAGCCTGGACACTGCAACCAGCGACTACCACTTATTCCTTTTCCTGAAGAAACATCTTGCAAGGCAAAACTTCCACGACGATTATGAGATCAAAATCGAAATGGTTGAAAAATGGTTTCGACAACAGACGGTAAACTTCTATGACTGTGGGACAGAAAAGCTTAACAAATACCCAGACTTAACAAATACTTGGACAATGACAGCGACTATGTCGAAAAATAAGGCATATACCAGTAAGTAATTTGTAATGGACATTTTCGCAATTAAAAGTTTTTTGAATGATTTTGCGGCGTTGCGTTGTATATTTACTTTTAGAAAATCCCTCGTATTATCCAGGTATAAAGCATTCTCTATCGTACGTACAACAGTAAAAACATCATTAATAAATTATAAAGAATTTTCTTTTTAATTTGGAGCACTGTAAATTATACGTTGAATTAATGATAAGTTTAAAATTACTAATATGAAAATTCGTATTTTTTCCCTTTATTACAGTATGAACTACATAAGGTATCCAAATACGTTCAAATGGTCGATTTTCACAATAAATGATATATATTTTTTAATTCAATAGAGCCTTTATTTAGCCTTTACTAAACAGTTTTGATTATCTATTTTCGTCAATTTAGAAGCCACGATATTAACCCTTTGACGGTCTGAGGGCTTTCCTGAATTTTCATAAAAATGTTCGTAAAACTAATATTA
Source organism: Maratus michaelseni (assembly GCA_963931845.1). Classification (NCBI taxonomy): domain Eukaryota; kingdom Metazoa; phylum Arthropoda; class Arachnida; order Araneae; family Salticidae; genus Maratus; species Maratus michaelseni. Next base: position 213,415,618 of record OZ007595.1, on the reverse strand, counting down.
ATTTAAATTTTCTTTCCCTTGTTTGTTTCTAAAATACACTTCATATCACTTTATTTTCCATATACCTTAAACGCAATTCTATTAAAAATATTTTTGACTACAGTCGATTTAAGAGAGCACAAGACCTTAAAATTTCAAAAAAAAAAATCAATTTTTAGATTTTGTTTTATTCTAAATATTTAAAAGTTTCTGGGAAAAAAAGCAAAAAAAATGGCATTAAAATCTGCATTATTTATTGAATTATAATCGTTTATAGATGACTTTACATGGATACTTTAAGTAGATATTGAAACTTTAAGATACATCTTCTCAGATCGATAAATTTTGAGTTTGCGCGCATTGTTAATTTCAAACTATACAAGTTAAAATTTTAAATATTTATCCACTTGTGCGTTATTTTATAGCCTTCATGCTGAAGCCCAAAAATTAACATATTTTGATTTTTTTTCTTTTTGCACTTGGAAAATTGGATTTTTTTTATTATTCTAGAATTTTTTTTTAATTTTGTGTTAAAATTAAATTTTAAACAATACTTTTTGTGTATATTTTGGTATTTTGGTTTCAAGTTAGAAATACAGGGTGATTATAAAAAAAAAAACTATCCCGATATATGACCCAATAACTGCCATACCTTTCACAGAAACTGAATGAAATTCTGGCCTAAAGTATTTTGAGGTATGCGCTCAAGAATCACGTGAAAAACAACAGTTAAATTCTAACAGTTACGGTGTCAGTGACAAAATTTCGAAAATTTCAAATGGCAACACCTACTTTTTTTTATTGGAATGTGATCTTCGTAGTGAAAAACCATAAAAAGCGTTGGAACGGTACCTGTAGCACGAAAATCGCAGGCGCTAGATAGACTAAGAAGAAAAGTGAAAACAACCAATAAAGGACAGAGAAGCATTAGAAAGTAAAACATTTTATTGTTCAGTGCTATCCACCATCTGCCGCATGTAAAGTGTCGTCGTGTGTAAAATGGAAAATGTATCAAACACAATAAAATGTTTTGTTTTCTGTTTGTTTGAAAGCGTTAAAGTTGATTATCATAAAAGAAATCGAATTTAATCACATCTTTTTGCCACTTTGAATGCTTCTTCTTTTATCTAAAAAATGCTATTAAAAAATTTTCAAAGCCAAATTCTATGTTCTTTCTAACTGTAATTTTCTGGTGAAATGCTTTCAAATATTGGAATAATTTATTAAATTATCCTTCATTTCTTTCATCTCTTAAATCGTTTTGTTCTTCTAAAGTTCGTATAGCTACAAAATATGATTATAAAATTCTTCAACAAACTAATATAAAGAAATATCGCTTCTTTATCATTTTAGTCTAAAATCATTACCTGAAACGTAACACAATTTAAAGCATGTTTCTTTCATTTTGTTAAAATATGCCATCGATGTTTCTTTTTAATAACTAACATCAATTCTTGTAATTGGTTTAAACCCCTCTAAAGATACGGAAATTTCGATTTAAGTAAATTACTTTGTATTGTAGTAAAAACTTCCGAAAAATTTGATTTAAGTATCTTATTGAAACAAAAGAATCACATTCAAAGAAGATTTTTATATTTTGTGATTTATACATAAGAACAGGTTGTAAGCGGCACTAAAGGAAATGTAACATCCCATTATTGTATTCAACTGCAATTGGATCTGAACATATAAAAAATATTTCAAATCAACTTTTCCTTTAAAATAGAGAATTCTTCCACTTGATAATTTATTTCTGTTATAATCATAGACAAAAGTTTTAAATAAAAAAATTAATATTATTAGTATAAAAGATATTACAATAAGGTTCGCCGAATGTATTCATAAACAAAAGATTTTTACCTAAATCATGAAAAACACTTAATATCAATTAGAAGTAATGGTTCTCGTATGCAATGCGCTTTTTACAATGGCTGTGCAGTTAATGAAAATTCCGCATAGAAGAAGGAATTATTAAATATAATTAATACTGTTAATAAACAACTTTTATATTAAAGTCTGTTGCCGTATCCAAAAAATGGCTACTTTTCCGAAACTTTTAGAAAGTCATTTTCATTTGCAAATACAAAAATATTGTATTAATATTTGCAAAAAGATAAAATTTACACATTTTATTCAGATACCAAGAAATTGAAGAATTTCGCATTTTCTTATAAAGGCAAAGAATCATCCAGAAAATGAGCATTTTAAGCCAATTTTTAAGACTTGGCAGTTACAGAAATGCCGTCATGAGGAAGGAATTGGCTGCTGTGGCCTGAAATTCAGATTAAAACACTTATTTTACGGAGATTTCCCAGAAAGTTTCTTTGCCTTTATCGAAAAATGGAAAACGCTATTCAATCATATTTGTTCTGAATAAGTGCACTTGCAATTATCTTGCATCTGAGATTAAAAATGACTTCATGGATCTTTCAGAAATTACCAAATTTGGATTTGAGTAGAGCTTCAGATAGTCAGAAAGATTCTCTTTGTTGAGCAAGGGGGAAATTTAAAAGAATGTAATATATATTTTAAAAATATTCTTTAGAAATTTACTTTGGTTTAAAAAACTACAGAGGTATATTTTTTGAAATGTACGTATTTTTCTTTGTATAATTTTACGATTGTTTTTTTTTTTTTTTTTTTTTTTTTTCTATTCATTCTAAACTAAATTGACTGTTTTACTGAATATTTATTTGAATATAATTGTCTAACTCAATTTTTTTTATAAATATAGTGCTTATGTACGTAATTGTCTAAATGGTCACTAAATTGTTGTTATTTTGTATTTCGAACATAACCTGAAATAAAATCTGTGTATAGTAATTATAATAGTAGAATATTGTTGCGTCGAAGATAGCGGAATTTTTTTCAGAAATTCAGTCGGGTCAGGCAGGAGTAATTAATTTTTTGTACCGGCCGGGCTCGGCCCGAACTTTTACCTTCCATGTTGGAATGGGTTCGGGCATTTAGCTTTAATACCGGGCTTTTATAATCTTAGATTTTGTACTTGTTACCTTTTATACTGGTCAGAGATCTGTCCGAGATTTTAGTTTTACTGGTATATCGATCTGGGCCAGTATTTTTTTTACGGGCTGGACCTAGCCAGCATCTTTTTTTGTCGGGCCCGTGGAGCTGGGGTAGAACTTTTAACTTTTAGCGGACTTGGACCACACTTTTAACTTTTTACCGGGCGGGGCCCTCAGACTTACTCGAAAACCTGAAGCTGAAAGGCGAGGAATCCCATTATAGAAGATTAATTCTATAACGTACATATCGTTAAACTGGATATATGTTAGAAAATTATAATAATCATAAGAAGAACTGGCAGTTTCGATGCTTTAATTCTGAACATTCTATTTCTAAAATGAACTTTTTACAGAGTAAAGACTAACAATATTGTAACAGTAAGTATAATAACAGTACAATATAATAGTAAAAGAGAGGTCTTGTGGAGTGACGAAACGATTGAATCTTTATAAATATTGGTGCGTTATGCGATCAATTAACCACATAATGTTAATAGATGGTTACTCGCCCTAAAAATTCTCAATGAAAAATAGCATCTAGCGTCAAATTCTCAACCAGCTTGGCGACACTTAACAAAATATCGCCAAATTTGGCGACAAATGTACCCTGTTTATGTTGACTTCATGCATATGTATTATGTATATATGTGTGATGCATATGCATGTACATATTGTATATATATATATATATATATATATATATATTTTTTTTTTAATAAAATCTCATGTGTGTACATATACATACACATAATGTTTATTAACATCATTAAAATGCACTTAAAGAAAGAACAACCCATAAATAGCACCGAAGTTTTGCCAGATTGACAAGAGTACTATTGCGATTAGAATACCGAAATTTATAATAAAATTTATTTTAAGAAAGTAAAAGATAGAAAAACGGACAGATAAACTAAAAGATTTGCCTTCCCAACATTTTCGGAAAAGCATATAAAAAATTCATTCTGCTTGAAACCATGTAATACCCTCAAACTCAGGCTAATTTTCTGTAATCGGGCTTTGGCAACCAATTCTGGCGTCAAACATGAGCGAGTAAATGATTGTCTAGGCAACTATTATTACTTAAATGTTTATCGTACAACAAAAAACACAAATGGTTGCAACAATGTAATTAGTTTAATTTGCCAGTTGAATGTGTTATACGAACTGTATATAGCAAAATCAGCACCCCCTATTTGAAGGGTTTAAAAGCAGAAAATCTATATTTTCAGACTTTTCTGGTTATTTGTGTGACAAAACCTACTTACTTGTCAAATTCCAGTATTCTACGACTGCTAGAAGTACCTTAGTTATTTGATGATCACCAACTTTAGTTATTTGATGATCCCCTGTGAGTCAGTGACAAAAAAGCCCCTTTTCGGAATTGCATATTTCGAAAAATATTAAATACAGAAACTCGCAATCTTGGTACCTTATAGTTCAGTTTGACTATATTAATCTGTGTTAAAAAGGAAAACTCTCTACCTTTCCCCAAAACGTACTTATGAGGGGGTGAAAAGTAGGCCGAAATGGTCAGGGAAAAGGTAGCTTACGGCCTGTGCGAACTTGGCGGACGCACTGCCGTGCTCCCAGATGAAAAAAGGTTTATTTTTCCAAAAACACATTTTTATAAGGATTCAATGTTTATTTTGAAAATCACGCCTAATTAGTTATTTACAATTTATCCCCCCCCCCGCCCCCGCCAATATTTTTCACTAAAATTCATTAATTGGGCGTGGGCAGCGAACTCGACTATGAAAAATTCACTGCTTTTTTTTAATCTTGGTAGAAAGCGCAAGCAAGTGAATTTATTAAAAATATATAATTTATTCCTCTGTGGTCAACAAGAGAGAAAAATTAAATATTGTTGAAACTATCTTTTTTAAGTTGATTTTTAGAGGTATAATAGTAAATTAATTAATATTACACTATTAACTGATAAAGCGTATTTTTTTTTTAAACTGTTCATTTTTAGGTAGCTTTCTTAACAAAAAAGTAAAAAGCTACCGATTGCAGACGTTTGGAGGAAAGCAATCCCGGAAAATTTCGGTATATTTTCACCGATCATCACTCCCAGACCCCAAAAGCACCCTGCGTTTAAATGTTGATATATATATATATATATATATATATATATATCTGATGTATATCATACGATAACACTTGTATTTATGAACCGATTTGGATAAATCTGAGCATGTGCATTTCGCTCACCAATATCTCGACCTAGTTCGTTGAGAAGCTTCGTCCACCATCTTGTTTAAAAAAGACGACCACTAAAAATATAAATTGAAATATATATACAAACAAAATTCGAAATTCAAATTTATTTTTTGCTTAAGTGTTAGGCCTTCATACAAGGATGCCGGAGCTTTTTTTGTTTTGCCGATATCTTAAAAAATGGCTGAGATATAGCTGTTTGAAATTCTAGAATGGAGACATTTTGAAACAAAACAGCAGATTAAAACAAATCTGGGATTAATTTATGAGCTTTAGTGAAAGGGATTTTAATTTTTTTACGATATTGGAATGGTTTTTAGCTTATTTTTTTTTTAGACTAACAGGTTTCGCCCGGTACGCTGCTTGGTTTCTCCAAGCTAATCTTGAATCAAACCAAATATATCGATGAAATTCATCTTTACCTGTAATGTCTTCCGCATTGCTGAAAACGATACGATCGACATTGCGCTATTATACTTTCTAATGGGTAGACAAAATTCGGTCTGTTAAAGAAAAAGTCTTTTAGTTTATTATTTACATTTGGTATCAATTCACATTTGAAAAGAACCATAGAATGATATGCAATATGTTAAAACCATCCCCGAAAAATTATCTAACTAAGAATGCAAACAAACAAACTAACAAAATTCATCCAATAACGTGTTTTAAAAATCCTAATATTTCATAATCAGGTCCACCTGATTATAGGACTTTCGCCCACTATTCTATGACTAAACAAAATAGAAGAATATGCAATATACTAAAACGATCCATGAAGAACTATCTAATTATCGGTGTGAATCTCATTAAACTCTGTACAGTAGAACTTTAAAAAAAGACTAATCTTTCATAATCGTTTTCACCTGATTATAGAATTTTAACCATAGTTTTTGTAACTAAGCAACGTGGAACGATATGCTATATAATAAAACATCCTCTGAAAAATTATCTTACTGAAAGTTCAAGTCCCATCAAAGTCCATTCGGTAGAACTCAAGTTATAAGCAGCCAGAACGAAATTTCCATTTTCATTTTATATATATAGTAAAAAATAGTAGATTAATAGCATACAGATATGAATCAGTTTGTACTCTACAATAAACAATAACATGACAATCGTTTCTTTACATAAATGGGATGTTTTTATCATAAATGGCACGACCTTTTTTCGGTGATTAAATACAATAAGCAATTTTGTTGTTTAAAATATGTTAAAACCATCCACGATAAATTATCTAACTAACACTGCAAACAAACTAACTAACGAAATTCATCCAATAACATGTTTTTAAAAGTTTATCTTTTATAATCAGGTTCACTACGAGTATCAAATGATAACCTTTAGCATTTGATTTATGGTTTTTTATTTGAAAGGTTTTAAGCTTATAATTATAGAAATAAGCATTCAATATATTAAAAAATATTAGTGATTATTTTAAATTTTAAAATGACCAATAATACAATATTACCACAAATCAAGATGTTAAAATGTGTCATTTAATACTGGTGGAAATGGTGTTAATAAACAAGAATTACGAACTATATTTCAGATGTTTATTTTTCTCACTTTAGTTGAATTAAAAAATAATTACAAAATAACCTTTAATAAATGAAAGACTATTTCTTTCACTTTATATAATTCTAATTATTATACAATGAAACAGTAAATATTTATAATAGAAGTTAAAAACTAAAAGAGAGTAGATAAATTAAACATTACACCATGCTACAGCACGCCGCGCAATCTTGGCGACGGCACTATTGAAGACTTTTGGCGAAGACACTATTTACTTAATTATTTATCTTGTTTAAATGCGCTGAAGTTTTGAGTGTCATGCACACACAATTGTTATTTTCAAAATATATCCACATTGCAAAAAAATGAACTACAACGCGCATATCATAACACGGAACACTATTTCAATAGAACACTACACTGCGACCACAATTTCAGATATATAAACCTTTGTGAAAAGTGAAAAATATTTTATACGTATACAGGTATCCCCCGACTTATGTAATTAATGCGTTCCGCAGACTTTTACGTAACTCGAATTTTACGTAAGTCGAATGTGTAATTTGCTTATGTAAGATCTCGTAAGAAACGACAATATCTATTATATATATATATATATATATATATATATATAGAGAGAGAGAGAGAGAGAGAGAGAGAGAGAATATTTACACAGTATTAATTTTTAAATAAAGCATCATGAAGCAGTATTTACTCGGATATAAATTATACAAGTATGAAAAAATATAAAGGTAAACTGAAAAAAAAATTTCAAGTAAAAAATATCTTGTGGAATTTGAGATTTATAAATTTAACATTGTTGGAGTGATTTATAACAATTTTGAGATTGCTTCAAACGACTATAAAAATAATAAATAATTAAAGAGGAGTGACTTACCTCTTCTGGATGAATTTTCGAACTTGAATTTTCGATGACAAGACAAATTAATAACATTCACAAAATAAATTAATTCTTGATAAGCACAAATTGTATTTATTAAGAATTAGATTACAACTATGAATAACGAACAATATAGATTCGTTGTTATGATAATACTATTTATAGTTCACATAATCAAAATTGTATTGGCATCTGTGACAGTTAATTTGGTTCTGTAATGGGACAGTCAGCGCTGGAGATAGATGATTTTGAACAAAAATGCTGTTCTCTAATAAATTTTACCCCTGTCCATGTTAAAGGCTGAGGGTTGTCGGGGTTGTCATCTTGATGTTGCTGTGGGCGGCATATCACAAACCTATTTAGAGTAGATTGTGTGGTCAGACGCTTTTTGTCAACGTAGATGGCCTTGTAGCTAGACATATCTGAATGTATACGTCGGCTAACATTCTCAAACTCCTCAGTGTTCGGATCTATAGATTGAAATTTTGCTAGTACCCTTGAAAGCCTCGGCTAACCCCTTTGCTGTAAATTTCTTATTTGTTGTAAATTTCTTAACATAATGATAACGGTTGAACCCGAGCTTTTTTCTTTGCCTCATTTTAATTTATATATTCCCAACAAAAATATAACTCTCTATAATACATAAAACTATGTTATTATAGTTACAATTTTTATTTACATATTTTATGTATGAAATAATTATCAAAAGTATGCAAACGCGTATTAAATGCGCTAGTGAGTTCATAAATGTAATTTTCAAAAGAAATTTTCAAAAAAAATTTACATAACTGCGAATTTACGTAAGTCGCAGCATACGTAAGTCGGGGGATGCCTGTATATATTAATTATTATCGAGCGATTAAGGTAGCTCGATATGTTTTAAGCTTTAACCAGTTACTTAATTCATAAAAAAAAAAATGCTAAACAAATTTATAAATAATTAAATATCTGTTACTATTTCCGGTGTGAGGTTTAGTAATTTAGTATATAAGTAATGGTATGTGATCATTAATTATACAGGGTGTCTCAAAAGGTCGTTTACAAACTTCACATGCTGGTCTCTCATATCATGATAAACAAGATTTACATAGGAACATGTATTCGAAAATGCAAACTGCGACCGCTAGAGGGCGATGAGCGCAGACTTACGGAAGAGTGGAAAGCGCAATCATTTCAGGCGAAGACGTTGCAGGAGAAGGATGAATCGGTTTAGTAACGCAGACTTGGCCAATATGCATTACATATAAGGCGCCGTGGATGGAAATGCCCGAGCTGCGGTACGGATGTATCTTCAGCACTTCCAAAGCAGACATCAGCCCAGTCTAAAATCTTAAAACTAAGACACATTGACAAATTATCTAAGACGATTAGATGAAAATAACGATAGATTTTCTAATGGAAGAACGGCCGCACGTCCGTAGATTTTCTAATCTTCCTTAATCGAGCCAACGTTAAAATGAAAGGAAAAATATATTAGCATCAGTACAGTTTACTGTAAATGTGGATAGTTTTAAAAACGTTTAAAAAGAATCACTTTACCTACACCAAATTGTGTTTGCTAAATTATGCCATTTGGCAGTGGCAATTACAGAAGATTACTTAACAAGATTAAAAATCTCCTCATTAGACAACGTAACAATGCAAACTGACATAAAACATAAATGCCTAAGTAAATTAAGTAATAATTGTCAATAAAGATGAAGTACATAACAACACAAAATACAAGATATGCTGCCATAATCACAAAGAGTTGATTCTGGATTTATCTAACAGAAACTTCCGATTTGGCGAAGGATTGAGCAAGTAAATTATAAAAAAAAAGTCATATGATGAAGTGCTTAGCATACATTTTAGGAAGACTAAACCTGCGGCTAGTAATTTGATGCAAACTAGAAATAAAATATAGATTTGTAAAGCATAATAAAAGAATTTTTAATTATTTTATGCTTATATATTTATTACATTTATATGCATCCTCTAGAAAAATACATTTTTAAAAAAAACATACAAAAAGCAGTGATATCCCATCAAAACATTTCCATAAAAAAAGCCGCCAAGTTCCTCTTAATATTTAAGCCTCAAAAAGTACTGATATCTGATGCTCGTCCAAGTTAAAAATCAAACATCTGAAATTTTTCATTGAAAATGGCTTCCTGCGACTTGGCCGTTAATGCAGTACTGAAAGATTTTTCACATTCTAAAGAATGTCAACTACATGCCAACTACATTTTTTTTAACATTTAATGCATTTTGTTGCACAAAATACTGAAATATAATACACATTTTAAAAAGCATAATTTCGAAATCACAGCTGTTGAGGATAGTCCACTCATCTAGACACCTCATATAATATAACACAATGTGAAATTTGATGAAAAAATTATTGATTGGAAGTCGTGTTAATATTTGTAGATCGTACAATATAGCCATTAAACAATGGTAAAACTAAATGATGGTTAATGAAAACTAATGTTTGTTGAAACTCAACGGTATTTATCACATAGCTTTTACTTACAATGTCTTCATACGAATTTCCCTATTTGGATTCTGATATTACTTTTTTAATATTCAAATAATTTATAAATGCATCATTTCTAATCATTAATTTTGAAATGATTTATCGACGTAATTGTTTATTTCAAATGAAAGTTATATGTTTAATATCAATCAGGTTGCATTATATATTTTAATTAATTTTTCTCCGTATTACATTCTTCTAATGTTCTTTAGAATTTATTGAAATTTGTATATGAATGCCAGATAAACGAAAAAAAAAAAAAAAAAAAAAAAAAAAAAAAACCTAGAATGCATTAACGGCCAAGTCGCAGGAAGCCATTTTTAATGAAAGATTTCATATGTTTGACTTTTAACTTGGACGAGCATCAGATATCAGTACTTTTTGAGGCTGAGATATTAAGAGGAACTTGGCGGCTTTTTTTTATGGAAATTTTTTGATGGGATATTTATACTTATTTTTAACTCAATGCCTTGAAATTTTGATACACCTACAAGAAACAAAAACAAAAACAAAATAAATAAATATCTTCCTACATTTTGAAAGATTTATGACAAAAAATTAATATCTTAAGTTTAGTTCACACATCATGAGCACACGCCTTAGAAATTCCAAGGAGGAAGGCACCACTGTTTCAGATTTAAAAAAAAAATCTATTTAAATCGCAAAGTTTTTGACTTCCCTATCACACGAACTAGCGAAATTGGACATAGCATATCTATGCTCTTCAGTGTCAATATGAAAAACATTACAAAATATTTTTGCGGACATATCTAACTATTGGCTTAATTACATATACTTTTGTATACACTAACTTTACTTGTATCATTGATACAAAAAGTGGACATTCTTAAAAGGACATTGTTCCTTCTTGCTCGAAAAGTCCCTTTCACTAAAACTCATAAGTTAATCCCAGATTTGTTTTAATCTGCTGTCTTGTTTCAAAATGTCAGCAATCCTAGAATTTCAAACTGCTATATCTCAGCCATTTTTCTAAGATAGAGGCAAAACAAAAAAATGCTCCGGCATCCTTGTATAAAGGCACTTAAGCAAAAAATAAATTTAAATTTCGAATTTTCTTTCGATATTTATTAACTTTTTAGTGGTTGTCTTTTTGAAACAAGATGGCGGATCTCTTCAACGAACTTGGTCGAGATATTGGTGAGCGAAATACACATACTTAGTTCATCAAAATCGGTTTATAAATACAAGTGTTATCTTATGACATATATCAGATATATTTGTATATATATATATATATATATATATATATATATATAACATTTAGCGATTTATCACTTGTGGCGGACTAAAAGAAAAATGCCTTAAAATAAATGTATTAATTTATAATTAAGTCCAAAGAATATTAAAATATTGTATTATCATCGAATTAATACCTGCGAACGTAATATGTATAATTCTAGTCTACCAGTAAGTGGGTTAAAAGTCGATTTCAAAAATTACATACAAAAACCGGGTTTAGTACTTATTAATTTTTGCCCTGTCTGGATCGATACTTAATTCAATCCTGAATTTTGATTTCATTTAAAGAAGAGAAGTTAAGATTCTGGCATAGTTGAGTTAGCACAAATTTTACAAAAATCAGTGTCTACACCGTTTTTTACAGCCCAGGACTCGCGGCTATTTTTATATTCAATCGTACCACAATTTACTCAGAATTTTCTTTGTGGTAGATATCTCGAAAATAACCTAGTATAAGTGTGTGAGTGAGATTATTTTTTAAAATGTTCAACGAAAATAATAATAATAATAAAAAACTGTCGCTGGACTTACAGTGTCCCAAAACTTAAAAAGGTTAATTCATTCTTTTTTAAATGTTCTCAAGAATTCCGCCACAGAAAACATTTTTTGTTTATTCTTTTAATCAGTTACATTGACAGAGTAACTTCAAAGAAAAACAAAATTATGGTTTATAAAAAAAAAAAAGAAATAAAAATAAAAGAAAGAAAGAAAGAAAAGGGAGAAGGAAAGCTTTTGTTAAATTTTCTGAAAAATAGTCATTGAAATCTGCTTTATGACTTTAACACTTTTGATATACAGGGTGTTTCAAAAACAATCATCTGATTTAACTGTAACATTCATTAATGCAGTTTAATTTTTCTTTCAAAGCTTCGAAGTTCGAGAATTTTTTAACAATCGCATTCCTCAACGATGGATCGGCTGAATAGGACTTTACGATTCACTTAAACATCAGAGGCCTCCAAGATCACTGGTGTTTCAGTGTGCGATTTCTTCTAGTGGGAGTTTATAAAAAACTACATTTATGTGCCCCCCCCCCCCCATACAGATGCATTTGCAGAACTGAAGATATGCAGAACAGCAGTCGTGGAAGCAGTGGATGCAGAGAACTCGCAAATGATAGGGACGAATTTGACTACAGTATAGACATATGCCGAGCATCTAAAGGTGGGCAAATTGAGCACATTTAATTTCGTTTTTAAAAAGACTTTATGATTAGTACTGAAATATAAAATTAATCTTAAGTATCTATGTTCTGTATTTTTCATACTATACGCTCTTCAAATCGGGTTATTCTTTTTCAAACATCTTGAATATCACTCTTCAATTCGGGATGTATATCTCAGTACAGTCATCGAACTCATTATCACCAAAAAAATTTTAGGAGAATTAAAGTGACTTTGATTGAAAGTATAAGGCCTGTTTAACTCTTTTAGACGTTCCCAGAGAAAGAAATTTTCTCTTCGGAAGGTCTCATCTTGTCGCGGACATAAGAGACACCTACCTGCCCCAATGAAGATGGAAATTTTGCGTTCCGTAGTTTGGGAATGAGACAAATTTATATAGATACAATAGCAGGAAATATTTATATATAAATCTACATATTAAATAATAATGAATTTATAACGAGATGGTAGAATCATATTCAAATACTTCTGAATCTAATAACATAGTTGTCAAGCACCCGGTTTTTGAATATCACTATATTTATATGAAAATATTCGTTTAGCAAAAAAATTTCAAAAATCAGTGTCTATGTCGGTTTTTAGCAAAGGAAATTCTGTTAAACTATTGATTACGGAGGAGTATTAGCGACTATTTTTGTATTCAATCGCACCACAATTTACAAAGAATTTTCTTTGTGGTAGATTTATCGTTTCTCTGATTAAACAAACTGAATATTTCTATGAAAAAATAATGGCATTTATATATCGGGATGTTGGCAACTATATAATATGCATAATTACACTAAAAATTCTTTTACGCAGACTTTTTGTGATTAAACGAACCGAACATTTCTATGCGAAAATAATAGTATGTGAATATCGAGATGTTGGCAACTATGTGAAAGGCATAGCTACATTTAAAAATTGTTTTACATCTACATGCACACGTGTTTGTTATTAAAATTGAAACACTTTCTCATGTTACTTGCTATAATATACTCACAAAGTACATAATTTTTTAATAAAAACTGTTCTTGAGCTGATTTTGAAAAAAAAAAAGTAATCAAGTTCTGTTTTCGTAAAAAAATCTTTCATGAATATGTATAGTTATTTACATAAGGCTATTAGAGTAAATATACTGTTGATGCATATTTAATAGGAAAACAAAATCAAATCCAATTAAGTATTTATGAAAAACCTATCAGTAATTTGCAAGCGTTCAAACTAACTATAGTTTTTTAATCACCAGCAAACATATGTATCTTCTGCTAACACCTGTTTCTGAAATCTGAAATTAGACATTTCCTCGTACATTTAATTGAGTAGGTTGCAATAATACGAAGGTTTAAGGGAAAAAAATTATGAATAATGATTTTGGAAAAAAAGTAACCCAGTTCCAATTGCAAAAGGAAATAAATAAAAATCAGCAATCACGTACAAACATGAAATGTTGCAAAGAAAATGCTGTTGTATTTTTAATGATAGATGTAATCAGAACTTTTTAATTATTTACTAAGCATATTAATTATTCATTTACTTAAAGTCTAATTAATTACTTTTTCTTAATCATTTGTAAGTGCTTATGTGTTTCTCTGTTAAATGAATTGATTTTAGTAAGAATTTGTTTAATTTAATGCATATTTACAAGGGTTCTGTAACGTTGAAAAACAAAACAAGATTTTTTTTAAAGTTACGAGCTGTGTTTCTTAGAGATTTCATTTAGTTGTTTCTTTAAGCTTAATGCTGCGTTGCCAGTTTGGCTTCACATTTTTATTTCAGAAATTCTGAATTCATACAAGAAATTCCGAATAATAATTTTTACCAATTTCAATAACAGGCATTCCGTGATTACTTAAAGTAATTTTTTTTTCTTTTGGAATTTCCGTTAAGAAACCGGAATTTTTGACGATAAAATGAGGCTCAACCGTCATCCATGGTTTGATGCATGTTTAAAAAAATTTAACAAGCAGAAGCTTTTTATTAGAGGACTAATTAAAACAAAGAATTACATTCAAGCGCTAATTTTTTATTACACGGAATAACACAATATTTTTGAAAAATAACACTGATCAGCATGCATTTTGATGATCATATAAATATATATTTTTCTGAAAGTGTTTTTTATGCTGATTTCAAAAATGTAAAGCATTTTTGCACACCACGTACACTTTTTTTACAAATATTATTTTTAATTAATTTTATTCTTAAATCATAAATTACTTTATAATAGTAATACTAGATGGCGCCACCAAATTTTTTAGGAATTGATTCCATATGTATATACATTACATTAATTTAAATAAATGAGAAACTGTATTTAGGAAGCTGAAATTATTTATTAATATGATTTAATAATAATAAAAAAAATTATTTATGTAAAATTAAAAAGAAAAAGCGAAATCCATAAATTTAATTTTGTAAAAAATATCTAAATTAATACTTGGTAGGTGGCAGCACCAAACAATGTTTGATCTAATGCATAGGTTTTAACAACAATAAATTTCTTTGTTTATTCACGTCTGTTTCTTTCGATTTGAAATATGTGATATATTTCACATCTTCTTTAATTGAATAATGGCTTCACGTAAATGTGTAAATGATACAGATATATTTTGTTACATTTGTGGAAATTATACTGTAGTAAAACAAAGGCAGGATATTACAGATTTTGTTAAAAATGCTTATTATGCTTATTTTGGTGTGAGACTGGGTGACCAAGATAAGACATGGGCCCCTCATAAAGTGTGTAGAACATGTGTTGAAGGATTACGACTTTGGTTGAAAGGCAAAAAGAAATGTATGCCTTTTGCTATTCCCATGGTATGGAGAGAACCTAGAAATCATCATGACGATTGTTATTTTTGCTTAGCTAATGTTCATGGGTATAGTTCGAAAAATAAAAAAGGAATTATATATCCTAACTTGCCTTCTGCAATAAGACCTATATTGCATAATGAAAGTCTTCCTGTTCCTTCTCCTCCAACCAATTTGGAAAGCATAAATGAACCAAATAATTCAGAAGATGATGAAAATCAAGAACAAGATGTCTATAAACCAGAAGTAAATGATAAAGCTCCAATTTTATTTAATCAGCATGAACTCAATGATTTGGTGCGCGATTTAAATTTGCCAAAAATAAAAGCTGAACTTCTTGGTTCTCGGCTTAAATCTAAGAACTTATTATTACCAGAGACACAATTCTCTTGGTACAGGCATCGTGAAAAAGAACTTGTTCCATACTTTTCTGAAAAGGATAATTTAGTATATTGCAATAACATAAAGGAAATAATGAATTTTTACGGTATCCTTTATAATGCATCAGAATGGAGATTTTTTATTGATTCCTCCAAGACAAGTTTAAAAGGGGTTTTGTTGCATAATGGAAACCAATATGCATCAATACCTATAGCCTACTCAGTTCATTTAAAGGAAACATATGAAAATCTTGAACTTTTGCTAGACCAGGTCAAATATAAAGATCATGAATGGTTGTTATGTGGTGATTTAAAAGTGATTGGAATGCTACTTGGACAACAATCAGGATACACAAAATTCCCATGTTTTCTGTGTGAGTGGGACAGCCGGGATAAAAAAAATCATTGGGAAAAGAAAGATTGGCCATCAAGAATATCATTATCCCCTGGAACAAAAAATGTAATTAAAGATCCCTTAGTCAATCCTAAAAATGTTTTGCTTCCACCTCTGCATATCAAATTAGGGATAATGAAACAATTTGTGAAAGCCCTAAATAAAGAAAATGAATGTTTTAAATATATTTGCAGCAAATTCCCTTCTATTACTGATGCTAAGCTTAAAGAAGGTATTTTTGTTGGGCCTCAGATACGAAAATTACTGACAGATAGTGAATTTGAAAAAACAATGAATGATTGTGAAAAGGAAGCATGGCTGAGCTTTAAATGTGTAGTGGAGAACTTTTTAGGAAATAAGAAAGACCCAAATTACAAAATTATAGTTGCAGATATGTTAGAAAAATTGAGATTACTTGGTTGCAACATGAGTATAAAAATACACTTTTTACATGCACATATCGAATTCTTTCCCGAAAATCTCGGAGCAGTGAGTGAGGAACACGGTGAAAGGTTTCACCAAGACATCAAAGATATGGAAAAACGGTACCAAGGCAAGTGGAATAAAAATATGATGGCAGATTACTGCTGGATGTTAAAGAGAGATCTTTGTGCTAGTGGACGAAAAGCAACTAAAAGGAATTTTTCTCAAACTAATTGATTTTTTTAATATTAATCAAATTTGTCCATATTTAAATATATTGTAAGTATAATTATTATGTCTATACTTTAATTTTTCATACATTAATTTTTTAATACATATCCTAGTCTGTATTAATTATTTACCTTTGAATAATAATTTTTTTTTATAAATTTATATAAGTGAAAGTTAAAAAATCATATGTTTTTATAAATTTACAAATTGTTAATTTGTAAAAAATCCTGACGTGATACGCAAATTTCGACTTTACTTTTGAAATCAGCTTAAAAAATTGATCTAAAATCACCTATTCATTTTTAATCATAAAAAAAAAGTTTCAATATGCAGATCAGTGTAATTTTTCTGTATTGTTTTAGATGCTTTAGATCAGGCATGTCCAACTCGTTTACCACCGCGGGCCAAATTAAGCATGATATACAAAGCCGCGGGCCACATAAAAAAAGTAGATACTATTATTACCATTGCACACAATAACATTTGTATGTACAAAACCCAGCCATGTTATTGAAAAATGCACGATATTTCAAAGATATTATTATTCATAGTTTATCTTATTTATAAGCACCACAAGTTTTTAAGCACATACACTCAGAAAAAGAAACTGATTAAAACTACAAAACATATTTTTGAGTACATTTTGTTGTTTTAGCAAAATTGGAGTTAAATTGGAGCATTTTACTTCAATTAACAAATCATTTTTGCTGACGATACAAAATTTTTTTTTGGAATTGCAAAAAAAAATTTTTTTGTTGATTCAAACAAAATTTTTATTGACCCTTATTTAAACAAAAAGTTTGTTTAAATATAGGTCAATGGAAATTTTGTTTGAATCAACAAAAAAAAATTTTTTTGTTAAAAACCACTTTTTTTTGAAATTCCAAAAACAATTTTTGTATCGTCAGCAAAAATGTTTTGTTAATTGAAGTAAAATGGTTCAATTTTACTCCAATTTTGCTAAAACAACCAAAATGTACTCAACAAAAATGTTTTGTAGTTTTAATCAATTCCTTTTTCTGAGTGTACCCGCCTTTTATAAATATATTTGGCTATGCAGACTACTTTCTAACAATGGTATGCTTCTAATGTTTTGAAATTTCTTTAACTGCTCTGGACATTATTTATTTCATTTCTTATTGAATGATTTCGACTCGCGGGATATTTAATGCAATAAAGAAAATAATTAGTTTTATAAGCAAATATATTTTCATCAATAGGTTTGGTGAAGCACGTTGTTTCTTTTTTAAGGAATATCAGTTTTAATTCTGACAGTTTATCTTTCTGACATTTGGCCAGATATTTTTGAAATTTTTTTTAATACTTTGTCCTGTAGCACCTCTTAATGTTATAATCTTTCCAAACTTCAACAGTGTCTACATGTCAAACATAAAGTTTCAGTTTTCATTTTAATATAATAGTATTGTAACTGACACTAACATTTTTTAAAAATCTGCAATGTACATCTTCCGTTAATCATATTTATACATACTGGTAGAGAGCTTTGACATAAGAAAAATCTTGGGATGTATGTGAATAAAGTCAGTAAACTGTGTTTAATCAATAAAAAATGAAAAAAAGGAAAGAAAGATCATGCAGGATTCAATAACAATGAAACATTTACTAACCTAAGTAATGAAAATAATTAAAGAACTTAAATTCAAAATCCATATGTTCGACTAAAGCCCAAGTGAAAAACCTCGATAACATATTCGCGATTTTTGTGTCAAGCATAAAAGGGATCATTTGTGTCAATTTCAAAGAAACTCAAAAAAGCTATTTAATTTTATATTTTGATTTTTCTTTAATTTAACTGTTCTTAAATAGTGCCAACTATTATTAATTTTGTAATGCATTTCTTATAATTGGTACAGCAAATGTAAAATCAAAGAAAATAGTAAAATAAAGTAACAGTTTCGACATAAAAAAAACATAAACATAATAAATAAAACATTGTAAAAGTTGTACAAATCTTTAAATTATCAGGTAACCAAAAAAGATCTGTCGTTTTTATGAAATGACAAACGTTAAAGAATGTTACATGCAATGGATAATAGATGGCGTTACATAGGCGTAACCAGCTTATTACGTGGGGGGGGGGGTGCCCAGATTTTTATTTGAAACAGATAACGGAACTAAAAACAGGCACATACATACGTGTGTGTGTGTGTGTATACTATAGATAAGACGGGCTGAGCCCGAGCCCGAAAGCCCGAGCCCGAGCCCGAAAGCCCAAGCCCGGGCCCGACACGTGCTCGGGCTCGATTTTTGTGCCAGCCTTTGGGCCCGGGCGGGCTCGCGCTCATTCTTTCTGAAACTGACAATTTTATTTATTCTCATATAGAAAAAATTAAATAACTTTTTCCCTAAAAAATTATGTATTCTATTTCAAGTAGTTTTAATGTTATTTTGATCAGAATGAATAGAAGGGGAAACAGAAATCTTATTTTTTTTCTAGTATTAGAATGTTACTTTAAAAGAAAAATTACGATATTTGCGACGCGATTGACGACTGGGGGATATGGCGCCAATTCAAAGAGGCGACAATAATATTTGTTGCTAAATTTTCGTTTGTGACAGTAGGATATTTTTTTTAATTGGACGGTTTATTTTATTTTATATTTTTAGAGATCTAATGCGAGATGAATATTTTTTTAATTTTTAGTCAATCAGCATTAGCTTAGGTTTGCAAATTTGTAGTCTTCTATTGTGTGCGAGTCATACTCGCTCTTCATATGAAGACAACGTTAGTGATTCTATTTTTAAATATGAACTCTTCTGGTGCTAAAGCTTTGCTCTGCACATTTACGAAGTCACTTTCATTCGTAAGTAGATATAATTGTCATATATTGTTATTCCGATAGAAAGCAAACGAAGAGTGTTTCAACTTTTCCAATAAAAGCACAGGATCTTTCAGATAACGGTGTCAAATTTTTAATTTAAGTTGATTTACAGGGAAATGAAATATTGTTTTAATTCAAGAATCAATTATAAATTACGTTGTACACCTTTTATAGGAAATATAAAACGTTGTTCGATTCTTCTGCATAGAAATAGTAATTTCTGCAAATTTCATTCATTTACTCATAAAACGCACTTCGTTAATGTGTCCATCAGATTTGCTTGTTGGGAGGGGAAAATATTTACATCCTTTTAAGGAAGTATATTTTTATTTACCAAACTTCTCTTTTGATAAGATAGAATGTAAATTTCCATAAAATTAATTATGTGCACCGGATGAACAGTTATTTTCACGAACGAATTTTTTTTTAAATGAGATATTACTTTTAAAACAATTTTTAAATATTATGCAATTTTTTTCGGTATCGGGCTCGGGCTCGGGATCGGACGGACCCGAGTGGGCCCGGGCCCCGAAAAGAGAACCCGAATTCATCTCTAGTGTATACATGAATGCACGATTCAATATGCAATTTACCCACTTCTTTGAATGACCTTTGCTTTTCATCATTGAAACTATGTTTGCATTTATGACAAATAAAAGTTGAAGATTACCATACAAATAATAAATTAACTCTAGCTTACTTTGTTATTTATTTATTATTTGCATGATAATCTTCAGCTTTTATTTCATAATTCCTGTTCCCATTGAGATACTACTCTAAAGATTTCAAGATTTTTAGCTTATAATATTAAAAAAAATACATTAAAAAAAGAAAATCTAAAAATTTATAAATTTTAAAAGTGTTATATTTTTAATCAAGCAACTTGCATATCAAATGAAACCTTGTGAAATTCTCTTTAAAATGAGTGGTCAAACAACTCCCTAAGCATGATAGAATCCGATAAAATCAAAATTGAAAACGTTTATGCAAGTCAAAAAATGACGATTTTTCGAAATTTAAAAAATTGTTTGTAAATCTAATGAAATAGAAAAAATGGAAGATATATTCGCATCTGTATCATCAGGGAGAATGATTCCTGACAGTATCATTAAAATCTGAAATGGTCAGATTGAATATTGAAAATTTTTGGTTGATTTGGCATGGAATGACCCAATTTATTAAAAAAAAAGGGAAAAAAAAGGTGCTTATCATTACATTCTAGTAAGTAAAATTTAAAAATTAAATTTGATTAATTAGCTTTTAAGTTAAATAAAAAGAATTTATGCACTTCTGAAATTACACTTTTAGTATTGGCCACATGGGGTGTTTATTTTTGGAAAGAGACTAAATGAAATTTTGTAAATGGCCATTGATATATGAAATTCAAAGTTTTATATTAGTATCAAAACAAAAACATGCAATTTTTGCAAGAAAATATGGAAGATATAAATTAATTACGTGAAGTGAGATCTTAGCATGTTCATTAAGATTTTCACAGAAAAACAGTGAAACTGTGAAACATTATTTTCTGCTGCCTGATTGGTTTGATTAAGAGTGTCAATGTCAACAATAACCCAGATTATAAAACATGCAAGTCTGATTTATGAAAAAATAAATAAAAGCAAAATTTTTATTTATTATTTTTTTATAATCCGAAAACATTCGGGGGTATCCATTACTGGAAGGGCGTTCATTACTGGTACATCTACCCTACATCAATTTTAAAAACGGCTAAAATGCGTTTTTAAAAATTTAATCATTTTTTTAACTTACATTCGGAAAGGATTTGAATATGTAGGGTTTTTTTTAAATAATAATGAAACATACTTGTAAATAACACATACATATATACAAATTTATCCCAAACTACCTTAACAAAAAATTATTGCATTACAAAAAATCATTTTTTTTCCAGAATTCATAGGCTATTTTTTCATAAATCCAAAACAAATCCAAAGGGACACTTTCTGACATATTTTTTAATTCTTTTTTATTGGAATATGCATTAACACATTTTTAAATTCTTTTTTGTTCGAAAATGCATGAAACTGGCAGGTTTTGTTATTCAGAAATGTTGTAATCGAAAGACGTTTTCCATTGATTGGTAAACACAATTTTCAGAAAATACTGTCAAAGTTAGTGTTTTGAACCAAATTTCCGGACGTGACACCGAGAGAAAGGAGAAAAACCTGCCGTCACATGACTAAAGTCACTTATAACTCGATAAGTATTTTATTTATCAAAAAATGGAAAACGTAATTTCGATTCCAAATCGCTTCAATAGACAGGCCTGCCAATTTTGTGCCTTTACGTTTAAAAATATGTCATAAAATGTTTAAAAAAGTTTTGCATTTGTTGAGCAGGGAATTTGACAACAGCTTTAAGAGAGTATAAACTATTCTTATTTTCTTTGGTGACTGTGGCTTCTGAAGATTAGACGCCATGTTGGACAATTATTTTTTGTTTTAAAACATCCTCAATTGTCTTGCACTTTTTTGAAAAAAATTCTAACGTTTGTTTTCTCTTTTCAGGACGTTTCATGTTTTATAAATGCACATGATAAAGTGTGAAGTATATTTAGAAATTAAATATAATTTTCATTTGGCCTATTTCGGAATGATACAAGCACAAGAGAATGAAAAACTAAAACTGAACAAAACAGCAGAATTTTCTCTTCTCGAAAACCCTC
Source organism: Maratus michaelseni (assembly GCA_963931845.1). NCBI lineage: Eukaryota > Metazoa > Arthropoda > Arachnida > Araneae > Salticidae > Maratus > Maratus michaelseni. Next base: position 213,393,265 of record OZ007595.1, on the reverse strand, counting down.
AAAAAAGATTAAAAAAATAATTAATCTTAGCTTCCATAGTAAATGGAAATGCTTCTGTTTTCCGCAAATACTCTCAGTTAAATAAAAAAAGTATTGTTAGTGTGAACATCTAATGCAACTGACGCCTTGCAAACGTTATCAAAAGGACGCGCCAATAGTGTCTGGCATACGGAATATTTCGCATTCTAAAATATTTTACTTTATAAAAAATTGCTGAATGAGCACAAATGTACTGCGAAAATTATTAATTATCAGTTATTGTATCATGATACTTGAGAAATGATTGTGTTCTACAGGAGTGATAATATATAAAAAATAAAAATAATATCTTTTTTTTTGTAATCTTGCTTTCATTTTTTTATGAATTTTCATTATTTAAATTTGATTTAAAAATCCTGCGTGTATCTGCGTGAGTGTGGGGGGGAGGGGGGTTCCCGGGCACCCAGGGCACCCCCTCTGGTTTCACGCATGCGTTACTATCGCCGAAATATGTTAATGAAGATGTAATGCAGAGTCATCATATATAAAGAAAATTGGAAAGGTTATCTCGTAACAGTAGAAAAATGAACGTGAACAGAAGTACTCCAAACTGTATAATCCGTGCTTGTATGTTGTATGAGAATAAACTTGGAACAAATGCTGTGCACACGGCCCAAAAAAATATGCCAAGCTTTTGGAGAAGGTTGTGTCAGCATTCTCACCACCCAAAGGTAGCTTAGAAAATTTGCTGCTGGCGATGAGTCGCTGAGAGATGTGCCACGAGCAGGGCGGCCATATTTCATTAATGATGAGGAATTACAGGCTGCATTGGAAGAAGATTCCACTGAAACCTCTCAGATGTTATCAGAAAGGTTCGCGGTCTGTGACGAAACTATTCGTTTACATTTGCATCGTCTGGGGAAAGTGTACAAGCTAAGCAAATGGATACCTCATCAATTGACACCTGTCCAGAAGCTCGAGTGCCTGAACATTTGTTTGAGGTTGCCGCATCACCATCAAACGGAACCATTTCTTGCTCGTGTATTAACCTGTGATAAGAAGTGGTTGTTGTACAGCAATCCCAGAAGATCGCATCATTGATTGTCAGCCACTGATGTTGTGCCACAGACCACCAAATCCAAGATCCATCAGCAGCAGGTGTTATTGTGCGTATAGTGGACATAAAATAGAATTGTTCACTATGAACTTTTATCATCTGGTCAGATGATAACTGCGAATGTCTATAGTGGCCAATTCCGTCGAGTTCACCAATCACTTTTTTTAAAAAGCCAGCTTTGGTGAACCATAAAGGCGTTCTTTTTCTAATGCTAGGCCGCATGTCGCGCGTGTGACATCTGACACAATTCAGACCCTTGGATGGGAGCCACTTTTGCACTCTCCTTATTTCCCTGACATTAGACCTTCTGACTATCACTTGTTTTTAAGCTTCGATATTAATCTGCACAATCGACAGTTCAAAAGTCGAGAGAATATGGCAACGGAGTTAGAGAACCTTTTCAACTCTAAAGATCGTCACTTTTATAAAAATGGAATTTATAAGCTTGTTTCCCGTTGGAAAAGGTTATTGCATGTGAGGGTGGTTATTTTGATGAATAAATTGTAATCTTTCCGATACATTTTGCTGTTTGTTTTCTTTCAACTAAAAATGACAGAACTTTTTTGGTTACCTGATATCAGACTAAAGATCCTGCGCTTTACTAAATTTGGATTAGTTATCTCTGTATCGCAATTTCTTGGGGTTAAAATTTAAAATTGAATTATATCTATTTATATACATCAGAGTTGCTAGATTGGCGGATTTTTTTTTCTTCTAAATGCTTCCACATACTGAAAAGAAATATTCCTCTTATTTAATAATGGAATAAATAAGACACACATTACTATTAAAAAAAAAGTGATAGCATTCCGAATTTAAAAAAGCTCGCTTAACTCGCAACACTGATATGTTTTCGATGTTTTTAAAGACCATAGTTGGTGTAAGTGTGTATATGCAAAAAGTGCATTTTCAGCATGCCTGTTTGAACAATTGAATTAAACACAGGTAAAGATCGAAAAGCTTGACGGGGCACGGACAAGTAGTCGGCGGGCCACGTGTTTGACATGCCTGCTTTAGATGTTTATTATTATTATTATTAATGATTAGGCTAATTACAGAAACGTCAAATTTTTCCCTCGATCAAGGAAGATTTTTCAACAATGTATTGATCTGGAAAATCACAAGGATCTAGCTCAGCGTTTCTTAAACTTTGTGACCTCGCGGACCCCCCTTTGATGTGATATGTAGTTCGGGGACCCCCAACAATATTTTTTTTAATATAAGATAAGAAATTATTTTAACGAAAACACTTTACTTACTTTTCATTACACATATTCTATATTTAGTTGACCCGTCAGCACACGCGCTGGGATGAAATCTACCCCAGCTCATAACTATTACTTAAAAATGTGCGAAAATTGTTCGTGAGCATTCTGAGCTTCATAGTACCTTTCAAGCTGAAATATATCAAGATGTGGACAAAAGGAATTTACCACCGGTTGTGGATTTTCTATTCTTTTGTTATAAAACTGTCACGTAGGAGGAAATTTACCCCACGTGTGTTATAATGTAATGCATAATGATAGGAAAATTTTACGTTTTAAACGTTTACAACTCTTTCACATACAGTTTCGATATATCAGTTTTATATTTTTTTGTATTTTCATGGCTGAATTCGGATTGTAAAAGCCTTGTATGTACTGCTATGCAGAAAAAAAATCTTAGTGCTAGGTTTTATTTATTTATTTATTTTTTGCTTTAAATATAAAAGAACTTCTTAATTTAAATTAAATTATGTTCTTGATTGATTTACTGTTTATTTCAAAATATAAGTATTTGTTTATAATCAAACCGGTGGGAAATTGACACAAGAAAATCCATTGGGGTAGATTTTATCCCGCGCGTGTAGTAACGTAATGGAAAGAAGCGCGTGTGCTGACGGGTTAACGATACTAGAAAAATAAGCTACATTAATACAAGAAAAATAGTAATAGAAATATATACAAGGAAAATAATTGTAAATTACATGTTAAGACAGTTAAAATATACATAGTACTATTTCCTATGAGAAGTATCTTGCTTATGTTTTGTTACTGGATGTGTAGCATCTCGTTCAGTGTTTAAGAAAGACTGGTTCAACATGCATTCGAGTTCTACAGTTGTTCTTTATAATTTTCCTGTATGAAACTGTTTAAACATGTGAATAGTGCTGCACTTGTTGTGTAAGTTGGAAAGGATTTGCAAAACAAAAAATCGTCACATATCTTACCACCAAATTCATAATGAAAGAAAACTTAAATTTACAGTATTAGAAATGTCTAAACGCTGTTGAATCAATAGGTTCTTAATATTTTCACACGTATTCCACCTATGGAGCATTGAAAAGTCTCCCTCGAAGTATTTGAAGTTTTATGCTTATTAATGATCTAGACTAGAAGTTCTACTCTTGCAAATCCCTCCGCCTCCGCAGCTTCTGAAATTTCTCCCGAAGAAAAAAAAAATCTAAATTCAACATTGGGCTTGAGGACAACCAGCAGCCAGCTCACGGACCCCCAGGGGTCCGCGGACCACAGTTTAAGAAACGCTGATCTAGCTGATTAAAAAATATTGGGTCATACTGAAAGTGCTGTGGTATACGTCTGTTATGATAATGTTGAAATGATTGACTGTCACTAGAATTTACAAAGAAATTTATTTCAAAACCAGTAAAAGCTGTTTCTTCACGTACACCATAAAATCAAAGTTTTATTACCGAAATGCCGGTGGAAATGTGACACTTGTTGATTCAAAATACGGAGTGATTACAAATGAATATCCCAAATTTGAAGGGCTATATCTTCTGAACAATAAAAGGTAGTGTTCCATTTCACACATCGAAGTGAGTGAGAAGTTATGCAGTTTCTTAAATGTAATGGTTCATTTTTTGGCGAGAGATGGCGCAACGAGCGGCGTGTTGAAAGTGAACCGGTATGTTTCCCTGTGAGTTTATCCAACAGGAAGGTGCACCACCTTATTGGCACCTTTCTGTACGTGAGATTTTGAACGAGCAACTCCGCACCGGTGGATTAGTCGCAGAACAGATTTCGACGATGCTCTTCATCAGTGGCCCTCACGAAACCCGGACTTAAATCTGTCCGATTTTTTTTCGTTGGGGATATATAAAATATAACGCGTTTTTTCCGTCTCTACCAGCTGACACTGCTGAACTGAAAACTAGGATAACTGCAGCTATTGCAACTGTAACACCCGACATGCTGAAAACTGTGTGAAACGAATTCTCCCGCAGAATGGATGTCGTTGCGTTTCTGCTGGTGGTCACATTGAACATTTATAAATTTTTGCTATTAGTAATTTCACAATCTTCTTTTTGATGTATTTTTCACAAATGCGTTTATCTTCTATACTTTTGTTAATAAAGCCCTTCAAAGTTGGGATACTTATTTGTAATCATCCAATATATCAATAAAAAGAAAAGTGCCCAGTTAAACTGATGGCATTGAGCTCACAGGCTATTCACATTAATTGTATATTATACTCTTAATTGTCTATTATACTCTTAAGGGGGGGGTCAGCCCCCCGTTCCCCCCTTTATAGTTACTTAATGAACCCCCAAAACTAATCAAGGAAGCCCCTTATCACAATGAACCTATATACAAAATTTGAAGCAAATTAGATAATTCTGCATGAAAAACCAATTTATCTAACTTAAGGGGGGGGAATCAGCCCCCCGTTCCCCCCTTTATAGTTAACTAATGAACCCCAAAACTAATCAGGGAAGCGCCTTATCACAATGAACCTATAAACAAAATTTGAAACAAATCGGATATTTCTATCAAGAGTTATCGCGTTGCGTACATACGTACATGCATACAGAACGGGCGGGCACATTAGCTCTCAGGCTTTGATAGTCTGTGAGCTAAAAAACTACAGATCTTTCCGGATGACCTAATAAAATCGAAAGAACACCGAACCATTTGAGGTCAAGGACTGATAACCACACGGATAAATTTCCACCAGTAATTACGAAAAGACCTTTTTTTCCTTATTTATGACAGAATTTCTGAGTTTAAATAAAGCAACGAATGTTTTAAAAAATTACTGGTGTGAGTTTTCCTGCGATATTCGGACTCGGTTTGCAGCGTTATTTAATAATGAAAAATGTACCTGAAATACGCTTTTTTTTCAAATAAGATAACAACATGTTGATTTTGTGATTCTTAACGAGGAAATTCTTATTCAGGAAGACCAAGCTATACTTGGTCAAAATTAGCTTTGAGTTCAACTCGATATACTTTTCGTTCTGTATTATTAGTATAATGCCTTCTATTTTAAAAAATAGCTTGAGGGGGCTCAGGGCTTGATAGATACCGAAAAACATGTAAACAGAGCTCTCGCTTCGAATCCATATAAAAACAAAAGTATTCAATGTAACTAATTTAAACCTTCTGATATTTTTAAGGTATGTTTGTAGTCTTATAAAATTATAAAATGAAGTACTTCAATGTAATAAAATTAAAAATATAGCAAAATTTATATAACACAATTTTCTTTAAAAAATGTAGGTGTCATATCGCTATCCATAAGATATCTTAACGTTGAATTGACCTAACAACCTATTTTTTGCTTTATAATGATCAAGACACTTTACTCTATAGAATGAATTTAGGATATAACCACCACTCAAAGGAAACATTATTAAAAAAGCTCTCAAATTTTAAAATTTTAAAAACTTTTAAAAAATACAACTTTTTTTTCATAAAAAATACTCAAAATATTAAACTATCTAAAATATATTAATTCATTCTACATAGTAAAGTTTCTTGATCATTTTAAAGCAAAAATTCAGTTGTTAGGTCAATTCAACGTTAAGATATCTTACGGATAGTGATATGACACCTAAATTTTTTTTCGAAAATTGTGTTATATAAATTTTGCTATATTTTTTATTTTATTACATTGAAGTACTTCATTTTATAATTTTATAAGACTACAACCATACCTTAAAAATATCAGAAGGTTTAAATTAGTTACATTGAATACTTTGTTTCTATATCGACTCGAAGCGGGAGCTCTGTTTACATGTTTTTCGGTATTGTCATAACTCCTGTGTTCCGAGCGGGATCTCTCTATTACGGTAGCGTAGAAACACGGGAGACAGGTTTCTTATTTAAAACTAGAAGAATTTTATTCACTGACAATTTACAAGTTGTAATGAATCAATGAAAGTTTCTTTTATCCTCAAAGTCCTGGGTTGTGGTTTTCATCAGAGTCCTTAGACGGTCTAGAATGTGTGAAATACAGTCTCTATTCATTTAAATCATGGGGCCCTAAAGGTACCCCTCACTTTCACTTAGCAGCGCTGAGTCGCTGGTCTCCTTCTCACGCGACAACCGAAGTCGTCCCCCTTCAGAGGCAGGGAGTAAAAACCCTTTCCTCCAAGCAGAATTCTCACTTCTTCCAAGCGGAGAGGAAACTCTCCACTCTCTTCGGATCTCCAGCCCCGAATCCTCTCTTCGGCCAATTTCTCCAAAGTCCTGACGGTCGGGGGGGGGGGCACGGGCGGTGACCTCCGTAACATTTAGTCCTATCATAAGTGACTTACACCTCTATTGGGTCACGGCGATTTCACCATCTCGATTGCTCTGGGAAGCAAGGTTTCAACCGTGACGATATGGGGGTCTGGGTCATCCATTTAAGTGTCATGCAATGTCGCCTACGAGTCTGGCCTTTTGAACTTAGCAGTCTCAATTGTCACCAGGAAAAGATTGAACAGTGCTTTTGATGTCCCGCACTGCGTAGGTGGTCTAAACTCGAGCCGTGGGAACTGTTCTAGGCGAGAACCTATATTTATTAGCTGGGAAAGCTTCAAGATCTTACAGTATCTATCAAGCCCTGAGCCCCCTTGATGCATAATGACCCATAATAAAAATTACCCGCTAATCAAATTTTCTCGAACATGTGACCTAGCCCAAATCATCTGAGCTGTTTTTAAGATGAAAATAGCTTGACCCATAATGGACCATAACCAAAATGACCCACTACTCCAAATTTCTCGAACATGTGTCCTAGCCCAATAGTCTTTTCGTTCCCTAAAACTGTAGGGTACTAAATTTGGTTCAAATCCTCTGAGCCGTTTTTTAAGATAAAAGTAGCTTGACCCATAATGACCCACTAATCGAATTTTTTCGATGATGTGACCTAGCCCAACAGTCTTCTCGTGCCTAAAAATCATAGGATGCCAAATTTAGTCTAAATAGTCTGAGCCGTTTTTTTTGATAAAATTAACTTGACCCACAGTGACCAAATACCCACTAATCGAATTAGCCCAATGATTTTCTGGTGCTTGAAACTCATAGACTACAAAATTTAATCACAATCGTTACAGCCATTTTTTAGGTAAAACTAACTTCACCCGTGTTGATCCAAAAATGACCCATTAATCGAAAATTCTCGAACGTGTGACCCAGCCCAATAGTGTTCTCGTGCCCGAAAATGGTAGGATACAAAATTTAGTCAAAATCGTTAGAAATGTTTTTTAGATACAATTAGCTTGACCCTGACCTGTGGTGACCCAAAATGACACACTAATCGAATTTTCGTCAAAATCGTTAGAGCCGTCTTTAAGATATGATTTACAGTGGCGGACAAAAAAACTGCATCACCTGCGAAAAAGTGGAAAACGCTGCAAATAATGTTTTTTAAGTACAGGTATTAGGGAAGCATGATATTTTTACGATAAAATACAGTTGTAGGATTAATCGAAATTAAATTTTATTGGGATTTATAAATTATTTACGCATAATTATTTGGAAAAATGGAATAAAGTGAAAAACGCAATATTTAAAAAAAAACTTGGAACAAAGTAATAGATGCACAAACTCTGTAGTTAATATAAATTTTACATAACTGCAGTCATATTATATATACTTAGATGTGTATACATGCATAAGGATCACTTCAGTATTTAGTAGATCCTCCAAGAGCTGCGGTGACAGCCTTGCAGTGGTCCGGCATAGAATATATCACATTTTGAATGTAATCCTGGCCAATTTCATGCAACCAGACCCTAATAATGCTTTCCAGCAGTTTTATTTTAGTAGCAGGCTTTTCAGCAACAATTTTTGTACCCATTATATGCCAACAATTTTCAATGGGATTCAGGTCAGGACTATTCCCAGGCCATTCCAAAACTTTAATGCCAGATTTTTTCAGATAGGCCGTCACCTAAAGGGAGGAAACTGGGTGAAAATTACTTTTCCACTATCCTTAATGTTATGGAGATTAAAACTTGTAAATTAGGCAACAAAATAATTCATGAATAAGTTAGATTGGATTTCCTAATTTCGCTGTATGGCAGGGTGCAGAGTCCTGTTGAAAAATACAATTTCTAGCACATTTAAAATCATCCTTAATAACTGGTTTTAAATCTCTGGTCTAAAATCTCGGTATAAACGGGTGCATCCACAGTTCCAGTAATAAGTTCCAGACATCTAACACCTTTGCTGGATATACATCCCCAGACCATTTGGCTGACTGGGAATTTTACAGTAGGAGATATGCAGTCTGGATGGTAAGCGGATTACGTCTTCGAACATACCGCTTACCGTCTGATCTATGTAGGTTGAACTTAGATTCGTCCGAAAACATTGCTGAATCCCACTGAGCCTTTGTCCATGAGACATGCTCTTTTGCCCAAGAAAGTCGTTTCTGCATCAATTTTTTTTTTAAGTAAAGGCTTTTTCTTTGGGCGATACGCATGCAAACCGCGTTCCACAAGCCGTCTTTGGATAGTTCTTGCGCTTAAATTAACACCACAGACTTTCTCAAAAAAGATTTTTAAGTCAGGAGCATTTGCATGACGATTACTCAGATATATCCATTGCAGATATCAATCATCAGAATTTAGGGTCACCCTCTTTCGGCCCGATCCAATCTTTCTCTCAACATTACCAGTTTCACGTTCTAATTTAATCGTCCTCCAAACTGTCGATTGATTGCAACCAATTTTTTTAGGGCTAAAGCAAGTATCACACATTTTTTTTCTTGCGTCAAATGAACATACGAAGCCATCATTTGACCACTTAAAGAACAAGACAAATGACCATTTTTCGCTTTTGCCGCACTATTTTTAAAAATTTTATGACGCAATACTTCATAAGGGGTATATTATCCAATAGAAATGTAGAATGATATCTTATCTTGCTTTGAAGCAACTGAGATTAATTTATTTGAACGAAATAACTCATTACCATTACAAAATGTTAAGTTTTCTAGGTGATGCAGTTTTTTTGTCCGCCACTGTACATATATATATATATATATATATATATATATAAACTACACACACACAAGATTTGCTCGTATTTGAATATATGATTAACCTTCCTACCCTGAATGGGTCTGATCGACCCGTTTGAATATTTGATTTCATCCGATTCGAACCAGAAAAATTTTCATAAAGTAAGTAAGATAAATAAACGATCGACATCTATACTAATATTATAAAGGAGTAAATCTTGTTTGTTTGTTTCTAGGGGGTAATCTCTGGAACTACCGAACCGATTTCAAAAGTGATGGTGGCAAATTGATGGTGACAACCCCTGCTCCAACATAGGCTATATTTTATGTCGGTGCCACTAACCCCCGGGGGGGCTGGAGCAAAAAACGTTCTAAAATTGCGATTTTTCAGTTATCACACTGGCTGTCAAGCCCTGAGAGCTTGGCAGCCGGTTCTGTATGTATGTATGTACGTACGTAATGCGATAACTCTTCATAGAAATATCCGTTTTCCTTCAAATTTTGTTTATAGGTTCACTGTGTTAAGGCGCTTCCCTGATTAGTTTTCGGGATTGATTGGTTAAGTATAAAAGGGGGGAACAAGGGGCTAATTCCCCCCCAATTAATTTATATAAATGGGTTTTTCATGCAGAATTATTCCGTTTTCCTTCAAATTTTGTTTATAGGTTCACTGAGTTAAGGCGCTTCCCTGATTAGTTTTCGGGATTGATTAGTTAAGTATAAAGGGGGGGGGCTAATCCCCCCCTTAATTTATATAAATGGGTTTTTCATGCAGAATTATTCCGTTTTCCTTCAAATTTTGTTTATAGGTTCACTGTGTTAAGGCGCTTCCCTGATTAGTTTTCGGGATTGATTGGTTAAGTATAAAGGGGGGAACGGGGGGCTAATCCCCCCCATAATTTATGTAAATGGGTTTTTCATGCAGAATTATTCCGTTTTCCTTCAAATTTTGTTTATAGGTTCACTGTGTTAAGGCGCTTCCCTGATTAGTTTTCGGGATTGATTGGTTAAGTATAAAGGGGGGAACGGGGGGCTAATCCCCCCCTTATTTTATATAAATGGGATTTTCATGCAGAATTATTCCGTTTTCCTTCAAATTTTGTTTATAGGTTCACTGTGTTAAGGCGCTACCCTGATTAGTTTTCGGAATTGATTGGTTAAGTATAAAGGGGGGAACGGGGAGCTAATCCCCCCCTTAATTTATATAAATGGGTTTTTCATGCAGAATTATTCCGTTTTCCTTCAAATTTTGTTTATAGGTTCACTGTGTTAAGGCGCTTCCCTGATTAGTTTTCGGGATTGATTGGTTAAGTATAAAGGGGGGAACGGGGGGCTAATCCCCCCCTTAATTTATATAAATGGGTTTTTCATGCAGAATTATTCCGTTTTCCTTCAAATTTTGTTTATAGGTTCACTGAGTTAGGCGCTTCCCTAATTAGTTTTCGGGATTGATAGGTTAAGTATAAAGGGGGGGGATCGGGGGGCTAATCCCCTCCTTAATTTATATAAATGGGTTTTTCATGCAGAATTATTTCGTTTTCCTTAAAATTTTGTTTATAGGTTCACTGAGTTAAGGCGCTTCCCTGATTAGTTTTCGGGATTGATTGGTTAAGTATAAAGGGGGGGGTGATCGGGGGGCTAATCCCCCCCTTAATTTATATAAATGGGTTTTTCATGCAGAATTATTCCGTTTTCCTTCAAAATTTGTTTATGGGTTCATTGGGTTAAGACGCTTCCCTGATTACTTTTCGGGATTGATTGGTTAAGTATAAAGGGGGGAACGGGGGGCTAATCCCCCCCTTATTTTATATAAATGGGTTTTTCATGCAGAATTATTCCGTTTCCTTCAAATTTTGTTTATAGGTTCACTGTGTTAAGGCGCTTCCCTGATTAGTTTTCGGGATTGATTGGTTAAGTATAAAGGGGGGAACGGGGGGCTAATCCCCCCCTTAATTTATATAAATGGGTTTTTCATGCAGAATTATTCCGTTTTCCTTCAAATTTTGTTTATAGGTTCACTGAGTTAGGTGCTTCCCTGATTAGTTTTCGGGATTGATTGGCTAAGTATAAAGGGGGGGGATCGGGGGGCTAATCCCCCCATTAATTTATATAAATGGGTTTTTCATGCAGAATTATTTCGTTTTCCTTCAAATTTTGTTTATAGGTTCACTGAGTTAAGGCGCTTCCCTGATTAGTTTTCGGGATTGATTGGTTAAGTATAAAGGGGGGGGGATCGGGGGGCTAATCCCCCCCTTAATTTATATAAATGGGTTTTTCATGCAGAATTATTCCGTTTTTCTTAAAAATTTGTTTATAGGTTCACTGGGTTAAGGCGCTTCCCTGATTAGTTTTCGGGATTGATTGGCTAAGTATAAAGGGGGGGGATCGGGGGGCTAATCCCCCCATTAATTTATATAAATGGGTTTTTCATGCAGAATTATTTCGTTTTCCTTCAAATTTTGTTTATAAGTTCACCGTGTTAAGGCGCTTCCCTGATTAGTTTTCGGGATTGATTGGTTAAGTATAAAGGGGGGAACGGGGGGCTAATCCCCTCCTTATTTTATATAAATGGGTTTTTCATTTAGAATTATTCCGTTTTCCTTCAAATTTTGTTTATAGGTTCACTGGGTTAAGGCGCTTCCCTGATTAGTTTTCGGGATTGATTAGTTAAGTATAAAGGGGGGGAACAAGGGGCTGATCCCCCCCCCCCTTAATTTATATAAATGGGTTTTTCATGCAGATTTATTCCGTTTTCCTTCAAATTTTGTTTATAGGTTCACTGAGTTAAGGCGCTTCCCTGATTAGTATTCGGGATTGATTGGTTAAGTATAAAACGGGGGGAACAAGGGGCTGATTCCCCCCCCACCTTAATTTATATAAATGGGTTTTTCATTCAGAATTATTCCGTTTTCCTTCAAATTTTGTTTATAGGTTCACTGTGTTAAGGCGCTTCCCTGATTAGTTTTCGGAATTAATTGGTCAAGTATAAAGGGGTGGAACAAGGGGCTGATTCCCCCCCCCCCCTTAATTTATATAAATGGGTTTTTCATGCAGAATTATTCCGTTTTCCTTCAAATTTTGTTTATAGGTTCACTGAGTTAAGGCGCTTCCCTGATTAGTTTTCGGGATTGATTGGTTAAGTATAAAACGGGGGGAACAAGGGGCTGATTCCCTCCCCCACCCTAATTTATATAAATGGGTTTTTCATGCAGAATTATTCCGTTTTCCTTCAAATTTTGTTTATAGGTTCACTGAGTTAAGGCGCTTCCCTGATTAGTTTTCGGGATTGATTGGTTAGGTATAAAGGGGGGAACGGGGGGCTAATACCCCCCTTAATTTATATAAATGGGTTTTTCATGCAGAATTATTCCGTTTTCCTTCAAATTTTGTTTATAGGTTCACTGTGTTAAGGCGCTTCCCTGATTAGTTTTCGGGATTGATTGGTTAAGTATAAAGGGGGGAACGGGGGGCTAATCCCCCCTTAATTTATATAAATGTGTTTTTCATGCAGAATTATTCTATTTGCTTCAAAATTTGTTTATAGGTTCATTGGGTTAAGACGCTTCCCTGATTAGTTTTCGGGATTGATTGATTAAGTATAAAGGGGGGGAACGGGGGGGCTAACACACCCCTTAATTTATGTAAATGGGTTTTTCATGCAGAATTATCCCATTTCCTTCAAATTTTATTTATAGGTTCACTGTGTTAAGGCGCTTCCTTGATTAGTTTTCGGGATTGATTGGTTAAGTATAAAGGGGGGAACGGGGGGCTAATCCCCCCCTTTATTTTATATAAATGGGTTTTTCATGCAGAATTATTCCGTTTTCCTTCAAATTTTGTTTATAGGTTCACTGTGTTAAGGCGCTTCCTTGATTAGTTTTCGGGATTGATTTGTTAAGTATAAAGGGGGAACGGGGGGCTAATCCCCCCCCCTTATTTTATATAAATGGGTTTTTCATGCAGAATTATTCCGTTTTCCTTCAAATTTTGTTTATAGGTTCACTGTGTTAAGGCGCTTCCTTGATTAGTTTTCGGGATTGATTTGTTAAGTATAAAGGGGGAACGGGGGGCTAATCCCCCCCTCCCTTAATTTATATAAATGGGTTTTTCATGCAGATTTATTCCGTTTTCCTTCAAATTTTGTTTATAGGTTCACTGAGTTAAGTCGCTTCCCTGATTAGTATTCGTGATTGATTGGTTAAGTATAAAACGGGGGGAACAAGGGGCTGATTCCCCCCCCACCTTAATTTATATAAATGGGTTTTTCATTCAGAATTATTCCGTTTTCCTTCAAATTTTGTTTATAGGTTCACTGTATTAAGGCGCTTCCCTGATTAGTTTTCGGAATTGATTGGTCAAGTATAAAGGGGTGGAACAAGGGGCTGATTCCCCCCCTCTTAATTTATATAAATGGGTTTTTCATGCAGAATTACTCCGTTTTCCTTCAAATTTTGTTTATAGGTTCACTGAGTTAAGGCGCTTCCCTGATTAGTTTTCGGGATTGATTGGTTAAGTATAAAACGGGGGGAACAAGGGGCTGATTCCCCCCCCCACCCTAATTTATATAAATGGGTTTTTCATGCAGAATTATTCCGTTTTCCTTCAAATTTTGTTTATAGGTTCACTGAGTTAAGGCGCTTCCCTGATTAGTTTTCGGAATTGATTGGTTAGGTATAAAGGGGGGAACGGGGGGCTAATACCCCCCTTAAGTTATATAAATGGGTTTTTCATGCAGAATTATTCCGTTTTCCTTCAAATTTTGTTTATAGGTTCACTGTGTTAAGGCGCTTCCCTGATTAGTTTTCGGGATTGATTGGTTAAGTATAAAGGGGGGAACGGGGGGCTAATCCCCCCCTTATTTTATATAAATGGGTTTTTCATGCAGAATTATTCCGTTATCCTTCAAATTTTGTTTATAGGTTCACTGGGTTAAGGCGCTTCCCTGATTAGTTTTCGGGATTGATTGGTTAAGTATAAAGGGGGAAACGGGGGGATAATCCCCCCTTAATTTATATAAATGGGTTTTTCATGCAGAATTATCCCATTTCCTTCAAATTTTATTTATAGGTTCACTGTGTTAAGGCGCATACCTGATTCGTTTTCGGGATTGATTGGTTAAGTATGAAGGGGGGAACGGGGGGCTAATCCCCCCCTTATTTTATATAAATGGGTTTTTCATGCAGAATTATTCCGTTTTCCTTCAAATTTTGTTTATAGGTTCACTGTGTTAAGGCGCTTCCCTGGTTCGTTTTCGGGATTGATTGGTTAAGTATAAAGGGGGGAACGGGGGGCTAATCCCCCCCTTATTTTATATAAATGGGTTTTTCATGCAGAATTATTCCGTTTTCCTTCAAATTTTGTTTATAGGTTCACTGTGTTAAGGCGCTTCCTTGATTAGTTTTCGGGATTGATTTGTTAAGTATAAAGGGGGAACGGGGGGCTAATCCCCCCTTAATTTATATAAATGGGTTTTTCATGCAGAATTATTCCGTTTTCCTTCAAATATTGTTTATAGGTTCACTGTGTTTAGGCGCTTCCCTGATTAGTTTTCGGGATTGATTGGTGAAGTATAACGGGGGGAACGGGGGGCTAATACACCCTTAATTTATAAAAATGGGTTTTTCATGCAGAATTATTCCGTTTTCCTTCAAATTTTGTTTATAGGTTCACTGAGTTAAGGCGCTTCCCTGATTAGTTTTCGGGATTGATTAGTTAAGTATAAAGGGGGGGATCGGGGGCTAATCCCCCCCCTTAATTTATATAAATGGGTTTTTCATGTAGAATTATTCCGTTTTCCTTCAAATTTTGTTTATAGGTTCACTGTGTTAAGGCGCTTCCCTGATTAGTTTTCGGAATTGATTGGTCAAGTATAAAGGGGGGGAACAAAGGGCTGATTCCCCCCCCCTTAATTTATATAAATGGGTTTTTCATGCAGAATTATTCCGTTTTCCTTCAAATTTTGTTTATAGGTTCACTGTGTTAAGGCGCTTCCCTGATTAGTTTTCGGGATTGATTGGTTAAGTATAAAGGGGGAACGGGGGGCTAATCCCCTCCTTATTTTATATAAATGTGTTTTTCATGCAGAATTATTCCGTTTTCCTTCAAATTTTGTTTATAGGTTCACCGAGTTAAGGCGCTTCCCTGATTAGTTTTCGGGATTGATTAGTTAAGTATAAAGGGGGGGATCGGGGGGCTAATCCCCCCCTTAATTTATATAAATGGGTTTTTCATGCAGAATTATTCCGTTTTCCTTCAAATTTTGTTTATAGGTTCATTGGGTTAAGACGCTTCCCTGATTACTTTTCGGGATTGATTGGTTAAGTATAAAGGGGGAGAACAAGGGGCTAATTCCCCCCCTTAATTTATATAAATGGGTTTTTCATGTAGAATTATTCCGTTTTCCTTCAAATTTTGTTTATAGGTTCACTGAGGAAAGGCGCTTCCCTGATTAGTTTCCGGGATTGATTAGTTAAGTATAAAGGGGGGGGGGATCGGGGTGCTAATTCCCCCCGCCTTAATTTATATAAATGGGTTTTTCATGCAGAATTATTCCGTTTTCCTTCAAAATTTGTTTATAGGTTCATTGGGTTAAGACGCTTCCCTGATTAGTTTTCGGGATTGATTGATTAAGTATAAAGGGGGGAACGGGGGGCTAATAACCCCCTTAATTTATATAAATGGGTTTTTCATGCAGAATTATCCATTTTCCTTCAAATTTTGTTTATAGGTTCACTGTGTTAAGGCGCTTCCCTGATTAGTTTTCGGGATTGATTGGTTAAGTATAAAGGGGAGAACGGGGGGCTAATCCCCCCCTTAATTTATATAAATGGGTTTTTCATGCAGAATTATTCCGTTTTCCTTCAAATTTTGTTTATAGGTTCACTGAGTTAGGTGCTTCCCTGATTAGTTTTCGGGATTGATTGGCTAAGTATAAAGGGGGGGGATCGGGGGGCTAATCCCCCCATTAATTTATATAAATGGGTTTTTCATGCAGAATTATTTCGTTTTCCTTCAAATTTTGTTTATAGGTTCACTGAGTTAAGGCGCTTCCCTGATTAGTTTTCGGGATTGATTGGTTAAGTATAAAGGGGGGGGATCGGGGGGCTAATCCCCCCCTTAATTTATATAAATGGGTTTTTCATGCAGAATTATTCCGTTTTTCTTAAAAATTTGTTTATAGGTTCACTGGGTTAAGGCGCTTCCCTGATTAGTTTTCGGGATTGATTGGCTAAGTATAAAGGGGGGGGATCGGGGGGCTAATCCCCCCATTAATTTATATAAATGGGTTTTTCATGCAGAATTATTTCGTTTTCCTTCAAATTTTGTTTATAAGTTCACCGTGTTAAGGCGCTTCCCTGATTAGTTTTCGGGATTGATTGGTTAAGTATAAAGGGGGGAACGGGGGGCTAATCCCCTCCTTATTTTATATAAATGGGTTTTTCATTTAGAATTATTCCGTTTTCCTTCAAATTTTGTTTATAGGTTCACTGGGTTAAGGCGCTTCCCTGATTAGTTTTCGGGATTGATTAGTTAAGTATAAAGGGGGGGAACAAGGGGCTGATCCCCCCCCCCTTAATTTATATAAATGGGTTTTTCATGCAGATTTATTCCGTTTTCCTTCAAATTTTGTTTATAGGTTCACTGAGTTAAGGCGTTTCCCTGATTAGTATTCGGGATTGATTGGTTAAGTATAAAACGGGGGGAACAAGGGGCTGATTCCCCCCCCCACCTTAATTTATATAAATGGGTTTTTCATTCAGAATTATTCCGTTTTCCTTCAAATTTTGTTTATAGGTTCACTGTGTTAAGGCGCTTCCCTGATTAGTTTTCGGAATTAATTGGACAAGTATAAAGGGGTGGAACAAGGGGCTGATTCCCCCCCCCCCTTAATTTATATAAATGGGTTTTTCATGCAGAATTATTCCGTTTTCCTTCAAATTTTGTTTATAGGTTCACTGAGTTAAGGCGCTTCCCTGATTAGTTTTCGGGATTGATTGGTTAAGTATAAAACGGGGGGAACAAGGGGCTGATTCCCTCCCCCACCCTAATTTATATAAATGGGTTTTTCATGCAGAATTATTCCGTTTTCCTTCAAATTTTGTTTATAGGTTCACTGAGTTAAGGCGCTTCCCTGATTAGTTTTCGGGATTGATTGGTTAGGTATAAAGGGGGGAACGGGGGGCTAATACCCCCCTTAATTTATATAAATGGGTTTTTCATGCAGAATTATTCCGTTTTCCTTCAAATTTTGTTTATAGGTTCACTGTGTTAAGGCGCTTCCCTGATTAGTTTTCGGGATTGATTGGTTAAGTATAAAGGGGGGAACGGGGGGCTAATCCCCCCTTAATTTATATAAATGTGTTTTTCATGCAGAATTATTCTATTTGCTTCAAAATTTGTTTATAGGTTCATTGGGTTAAGACGCTTCCCTGATTAGTTTTCGGGATTGATTGATTAAGTATAAAGGGGGGGAACGGGGGGGCTAACACACCCCTTAATTTATGTAAATGGGTTTTTCATGCAGAATTATCCCATTTCCTTCAAATTTTATTTATAGGTTCACTGTGTTAAGGCGCTTCCTTGATTAGTTTTCGGGATTGATTGGTTAAGTATAAAGGGGGGAACGGGGGGCTAATCCCCCCCTTTATTTTATATAAATGGGTTTTTCATGCAGAATTATTCCGTTTTCCTTCAAATTTTGTTTATAGGTTCACTGTGTTAAGGCGCTTCCTTGATTAGTTTTCGGGATTGATTTGTTAAGTATAAAGGGGGAACGGGGGGCTAATCCCCCCCCCTTATTTTATATAAATGGGTTTTTCATGCAGAATTATTCCGTTTTCCTTCAAATTTTGTTTATAGGTTCACTGTGTTAAGGCGCTTCCTTGATTAGTTTTCGGGATTGATTTGTTAAGTATAAAGGGGGAACGGGGGGCTAATCCCCCCCTCCCTTAATTTATATAAATGGGTTTTTCATGCAGATTTATTCCGTTTTCCTTCAAATTTTGTTTATAGGTTCACTGAGTTAAGTCGCTTCCCTGATTAGTATTCGTGATTGATTGGTTAAGTATAAAACGGGGGGAACAAGGGGCTGATTCCCCCCCCACCTTAATTTATATAAATGGGTTTTTCATTCAGAATTATTCCGTTTTCCTTCAAATTTTGTTTATAGGTTCACTGTATTAAGGCGCTTCCCTGATTAGTTTTCGGAATTGATTGGTCAAGTATAAAGGGGTGGAACAAGGGGCTGATTCCCCCCCTCTTAATTTATATAAATGGGTTTTTCATGCAGAATTACTCCGTTTTCCTTCAAATTTTGTTTATAGGTTCACTGAGTTAAGGCGCTTCCCTGATTAGTTTTCGGGATTGATTGGTTAAGTATAAAACGGGGGGAACAAGGGGCTGATTCCCCCCCCCACCCTAATTTATATAAATGGGTTTTTCATGCAGAATTATTCCGTTTTCCTTCAAATTTTGTTTATAGGTTCACTGAGTTAAGGCGCTTCCCTGATTAGTTTTCGGAATTGATTGGTTAGGTATAAAGGGGGGAACGGGGGGCTAATACCCCCCTTAAGTTATATAAATGGGTTTTTCATGCAGAATTATTCCGTTTTCCTTCAAATTTTGTTTATAGGTTCACTGTGTTAAGGCGCTTCCCTGATTAGTTTTCGGGATTGATTGGTTAAGTATAAAGGGGGGAACGGGGGGCTAATCCCCCCCTTATTTTATATAAATGGGTTTTTCATGCAGAATTATTCCGTTATCCTTCAAATTTTGTTTATAGGTTCACTGGGTTAAGGCGCTTCCCTGATTAGTTTTCGGGATTGATTGGTTAAGTATAAAGGGGGAAACGGGGGGATAATCCCCCCTTAATTTATATAAATGGGTTTTTCATGCAGAATTATCCCATTTCCTTCAAATTTTATTTATAGGTTCACTGTGTTAAGGCGCATACCTGATTCGTTTTCGGGATTGATTGGTTAAGTATGAAGGGGGGAACGGGGGGCTAATCCCCCCCTTATTTTATATAAATGGGTTTTTCATGCAGAATTATTCCGTTTTCCTTCAAATTTTGTTTATAGGTTCACTGTGTTAAGGCGCTTCCCTGGTTCGTTTTCGGGATTGATTGGTTAAGTATAAAGGGGGGAACGGGGGGCTAATCCCCCCCTTATTTTATATAAATGGGTTTTTCATGCAGAATTATTCCGTTTTCCTTCAAATTTTGTTTATAGGTTCACTGTGTTAAGGCGCTTCCTTGATTAGTTTTCGGGATTGATTTGTTAAGTATAAAGGGGGAACGGGGGGCTAATCCCCCCTTAATTTATATAAATGGGTTTTTCATGCAGAATTATTCCGTTTTCCTTCAAATATTGTTTATAGGTTCACTGTGTTTAGGCGCTTCCCTGATTAGTTTTCGGGATTGATTGGTGAAGTATAACGGGGGGAACGGGGGGCTAATACACCCTTAATTTATAAAAATGGGTTTTTCATGCAGAATTATTCCGTTTTCCTTCAAATTTTGTTTATAGGTTCACTGAGTTAAGGCGCTTCCCTGATTAGTTTTCGGGATTGATTAGTTAAGTATAAAGGGGGGGATCGGGGGCTAATCCCCCCCCTTAATTTATATAAATGGGTTTTTCATGTAGAATTATTCCGTTTTCCTTCAAATTTTGTTTATAGGTTCACTGTGTTAAGGCGCTTCCCTGATTAGTTTTCGGAATTGATTGGTCAAGTATAAAGGGGGGGAACAAAGGGCTGATTCCCCCCCCCTTAATTTATATAAATGGGTTTTTCATGCAGAATTATTCCGTTTTCCTTCAAATTTTGTTTATAGGTTCACTGTGTTAAGGCGCTTCCCTGATTAGTTTTCGGGATTGATTGGTTAAGTATAAAGGGGGAACGGGGGGCTAATCCCCTCCTTATTTTATATAAATGTGTTTTTCATGCAGAATTATTCCGTTTTCCTTCAAATTTTGTTTATAGGTTCACCGAGTTAAGGCGCTTCCCTGATTAGTTTTCGGGATTGATTAGTTAAGTATAAAGGGGGGGATCGGGGGGCTAATCCCCCCCTTAATTTATATAAATGGGTTTTTCATGCAGAATTATTCCGTTTTCCTTCAAATTTTGTTTATAGGTTCATTGGGTTAAGACGCTTCCCTGATTACTTTTCGGGATTGATTGGTTAAGTATAAAGGGGGAGAACAAGGGGCTAATTCCCCCCCTTAATTTATATAAATGGGTTTTTCATGTAGAATTATTCCGTTTTCCTTCAAATTTTGTTTATAGGTTCACTGAGGAAAGGCGCTTCCCTGATTAGTTTCCGGGATTGATTAGTTAAGTATAAAGGGGGGGGGGATCGGGGTGCTAATTCCCCCCGCCTTAATTTATATAAATGGGTTTTTCATGCAGAATTATTCCGTTTTCCTTCAAAATTTGTTTATAGGTTCATTGGGTTAAGACGCTTCCCTGATTAGTTTTCGGGATTGATTGATTAAGTATAAAGGGGGGAACGGGGGGCTAATAACCCCCTTAATTTATATAAATGGGTTTTTCATGCAGAATTATCCATTTTCCTTCAAATTTTGTTTATAGGTTCACTGTGTTAAGGCGCTTCCCTGATTAGTTTTCGGGATTGATTGGTTAAGTATAAAGGGGAGAACGGGGGGCTAATCCCCCCCTTAATTTATATAAATGGGTTTTTCATGCAGAATTATTCCGTTTTCCTTCAAATTTTGTTTATAGGTTCACTGAGTTAGGTGCTTCCCTGATTAGTTTTCGGGATTGATTGGCTAAGTATAAAGGGGGGGGATCGGGGGGCTAATCCCCCCATTAATTTATATAAATGGGTTTTTCATGCAGAATTATTTCGTTTTCCTTCAAATTTTGTTTATAGGTTCACTGAGTTAAGGCGCTTCCCTGATTAGTTTTCGGGATTGATTGGTTAAGTATAAAGGGGGGGGATCGGGGGGCTAATCCCCCCCTTAATTTATATAAATGGGTTTTTCATGCAGAATTATTCCGTTTTTCTTAAAAATTTGTTTATAGGTTCACTGGGTTAAGGCGCTTCCCTGATTAGTTTTCGGGATTGATTGGCTAAGTATAAAGGGGGGGGATCGGGGGGCTAATCCCCCCATTAATTTATATAAATGGGTTTTTCATGCAGAATTATTTCGTTTTCCTTCAAATTTTGTTTATAAGTTCACCGTGTTAAGGCGCTTCCCTGATTAGTTTTCGGGATTGATTGGTTAAGTATAAAGGGGGGAACGGGGGGCTAATCCCCTCCTTATTTTATATAAATGGGTTTTTCATTTAGAATTATTCCGTTTTCCTTCAAATTTTGTTTATAGGTTCACTGGGTTAAGGCGCTTCCCTGATTAGTTTTCGGGATTGATTAGTTAAGTATAAAGGGGGGGAACAAGGGGCTGATCCCCCCCCCCTTAATTTATATAAATGGGTTTTTCATGCAGATTTATTCCGTTTTCCTTCAAATTTTGTTTATAGGTTCACTGAGTTAAGGCGTTTCCCTGATTAGTATTCGGGATTGATTGGTTAAGTATAAAACGGGGGGAACAAGGGGCTGATTCCCCCCCCCACCTTAATTTATATAAATGGGTTTTTCATTCAGAATTATTCCGTTTTCCTTCAAATTTTGTTTATAGGTTCACTGTGTTAAGGCGCTTCCCTGATTAGTTTTCGGAATTAATTGGACAAGTATAAAGGGGTGGAACAAGGGGCTGATTCCCCCCCCCCCTTAATTTATATAAATGGGTTTTTCATGCAGAATTATTCCGTTTTCCTTCAAATTTTGTTTATAGGTTCACTGAGTTAAGGCGCTTCCCTGATTAGTTTTCGGGATTGATTGGTTAAGTATAAAACGGGGGGAACAAGGGGCTGATTCCCTCCCCCACCCTAATTTATATAAATGGGTTTTTCATGCAGAATTATTCCGTTTTCCTTCAAATTTTGTTTATAGGTTCACTGAGTTAAGGCGCTTCCCTGATTAGTTTTCGGGATTGATTGGTTAGGTATAAAGGGGGGAACGGGGGGCTAATACCCCCCTTAATTTATATAAATGGGTTTTTCATGCAGAATTATTCCGTTTTCCTTCAAATTTTGTTTATAGGTTCACTGTGTTAAGGCGCTTCCCTGATTAGTTTTCGGGATTGATTGGTTAAGTATAAAGGGGGGAACGGGGGGCTAATCCCCCCCTTATTTTATATAAATGGGTTTTTCATGCAGAATTATTCCGTTATCCTTCAAATTTTGTTTATAGGTTCACTGGGTTAAGGCGCTTCCCTGATTAGTTTTCGGGATTGATTGGTTAAGTATAAAGGGGGGAAACGGGGGGATAATACCCCCTTAATTTATATAAATGTGTTTTTCATGCAGAATTATTCTATTTGCTTCAAAATTTGTTTATAGGTTCATTGGGTTAAGA
This sequence comes from Maratus michaelseni, assembly GCA_963931845.1. Classification (NCBI taxonomy): domain Eukaryota; kingdom Metazoa; phylum Arthropoda; class Arachnida; order Araneae; family Salticidae; genus Maratus; species Maratus michaelseni. Next base: position 213,370,496 of record OZ007595.1, on the reverse strand, counting down.
CGCTTCCCTGATTAGTTTTCGGGATTGATTGATTAAGTATAAAGGGGGGGAACGGGGGGGCTAACACACCCCTTAATTTATGTAAATGGGTTTTTCATGCAGAATTATCCCATTTCCTTCAAATTTTATTTATAGGTTCACTGTGTTAAGGCGCTTCCTTGATTAGTTTTCGGGATTGATTGGTTAAGTATAAAGGGGGGAACGGGGGCTAATCCCCCCCTTATTTTATATAAATGGGTTTTTCATGCAGAATTATTCCGTTTTCCTTCAAATTTTGTTTATAGGTTCACTGTGTTAAGGCGCTTCCTTGATTAGTTTTCGGGATTGATTTGTTAAGTATAAAGGGGGAACGGGGGGCTAATCCCCCCCCCTTATTTTATATAAATGGGTTTTTCATGCAGAATTATTCCGTTTTCCTTCAAATTTTGTTTATAGGTTCACTGTGTTAAGGCGCTTCCTTGATTAGTTTTCGGGATTGATTTGTTAAGTATAAAGGGGGAACGGGGGGCTAATCCCCCCCTCCCTTAATTTATATAAATGGGTTTTTCATGCAGATTTATTCCGTTTTCCTTCAAATTTTGTTTATAGGTTCACTGAGTTAAGTCGCTTCCCTGATTAGTATTCGGGATTGATTGGTTAAGTATAAAACGGGGGGAACAAGGGGCTGATTCCCCCCCCACCTTAATTTATATAAATGGGTTTTTCATTCAGAATTATTCCGTTTTCCTTCAAATTTTGTTTGTAGGTTCACTGTATTAAGGCGCTTCCCTGATTAGTTTTCGGAATTGATTGGTCAAGTATAAAGGGGTGGAACAAGGGGCTGATTCCCCCCCTCTTAATTTATATAAATGGGTTTTTCATGCAGAATTACTCCGTTTTCCTTCAAATTTTGTTTATAGGTTCACTGAGTTAAGGCGCTTCCCTGATTAGTTTTCGGGATTGATTGGTTAAGTATAAAACGGGGGGAACAAGGGGCTGATTCCCCCCCCCCCACCCTAATTTATATAAATGGGTTTTTCATGCAGAATTATTCCGTTTTCCTTCAAATTTTGTTTATAGGTTCACTGAGTTAAGGCGCTTCCCTGATTAGTTTTCGGAATTGATTGGTTAGGTATAAAGGGGGGAACGGGGGGCTAATACCCCCCTTAAGTTATATAAATGGGTTTTTCATGCAGAATTATTCCGTTTTCCTTCAAATTTTGTTTATAGGTTCACTGTGTTAAGGCGCTTCCCTGATTAGTTTTCGGGATTGATTGGTTAAGTATAAAGGGGGGAACGGGGGGCTAATCCCCCCCTTATTTTATATAAATGGGTTTTTCATGCAGAATTATTCCGTTATCCTTCAAATTTTGTTTATAGGTTCACTGGGTTAAGGCGCTTCCCTGATTAGTTTTCGGGATTGATTGGTTAAGTATAAAGGGGGAAACGGGGGGATAATCCCCCCTTAATTTATATAAATGGGTTTTTCATGCAGAATTATCCCATTTCCTTCAAATTTTATTTATAGGTTCACTGTGTTAAGGCGCATCCCTGATTCGTTTTCGGGATTGATTGGTTAAGTATGAAGGGGGGAACGGGGGGCTAATCCCCCCCTTATTTTATATAAATGGGTTTTTCATGCAGAATTATTCCGTTTTCCTTCAAATTTTGTTTATAGGTTCACTGTGTTAAGGCGCTTCCCTGGTTCGTTTTCGGGATTGATTGGTTAAGTATAAAGGGGGGAACGGGGGGCTAATCCCCCCCTTATTTTATATAAATGGGTTTTTCATGCAGAATTATTCCGTTTTCCTTCAAATTTTGTTTATAGGTTCACTGTGTTAAGGCGCTTCCTTGATTAGTTTTCGGGATTGATTTGTTAAGTATAAAGGGGGAACGGGGGGCTAATCCCCCCTTAATTTATATAAATGGGTTTTTCATGCAGAATTATTCCGTTTTCCTTCAAATATTGTTTATAGGTTCACTGTGTTTAGGCGCTTCCCTGATTAGATTTCGGGATTGATTGGTGAAGTATAACGGGGGGAACGGGGGGCTAATACACCCTTAATTTATAAAAATGGGTTTTTCATGCAGAATTATTCCGTTTTCCTTCAAATTTTGTTTATAGGTTCACTGAGTTAAGGCGCTTCCCTGATTAGTTTTCGGGATTGATTAGTTAAGTATAAAGGGGGGGATCGGGGGCTAATCCCCCCCTTAATTTATATAAATGGGTTTTTCATGTAGAATTATTCCGTTTTCCTTCAAATTTTGTTTATAGGTTCACTGTGTTAAGGCGCTTCCCTGATTAGTTTTCGGAATTGATTGGTCAAGTATAAAGGGGGGGAACAAAGGGCTGATTCCCCCCCCCTTAATTTATATATATGGGTTTTTCATGCAGAATTATTCCGTTTTCCTTCAAATTTTGTTTATAGGTTCACTGTGTTAAGGCGCTTCCCTGATTAGCTTTCGGGATTGATTGGTTAAGTATAAAGGGGGAACGGGGGGCTAATCCCCTCCTTATTTTATATAAATGTGTTTTTCATGCAGAATTATTCCGTTTTCCTTCAAATTTTGTTTATAGGTTCACCGAGTTAAGGCGCTTCCCTGATTAGTTTTCGGGATTGATTAGTTAAGTATAAAGGGGGGGATCGGGGGGCTAATCCCCCCCTTAATTTATATAAATGGGTTTTTCATGCAGAATTATTCCGTTTTCCTTCAAATTTTGTTTATAGGTTCATTGGGTTAAGACGCTTCCCTGATTAGTTTTCGGAATTGATTGGTCAAGTATAAAGGGGGGGAACAAAGGGCTGATTCCCCCCCCCTTAATTTATATATATGGGTTTTTCATGCAGAATTATTCCGTTTTCCTTCAAATTTTGTTTATAGGTTCACTGTGTTAAGGCGCTTCCCTGATTAGCTTTCGGGATTGATTGGTTAAGTATAAAGGGGGAACGGGGGGCTAATCCCCTCCTTATTTTATATAAATGTGTTTTTCATGCAGAATTATTCCGTTTTCCTTCAAATTTTGTTTATAGGTTCACCGAGTTAAGGCGCTTCCCTGATTAGTTTTCGGGATTGATTAGTTAAGTATAAAGGGGGGGATCGGGGGGCTAATCCCCCCCTTAATTTATATAAATGGGTTTTTCATGCAGAATTATTCCGTTTTCCTTCAAATTTTGTTTATAGGTTCATTGGGTTAAGACGCTTCCCTGATTACTTTTCGGGATTGATTGGTTAAGTATAAAGGGGGAGAACAAGGGGCTAATTCCCCCCCTTAATTTATATAAATGGGTTTTTCATGTAGAATTATTCCGTTTTCCTTCAAATTTTGTTTATAGGTTCACTGAGGAAAGGCGCTTCCCTGATTAGTTTCCGGGATTGATTAGTTAAGTATAAAGGGGGGGGGGATCGGGGTGCTAATTCCCCCCGCCTTAATTTATATAAATGGGTTTTTCATGCAGAATTATTCCGTTTTCCTTCAAAATTTGTTTATAGGTTCATTGGGTTAAGACGCTTCCCTGATTAGTTTTCGGGATTGATTGATTAAGTATAAAGGGGGGAACGGGGGGCTAATAACCCCCTTAATTTATATAAATGGGTTTTTCATGCAGAATTATCCATTTTCCTTCAAATTTTGTTTATAGGTTCATTGGGTTAAGACGCTTCCCTAATTACTTTTCGGGATTGATTGGTTAAGTATAAAGGGGTGAACGGGGGGATAATCCCCCCCTTAATTTATTTAAATGGGTTTTTCATGCAGAATTATTCCGTTTTCCTTCAAATTTTGTTTATAGGTTCACTGTATTAAGGCGCTTCCCTGATTAGTTTTCGGGATTGATTGGTTAAGTATAAAGGGGGGGAACGGGGGGATAATCCCCCTTCATTTATATAAATGTGTTTTTCATGCAGAATTATTCTATTTGCTTCAAAATTTGTTTATAGGTTCATTGGGCTAAGACGCTTCCCTGATTAGTTTTCGGGATTGATTGATTAAGTATAAAGGGGGGGGAACGGGGGGCTAACACCCCCCTTAATTTATGTAAATGGGTTTTTCATGCAGAATTATCCCATTTCCTTCAAATTTTATTTATAGGTTCACTGTGTTAAGGCGCATCCCTGATTCGTTTTCGGGATTGATTGGTTAAGTATGAAGGGGGGGAACAATGGGCTAATTCCCCCGTATCTATACTAATATATAAAGTAGTAAAGATTGTTTGTTTGTTTGTTTGTTTGTTTGTAGGGGGTAATCTCTGGAACCACTGAAGCGATTTTAAAAGTGATGATGGCAAATTAATAGTGACAATCCCTGCTCCAACATAGGCTATATTTTATGTCGGTGCCACCACCCCCAGGGGGGTGCAGGAGCGAAAAACGTTCTAAAATTTGGATTTTTTGTATACTGAAGGAGATAGATGCATCAAATTTGGTATGGTAGTTACTTATAAGATGTAAATTCTCTATAAGAACAAATTATAAAAAAATTCGAAATTTAAAAGGCTGAAATAAGCAAAAAATTTTCTAAAAACATTTTAAATTACAATTTCTATGGAATCTCTGGAACTACTAAAGGGATTTCAAAAGTGATGGTGGCAAATGGATGGTGACAATCCCTGCTCCCACATAGGCTATATTTTATGTCGGTGCCACTACCCCGAGGGGGTGCAGAAGCGAAAAACGTTCTAAAATTGCGATTTTTGCGATGCTGAAGGAGCTAGAAACTTGAAGTTCGGCATGATTGTTATTTATAAGATCTAAATGCGCTCTAAGAACAAATTCTAAAGAAAAATGGTCTAATGATTCTGCGATTTTTCAACTATTGAATTTCTAAAATTACCAAATTTTACAATAGAGTACCATAGCGAAACCTTCACGCATAAAAAGATAATGATAAGGGCGACGTGTCCTGACGTGTATATTGGCTATAGCACGAGTCACAAATTATAGTATCCTTATTATTCTGTTAAAATATAAATGTGAATTATGAAATGTCAATATTTTGTTTGATTAAAGGTTCGTTAAGAGAAATTGACCAGCGTAGCGGGTGTAACTTGCTAGTAACTAAATAAAATAAATATCTTAAATAGTTTTAAATAAGAATTCTGGTGTGAAATGTTTATATCAAGGTTGCGTACAAATATACTAAATTATTAAACCTGACACCGGAAATATTAATCGATCTTTACTTATTTATAAATTTGTTCAGCATTTTCTTTATTTACGGTTTGTATAAATAGAACAGCTTAAAACATATCGAGCTACCTCAATCGCTTGATAATAAATAATACAGGTTTAAACTACACTGCTCAAAACAATTAGGGGAGCAAATGGTCGTAACAAAATTACACAAATACTTAACTTACACCAATAAGTAACTTAAATTAAAACATCCATAATTTAAAGCATAGCTGAAAACAGAAAAATAAAACTTCATATGCAAATCAAAGTTCATGACGTCAAAAACTAGAAAAAGGAGATAAGGGAAGAAATCAGGATTTCGCAGAAATGTCTGTTTCACTGTCTCAGTTGGAAAATTCAATTGCTCAGCTTTTGTTTTGAGAAAGGGTGATTTGAAAATGTCACAACAACGTGATATACCGGAATCGATGGCTTGGCATATTAGAGATAGACTTGAATCTGGGAAAACACAACGAAGTATAGCGGACGCTGTTGGAGTTGCAAGGTGAGAGGTTGCTGTATATAGTGTATTTCAAAAACTTATTGTGTGTAAATAAAATTGTTTGAATTTTATATTGTAATTATATATCGTAATCATTTTTAAAAATATATTATACCTCTAAATGTTATTGTATACTTATTAATCCATTCAAAATGTACAATTGTAAATAATTGTCATTATAATGTTAATCTCAAAATTCTATATAAATAACTATAACTAAAGTTTATGTAAAATATCAGTCATTGTAATAATTTTAACGTTCGTCCAGCCTTGTGGCAAAATTGGATAACGTTTATACTTTGTAAAATTGTAGTTTAACTTGTAATTTTTGTAGCTAGCGCCGGATAGTAATATTTTTCTCTCCCGAGGTTTAGGGGTTCGTTCTGGCTATTAGCCAAAAGTTGGTCCCTAGGGTGGGCGCTGTCTGTCTGTCTGTGGAATCGATTCCAAGGAACATAAAATGTTAGATGTCGACCACGTGCACCACAGCAACTGATGACCGACATATCCTGTTAACAACTCATCGAGACAGAAAAGGGGATTATACTCAGTTGCGAAAACGGTAGCTCTTGGCAACACGACGAAGGGCGTCTAGCCAAACAGTGCGAAATATGCTTCCTCAGAGTGGTCTCTATGCACGTAGGCCAATGATCTGCATTCCGTTGACCACAAGCCACTGTGCAGCCCGAAGAAGTTGGGCTGCTGAACATCAAGATTGGAGGCAACGGATTGGAGTCAAATGCTGCTTCCCTATTCGGTCTGGAGTATGACACTCGACGTGTTTTTGTATGAAGGGAAAGGGGCACTCGAAATAACCCCACATTTGTTCGTCACAGATCACATTACAGACAAGGTATGAGCTGGTATCAGCATAGGTGGACGTACGGACCTGCATATCATTTGGAATGACACTTTGACGGCCCAAATGTATACAGACGAGATTCTGAGACCTCATATCATACCTTACGCTCCACCCATGGTGATTCCTTTATTTTCATGCATGATAATGCCTGACCGGATACTGCTAGTCAGTTGGAGAACATGGTTGAAACTGAAATAATACAGCGTATGTAATTGCCAGCATGCTTTCCTGACCTGAATCCGATAGAGCATGTTTGGGACACACTCGAACGACGCATTGCAGCAAGACGAAGGCTTTCTTTTACTGTCTGGGACAAGGAGACTGCAATTCTTGAAGAGTGCAGCAGTATTCCTCAAAGTGTTATCGATAACCTCATAACATCCACGGAAAACAGGTGTGCAGCAGTCTTAGCTGTTAGAGTGAACCACACGCCGTATTAAACAACTTGCATCATTACTAAACAATACAATTTTTTCTAATTTACATTTAAACAAACTGTTGTCCTAAAACATCTTTTCATGTTGTTTCCATCCTTTCAAAGAATTAAAGCTCCCTAACAAATTTGTTTGCGTCTTATTTTCTGTATTGCGCATTGATAAACATGTACTCTCCATTTTATACCCATGCATAGCTATCTCGCACGGTTCTCTTCTTTTATTTGCTTGCACCCCTAATTTTTTTAGCAGTGTATTTTTCACTTTTCACAAGGGTTTATATATCTGAAATTGCAGTCGCAGTGTAGTGTTCTATTCAAATAGTGTTCCATGTTATGATATACGCGTTGTAATTCATTTTTTCGCAATGTGGATTAATTTTGAAAATAACAATTGTGGGTGCATGACACTCGAAACTTCGGTGCATTTAAACTAGTTATACAATTAAGTAAATAGTGTCTTCGCCAAGTCTCCAACAGTGCCGTCGCCAAGATTGCGCGGCGTGCTGTAGCATGGTGTAATGTTTTATTTATCTACTCTCTTTTAGTTTTTAGTTTCTATTATAAATATTTACTGTTTCATAGTATAATAATTAGAATTATATAAAGTGAAAGAAATTGTCTTTCATTTATTAAACGTTATTTTGGAATATTTTTTAATTCAACTAAAGTGAGAAAAATAAAACATCTGAAATATAGTTCGTAATTCTTGTTTATTAACACCATTTCCAACAGTGTTAAATGATACATTTTAACATCTTGATTTGTGGTTATATTGTATTATTGGTCATTTTAAAATTTAAAACAATCACTAATATTTTTTAATACATTGAATGCTTATTTCTATATTTATAAGCTTAAAACCTTTCAAATAAAAAACCATAAATCAAATGCTAAAGGTTATCATTTGATACTCGTAGTGAACCTGATTATAAAAGATAAACTTTTAAAAACATGTTATTGGATGAATTTTGTTAGTTTGTTTGTTTGCAATGTTAGTTAGATAACTTATCGTGGATGGTTTTATCATATTTTAAGCCATAGAATTGCTTATAGTATTTAATCACCGAAAGAAGGTCGTTACCATTTATGATAAAAACACCCCATTTATGTAAAGAAACGACTGTCATATTATTCTTTATTGTAGAGTAGAAACTGATTCATTTCTGTAGGCTATTCATCTACTATTTTTGCTATATATATAAAATGTAAATGGGAATTTTGTTCTGACTGCTTATAACTTGAGTTCTACCGAATGGACTTTGATGGGACTTGAACTTTCAGTAAGATAATTTTTCAGGGGATGTTTTAGTATATAGTATATCGTTCTACGTTCCTTAGTTGCAAAAGCTATGGGTAAAAATTCTATAATCAGGTGAAAGCGATTTTAAAGATTGGTCTTTTTTTGAAGTTCTACTGTACAGAGTTTAATGAGATTCACACTGTTAATTAGATAGTTCTTCAGGTATCGTTTTAGTATATTGCATATTTCTTTATGTTGCTTAGTCATAGAATGATGGGCGAAAGTCCTATAATCAAGTGGACCTTATTATGAAAGATTAGCCTTTTTAAAACATGTTATTGGATTAATTTTGTTAGTTTGTATGTTTGCATTGCTAGTTAGATAATTTTTCGTGGATGGTTTTAACATTTTTCATATCGTTCTATCGTTCTTTTCAAATGCAAAATGATACCAAATGTAAATAATTAACTAAAAGGCTTGTTCCATAACAGACCAAATTTTGTCTACCCATTAGAAAGTATAATAGCGGAATGTCGTTCGTATCGTTTTCAGCAATGCGGAAGACATTACAGGTAAAGGTTTATAAACTTTTAAAGCACAAAGTGAAAGTCATCGATATATTTCATTTGATTCAAAATGTGCTTGGAGAAACCGAGCAGCAAACCGGGCGAAGCCTGTTAGTTTAAAAAAAATTAAAGCTAAAAACCATTCCATTATTGTAATAAAATTATCCAGCTATAATTAAATCAGGACTGTGAAAGATTCCTTATTACCCATTATTACTTTATTTTTTTCCGGGAAAAAAATATTTTATATCTACTGTACGTATATAATGAAATTTATATAAGTATTAGATGCAAGACATAATTAACTAATTGAAGAAAATACTTTTTTAGTTGATAATAATGAATTAAATACGAGCGTAAGGTAATATTCTAAATGAAGGCAATTTTAGAACTAAAAATCATTTATTCATAGCTGCCAACTTTTACGCTTTTTACATACTACTAAAATTTGATAGTAAATTTTATGTTATTAAATCGACAAAATCCTGTGATTACATAAGGGGAAAAATTCTATTAAATATTAGTGGTAACAGAAAAGCGTAAAAGTTGGCAGCTATACATTTATTAAACGATGCATTATTTAACACCAGTGTTGCCATATTGAGGTATATTATGAAATAGTGGTTGATATTTGAATATTTAATTCTCCCACTGGGCAACATTATTAAACACTCTACCGTTTAAATAAAATCTGTCAGTGAGGCAGTTTTTTTACACTCTTTTATTTAACTAAAACCAGTTTTAGTATGTAACTTTCGAAATCGACTTTTAACTCACTGACTGGTACATTAGAGTTATACATAATACGTTCGCAGGTACTAATACGATGATAATGCAACATTTTAATATTTTTAGGACTTAATTGTAAATTAATACATTTATTTTAAGGCTTTTTTCTTTTAGTCCGCCACAGGCAAAGCCATTAAATAATAAGCTAAGTCAGATAGTGTTAAATTTGTTAGCGGCACACTAGCGCCACTTCCTCTGCTGCGGAAGGAGTACAATACAGAAGTGCGTCGCAGAAAAACGATACGATTTATTTATATCGATATTTTATACGAGTTTTATCGTTTGTATCGATGTTTTGTTTTGCACTTCCTTTAAAAGCTTGCTAATTATTGGGATCTTTTACATTAAAGCTAAAACTATAATGAAAATTAAAAGAAAATTGGAAATTTAAATATTTTTTGTACAGTATTTTAACAAAAAACTGATAGTTTAACAAGAATATTTTATAACAATATTTCATGATGTTAAATGTTTTTGACATTTTTTAGCAATTTAATGGCAATTTAAAATCTAGTAATTGAAATATTTACTCAATAAGAATCAAGAATATATAAAGATTTTATGCATACAGGATAACTAGAATAGAAAAAACTGCACATTTTTATATTTTATTGGATTTTTAAGAACTATATGCAATTAAAAATTTTACAATTTATCAGAAATTTTTTCATAAAATAAAAAAAATAATAATAAAATTTAACATCATGAAATATTTTTATAAAATATTTTTGTTAAATTATTAGTTTTTTGTTATAAATATGTACAAATAAATATTTAAAATTCCAATTTTATTTTTATTTTCATAATAGTTTTAGCTTTAATGTAAAAGGCCGCAGTAATTAACAAGCATTTAAAGGAAGTGCAGGTTAAATTGCCCATAACATCTCACAATTTTGTATTCAGCATATCATTTTTTTAACACTTTCCAACCTAGTTGAAAAGTGTTTATGACTTCGGTTTGTCTCGCCGTCTATCCATGCTCTAACTCGCGTAAATATACTCGGATTGACCTGACATTTTTGTATGTTACTGTCGTTTACTATAGCATGTTCCCTATTTCAACTGAAGTGTGTAGCACTTATAATTTTTTTACAGGAACAGTCAAAAGTATTCCATTACATTACAGTCAATGGGAAATAATTGTTTCAAGTGCATTTTGATGATGCTACGTAATTTAAAACATGATGAAATTTATTTATAATTATGAAGCACATTAAAACATGCTTTTTGTAGAATATGGTACTGAAAACATTAATTATTCATGTATAGGGTCAAACAAAAGAATTGTTACACATTGTTCTATGGAGGAAAATCATTTGCAGTGTAATATAGTGATATTTCACTATTTCAAGCATAATGAAAATTATATGCATTACTGAGGTGCACTATAAATTGCTCTCTTGAAAATGTGGTGTGCATTGTGTTTATTTACAGGGAGATACAAATATATCGGTTACAGTACAGGTGCGATATTTAGAGTCTATGTGCGATATGTGGGATCAATTTTGGTTTGCGTTTTTAAGTTTATAAAAACACACGTACTATGAAAAAATTTAGTTAAACTCGGTTGTTCATATACACGGCTACACAAGGGAATCCCTAAGTATTACAGACTATGGAAGTGAATTGCTTAAGGGTAGTTTTTAATCGCATTAACCATTTTCCTGCTGAACTATGTTAACTATGCTGAACAATTTAATGGCAATTTAAAATCTAGTAATTGAAATATTTACTCAATAAGAATCAAGAATATATAAAGATTTTATGCATACAGGATAACTAGAATAGAAAAAAACTGCACATTTTTATATTTTATTGGATTTTTAAGAACTATATGCAATTAAAAATTTTACAATTTATCAGAAATTTTTTCATAAAATAAAAAAATAATAATAAAATTTAACATCATGAAATATTTTTATAAAATATTTTTGTTAAATTATTAGTTTTTTGTTATAAATATGTACAAATAAATATTTAAAATTCCAATTTTATTTTTATTTTCATAATAGTTTTAGCTTTAATGTAAAAGGCCGCAGTAATTAACAAGCATTTAAAGGAAGTGCAGGTTAAATTGCCCATAACATCTCACAATTTGGTATTCAGCATATCATTTTTTTAACACTTTCCAACCTAGTTGAAAAGTGTTTATGACTTCGGTTTGTCTCGCCGTCTATCCATGCTCTGATATTTCACTATTTCAAGCATAATGAAAATTATATGCATTACTGAGGTGCACTGTAAATTGCTCTCTTGAAAATGTGGTGTGCATTGTGTTTATTTACAGGGAGATACAAATATATCGGTTACAGTACAGGTGCGATATTTAGAGTCTATGTGCGATATGTGGGATCAATTTTGGTTTGCGTTTTTAAGTTTATAAAAACACACGTACTATGAAAAAATTTAGTTAAACTCGGTTGTTCATATACACGGCTACACAAGGGAATCCCTAAGTATTACAGACTATGGAAGTGAATTGCTTAAGGGTAGTTTTTAATCGCATTAACCATTTTCCTGCTGAACTATGTTAACTATGCTGAACAATTTAATGGCAATTTAAAATCTAGTAATTGAAATATTTACTCAATAAGAATCAAGAATATATAAAGATTTTATGCATACAGGATAACTAGAATAGAAAAAAACTGCACATTTTTATATTTTATTGGATTTTTAAGAACTATATGCAATTAAAAATTTTACAATTTATCAGAAATTTTTTCATAAAATAAAAAAAAAAATAATAAAATTTAACATCATGAAATATTTTTATAAAATATTTTCTTTAAATTATTAGTTTTTTGTTATAAATATGTACAAATAAATATTTAAAATTCCAATTTTATTTTTATTTTCATAATAGTTTTAGCTTTAATGTAAAAGGCCGCAGTAATTAACAAGCATTTAAAGGAAGTGCAGGTTAAATTGCCCATAACATCTCACAATTTTGTATTCAGCATATCATTTTTTTAACACTTTCCAACCTAGTTGAAAAGTGTTTATGACTTCGGTTTGTCTCGCCGTCTATCCATGCTCTGATATTTCACTATTTCAAGCATAATGAAAATTATATGCATTACTGAGGTGCACTATAAATTGCTCTCTTGAAAATGTGGTGTGCATTGTGTTTATTTACTGGGAGATACAAATATATCGGTTACAGTACAGGTGCGATATTTAGAGTCTATGTGCGATATGTGGGATCAATTTTGGTTTGCGTTTTTAAGTTTATAAAAACACACGTACTATGAAAAAATTTAGTTAAACTCGGTTGTTCATATACACGGCTACACAAGGGAATCCCTAAGTATTACAGACTATGGAAGTGAATTGCTTAAGGGTAGTTTTTAATCGCATTAACCATTTTCCTGCTGAACTATGTTTAGTAGACTAATAAAAGTTTGTGGAATATAAATAAATTCATATACAGGGCTACACAAAGAAAAATATACATTGTCGTTTATGGTTGGCAATTGCTGCGAGTGAATTTTAAGTTGCCTTTTAGCTTAATAAGTGGTGTGTACAAAAGTCTTCAGATAATATACAGGGCTGTACAAAAGGTTTCGAGTGTATTTTCATTGATTGGCGAAAATTGCTAAATGTGAATATTCTAACCGAACTAAATTTTATCATGCTATATATCCTATCCACATTTATTAATCATATACAGGGCTGCACAAAATAATTTGACTACTTTTTTAACACTGGAAGATAATTTCGACAGCTGTATTTTTCAATATGTTATATGTTTCCTGTACTGTTTACTTACATATCCTCTTTCACCTTATTTAACAGTGAAGTTTCATTACAGTTTTCTGGCTATGTTGGAAAGTGTTTCATAATCACGCATAATTTTTTGTATTTGTATTTAATACATTGATCTAGTTCTAGTTGCTAAAAATTATACTTACAAGGGAACCACTTTTGGTGCAACTCACACCTAGCATCCATACCTGGTATATTTCGTAGCCCTATACATAAAAGTTAGAGAACTGACAAAATTTCTTAGTTAAAATCATATTATATATATTTTTTATACTATATTATTTTTTCATTATTGAATTTTTAATTGATAATTTCTGGCCAAAAGCGAGTCAAGTCGCCAAATAGGGTGCTACGAATCCAAACCACTGCTGATTCACACAGCAGAAAAGTGACATTCGTCCAGGGTTGTCTGAAAAAATTCTACAGCCAATGTCACGCCACCAAAAATGCAAATATAATGTTGTAATTTTTCAAAATGAAATTCGTAGGTTTTTAAAGAGTTTTTAAAACTTCTTTCAATGCTTTATTCTTAAACTAGTTTGTATTTTAAAGTATTTAAAAAACTTCTGTGTTAATAGTCCGATAAGTGGTCTCGAAAATTACATTTTCCGAAAGTTATGCTGCTGTGAAATCAAAAAATGATTGTAACACAAAATTTTCAACAATTCTCAAACTTCGTAATATAGGGCTTTAAAATGCCACCATGTCTCAATGCTAGGTGCGAGCTGCACCAAACAATTTCCCTTGTTAGTAAAAAGCATATTTAAAGAAATCAATATAATTGACCCCTCTCTTAAAAAACTACGCATTTTCATTAAATAAATATTTTATGTAAAAACAGAACATCATGAAATTTTGTAAAAAAAAATTCTTGCCTTTTTTGGTTCAAATATCCACAAATACTTTAGAAATGAAAAAAAAACTTAGATTTTAATAATTTAGTAAACTTTAGCTAAAATGCTATACTTTAAAAAATAATAAGACTTCAAACTTTTAATGTAACTATTGGGTTGCTCGGAAAGTTCTTTCCGTTCGGGAAAGTTGATTCGTACCGGAAAATTCTATTAATTATTAGACATTAAATCAGATAGCTAATGTCTAATAACTGACGGGCAGAATTTTCTGGTACAAATTCTTAAACAGAAGGAACTTTCTGAATAACCCAATATATGTAATTAATCACTAATTAGCAGGTAGTTAACTATCAACATTTGTATAGATTTCTCTGTGGCATATGTTGAATTTAATCGAATCATTGCCTCTAGTATGTGAATTATATACTATATCAGTGATGAATTCAGTGGTTAGGGCAGGTTACACATACACCAGATGATTTGCAATTTTGTGCTTTTATTTTTATATTTATGTTAAAATTGTTATTATAAGGCATTATAAGTAATCTGTATTTCAAAACACAGGTACAATGATAAAGATTGTGCATTTAAAAAAAAAAATGAAAAAGTTTCCTGTTGGAAATGGAATTATAGTTGCCCTTATAGAAAACTTTTCCGAACCTACAAGAAATAAAATCTGCAAAAATAGAAAGTTGTTTCTTTCTGTCAAGAAACTTTCCCTTTTTGATTCAGAAACTAATCTTTAAATACAGAATAAATTCCTGTAGATTAATGTAATCTCTCCTTATGTATAAACGAAAGCTTCCCAAATCAATAAGTAAACTCATCCTTAATAAGAGAATAAATTCCTATAAATATGAATAATTTTCCATTCAAACAAAAAAAATTGAAAGAATAGACAGAAAACATTCCTTTTAAAAGGAAACATTTTCGAATTACCGTAATTTCCGGCGTATAATCCGCAGCTCAAACAATCGTTTTTCGACCCAGAAAATTTATTCAATAATTGTAGTTAAATATTTACAGCGATCTTTTAAGTTACATTTTATAAAATAATATTTCTGGGTCGAAAAACGACTCTTTGACCTGCGGATTATACGCCGGAAATTACGGTAGTCATTCGGGAATCTTGAAAAAGGTAAAAATACCTCTGTAAAATAGAAACTTTCTTTTCTTTATGGAAATATATATTTTTTTTTAAATCAGAAAAAAATCCTGTATCATAAAGACTTTTTCCTTATAAGGAGTAGGAACAATGACAAATGAAAATACTCCCATTTTGGACACTATTTTTGTTTCCTTTTATCTAACTTGAACATTATTAAGAATATTTTTTTCATGCCTATACACACATTCAGAATTACAGATAAATGGGTAAAAAGAGTTAATATTTCAAGTATGTTAAGATCATAAAAACTTTGGTATGTTTTGATTACAATGGTCCAATTTGTTAACGTATTGTCACCATTAAATTTTATTTATTTGTTACAAGTACACTTTTGTATGCTCATAATATACATAGCATACTTCTTGTTTATTTGTAATCTGCGTGTATACGTATCCTGAAATAAAATCTTAATATATTCAGACAAGATAAAAACAAAAGCAAAATTGTCCAAAACAAACCATTTCGCCTGCTAAAATGTTCCCGCACCCTTAAAAGCATTTTTTTTTTTTGTGTGAAAAATGTAAATTGTCATATAGATGTAACACAAATCTGGTGAAAACAAATTAGCTTCATCTTTAAATAGTTTTCTTAATTGAAATGAATTGGAAAAATTATCAACATGGAACTTAATAGACATAATTAAAAAACATTGTTTAATACTATTCTCTCGTGTTAGCAGTGATGAATTCAGCAGAATGCTTGGGATACACACAGTGGAGGATTTGTGATTTTATGCTTATAAATATAATTTTTTATGTTTAAAGTTATAAGTAAGTTGTCTCTAAAAACACAGATAAAAAGACAAAGTTCATACTTCATACACTTGAGATCGATTTTATGTTTATATTTGTTGTAGAAGTGCAATGTTCTCCCCCCCACCACCACCCCCTTCCCTTTCGGAGGAAAATTTTTGTTTTAACACCGACCTTCACAATACACATAACCAAAATAATAATAATATTTGATTTAATGTATTTCAGTTTGCATAGAGTGTTTCTAAAAAGGTAAAATTGTTCATATTTTTTTTGTTATATAAGTTAGTTGTCTCTCAAAATACAACATTTAAAAACAAACAATAAATAAAAGTGAATGTTTCAAATTTATATCATTTTGTGATACTTTATATTTAATTGAAATAATAAAATACAGCTCACAGATGCAAAATATTTACCGTAATTTCCGGCGTATAATCCGCAGCTCAAAGAGTCGTTTTTCGACCCAGAAATTTTATTCAATAATTGTAGTTAAATATTTACAGCGATCTTTTAAGTTACATTTTATAAAATAATATTTCTGGGTCGAAAAGCGACTCTTTGAGCTGCGGATTATACGCCGGAAATTACGGTACATCTTGAGACATTAGATTAACAATGCTCATTGTAATTTTGACTAATATCATAACCAGATAACTCCGGTTATCAAAGCTAAGCTGATAAAGAATAAAATATTCAACCAAAAAAGGCAATTTCTAGAATGGCAATGATAGCTGTTTGCAGAGTGCGTACTTCTAGTGTCATAAAGTTCATTACCATGATGATGAAGAGCGATCACCACAAAGTCTGTAATTATTATACAAACCGATTTCCGACTTACTCTTTTCCTGAATTCCAATAAGCTTTATCCATCGATGACATCTAAGGAAGACATAAGATTTCAAATTTGAATTAATATAAATTATGAGCATACAATTTGTGGATATTTACAGGTTGAATAGGGGCAATTTACTTGATGAAATTTTATCATCTTCTTATTAATACTAACGATTTAAAAGAGAGAATTTTTAAACGCAAACTGTTGGCATCTGACGCCTACTTTCTGATGGTGAAAATCTTGTTTTAATAGTTATATTAGGTAATGAGTAATCACGGTTCTAAATTTTCCCCGTAGGCTAACATTAGATTTCATGATCGGGAATTTCAGTGAAGCAGCCCCTTAATAATGCTTGTGCTGTTACTTATATATGCCACATGTAAATCGTATACACATGTCATATATGACCTGTACTTAAAAAATTTAATAAAATCTAGTAACGAAGAAGAAATTCGCAGGTAAAAAAAAAAAAATGTAATTTGAAAAAACACAAAAGTTTTTTCTATTGAATCTACATATTGAAATATTAATAAGCACAGTTTAGAATAACGTATAATTTTAATTCAGAAAGAAAATATAAACTTCTTTTTGTAATATAATCTCTGAAAAAAAAATAATGCTGTAAAGGCCGAATTAACCGGCATATCCGAGAAATGCTGATTGATGAATGCTGATGTCTCAGCAGTTGAGTGCTATAAAATGTTTATCTGATGATTTGGGGGGGGGGGGGTATCGATAAAACAGTGAAGTAAGATTTTAAAAAAATTTACTTATTTCCCAAAGTCAGTCAAATATTTCTAAATTTATTTATTTTAAAATTTACAGATTAAATAGGGTAAAGTACATAAATGCCGACACCCTGACTTGAAAAAAGTAAGGCTTTAAATGATCGTATGAATTCAACATTGACACAATGTAAAATAATAATAATAATAATAATAATAATAATTAAACAAATTACAATAACCATTGGGAAAATGTTCCGAAAGCTTAAAAAAAATGCCTGCCAAGGTTGCAGTTATGATTTCGCCAAGATCATCGCAAAGCTTATATATGCATCCTAGATACGCATATATATATATATATATATATATATATATATATACATATATATATATATATATATATATATATATATATGTATATATATATATATATATATATATATATATATATATATATATATATATATATATATACACACTACTGTGGGCAAAGCAAAAAATAGTAAGACTTCTTTTTAATTTAAATTTCGCGCGAAAACCCATTCGTCGAAATATTTTTTTTCTAGGTTGTGTGTCAGTGACATCTGTGCCAAATGTCACATCAAAATAATCATTAGTGTTTAGTATACGCTTGTCTTTCTGAAGTACAAAAAGTGCATTCGGCGATTTTTACAATGAGTGAAATTATTCAACAAAGAAAATTTTGTGTGCGGAATCAAATTTCTGGTGCCGAAACGTTCAGAATGTTGCTAAATGCCTTCGGTGATAATTGTTTGTCGCGAGCAAGTGTTTTTGATTCGTACAAATTGTTCAAAGAGGGTCGAGAACGCGTTGACGACGAACCACGTCCAGGACGGCCATCAACATCAACTGATGATCAACACGTCAATAAAAACAAGGAATTGGTGCTTGAGAATCGACGATTAACAGTCAGAGACTTTACTGGCATCGTTGGAATATCGGAAGGATCAGTGAAAACCATTTTGAAAGATGCACCGATAATGCACCGTCGCTTACTGCATCAATTCTTCGTGAGTTTTTCGCCAAATTTTCAACCAATATCGTGCCGCAACCACCGTATTCGCCTGATTTAGCTCCGTGTGACTTCTGGCTATTCAGCAAACTCAAACGACCGCTCCTGGGAAACCGTTTTGAGTCAATTGAAGACATTAAACGTGAATCGCTACTCGCATTGAAGGCTATTCCGGAAATTGACTTTAACAACTGTTTCGAGGATTGGAAGAAACGTTGGCATAAGTGTATTGGGGCCAGGGGGGATTACTTTGAGGGGGACAAAATAGATTTGGAAGAATAAATTAAGAATTTTAAAATTATGAACAAAGTCTTACTATTTTTTGCCCACAGTAGTATATATATATATATACAGCGTGTCCACGTATAACCTGACCGACTTTTATTTTCGCAACCGTTGGCCCTAGAGGCATACTTCCAATTACAAAAATGGTTTAAATAAGGTAAATAATTACTTTCAAAGCAATTTGGGTCAAGAAAAACAGTTATTAAAAAATTACGAAATTTAAATTTTTATACGGTCTCCCGGTCCTATTAGTGATATTTAGTAAAAATTTACTGTGACACTAACAAGTAAGACAAAAAAAGCCCCATTCATCTAGCATTAAAATTGACCGAGTAATAGCTGTTTAAAGTTGGAGTATATTTTTTGATGCGAAATAGGGGTCATTTACAAATGTAGTAGAAATATAAATAATCGTCAGATATATCAAAAAAATAGTTGAGAGCAAAATTAACATGGCAATCTAATATAAATGTAAAATCTATAATCATTCTGACATATTAATGCAAAATATACCATTTGTACTGAACATATAAAAGGATAAAAATAACAGAATTTTTGTTAAATAAAAGGATGAAAACTGCAGCCTCAATTCTTTACAAAATGATACAGATTTTAAAATGCTATTAGATTACACTGTCTTTCAAATTTTGGATTGTGCCACGTTTTTTAAATTGTTGAAAATTGATTCTTATGTATTTTTTAGTGCAGAATCCGAAAATGACCTTCATTTTATACCATTACGTCAGAATTTTTCTCAAATCGCAAATTTCAAAAATATAAAGCTCAAAGTTCAAATTGATCCGCTTCCCCTCCCAACCTCATCAGACCCCTGAGCTGTTTAGCTGTAAGAAACCCAGTATAAGCCAAAAATTTGAATAAATTATTGAATTAAATAAAATTAAACTGAATAAAAAGTCTTACATCTAATTTATAGTATCAGATTTTTCGCTATTTTTTAACCTTGAAATTTACGATTTTCGAAAAATCCTAACATGATGGTTAAAAGTGAAGGAAATTTTTTTATTCAGCTTTAAAAAATGCATGAAACGTAATTATAAAAGTTAAAAAACACAACCATCGCAGATTTATGTTATTTAATCTAAAATTCTTTCTTAAACTTGTGAGGGTGATCTATCCGATTTCTTTTGTGTTATTCTAATATAAGTATGTATAAGATGGTAAGCGTCGAAAATTATAATAATATTACATTATCACCGGATTTAAGTCAGTATGTAAAATTTAACTTTGATCGGACACTTGAAAGTAACTTAAAGATCGAGTACAAATTTTAAACTGGAAAGATGATCGTTGCAAGTTAAATAAAACCTTATGAAAATAACATAATTTTTGTTAAAACAAATCATAGCCTCAAATCCTTTCAAAATAAAACATATTTTAAAATACAAGTATTTTAACTAATCTGAAACTTAATTAATAAAAGTTAACTCAATAGTAATAGTTGTATGATTTCTTTCAAAGCGCAGATACCTTGAAATAACTTTAAGTACTCTATATACGACCCCTGAAAGCAAGGCCGAAATCATCTGTTTTCAGATGCAAAAAAGTTGTATAAGTCATGCATTTCAAAGTTTCATAACTCAGTCAATTTTAATGTTAGATGAATGGGACTTTTTTTGTCTTACTTGTTAGTGCCACAGTAAATTTTTACTAAATATCACTAATAGGACCGGGGAACCGTATAAAAATTTAAATTTCGTAATTTTTTAATAACTGCTTTTCTTGACCGAAATCACTTTGAAAATAATTCTTTACCTTATTTAAACCATTTTTGTAATTGGAAGTATGCCTCTAGGACCAACGGTTGCGAAAATAAAGGTTGCTTCTGTTTCAATGGTTAATTTTTGCAATAAGTTTATATATATATATATATATATATATACTCAAAAACAAACTATAACTCAAAAACAAACTGGCTAGGCTTTACTCTTTATGATGTTCAATCCATCCGTGCTGATTTTAATACCGTGAAGAAGCTTGATGATTTAATTTATTAATTAAGAAGACTTTTGGTTCGTATAGACAGGTATTTTTTTTAATCTATCGGCGGCCAAGGAGAATGTTCTATGATCGTGACGTACGCCCGAGGTTTGCATGCACCACCGCATCCCGGAAAAATCTGACTATTTCGCGGGAAAAACGCCGTATCATTTCTTGAACGCTCCAGAATACATGTTAAATAAAAAGTCTCTCGACCAATCAGCGCGTTCGTATTAATTCTTCGGCGCTCTTATATTGAAGGGATTTTACCGTGAGCTGGAAAAAGCGCGGCAAACAAATGCTTCGAGAATATTCCCGCAGAATCTAATTCCTTCGAATAAATAAGAAGATAAGAAAAGAAAAGAAATACATACGTTTAATCGAGCATGGCAAGATGCCAAGATAAATTTTTATATTGAGATTAAAGTAACTTTCATAATTTGAGAAGTAATATTATTTTGTCAGAAAACATAGGGAAATAAAATAAAATAAATAAAAATGTATAGGTTGTTATTTCAAAAGAGTAAAATATTTTTAGCTGGTAGATTGGTGTTTTTTAGAAGAATTAAATTCTACGATGCATTTTATTTAAAGAAATAAAAGTGCGTAAATTTAATAAAACATCGATCAGCGCCATTTTTTTAAGAGAATGAATTTGGAATAAACTATTTTTAGCTAGATTTAATTTTTGACAATCGAAATACTGGAACGAGAAAATAATTTAGAATAATGGGATTTACACAGAATTATAGTTGTAATGAGGTCAACGACGAAATTTTTTTTTAAATTTGTTTCATATCCCCCCCCCCAAAAAAAAAAAACAAGCTTATCTGAACAGCAGTTCCCTAACAGTAGTTCAGATAAGTGACAAAAAAAAAGATTGAGAATTTTTCCTAAATTATAAAAATTCTAAAATTTTTAATTTTTAATTTTTAAATCACCAAGAATCACGAACAAAGCACTTGCTTAAAATTTTGGAAGAATAGAAATTAGAAAAATTTTCTAGAGTAAAGCATAACCTAAAATACATAAATTTTACAACACTTACTTTTTACAAGTGTAAATAAATGAGAATACATCAAGATAAACTAAGAAATAACTAACATAATATATAAAGAATTCAATATAATAAATAAAAAGTTGGAAATTAATTACATTGAAAACTGAATTACATTGATATTGAAGAATACTAATACTATACATATTAATTGAAAAAAACTGAAGAATACTAATACTATACATACTAATTAAAAAAACTGATCTTATATGTATCTTATATGATCTTAAATGTATAGTATTATAGTTGTAATGAGGTCAACGACGAAATTTTTTTTTTAAATTTTTTTCTTATCCCCCCCCCCCCCCCAAAAAAAAAAACAAAAAAAAAACAAGCTTATCTGAACAGCAGTTCCCTAACAGTAGTTCAGATAAGTGACAAAAAAAAAGATTGAGAATTTTTCCTAAATTATAAAAATTCTAAAATTTTTAATTTTTAATTTTTAAATCACCAAGAATCACGAACAAAGCACTTGCCTTAAAATTTTGGAAGAATAGAAATTAGAAAAATTTTCTAGAGTAAAGCATAACCTAAAATACATAAATTTTACAACACTTACTTTTTACAAGTGTAAATAAATGAGAATACATCAAGATAAACTAAGAAATAACTAACATAATATATAAAGAATTCAATATAATAAATAAAAAGTTGGAAATTAATTACATTGAAAACTGAATTACATTGATATTGAAGAATACTAATACTATACATACTAATTGAAAAAAACGGAAGAATACTAATACTATACATACTAATTAAAAAAACTGATCTCTAAAGCTTCAGTAATCTTAAACAGTCACTGTTTGCGCAACAACAGCAGTCAACAACAGTCTCAAAAGTTCTCAATAAATGTCAGTCTTTTTTTTCCGTCTCTATTGTGGTTTGGGATTGACCCCACTCTAATCTATGGTGCCACTCTTTTCGTGGTCACACTAGAGATTAGAGCTAAATTATTCCATGCGATAGTAGTCACAATCAGTAATTTTTTGTATTTACCTTATTTATGTTATATTGCACTTACTGGTATATACACTACTTAGGTATATCACAACCTTGGTACCAAAATTCAAATTCATCATATATTTTATAACTACAATTCATTGTAAGCAGTTTAATGAATTTGTCAACAATTTGTAAATATAATTCTATTTGTCTTACTAATAATATCTCTCAACATTTTTCTAATATATTCTCTTAATAAATAATAACATTAATAAATCTCTTCAAATAATAAATAATATCAACAAACTTCAATAATTACTCTAGTAATATATCACAGTAAATATTACATTCCATATAAAATTCTTGGTTGAGGGAAAAAAATTACATAGCCAAAATCTGTTTGTTTCATTACTTGAAAAGATAAGGAAATAAATTTTTGCTAGCCGAATTGTGCATAAAAAAATTAACAATATATTATTTTTCCAATACTAAATAATTTAGATGCCCAAATATTTAGATAGGATTCACTCAACCAACAATTGTGAACAATAACATCCCTTTCTGATACTCTTCTTTTAACTACTAAAATCTATGACATAATCGGGTATAGCTAATTACCAAAAGTTAAGTGTAGAATCATATGCTTCTTTTTACACTTTTTTAAGTAATAAGCAAAATATTAATTATAATAACAATAATAATAATAATAATAATAATAGTTGTTAGATAGATAGATGACAGAGAATTGGAATATAAAACTATTATTTACACTATTGCAATCCTTATTTTTCAACTAATCTCTCTTAAAATATTTCACTACAATATCACAATATCAACTTTGAATAATACAGAATATCAGCATTCACAGAATAATTCAAGACCTTTATTGTATTAAACAAAATAAATATAGTTACTGTGAATCCATTAAATAATATAAATAATATTTACTAAACTGTAATTATATAGAATATTTAATTTTAATTTAATAGACTCAACAAAAATAAGTACCATAACTAGTTGATCAGGCTAGAAGACACCTAGTAATGTTGAGAAGTTATTGTTTATATTTAAAGTTAATTGAATTTACACAAGTAGTATCCCTGTGTCGACCCAAGAATATACCTGGTAAAAAGAATTTATTTTTTAATTTTAGAAAAGGTTTTTTTTTTTTTTTTTTTTTTTTTAATTGTAAATAAAAACTTTTGGAAGAAATTAATATATTGTTTTTACTAATGTTTGGTGTTGTGAACCTGTATGTGAAGTTGTTTGTGTTGTTTTTTGTGTATTTTCATGAAATAATTTGAAATCATCTGGAAAATAATATTGTCTGAATTTAGAAACGTGTACAATTACTGAATTGGCTTTAGTTTCATAATTAAATCTGTCTATTTCATAAGTCACTTCTGAAAGTTTGTTTATGATTTTGTATGGACCTGAAAAAGTGGGTTCCAACTTCCTAGTATTGGGATATTTAAATTCTTCATAAATTACAAAATCATTTACTTTTAAAGGACACTCAACAAATTGTCTATCATATAACCTTTTATTTTTGAAATAAAATTCTTTAGTACGCTTTTTAGCAATTTTTAGTGCTTCTTGAACAGGTGGATAATAATTTTGATTTAAAGGAGAGTTATAAGGTAATTTGCCATAAAATAGATATGCTGGTGGGAAATTAGTTATGGAATGAGGAGTATTATTGTATTCTTGAATGACTTGCTCTAATAACCGAGTCCATGGAATTTTAGATGAAATTGAGTTTACTTTACATTTTAATCTAGTGACTATTGTCTGGTTAACACTTTCAACCTTCCCATTCATTTGTGGATGATGTGAAGAGGTAAATCTTTGTTTAATGTTATGTGTCTTGAGAAATTTTTTGAATTGAGGTGACCGGAATGCCTTGTGCCGATCACTGAGTATTGATTGGGGAACCTGACTATTGAAAATTTGTTTTAAGCAATTAATATATGTGGCTGATGTAACATTTTTAGATGGAAAAGTCCAGACATATTTTGTGGCATGATCTATTATTATGTGTAAAAATTTCTTTGTTGAGTTATAATAATTAAATCCACCCACAGTATCAATAGAGAGGCACTCAAAAGGTTGATCTGTGGCTGGTAGAGCTTGTAATAAGCCAAATCTTTTTGTTTTGGGTTTCTTATTTTTTTGACAAGTGTCACAATGTTTTACATATTGGGTTATATCTATTGTCATATTAGGCCAATAATAGTTTGGAGAAATTAAATTTTGCATTTTTTGTATACCCAAATGTCCATAATTCTCATGTGCAATATGTAATAATATTTTTCTTAAAGCCACTTCTACTTTTCTACTACTAGTACTACCACTTTTCGAAATCCATGTTTTTTAAGTATGATTATTCCATTCTCTGATCGATATTTCCTATCATTTACATTTTCCTTAATTTGCATCTCTATTATTTCATCTTTATCTAACAATAAATTAATATGTTGGTTGAAAAAAGTTACAGGGTTTCTGGACAACATGTCAGCTTCGACATTTGTCGACCCTTTTTCATACTTAATTTCATACTCAAACATGCTTAATTTTAAAGACCACCTGAATAATCTTCCTCTAGGATTCTTAACATTTTTTAACCAAACTAGAGATGCATGGTCAGTATGGATGGTAAATCTGACTCCATGAAAGTAATGATAAAATTTATCAAGAGTGTCAATAATCGCTAAACACTCTAACTCTGTAATGA
Organism: Maratus michaelseni; assembly: GCA_963931845.1. Lineage (NCBI taxonomy): Eukaryota > Metazoa > Arthropoda > Arachnida > Araneae > Salticidae > Maratus > Maratus michaelseni. The sequence continues at coordinate 213,344,793 of OZ007595.1, read as the reverse complement.
AGTAATTATGTTCATAACGCTTCAAATTCCTTGAATGGTAAGCAATTGGATGCAGAAACCTCTCTTTATCTGGTTGTTTAAGCACTGCACCTACTGCCATCTGTGAGGCGTCAACAAACATATGAAGTGATAATTTTGCATCATAAATTTTAAGGATAGGTTTTTGGATTAAAGCATCTTTCAATTTATTAAAAGAATCTTGACATTCTGGAGTCCAATTCCATATTGTATTTTTTTCTAAGTAATTTATTAAGAGGTTGTCGAATTTGAGCATATTTATCTATAAATTTATGATAAACATTTATTGATCCTAGGAAACTTTGCAATTGTTTAATATTTGTTGGGGGTTTTAATTTCTTTATAGTTTCAATATTTGCATTTGCAGGAGTTAGAATTCCATCATAAATTTCATATCCTAAAAAGTTAATCTTAGTCTGAGCCAATTTACATTTGGATAATTTGAGTTTAATGTTTTCTAATTGACAAATTTTGAATATTTGATTTAAATGATCAAGATGTTCTTTTAGAGAGGAGGAGAAAATTATAATATCATCGAAATAGTGGCAAGCAAAATCTATTTTGTATTTATTTAGGATTCTTCTAATAGTTCTATTGAAAATCGGGGGTCCCGTTTTTATCCCGAATGGGAGGACTAACCATTCGAATAATCCAGAACTAGTACAGGGCTTGGGCCAAACTTTTAGCTTTTATACCGGGCCGGACGTTGCCAATCACTTTTTTTGCATGGGCCGGGCCGGGCTCGGGCGAAATTTTAACTTTTATACTGGGGCAATACTTTTGTTTCGCTCTATATATTTTGTATAAATTGAATAACAGTACTTATCTCTCTTTAATGAGTAAGTAATAAAATATTTATTTAACAAAATTACTAAACTACGAAATGAACTTTTCATTAATTTATAAACATGCATTTTTTAATGTTACATAAATATTATTTAGATAGTAAATAAACAGATATATTATGTTTCTCAGAGAAAAATTCCTCGACATGACAGCCAGTTAAAAAAAATATATATATATATTTTTGCATTTTCGAAATGCACATATATATACAAAAAAAAAATAAAAAAAATCACCACCTGTCTGTTGCCCATAATATATGAGCACCATGTTTCAGTATTTCGGCCTCTAATCCTCTTTAATAAAAAGGTACGTGTTGCTGACGACTGGGATTTTCGATAATCGTTGCCACAGATTAATCTCGGAAAATGAAACGTTTGAAGTTACTGAAAAAATTAATTGCTCGAAAAGTATTTGTCAGAAAATTGTTAGACAAACTGCGTTAGAAAGTTAAAAAATTGTATTTTTCTTGATGTAATTTTAAAATCCAGGGTTAGTACGGGTCCTGGAATTTTAAGACCAGGAAATTATTCGGTACCAGTATTTTCTTACAGATAATCTCTTCTTAAATAAGGTGAAATTTCGCACGTTTGAACTTGATGTATTATTTTAGAAAAATATACTAGTATGTCACCAGGAAAAGTAACGGTACCCGTACGAACCCTGTTTTATATTTATAGCAAAAAATAGCAGATGATGGGTAGCATACAGAAATGAATTAAGTTCTACTCCACAATAAACAATAATCTGATAATCGTGTCTTTACATAAATGGAGTGTTGTTATGATAAATGGCACGACCTTTTTTCGGCGATTAAATACAATAAGCAATTCTGACGCTTATCGAGCCGGGCCCGGGCCTGGAAATTCTGGCTCGTGCAGATCTCTGGTTTACGTATCCTTCAAAAGAGGAGAGGCAGCTTGGAGTATAGATGGGCATTATTTAACGTATTAGGATAACTAACAATCTTATTCCTTTGTAGTTAATTATATAATGTAGTTAATAATTAAACTTTAGATTTTTTTTCAAACTAGTGGATGGTACTTTCTTAATTATTTTTCCCGATTGCTTCTTTACTACAATATATGTCGGAAATGTTAACAAATATTAATTAACCCATTAAGGACCAAATTATTATTCTCAATAAAATACAAATATTGCGATTCATACCACTTTTATATTATATCAACATAAGAGTGACTTTATCATGGTGATTCTTGGATCTAAAAAGCTAATATTTATTCTAAAAGCAAACTGGTGTTACCTTAAAACCTGTTTAAGAAACATAATGTTGCGAAAACGCAACGTCAGTCTTTAGTGGGTTAATATATAAATTTCTTTAGAGCTGGATTAATTGCTCGATAATAAATAATGACAGACACAAAAATTTTTCACAAGCACTATTGATCTAAATGTGCAGTCATAATGTCCAATTGAAATACTATTCTGTTTAATAACTGGCGCGATATAACTCATTTTGCAGCACTGTGTATATGTTTTGCATATGGTAATTAAATAGATTGAAACATAAAACTTAAGGCGCATTTTCAACGCCCTGAAGTTCAACTAGTAATAAAATTGTAACTATTGTCCTTGCCAGTAAATACAGTAGTGCCGTTGACAAGATGGCGCGCTGTAGTACGATCTTTTACTTATTTACTTTATCAATTCATATATGATATTGATGTATACTATGGCCTGTTCGGTATTGAAAATGAAGTGTGTAGCATTTATAGTTCATTTACATGGACACTCAAAAGAATTTCGTTACATTACAGTCTATTTGGAAAAATCCTTTACGGTGTATTTTAATGATGTTGGATTATCTCAAACATGTTGAAAGTAATATATATTACTGAGATGCACTGTAAAATGCTTACTACAGAATAAGGTGAGCTGGTGAGCATAGCATATATAGTTCCTTTACAGGGACACGAAAAATAATTCAGTTACAATATTCCCAGGTAAAAAAGTCAGCAAAAAACCTTAAAAAAAACCTTAAGGAAAACTGAAGGCATTTCGGACAAAAAAACCTGCATCTACCCTTTAGGCAAAAAACCTGTAATTTCCCTTCATGCAAAAAAACCCATGTATTTTCCCTTCACTTTTTTGTCCGATATACCTCCACTTTTCTTTCAAGCTAAAAACCTGTACTTTTGATTCACTTTTTTGCGGGAAATACCTTCACTTTTCCTTTAGACAAAAAACATATACTTTTTAAATGCAGGATTTTTTTTAATAAGGCAAAAATACTCTTATAAAATGCCTGTGGAACTTCATCCCTGCATTAATCGGTGCTGACCAAGACTGAAAATATTTTTAACATTCTCTCCCACTCTTCCCAGATACTCTATGCAACCTCACACAAAAACACAACATGCATTAAATTTTATGCAGTAAAATTTAATTATGTCAAAACTGTGCAACAACTGTATGTAAAATATTTTTATGCATGTAAATTGCAATCGAAAAGTTAAATTTGAAGCTATTAGAGAGAAACAACAGTTGAAATCGAGTAAATCTCCAAAATTTACTTTGAACAACACACACAAAGATCTATCAGTTGAATCCAAACATATTATGTTGGTATGTCGACCAAAATATTTTATGCCAAATATGGGAGGGGGGGGGGCAATATCAAATATATAATATACAAAAATATGGGCGAAGACATGTTTAATTTTGGTTTTATATCTATGGCCGCAGACCCCAAAAATAGAAGGCCAAAATTTTACAGTTTAAGTATGATTTGGGAAGAAATCCAGAATCGAAAAATTACAAGGGAACACAAGAAAAATAAAAGCGAAAATTCTACTATTTTGGCCTTAATTCTGTTCTTACAGCTTCATAAAAAAAGGCAAAAATTTTATATTTTCAACATTATTAATTGTACAATTTTGGGTTCTGAAGACCCGAAAAATCCAAATATTGTTATCTAAAGAAGTAAATAAAATGGAAAATTTACTTTTTCAGATCCTGCTGACTTGGAAAAGAAAATGCAAAAATTTGCAATTTTAGAGTTATTTTGTGTCCTCCAGACCCGAAAAATTCTGATGCAAGGGAGGAAGAAAAATAAAGATGAAAATTTTACTATTTCAGAATTAATTTTGGTTCAGTGAATTTTACTATTTTTTCCTTATTATGGGTACCGCAGATACAGGGAAAAAAAATTACAATTTCACTTTTTTTCTGGGGGGGGGGGGGGTAGGGTTCTGTGCATATGAAAAAGTTTACAATTTTGGCATTACTCCTGGTCCCACAAACCTGAATAATCTGAAGGAAAAGAAAAGGGAAAAAGATTTCTATTTCAATGATATTTTGAGTTCTGTGGACTCCAAAAATAACAGAAATTTCCAATTTTTGCATTACCTCAGGTTCTGCAAATTCCAAACAATGAGAGAAAAGACTATAAACTAAATATAAAACATCAGCTATAGTTATCAAATAAAAACAGTTTTCATATTATATGATGTACACTGGACAGTATATTGGGTCTGTTTAACATTTTTCTTCACAACCGATCGACGACTTTCGCAGATTTTTACTGCAACAAATTGATGAAATGTCCGATTCCGCTTGACGCGTAATTTTTTTAATCTTGTTAGTTTTTATTATGAATATTTACTATTTTCACTGTATAATAATTAGAATTATATAAACTGTCAGGAAATTGCCTTTTATTAATTAAAATTTATTTCCGGAAATTTTTTAGCTAAAATAAAACAACAGATTTATTAACACAAATTCTGGCGATGTCAAGTGACACATTTTAAGATTTTGATAGGTGATTATTTTAATTTTAATTTTAAAATCAAAACAATGACTAATAATATTTCATATATTGGATAATACAACAATACCTATCATCTTGAAAATTTTCCAAAGAAAAAAAAAACGTAAATCAAATCCTAAAGGGTATCACTTGAGTCTGATAGTATTTCTATGAGTATCAATTGATATGTTTACTAATCTTTAGAATTTTTAAAAAATTAGTACAAAATAGTTTTATATCATTAAACTTAGTTAATTATATCCCATTATAAATCATTATCAGTTTTAGTTATTTTATATTAATTGACAATTACATACGATTACTTATTTACTAAAACTAACACCGTAAATATTAACAAATGCTTGCTTATTTAAAATTTGTTTTTGTGATTCTGTTGATATTTTATTCGTACAAAATGTACATATTAAAACATATCGAGCGATTATCAGCTCGATAATAAATAACAGAGATTTAAACTATTTTCATCGACAGGGGTTTATTTTCTAAAACTGTAGCACTGTGTATTGTTCAATTGAAATAATGCTCCGTGTTATGATAGGCGCAGTATACCGTAATTTCCGGCGTATAATCCGCAGCTCAAAGAGTCGTTTTTCAACCCAGAAATTTTATTCAATAATTGTAGTTAAATATTTACAGCGATCTTTTAAGTTACATTTTATAAAATAATATTTCTGGGTCGAAAAACGACTCTTTGAGCTGCGGATTATACGCCGGAAATTACGGTAACTCATTTTTGCATTGTGGATATGTTTTGAAAATATCAATTGACACTCGAAACTTCAGCGAATTTAAACTAGTAATACAAAAGTAAATAGTGTCCTCGCCAGTAGGCTCCAATAGTGCCGTCACCAAGATGTCGCGGCGTACCGTAGCATGGTATAACGTTTAATTTAACTACGCTCTTTTAGTTTTTAGCTTCTATTATAAATATTTATTGTTTTCATTGTATAATAATTAGAATTATATAAAGTGAAAGAAATCATCTCTCATTTATTAAAAGTTATTTTGGAATATTTTTTAATTCAACTAAAGTGGGAAATATAAAACATCTGAAATATACTTCGTAATTCTTGTTTATTAACACCAGTTCCAACTGTTTTAAACTAGTAAATGTACAAATCAGGAGTGTCAAAGTCAGTTCTCTAATTCGTTGTTTTCACAATATACAACTTTCTACAAATCGCAATTTAAACTTTTTAAATTACATAAATATTTATAAAACTATAAAATGCTTCGATTTTTTCTGAAATTAGAAGCGTAAAATTAAATACGGTGCTATGCAATGATGTTCTGAAATCCTGATGAACTGCTTATTCTTGTAATTTTTTTAGATAAAAGGGTACATTTTTTCAGGGGGCAGAAGCTTTCTGAACCGCCCGTAGTTATTATGGATCCGGTATCTTGTATTCCGTTTTACACTGTGATTTTATTATGGTAAGCATTAGTTTGGTAAAAGATTTCATGTTATTTTAATATCCAAATAGCAATATTTACTTACTTGCCAACCACGAAACACCTGCATCTGATGGATAAGTTAAATAAAATCTCATGTGCTAAAACAACTGACGGAAATGTAAGCTGAATCTACTATATTTCACATGTATCTGATTTAGAAATCTGCTGTTTTTACAATTTTTGTTGATGAAAAACAGTTTTGATGGTCATTCCATAATATTTAGATATAAGATTTTATCTAAATACATCCCTGATCTACACGATAGCAGTAACATACTAAAACCATCCCAAAATAAGCTTATGTGGAAATTTGAAAATCTAATGGGCAATCATTTATAATCGTATCTAATATCAATTGACTAAATAGCAAATGTTATTTGGGGTATAATTTTTTTTTGTGATAGCCTTTTAATAGTATCCACATTAAATTTAAACCGTAATGTTACTAATTTTGTTTATATTTGACGCAAACCTATTGAGCAGGCCAGATTGTGGAATTTAACTAACTCATAACTAACTAAATTAACTAACCTTTTATTTCCCGCATGCAAATTATCTGCTTTATAATCGCGTATTATTTGAATGATTTTATTTAGGCTATGAAATACGGTTGCTAAGGAACTGATAAAAGGGGAAAATTAAATATGAATTATGATAAATAAATAAAGTGATAAAAGAAAATGTTTTATATTATTTGAAACGATGGATAAAATTTCTTCAAATGTTATACATCTAAATTAAAAATCTGACATATTTATTAACAAAATTTCAAGCTAAAATGAATTATTTAGGAAAATTTTAACTTCAATAATTTATCATTTAAATGCATGAATCAAATGCGCCATTTCTTTTCAACGAATGAAAAATTTGAAAATCGTCTGAATCCCCATAGGAAACCATTATGACCTAAAAGTAAATGTTCTATATTTTTCGAACGAATAAACCAAATGTAACTAAAGACTATACAGCTAATTACGGGAATCTCACCAACATACCCACCAAAAATCAACCTAATCGGACCTTTTTAACGGCAGTTATCGCGGAACAAACAGACAGATAGACAGACTGACAGACAGATAGACAGAAACCAAAAAATTTTCGCTCCTCCACAGTGACCCTTTACTGACGTTTCAGCAATGACACATTTTAAGATCTTGATTTGTGGTTATGTTATTTTATTGATCATTTTAAAATTAAACAACCAATAATAATTTTTTAATACATTGAATGCTTATTTCTATACATATAAGCTTAAAACTTTTCAAATAAAAAAACATAAATCAAATGCTAAGGTTAGCATTTGATAATTGTAGTGAACCTGATTATGAAAGATTAGCCTTTTTAAAACATGCTACTGGATGAATTTTGTTAGTTTGTTTGTTTGCAATGCTAGTTAGATAATTTTTCCTGGATGGCTTTAACATATTTTAAGCGTCAGAATTGCTTATCGTATTTAATCGCCGAAAAAAGGTCGTGCCATTTATCATAACAACACTCCATTTATGTAAAGACACGATTATCAGATTATTGTTTATTGTGGAGTAGAACTTAATTCATTTCTGTATGCTACCCATCATCTGCTATTTTTTGCTATATATATAAAACAGGGTTCGTACGGGTACCGTTACTTTTCCAGGTGACATACTAGTATATTTTTCTAAAATAATACATCAAGTTCAAACGTGCGAAATTTCACCTTATTTAAGAAGAGATTATCTGTAAGAAAATACTGGTACCGAATAATTTCCTGATCTTAAAATTCCAGGACCCGTACTAACCCTGGATTTTAAAATTACATCAAGAAAAATACAATTTTTTAACTTTCTAACGCAGTTTGTCTAACAATTTTCTGACAAATACTTTTCGAGCAATTAATTTTTTCAGTAACTTCAAACGTTTCATTTTCCGAGATTAATCTGTGGCAACGATTATCGAAAATCCCAGTCGTCAGCAACACGTACCTTTTTATTAAAGAGGATTAGAGGCCGAAATACTGAAACATGGTGCTCATATATTATGGACAACAGACAGGTGGTGATTTTTTTTTTTTTTTTTTTTTTTTGTATATATATGTGCATTTCGAAAATGCAAAAATATATATATATTTTTTTAACTGGCTGTCATGTCGAGGAATTTTTCTCTGAGAAACATAATATATCTGTTTATTTACTATCTAAATAATATTTATGTAACATTAAAAAATGCATGTTTATAAATTAATGAAAAGTTCATTTCGTAGTTTAGCAATTTTGTTAAATAAATATTTTATTACTTACTCATTAAAGAGAGATAAGTACTGTTATTCAATTTATACAAAATATATAGAGCGAAACAAAATTAAGTGGATAGTAAAAGATAACATTTATTTTGACATGCAATTATTACATACATTTATTTATTATTTTTATACGGTTGGCATTAAAATATATACTTTATTTTAATCTGCATTTTGTGTGGTAAAAGAAACAGAATATTTTACCGGGAAAAAAACTTAGCGGAAAATGTTAAATGAAAAAAAGTGGGTTTTGATGTAGTCAATAAGTGAATAAACAAAGATCTTCTAATTGAGCTACCTAATCTTTTTTAATATGATTAAAATCCGGAATACTAAAAGAGAACTTTAGTTACGCGTTAAAGAGTAAGAGCAGGGCCTGATTACCGACGGGGCACACTTCCACCAGTAAAATTTAATAGAAATTTTAGTTTTATTAAAACGCCCTATTCATGCAAAATTACTGCCATCAATAAGGAAAAATTTTCTATTATTTTTTACCGGTGAAAGTGTGCCCCGTTGGTAATCAGGCCCTGAGTAAGAGTATCTGCTGTTATTCAATTGATACCAAATATATGGGGTGAACTAAAGTTAGGTGGACAGTAAATTATAACATGTATTTTGGCATGCATTTAATATAAACTTTTATTTATAATATATCCAATTTGAAAAAAAAATATGATCGGACCACACAATGTTATCAACAATGATTAAATTTCCTCCACAAAAAAATTTATTTTTAGATTTTTCTTGCAAATTTTGCAGAAACCACCTTTGGAGGTAAATTTTTGTGAAATGTAGAAACCTACCATGAAATTTTCTGTTAAAAAATATTGGTATTTAGCTGGAGAACCATCTGGGAGCCTTGCATATTTGGATTTTTTGGTAAATTTTACTGTCGGATACCAAACAGAAAGGAATCAAGTATTTTAGTAATGATGCAGGTTTTAAGTTTCGCACTCATAATGTAAAATTCATTCAAATCAATTTTCATCATCATTTTTAGTCGTTGCAAAATAAACTGCAATGTGGGTGTTTTATTCTATTCAGGGTTTGCTTGAATTGGCCCCCCCGGGTTGAAATTCTTTGCTTAGAAATGCCGTCTAAGTTTTATCTGGAACTTGATTTATCAACTGCAATCTACTCGCTTCCATGATCAGTTCGGATTAAATTTTCTCAGGCATAAAGTCACTGTCCTTCCATCTATAAATCATTTGAACAGTACTCTAGATCTCAGACGGTAAATAACGGATCATCTGAAAAACAAAATATAGATAGTCCAATTTGTGACGGGCGCACAGTAGAACGAACCCACCCATTAAACACCTGGACATTGATGAAACTTTGATTTTTTTTAACTTTTATTTGTATTACCATCAAAGGTTGTTCTCAAGCACAAAAAAGAAAAAAAAAGAAAGAAATAAAAGGAAATTATGGGCTTATTTGAAATTTTCCTCTCGGACAGTACTCTGGAAATCGGATGGTAAATAACGGATCATCTGAAAAACAAGATATAGATAGTCCAATTTGTGATCAGCGAAAAGTGGAACGAACTCAAGCGCTAAAAAAAAAAAAAAAAAAGACAGAAAGAAAGAAAAAAGGAAAAAAACTATGGGCTTATCAGAAATTTTCCTCTTGGACAGTACTCTGGAACTCGGATAGTAAATAACGCATCATCTGAAAAACAAGATAGAGACAGTCCAATTTGTGACCGGCGCACAATGGAACGAACCCATTAAAAACCTGGACATTGATGAAACTTTATATTTTTTTACTTTTAATTGTATTACCATCAAAGATTGTTCTCAAACACACACACAAAAGAAAGAAAGTAAGAAAAGAAACTATGGTCTTGTCAGAAAATTTCCTCTTGAACTTTTAGCATAATTGAAAAATGGTAGTATCTGGCTTATATAGCCATCATGGCAAAATCTACTTTTACACTGGCCTCCAAAAGTTAAGGTACAACCAGTTTTTCGACGCTCTCTATTAAAAGAACGAAAATTAAGGTAAAAAATATCATTTATATGAATGATCAGAAGCAACTCCAATAAGATCTTGTGAAATATTTATACCCAGCTCTATTTTCTTAAAGAATTGGGCATTTATATGACGGGAAACCGCTGATGGGAAACCGCATCTATCGCAATTTTGTAATTTGCGTGGATTTTTTTATGCTTGTTGACCTTGAATTGTTGGTACTAAAATAGTGTTGTCCATGTCTAGGAAATGTCGTTTATTTGATTCGTTAATATGGCGGGCAATCTGATGGATGAAAATTGTGTTATCACAAGCTGGTGCTGCTGGAAGTCTTAATGTGTCTCGTAGTATGGTCCAAAGGCTCTGAAATCAATTTGAATACAAAAATTCAGTATCAAGAAGCCTGGTTCCAGACCGCTCATGGGTTACAACCTCTGTACAAGATCGCTTTCTAGCTCTTTTCGCCCGAAGGAGTAGCATCACTACTGAGGCTCAGATCATTTCAGATCATCGTAAAGCAACAGGGATAACAATACCTGCGATTACGATGCATAGACGTCTTCACAATTAAGGACTCTATGCAATACGACCCGTTGTGTGTGGCCCCCTTAATCGACAACACAGAAGTTCCCGTTTATGTTGGCCAAGAGAGCACGTTACCTGGAACACACAACAATGGGATTCTGTACTGTTCACAGATGAGTTCCGGTTTGCTTTGGATAGTGATTCAGTTCGTGTTCTGATCTGGAGAGAACAAGGCATCAGATTCTACCTATGCAACATTGTTGAAAGACATAATTATAGAGAAGGTGGAAGGATGGTTTCGGCTGGAATCTCTCTTTTGGGCACAGTAACTTCCATGTGTGCCATGGACGAATTCTGACTGTTGTGAAATTTTGGGATGAGATCCTTGCTCCGTTTTTCACACCGTATGGTGCTGCTATTGGTGATGAATTGATCTGAATGTTTGATAATGTCCGATCGAATTGAGCTAGAGTCGTTGATGAATATCTAGAGGATCAAGGTTTGGAGCGAATGGAATGGGCAGTACAATCTTCGGACTTAGTACCAAAGATTCTCTATAGGATCTATCTCAGCAGATATGTGGCTGCCGTAAGTCCTCCTTCAAATTCTTTAAATGAGCTGGAACAATTGTTGCTCCATGTATGGGAGGTGTTTCCCTTTCCAGTGTCCAACAACTTAATTGACAGTATGGAAAGTCGATGCCACAAATTCATTACATGTAGGGCCGGACACATGCCTTATTAAAATCCGTTTATTTATTTATTTTTTCACAAAAAAACTGCTATTTATTTTTTATATCAAACAGTGGACTTCGCAAAAAATGCAATGTTTTATTTGTAAATCATGCTTGATGTTAAAATTAAGTAAAATTTGACAAATAATTGTTTGAAGAACAATTCTTCTAAATTTCATGTTTTTATCTTCATTTGTTTTCAAATTAGACACAAAAGACTGGTTGTACCTTAACTTTTGGAGGGCAGTGTAACAATTATTATTTATTTTCATCGCAGAATGACATTAAGGAAGATATCCAAAAGCATTTTGATAAAAATAAATATAAATAAAGATACCTGTACTTTTCTAAGGTAAATTTGGAATAATTTTCTCGACTACTTGAGTGAAGACGAGTACGTTTTCGTCATTTACTTAAAGTGCTAAAAATAACAATATTAGCTGCACTCACCTGCGACCTGGAGAATAATTCCAATTATAAACAATGAATATTGCGGTGATTTTTAAACTACAATGTAACTAGGTTAATCCCTTCGCGACGAGCGTCCTTTACAGAATTTTTAATCTTTTGCCACTGGTTTTTTAAAACAGAAATTTGCGCCTAACTGAATCGAAGATATGCTAGGATTAAATAAGTCAAAGTTTACAATAAAAATTAACTGGTGCGAATAATGAATGATTCTGAGCATCTTATGCGTCACGTATACGTGTCGCTCGTCCCCAACGGGTTAAAGTACCAAATGCGAAAATTTGGGTAAATTTAAGAATTTTGCCCGTAGCGGGCTAACGGGGAAAAGTCTCATAGGTTTCTTATTAATTTATAATCAAGCCCTAAAAATATTAAAAATTTATACACATATTTGTATAGAAATTCGAAATTTAAAAGGGTGAAATAAGCTAAAAGCGTTCTTAAAACATTCTAAATTACAATTTCTAGGGAATCTCTAGAACTACCGAACCGATTTGAAATTTGGCGTTGTAGTTACTTATGAAACACATATTTGTATATAAGTTTTATAATTTTAGCATATCAGGAAGTTAAAAATTGATTACAATATCGGAGGTACCAAGCGCCCACTAATTTTCCGTAATATGTGGTTAAATTTGACACAGTTTATCAACGCTTGAAACCAAAAAAAATATTCATGAACCTATATTTAATTAATTTCAGATTTCTACATGGAATTTATTGAATTTCATTTCTTAACAAAATTTCTGGTGCGATACGTGTTAAACATGCGTCAAATTAACCCACATATTACGGAATATTAATGAGAGCTTGGCACCTGTGCAATATTGCATCGTTACGTATAAAAGCCCAGTTATGTTAAATAAAAGAATACAGTGAGCGAGTATGATGGGTCATCAGTTCTTAATAAACAGGAAGCGCTTGAATTTAATTCTTGTCGTTCAATAAAGCTTTTGAGGGTTAAATTTTTAAACCTGCATCAAACCAGGGTTACAAGTTTCGACTCCTCTTTTACTTAGAAATTACGAAAGAAGAAATTTTACTTTAAGTAAACCCGAAATGTCAGTTATTAGACAAAGCAAATATTACTGTTTGGATTTTCTGATATGAATCCGGAATTTCGGAACAAAAGATGAGAACAAACAGGCAATCCTGCATTAAACTTAAAGAAAGAGCAAAATAAAATCTCTAAGAAACACAGATCGAAACGGTTAAAATATATATATATATATTTTTTAAACACACAGAAACCTTATAAAAATGCTCTAAAATAAATAACTTCTTACTAAAACAGATGCATAAAGAAATAAACATATAAGAACTTAAAGAATGATTTAGAAATAGTAATTAATTCGAATTCAAAACGACTTTTTAAAGAACGATGTATGCGGGTTTCGTTAACATTATTTAAATACAATTTGTGTAGGGACCATAGATATAAAACGATCAATGCGGGAAAACGATGGATGCGGGAACGATAGATCGGTGTTTCACTGTAATGGATGCTATTCTCTAACGTATCCTAATAATTGGTTAATTTCTATAGTATCGATGTTTTCTTGTGATAAATATGTATATATAAATATAATAATTATTATATATAGTATATATAAACAATATAAAACATTTTATATCGGATAGTTTACTACACGTCAAAAAGAGCGATATTGGCAACAATGAGATTTAAATTCAATGTGGATTGAAATAAAGAAATGTAATAAAAATACTATGTTGCACTAAAATATGTCAACTGATGTGCAAAATGCAATAAATCAGTGCAAAAAAGTAAAAACAAACTTTTGATTTTTTTTCAAAATAATTGCTTGCTAAAAAAGAGGGAAAAAGAAAGGAATCTAATATATTTTCTTTCTAAAAAATTGTCGGCTAATGAAGAGGCAAAAAGAAAGAAATTTAATATTCTTTTTTTTAATATTCTTTTTTTAATATTCTTTTTTTAATATATTTTTTAAATTTTTCTTAACATTCTAATTTTCTTTTACAGAAGTATTTAATAGGAAGAATAACATTTTACTTGGTTATTTTAGTAATCGTTTTAATTTCTTTATCCACATTTACTTTTCTTCCTTTATGTTCGTGGTGAAACAGATATTAAGAGAAAATAAAAGATATTAAGAGAAAATATGCAAGCTATTTCACGAAACATGGTTTATTAAAAACATCGAGGATTTATTATTATTATTATTATGCATATAATAGCATAAAAATGTAAATAAATACAGTGACTTGATATTTGCTGTTTAAAGCAAAATATACGAAAGTATAATATTATATTTTCTATATGTTTCGTGAAAAAAAAAAAAAAGTTATTTACTCTTTTTCTTATAACAAATAAAGTTATCTTTAGCACGTCCCAAATAATGCAATTTTTTGCATAAATTAACACATTAACAAAAACATTGTGATGTTATGTCCATTTTCGACATGATACATATTTTGAAATTCTATGTGCATTTGAAAGGGTTTCTTCCTTCCAATTAATTTAAAAAATCACTTCAATAAAATGAAAATTGGTCCCAGTTTTGCTATGTATATTACTAAAATTAAGAAAGTACGAGGTGTTTTCGAAAAGTAAAGATATACCTCAGACAGCAGGAAATAAAAAAATGAATGAGCGCATTGGCAGCACATACTGTAACTTTGAATATTTGACCTTATCCTCGGAGTCGTTTGTTATTTGTACGGTGAGTCTGTTTCGTGTAGCACGTGTTTATAATGGTTGCGTCAATTCAGAATCCCGCCAAATGGGAAGTGCGTTCCGTCATACGTTTTCTTCATGCAAAAAGGTGAGCGTCCGGCGGATATCCACAAGGAAATTGTTTCCGTCTATGGGAATATTATGAATTGACAAAATATAATGAAATGATATTGTGCTTTGTCTGGAGGAAGTTTTAAGTGGGAAGTTTTAGACCATCTACCGTACAGCCTGGACCTTGCACCCAGCGACTACCACTTATATTTTTTATGAAGAAAATCTAGCAAGGCAAAACTTCCACGACGATGATGATATCAAAATCGAAAATGAAAAATAGTTTCGACAACAGGCGGTGAACTTCTATGACTGTGCGACACAAAAGCTTAACAGATACTTGGACAATGACGGCAACTATGTCGAAAAATAAGGCATACATCAGTAAATAATTTATAAAGGACATTTTAGCAATTAAAAGTTTTTTGAATGAGTATGCGGCATTGTATCTTTACTTTTTAATAAAAAAAACCTCGTATTAGCCAAGTATGAATTATTCTCTATCGTGCGTACAAATGTAAAACAGCATTAATAAATTATTAAGAATTTTCTCTTAATTTGGAGCACTGTAAATTATACGCTGAATTAATGATAAGTTTAAAATCACTAATATGAAAATTCAAATTTTTTCCCCTTATTACAGTATGAACTACATAAGGTATCCAAATACGTTGAAATGGTCGATTTTCACAATAAATGACATTTTTTTAAATTCAATCGAGCATTTATTTAGCTTTACTAAACCGTTTTGATTGTCTATTTTCGTCCATTTAGAAGCCGCGATATTAACCCTTTGACGGTCTGAGGGCTTTCCTGAATTTTCATAAAAATGTTCGTAAAACTAATGTTAATTTAAATTTTCTTTCCCTTGTTTGTTTCTAAAATACACTTCATATCACTTTATTTTCCATATACCTTAAATGCAATTCTATTAAAAATATTTTTGACTACAGTCGATTAAGTGAGCACAGGACCTTAAAAAATCTGAATATTTAAACGTTTCTGAAAAAAAAAAGCAAAAAAAGGGCATTAAAATCTGTATTATTTCTTGAGTTATAATCATTTACAGATGACTTTACATGCATACTTTAAGTAGATATTGAAACTTTAAGATATATCTTCTCAGATCGATAAATTTTGAGTTTGCACGCACTATTACTTTCAAACTATATAAGTTGAAATTTTAAACATTTATCCACTTGTGCGTTATTTTATAGCCTTCATGCTGAAACCCAAAAATTAACATATTTAGATTTTTTTTTTCTTTTTGCACTTGGAAAATATAATTTTTTTTTTTTTTTTTTTTTAATTTTTTTTTAATTTTGTGTTAAAATTAAATTTTAAACAATACTTTTTGTGTATATTTTGGTATTTTGGTTTCAAATTAGAAATAAGTATGTTCAGATGCTATCTTGGCCTAACAATTTTTTTATATGCATAATTTAAAATTCCATCATGGCGCAGCACTTAATGGCTTCCATTCACTTACTAGTGATATGAAATTTTAATATTAAAATTAAAATATTACTAGTTGACCCACCCGGCGTAGCCCGGGTCCGTGATAATAACTTTAAGTAAACAAATTAGAAAATTTTTTACATCTTTAATCCGATTTTGCAAAAAATTATATTTTTAAATAAAAAATTCACAAAAAAATATTGATTTTAGTGGTAAAAGTGCTTATAAGAAGACATTTTCTTGCTTTTTCACGTACATTTGGATAACTTTAGTATTAGGCGATAGATGGCAGCATTACCGATTCAATCAGAAGGTCTATTTCAAATTTCTCTCTCCTTTCAAATTATGATTTTCACTAACTTTATATTTTATTTTAATCTATACTAATATTCTAAAGGAGTAAAGATTGTTTTTTTGTTTTTTTGTTTGTTTGTTTGTAGGGGGTAATCTCTGGAACTACCGAACCGATTTAAAAAGTGATTGTGGCAAATTGATGGTGACAACCCCTGCTCCAACATAGGCTATATTTTATGTCGGTGCCAATACCCCAGGGGGGTGCAGGAGCGAAAGACGTTCTAAAATTGCGATCTTTTCCATACTGAAGCAGCTAGAAATTTGAAATTTGGCGTTGTAGTTACTTATAAGATGTAAATGCTCTCTAAAAACAAAATAAAAAAAATCCAAATTTAAAAGGGTGATATGAGCGAAAATCTTTCTAAAAACATTCTAAATTACAATTTCTATGGAATCTCTAGAACTACCGAACCGATTTGAAATTTGGCGTTGTAATTACTTATAAGATGTAAATGCTCTCTAAGAGCAAAATTTAAAAAAATTCGAAATTTAAAAGGGTGAAATGAGCGAAAAGCGTTCTAAAAACATTCTAAATTACAATTTCTATGGAATCTCTAGAACTACCGAACCGATTCGAAATTTGGCGTTGTAGTTACTTATAAGATGTAAATACTCTCTAAGAACAAAATAAAAAAGAATTCGAAATTTAAAAGGGTGAAATGAGCGAAAAGCGTTCTAAAAACATTCTAAAATACAATTTCTATGGAATCTCTAGAACTACCCAACCGATTTGAAATTTGGCGTTGTAATTACTTATAAGATGTAAATGCTCTCTAAGAACAAAAAAAAAAAAAAAAATCGAAATTTAAAAGGGTGAAATGAGCGAAAAGCGTTCTAAAAACATTCTAAATTACATTTCTATGGAATCTCTAGAACTACCGAACCGATTCGTAATTTGGCGTTGTAGTTACTTATAAGATGTAAATACTCTCTAAGAACAAAATAAAAAAGAATTCGAAATTTAAAAGGGTGAAATGAGCGAAAAGCGTTCTAAAAACATTCTAAATTACAATTTATTTGGAATCTTTAGAACTACCCAACCGATTTGAAATTTGGCGTTGTAGTTACTTATAAGATGTAAATGCTCTCTAAGAACAAAATAAAAAACAATTCGAAATTTAAAAGGGTGAAATGAGCGAAAAGCGTTCTAAAAACATTCTAAATTACAATTTCTATGGAATCTCTAGAACTACCGAACCGATTCGAAATTTGGCGTTGTAGTTACTTATAAGATGTAAATGCTCTCTAAGAACAAAATAAAAAAAAAATTCGAAATTTAAAAGGGTGAAATGAGCGAAAAGCGTTCTAAAAACATTCTAAATTACAATTTCTATGGAATCTCTAGAACTACCGAACCGATTCGAAATTTGGCGTTGTAGTTACTTATAAGATGTAAATACTCTCTAAGAACAAAATAAAAAAGAATTCGAAATTTAAAAGGGTGAAATGAGCGAAAAGCGTTCTAAAAACATTCTAAATTACAATTTATTTGGAATCTCCAGAACTACCCAACCGATTTGAAATTTGGCGTTGTAGTTACTTATAAGATGTAAATGCTCTCTAAGAACAAAATAAAAAACAATTCAAAATTTAAAAGGGTGAAATGAGCGAAAAGCGTTCTAAAAACATTCTAAATTACAATTTCTATGGAATCTCTAGAACTACCGAACCGATTTGAAATTTGGCGTTGTAGTTACTTATAAGATGTAAATGCTCTCTAAGAACAAAATAAAAAAAAATTCGAAATTTAAAAGGGTGAAATAAGCGAAAAGCGTTCTTAAAACATTCTAAATTACAATTTCTAGGGAATCTCTAGAACTACCGAACCGATTTGAAATTTGGCGTTGTAGTTACTTATAAGATGTAAATGTTCTCTAAGAACAAAAAAAAATCGAAATTCAAAAGGGTGAAATGAGCGAAAAGCGTTCTAAAAACATTCTAAATTACAATTTCTATGGAATCTCTAGAACTACCGAACCGATTTCAAAAGTGATGATGGCAAATTGATGGTGACGACCCTGCTCCAACATAAGCTATATTTTATGTCGGTGTCACTAACCCCAGGGGGGTGCAGGCGCGAAAAACGTTCTAAAATTGAGATATTTTTTATACTGAAGGAGCTAGAAATTTGAAATTTGGCGTTGTAGTTACTTATAACATGTAAAAGCTCTCTAAGAACAAAATAAAAAAAATACGAAATTTAAAAGTGTGAAAAGAGCGAAAAGCGTTCTAAAAACATTCTAAATTACAATTTCTATGGAATCTCTGGAACTACCGAACCGATTTCAAAAGTGATGGTGGCAAATTGATGGTGGCAACCCCTGCTCCAACATAGGCTATATTTTATGTCGGTGTCACTAACTCCAGGGGGGTGCAGGAGCGAAAAACGTTCTAAAATTGCGATTTTTTTTATACGGAAGGAGCTAGAAATTTGTAATTTGGCATTGTAGTTACTTATAAGATGTAAATGCTCTCTAAAAACAAAATAAAAAAAATTCGAAATTTAAAAGTGTGAAAAGACCGAAAAGCGTTCTGAAAACATTCTAAATTACAATTTCTATGGAATCTCTAGAACTACCGAACCGATTTCAAAAGTGATGGTGGCATATTGGTGGTGACAATCCCTGCTCCAACAGTCTCTTTGATAAAAAACGATGCGTTTCTGACGACTGGGTTTTTCGCTAATTGTTGCCACAGATTAATCTCGGAAAATGAAACATTTGAAGTTACTGAAAAAAAATAGTAGCTCGAAAAATATTTGTACGAAAATTGTTAGGCAAACTGCGTTTGAAAGGTAAAAAATTGTATTTTTCTTGATATTAATTTCAAATCTAATGATTATGCCATTTTTCAAATATTGAATTTGAAAAATTACCAAATTTCACAATGGAGTACCATAGCGAAACCTTTATGCGTAAAAAGATATTGATAAGGGCGTCGTGTCCTGGCGTGTATATTGGCTATAGCACGAGTCACAAATTATAGTAGCCTTATTATTCTGTTAAAATATAAAAGTGAATTATGAAATGTCAATATTTTGTTGGATTAAAAGTTTGTTATAAAAAATTGACCAGCGTAGCGGGCGTAGCTTGCTAGTGTTTCATAAACTATAAAACTAAAAGTTTTCTCTAGTATTACGTAAAATTATGGATTATGAAGGCATTTTTTTTTTAATCTAAATATTTTTTATACTAATACAGAAGGTCGTTCTCACTTTATGGAAACGATTTTCACAATTAATTTCTGAACATATATGCCATAATCTTTGCGACAATTTTACTCTACTGTATAGCCCTGACTCTTGATTACAACACTGAATCGAAATTGCATCATTTTCTGCATTTATCAAGGTCAAAAGACAGTTCCGCAAAGCGGGGTGGAGAGGATGTTACAATTCGATTTTACACTCTCCACCCCCCCCCCTCAGTTCTAATGATTCCTTCTTTTCTTTCTGTTTTAATTTTATCAAGTTACGTGCGTGTTACATTTCGTCCTTATCTTTACGGTAGCATCTATATTCTTTTTTTTTTCCCAATAAAAATGAGCAAAAGAAAATTAACAATTTCGTTCAAAATAGAAGATATAAAAAAAGCAGAAAATGATCCTAGACTATCAAAAATAAGTTTAGCTCGAAAATTCGATTTTCCAGAATCAACACTCAGAGAGATTTTAAAGAACAAGGACTCGATCAAAAAAAAAATGAATAGTGAATATTCTACACAACCGAAGAAAAGATCAAGAATTCCGAAAGGAAAATTCGAGATTTTAGAAACCACTTTAATTCAGTGGTTCAGAGAAATGAGAGCTTCTAATTTACCCATTAGCGGTGAGTTATTTAAAGAAAAGGCACTCACTTTGTCCTCCAAAATGGGAATCGAAAATTTTTCGGTTTCTTCGGGATGGTTAGAAAAACTTAAAAAAAAGACACGGTTTAACAAATCATTGTCTGAGTTGTGAGACCGCAGCCGTTTCAGATTCAACTCCTAATGAATGGATCGCAGACCTTCCAAATTTAATTCAAAACTTTGATCTTAAGAACATTTTTAACTGTGATGAAACAGGTTTATGATCTAGTCTTTTACCAAACAAAACAATGGATTTTAAGGGAGAAACATGCCATGGTGGCAAACACAGCAAAGAGAGACTGGCTGTGTTTTTATGTTGCAATGGGGACGGAACAGAAAAGTTACCGCAAATAGTGATTGGTAAATCCAAGAATCCACAGTGTTTAAAAAATGTCAAGAAAATGCCATATTCTTATGCAAGTAGCACCAAAGTCTGGATGAGATCGAAAATTTTTTTAGATTTTTTGAAGGAATTCGATATGAAGATGGCTAAAAAAATAAAATAAAAGATCTGCTATTTATGGATCAGTGTCCCGCCCATCTTTCAGATCTCCCATTGCTGACACATACACGAGTTATATTTTCCCCAGCTAACTGTACTAGCAGACTCCAGCCACTGGATCTCGGTATAATAAGGTCAGTTAAAGCGCAGTATAGGAAAGATTTGGTGCGAAGAATGTTTATATCACTACAGCAAGAAAAGGAATTCAAGAAAATTTGGATTCTGGATGCCATGCATATGTTGGTTTCTTCTTGGAATAACGTAACAGCCACAACAATTTCTAAATGCTTTAGGAAAGCGGGTATTGTTTATTCAAATGATGCTGAAGTTATTCCATACAGTTGTTGTACAAAAGCGGCCTAAGCAAAAACAAACTACCATTGATGACTTCTTAAAAGAGGACTAATTGGCATTTTTTTATGTAAGTATATCATCTTCTATGTCAAATGAAATTTTACTTTATTGTATTTTTTAAACTAAATTTTATAGTTAAAGTGTAAGGATTTATTTTTTTTTAGTATACTATAAAACATATACACCCCTTTTATTTTATAAAATGTCATTAATCATAATTCTTATATTTCAATATGTTTTTCTTTCGAATAATATGTATAAAGTGTATAAAGAATTACTACATAGAACATCCTCTCAGTTATACGCGGCTCTCAGTTATGGTCAATTTTTAAACAGTCCCTTCAAACGTGTATAAGTGACAGGTGACTGTATTTGTACGGTCTCTTGAATTTAGACACTAGTATTTTTCAAAAGTTTTCTTCGATTTATTTAATTTTAAATAAATAATGTGTAGAAAACTTTTTAAAATTATTGGTATTCAAAATCAAGGGACCGTAGAAATGCTGAAAAAAAATCCGCCATAGACAGCCAAAATTTTTGTGTCAACGCGTAGGCCTAGAATTGGAGAATCGGTGGTCCCAAAATCACACTGTGACGTCTTCGTTACGTGACCCCGAAGTCATAATTGTGTACGGGAAGTAGTAGTTACAATAAATTGCTAGGTAACAGTTTGAAGTTTGCACAAATCCTTTCAATGGTGGAAATAAAAAAAATTGAGTATCCCCTGTATACTGATGACATTATAGTTTTCTATCAGTGTCTTAAATGAAGATGAAAATTTGTGGTGCTTCAAAGTCGATTGTAAATAACGTGAAGCTGGATTTCTAAAAAATAAAAAATAATAAAAAAAATACCTTCTATGAAACAGAAAGCGACACTGCGAATAATAAAAATTAAAAATATATGTACATACAGAGTTCCTACAGTTTCAGAGAAAATACCAGTATTTTCTTATACAAAATCTCGAAGTCTAGAATCGCGCAATTGTTTAAGGCGAGTTTTTCTGTACCGTAATTTCCGGCGTATAATCCGCAGCTCAAAGAGTCGCTTTTCGACCCAGAAATATTATTTTATAAAATGTAACTTAAAAGATCGCTGTAAATATTTAACTACAATTATTGAATAAAATTTCTGGGTCGAAAAACGACTCTTTGAGCTGCGGATTATACGCCGGAAATTACGGTAATTAAATACTGATATTTGTCTGACCTATTGTCGGGGAAATTCGTTGACTTGTAGAAGCTCTGATTTATCTTAAGAGCCTACACTAGTCACGCGAAGAAACGCGCCAGCGAATGTTAAACACCAATGGGAGCGTTCTTTACAAATATCTCGCTTGCATTTTAATCATATATATATATATATATATATATATATATATATATATATATATATATATTTCGAACAGTTTACTTGAAGTCGATGTCTAACGTTGTGAGTTTGTACTTTTTCTATTTTAGTTACAGTTTTTTTATGTGGGCACTTTTTTTTAACCTGTTGAAACCAGTTCTGAAAATAATAGTATCCTCATAAAAAAAAGCATAACGTTAGCTATTGACTTCAGTTATCCTACGCAAAAAAGACAAAAATCGATCTAAATGGCAGTACCCAGGTACTAGTTGTGTTCAACGTCCAGTGCAGCGTTCACCTGACTCTTCAGAGCCTAAAAATATATCTGAACCATTAGAACAAGACATTGAAGGACCAAGCTCATCCCAAAATGATGCTGATTTTGAAGGTATGTCAAATGAGCCAAAATGCTTTCCCCAAAATGAGTTAGATGATCTTGTAAGAGATTTAAATCTTTCTAAACAAGCTTCAGGATTGTTAGTATCAAGACTAAAAGAAAAAAATTTGCTTTCCTCAGATACTAAAATAAGTTTTTGTCGTGAAAGAGATACAGAATCACGGCGTTATTTTTCAGAAGAAAACGGTATTACCTTTTGTTCAGATATCAAAAACTTGTAGATAAAAATGGGCTTGCTTGAAACAATACGAACCAAACGACTGGCGTTTACTCATTGACAGCTCAAAACGTAGCCTAAAATGTATTCTATTACATAATGGAAATAAATACGCTGGTGTACCTATTGCCCACAGTACAAAGTTAAAGGAAGAATATTGTAACATTTCGCTAGTCTTGAACAAAATAAAATACAATGTCCATAAGTGGCAAATTTGTGTCGATTTAAAAATGGTCAACATTCTTCTCGGTCAACAAAGCGGCTACACCAAGTTTCCCTGTTTTATATGTCTTTGGGACAGTAGAGCTAAACAATAGCATTGGGTAATAAAAAACTGGCACTTGAGAGAAAATATGAAGCCTGGAAAGCACAATATAGTCCACAATTCATTAGTAGCTCGTGACAAAATTATCCTTCCACCATTACATACAAAACTGGGCATCATGAAACAGTTTGTAAAATCACTAGGTAAAGACGGGAACTGCTTTTCTTACATTTGCCAAAAATTTCCTCAGCTCACTATGGAAAAGATTAAAGCCGGTATTTTTTATGGCCCCCAAATCAGACAACTTACGAAAGATACTCAATTTAGAAATTCTATGACTGAGTTAGAACTAAAGGACAGCTTTCGTCTCTGTGACGCAGAATTTTCTCGGAAATAAAAAATCTGAAAATTGTATTGAACTTGTAGAAGACCTTCTGCTACAATTAAAAATATGGGGTGCAATATGATCATAAAACTCCTCTTCCTCCATAGTCACCTGGACAGGTTTCCGGAAAATTTAGGAGATATGAGCGAAGAGCAGGGAGAGCGTATGCATCAGGACTTACGCGTCATGGAAGAGCGCTATCAGGGTTTCTGGGATACGAATATAATGTCTGGCTATTGTTGGTCTCTGATACGTCATTTTCCAAAGTCTACACATCGGAGAAGAGCTTTAAAACGAAGTTTTTTAGAACTCAATGATTAATTATTTTTTTAGTAAAGTTTTTCTTAGTAAATGCATGTTTTTTTCTGTTTAATACCTACATAGCTGAAACTCAGAAACTAGAGCTAATTAAAATATTCTAATTATATTTTTCAAGATAGCATATCATATGTAGTCAGCAACAGCTAAAATTTTTTCGGCAACTGATGTACTGTAAACTAGTGTTATCATAAAAGAAATTTTATTCCGCTCAATTCTGGAATAATTCATTATTCCAGAATTGTTATTAAATTTTATTTAATAACATCTTTTTGCCACTTTGAATGATTCTTCTTTTATCTAAAAAAATGCTATTAAATAATTTTCAAAGCCAAATTCTATGTTCTTTCTAACAGTAATATCTGGTGAAATGCTTTCAAATATTGGAATAATTTATTAAATTATCCTTCATTTCTTTCATCTCTTAAATCGTTTTGTTCTTCTAAAGTTCGTATGGCCACAAAATAAGATTATAAAATTTTTCAACAAACTGATATAAAGAAATATCGCTTCTCTGTCATTTTAGTCTAAAATCATTACCTGAAACGTAACGCAATTTTAAGCATGTTTCTTTCATTTTGTTAAAATATGCCATCGATGTTTCTTTTTAATAACTAAAATCAATTCTTGTAATTGGTTTAAACCCCTCTAAAGATACCGAAATTTTGATTTAAGTAAATTAGTTTGTATTGTAATAAAAACGTCCCGAGAAATTTGATTTAAGTATCTTACTGAAACAAAAGAATCATATTCAAAGAAGATTTTTATATTTTGTGATTTATACATAAGAACAGGTTGTAAGCGGCACAAAAGGAAATGTAACATCCCATTATTGTATTCAGCTGAAATTGGATCTAAACATATATAAAATATTTCAAATAAACTTTTCCTTTAAAATAGACAATTCATTCACTTGATAATTTATTTCTATTATACTCTTAGACAAAAGTTTTAAATAAAAAAAATTAATATTATTAGTATAAAAGATATTACAATAAGGTTCGTCGAATGTATTCATAAACAAAAGATCTTTACCTAAATCATGAAAAACACTTAATATCAATTAGAAGTAATGGCTCTCATATGCAATGCGCTTTTTACAATGGCTGTGCAGTTAATGAAAATTACGCATAGAAGAAGGAATTATTAGATATAATTAATACTCTTAATAAACAACTTTTATATTAAAGGTTCTTGCAGTATCCAAAATGGCTACTTTTCCGAAACTTTTAGAAAGTCATTTTCATTCGTAAATACAAAAATTTTGTATTAATATTTGCAAAAATATAAAATTTACACATTTTATTCAGGTACCAAGAAATTGAAGAATTTCCCATTTTCTTATAAAGGCAAAGAATCATCCAGAAAATGAGCATTTTACGCCAATTTTTAAGACTTGGCAGTTACAGAAATGCCGTCATGAGGAAGCAATTGGCTGCTGTGGCCTGAAATTCAGATTAAAACATCTATTTTAGGGAGATTTCCCAGAAAGTTTCTTTGCCTTTATCGAAAAATAGAAAACGCTATTCAATCATATTTGTTCTGAATAAGTGCACTTGCAATTGTCTTCTATTAAAAACATCTGATATTAAAAATGACTTCATGGATCTTTCAGAAATTACTTAATTTGGATTTCAGTAGATTGACTGTCTTACTGAATATTTATTTGAATATAATTGTCTAAGTCAGTTTTTTAAATCAGTGCTTATGTGCGTAATTGTCTAAATGGTCACTAAATTGTTGTTATTTTGTATTTCGAACATAACCTGAAATAAAATCTGTGTATATATTCTCTGTTAATATTCAAATTAACCCTTTTTATCCTGACGGTACTTATAAGTACCACTTTAACCCCTTCGCGACGAGCGTCTTTTACAGAATTTTTAATCTGTTACCACCAGTTTTTCAAATGAGAAATTTTCAACTAAATGAATCGCAAAAATGTTATGATTAGATAACGAAAACTTTACAAAACAAAAATAACTGGTGGGAATAATCGAGGATTCTGAGCATCTGAAAAGTAGCTGGAAAATTAATTCAGGATATAAAGTGTTAACGTATTAGGATAACTAACAATCTTATTGCTTTGAAGTTAATTATTTTTCCCGATTGGTTCTTTACTAAAATATATGACGGAAATGTTAACAAATATTAACTAACCCATTAAGGACCAAATTATTATTCTCAATAAAATACAAATATTGCAATTCATACCACTTTTATATTATATCAACTTAAGACTCACTTTATCATGGTGATTCTTGGATCAAAAAAGCTAATATTTATTCTGAAAGCAAACTGGTGTTACCTTAAAACCTGTTTAAGAAACATAATGTTGCGAAAACGTAACGTCAGTCTTTAATGGGTTAATATATAAATTTCTTTAACATCGAATATATTATATATAAACAGATCATAAATCGATGTTTTGAAACATATCGAGCTGGATCATTTGCTCGATAATAAATGACAGAGACAAAACTTTTTCACAAGCACTATTGATCTAAATGTGCAGTCATAATGTCCAATTGAAATACTATTCTGTTTAATAACTGGCGCGATATAACTCATTTTGCAGCACTGTGTATATGTTTTACATATGGTAATTAAATAGATTGAAACATAAAACTTAAAGCGCATTTTCAACGCCCTGAAGTTCAACTAGTAATAAAATTGTAACTAGCGTCCTCGCCAGTAAATCCAGTGGTGCCGTTGCCAAGATGGCGTGCTGCAGTACGATCTTTTACGTATTTACTTTATCAATTGATACAGTGAAACTTCCATTTAACGAAGTCTCGTCGTTGCACTTAAAAACTTCGTTATGAAGAAAATTCGTTAGATAGAAATCAGCTTAAATTCATGAAATTTTCCTTCAGCTATGATAAACAGGTATTGGATTCAGAAGCATTTGATTCAGTTTCAATTATGAAACAGTCTTTTACAAAACAGTTGTGTACGGTCGATGAAATCACATCACATTCCCAAGCTTTCATCAGTTCTGATACACAGGTTCTCAAACTAATGTTTTCAGTATAATATCATGTTTTCGTCTTTTTCGATAATTTACTTCAAGATTTTTTATTATTCCTTAAACTAATGGCTGAAGTTTTAAAGTTGTATTAGCAGGAAGAAAAATAACTTTAATGTTCGATTTGCATTTTGAAGTACATTCTTGTGGATGCACAAAGCAATTGTCTATGAGCAATGGAAGTTCAGAATGGTAACTGTCTGACTCTAATTGATATTTTTTGCTTCAATGCATCTGACGCCATTACGTCACTGCACTTTCTATATCATTGAATGTAAAAAAGGGATTTTTACTTCCTCCAACTGTTAGCGGTGGAGTTTCGGTTTGAGAACGTAATGATAACAAGTGTTTTTCTTAGTATAACAAAAATAAAAAGCCTTATTTAATACCAAGCAGAATGGAAAATATTTAAATATGTTCAGTTTCGTACAATTCGCTGAAATAAATTCCCATATCCATCGCAACAGCAACCTCTTAGTTTGAATTACACGTACAAAAGTGGAATAAACTTCGTTATATAGAATATAGTTTTCCTAATATGGAGATTAATTTACATGCTAATGGTGTTCAAAGTCAAACTTCTGCATAAAATTTCGTTAAGTTGAAAACTTCGTTAAATAGGGACTTCGTTAAAAGGAAGTTCTACTGTATATGATATTGATGTATACTATGGCTTGTTCGGTATTGAAAATGAAGTGTGTAGCGTTTATAGTTCATTTACATGGACACTCAAAAGAATTTCGTTACATAACGGTCTATTTTGAAAAATCGTTTACGGTGTATTTTAATGATGTTGGATTATCTCAAAAATGTTGAAAGTAATATATATTACTGAGATGCACTGCAAGATGCTTACTACAGAATAAAGGTGAGCTGGTGAGCATAGCATTTATAGTTCCTTTACAGAGACACGAAAAATAATTCAGTTACTATATTCCCAGGTAAAAAAGTCAGCAACAAACCTTTAAAAAAAAACCTTAAGGAAAACTGAAGGTATTTCGGACAAAAAAATCTCCATCTTCCCTTTAGGCAAAAAACCTGTACTTTCCTTTCATGCAAAAAAAACCCCCTGTATTTTCCCTTCACTTTTTTGTCCGATATACGTCCATTTTTCTTTCAATCTAAAAACCTGTACTTTTCCTTCACTTTTTTGCCCGCAATACCTTCACTTTTCATTTAGACAAAAAACCTATACTTTTTAAATGCAGGATTTTTTTTTTAATAAGGCAAAAATACTCTTTTAAAATG
Organism: Maratus michaelseni; assembly: GCA_963931845.1. Lineage (NCBI taxonomy): Eukaryota > Metazoa > Arthropoda > Arachnida > Araneae > Salticidae > Maratus > Maratus michaelseni. The sequence goes on along the minus strand of OZ007595.1, from coordinate 213,316,218 downwards.
GCTGTGGAACTTCACCCCTGCATTAATCGGTGCTGATCAAGACTGAAAATATTTTGAACATCCTCTCCCACTCTTCCCAGATACTTTATGCAACCTCACACAAAAACACAACATGCATTAAATTTTATGCAGTAAAAATTAATTATTTCAAAACTGTGCAACAACTGTATGTAAAATATTTTTATGCATGTAAATTGCAATCGAAAAGTTAAATTTGAAGCTATTAGAGAGAAACAACAGTTGAAATCGAGTAAATCTCCAAAATTTACTTTGAACAACACACACAAAGATCTATCAGTTGAATCCAAACATATTATGTTGGTATGTCGACCAAAATATTTTATGCCAAATATGGGAGGGGGGGGGGCAATATCAAATATATAATATACAAAAATATGGGCGAAGACATGTTTAATTTTGGTTTTATATCTATGGCCGCAGACCCCAAAAATAGAAGGCCAAAATTTTACAGTTTAAGTATGATTTGGGAAGAAATCCAGAATCGAAAAATTACAAGGGAACACAAGAAAAATAAAAGCGAAAATTCTACTATTTTGGCATTAATTCTGTTCTTACAGCTTCATAAAAAAAGGCAAAAATTTTATATTTTCAACATTATTAATTGTACAATTTTGTGTTCTGAAGACCCGAAAAATCCAAATATTGATATCTAAAGAAGTAAATAAAATGGAAATTTTACTTTTTCAGATCCTGCTGACTTGGAAAAGAAAATGCAAAAAGTTGCAATTTTAGAGTTATTTTGTGTCCTCCAGACCCGAAAAATTCTGATGCAAGGGAAGAAGAAAAATAAAGATGAAAATTTTACTACTTCAGAAATAATTTGGGTTCAGTGAATTTCACTATTTATTCGTTATTTTGGGAACCGCAGATACATGAAAAAAAATTACAATTTCACTTTTTTTTTTTTTTTTTTTGGGGGGGGGGGGGTAGGGTTCTGTGCACATGAAATAATTTACAATTTTAGTATTACTCCTGGTCTGAATAATCTGAAAGGGAAAAAGATTTCTATTTCAATGATATTGCGAGTTCTGTGGACTCCAAAAATAGCAGAAATTTCCTATTTTTGCATTACCTCATGTTCTGCAAACTCCAAACAATGAGAGAAAAGACTATATACTAAATATAAAACATCAGTAGTATATGGTACCTACTCTGGAACACTTTTCATACTCCACTAAATGCAAATATTGAACGATTATTGTAAGATTTTTCATCAAAAATTTGTCAGTCTGAATATCGAGAGTTGTAACGATTATTCATCAAAAAGTTCGTCAAAATGTGTGCATTTTTGAACAAATTTTAATATTTTTAATGAAAAAGTTTGCCTGTCGACTAATCCGATTATTGTAAGATTTATAAACACTGTTACTTTTCATCTTTATTCAAAAGTAGTCTCAGTTCATTAATAAATTTTATTAAATATTTTTTAATTCAAAAATTTCATCCATTAGTCTTTCTCTATGAGGTTCTTCTTCTTCATAATAATGACCAAATTTTTTATTTAATTCACCCAGTTGAACGGAAAGTATTTTTTTCCAGTTATCGTTATAAAAATTATCTGGTAATTGATCAAACTTATATTCAATCAGATTGCAAAAATCTAGTCTATGCATATATTTTTCTAAAAACCTTTCACCAAATGTTTGAAAACGAGCTATTTGCAACCAATTTAGTCCTTCTTCCAGTTTGCACATTGTGTTTTCTGAAAGTTTTTGAAACATGGATACTTTATGTAAATCTAATCTTTCATGATAGGTTTGAATAAATTCGTCACTTAAAGTTTGATATTGAGATATAACAACCCAATTTATATAATTCGAATGTTTTAGTATAAATCCTACAGACAGCTTTTGATTCTTAGATACTAAATTCCAATCGAATTCTTCTTTATATTTTTCTAGAAATTCTTCTGAAAGTTTTTGGTGTATACATATAACATTCCATTCAATATAATCTATGAGTTCTTCCATAAAAGATTCGGATAATACTGAATATCTACAAACTAACTTCCAATTGAGTTGATCTTTCAAATTTCGTAGGACATCTTCGGATAAATTTTTAGTTTTAGAAAATTCGTCCCAGTTGATATCCATTTAATAACGAACCTATTTTAAAAAGCAATTTTTTCAATATGCATCCAAGGTTTTAAAGTGATTGGTATTTTGGGTTTTATCCAGACTGTAATGATTTCACCACGATTTCCATTGACAAAACAAGTTTCATAATTATCACTTGTCTCTCTGTGTAAAATTGTTTTATCTCCGAATTTAAGTTCTATTTCTGTATCAAAATATCTACTATTATCTATTAAATATATAGTAATTTTGATATACATATTTGTAGATAATCTCATATCCTTATTCAATAAGTTAGAACTCATCAAGTCGAAATTTATTTTGGTAAATTCTTTTTCTGTAAAAGTCTGAAAATCATCTTTTATAGTAACCCAGATATCTTTACTGTCTACATATATTTTATTGACTACGTCTTTATCGTTTTCGGGTTCTGAAACATTCGTAATTATTTTATTTTTTGCATCAAATTTATCATTTTTTAATATTAACGCATTTTTTTCTAAATATCGCTTATTGATAACATTTTTTGCATCTAATGGGTCTGCGACATTGCCTATTCTTTTTCCTTTAGCATCGTAAGCTTTTCCTTCAATTAAATGTAAAGTATTTTCATCCAGTTCTTGTATTCTCTCGGCTGTTTCTTTTGTGAAAGTTAAAAAATTACTGTCGTAATTGGTATTATTTTTGTCTATAAAATCTTTTAATTCAAAATGATTGTTTTCTATTTCATTCAAAACGAAACGTTTAGTGGTTAAATCTAAATCATCGATTGGATCTGAAGAATTTTTTAATATTTTATTTTCCATATCGTAATGACCCTCGTCCGTTAATTTAAAACCTATACCGGGTGGTCCAATAGGGCCTTTTCGCACAGGATTATCATACGTCGGATAATAAACAGCCATTTATAAAGACTAAAAAATGTTATTCTCCTAAGGTTTTAATCATAGTAATTTCTTTTTTATTCATATTTAATATACATTTCTTTCTTACTTCTAAAATATAGTAAAATACATATTCTTTGGTTGTTTCTTTTTCTAATTTCCAATTGAATTCTATTCTCAAATTTTCCAGAGTAGTATAGTTTACATGATTTGACAAATCAAAATGAATTATAGGATATAATTTACCGAAATCTGAGTAATTTACCATACAACCGGTTTCTGTGTTTAGATTATTGAGACCTGATTCCAGAAAAGATTCATATAATCTATTATATTCCTTTTTACCAAAATCCATAGTATATCGCTCTGCTGGTAACGGCGATCTGTTAATCATCAACCAACATTCGATCATATCCAAATTATCAAATATCATATTATTCTTTTTAGGATATTCATTTCTTTCGAAATATTGCGGAATTACAAATAATCTTAAAACTTCATCGGATGTAGCAGATATAGAATCGGAGCCACTTTTATATTTATTAATAGGACTAGATCTGTTAATTTCATACTGATTCCAGTTTATTTCTATATCCGTATTAGATAATTTTAACTCATTATAGAGAATCTCCGCACCATTTTTAAAGTCGACGTATCTCACCCACAGTGCTATGTCTTCAATTTCTACTTTATAATCTGGATTTGCAGCGTCTGTGTAAATCATATTTCTACTATCGTCTCTTTGGAATTCCAGTCTTATTATGAATCCAGAAATGGCTTTTTTATATTCTGTGACAAAATCAAAAATTTCCTTTAAAGGCGTCCATGTTGTAACTGAATTACTATTTTTCGACAATTCCCATCTTTTTTTAAATCCTTTATTGTAGTTTTCATTTTTTACAATTTTTAATTTATTGACGATATCTGTTACAGGGGTGGTAGGCGTTATCGTACCATCGTCTTGAAGTAAACTTTTATTTCTATCAGCACTATCACTGGTATCTGGATAAAAACCTATATTGGTGGCTTCAGATGTTGAATAATCTCTGGTATAATCCTTCAGTCTCTTAACCTGTAGAATGTAGGAGTGATAGTCTCCAACTGATTCGATTATTTGTTTACCTATCTGAAGTTTTACGCCTTTCATAGAACATACAGCTGCGACATTTTCATCATTTATAGATGCGCCACTGGATTTTACAATTTTCCACTTTGTCTCCAGATAACTCTCCGATAATGAAACAGGATCATTGGTTTCAGTAATTTCGAAATGAAACGTCGTATTTTCTTTTTTGTCATTATGGCTTGTACTAGGTAATCTTATTTTTTTTAATTCGCTACTTTTTATATCGTTATTATAAAAATAACGAGTATCTCTCAGATCATAAATTTTTTCCATTTATTTAGGAAGAATTTTCAGACCTGTTCCTTTCATCTTTTTTGAAAATATTTCTTTCAATATGTCAGCATCCGTCAATCTGTCATTCAAATCTACTTTTTCAGCTTTAAAAAATCCTTTTCCTTGAATTCTTTTACTTTTTCTATATAATCTGTGTTTATTCATTTATTTATTGAGAAAATTTAGTTAATATCAATTGATATATTTTTTCAACATAATCTTCTTTTTCACCTACGACTCTAAAATTATACTCAATTAAACCTTTATTTAAATCAATTAATTCACCATTTTGATTCGTAACTCTCATCCTTATTCTACGAATTGAATCCCTATTCAGAGGATAATATATTAAATTATTGAATTCTTTCGAAATGATAACACCCGGTACATCCCTCGGTGTAAAAGAATAAATAACTTCTGAATTATTCTGGTTGATTAAAGATCCATTCACTACATCACAATGAATATATATAATGTCATTTCCGTTTGTTATATCCGCTATATTTTCACCTTCTATTACAGTCTCTTCATCATGACTTTCGTAGACCTTTTTTTCAAAGCCTATTAACTTATGAAAATCGCTTTTTGTTAAGTCGATATTCCAACCTTTAGTTAATTTAATAAGCATTCTTAGTCTAGATTGTATTCTACCAAATTTTACCGGAGGATCGTCTGAACCAAACGCTTTCATCACATCTATATTTAAATCTTCAACGTTTTTATTACCGTAAGGAATAGTGATAGATTTAACATTATTCTCATCTGTGTATACGTCAAACATATTAGTTTTATCTGTTATGTTAAACCATGAAACGGTCATAGTAAAAGATTGCAATGCTATTTTTTTTATTTTAAGAGGTTTTGGAAATTCAACAGTGAAGTCCTCTGATTTTTCATGACTTTTTGGTTTCAATTTGATCATTTATTAGACAGTAAAAAATCTTTAAAGATGAAAAACAAACTCTTCGTTATAATCGCTAGGCTGTTGAGTAAATGAATTAAGTACACATTCTGGACATTTACCTTTATTTCTTTCCTTTATATATTTCATACAAAATAATCCACAATTTACAGAAGTAGGTTTTTGTAAAAAACTATCATTGTGAGCTATATTGACTTTTTTATTGGACAGTTTAAGAAATTTCATAATATTTTCGGGAATATATTTTTCTTTGAGTTTAATATTTTTATATATATATTCCCCAAAAGGATCGAAATATTCTACATAGTTATATTTTGGATCATTATAGTAACAAACCCAATGTGTTCCAGGACCCGTCGAAATATCTAAATTAATAATCCCGCTTTCAAAATTTCCAATCTTTTTAGGAAGTAAATCGGAAGTGAAAACACCCCTGAATCCTCTTTCATCTTTCATATTTTCTTTAATCGTTTCATCGGATATACCCAATTCTGTTACCGGGATTTTTTTTTTAGACACTGACGCTTTTAGACCCGATCCTTTGTTTTCCCAAGGCTGAAAAACTCCAGATCCCGATATTTTATCTAGGATTTTTTTAGTTCCCCAACCCGCCGCACCGCTCGCAGCACCGAGTCCTAGTGATGTTAAAATAGGAATTAAAAAGGGTAAAAATCCACCGTTTTTATCTAATTGAGTTTTGCTTATATTTATTCTTTTACCTTTGCTAATCTGATTTATCTGTGTTTTGGTTAAATACATCTCATAATTGGGAGTTTTAGAATTGTCTATCTGCAGTGTCAGTTCTTCTTTTTTTCTGAGCGCTGATTTCAGTTTACTAATCTGCCCGTCACTCAAATGAATCTTCTTTTTTACATAACTCATTTATTAGGCAGCAAAAAGCTGACGCTTTCAAAGAAGAAATTGATTGTATAAGCGTTCTTTATCTCCGTTAGTTATTTTTTTAGCTTTAATGAGTTTGTCTATTAGCAGTTTGACTTCATTTCTTAATTTTTTCGACTTGCTACCTTGACATATTTTATCCAATAATTCAGATAATAAATCTAATCCTTTTCCTACTTTCATTATTTCACTACCTTGAATTGTAGTTAATCTACCCAGATATCTTTGTAGTTCCTCTTCGTTATTTTTAACAGCGTCTAATTCAACCTTTTTCTGACTTAATTCCTCCTCTGAAAGATTTCTAGCCCTATTAATTGTACTTTGTAAGTTGCCTTTTTTCCTCGATAATTCTTCTTTTAACTGCTTTGCCTTTGCATACATTTCATCTAATTTTTCTTTATTGTCTAGGAGTTTCGAAGGTTTGTATAATTGTACAGATTTTAAATAATTAATATCTAAATTTTGATCAACATTGTAAGTAAGTGGTGGTTCTTTATATAATTCTTTGACATCTTCGATCGCATCAGGAATAATTCTAGATGATTCTGCAATAGGCTGTAAAGATATATTTAATTCGTCCAGTTTATCATTGATAGCTTTAATATTTTCTTTTCTACTTTTATCCTGTTCTTCTAATTTTTTAGTGACAGGTTTATGAAATTCAGTTAAACTTTTGTCTATACCTAGCTTTCTATCACGCTGTTCTTCATTATTTTTTCTAATATCTGCTTGTAATTTGACAAGTTTTATTGCATTTTTTAATTCTTCTTTTTGTTTCTTATTTCGATCTTTTTCTAAATCGTTTATTTTATCCATTTATATGATTTGAAAATAGAAGCGACAGCTTCGCCGTCTATTTTTACTGACAGCTAATATGCTTTTACTGGCAGTAATTTTATTTTTACTAGCTGTAAATTTTCTCAGTAAATAAATGATTAAAATTAAAGATTACACAGAACCGGAAGAATTGCCTGACCCTAAACAACATCGTTTTTTACCCAGACATCCTTTCAGATTATTAATAATCGGCCCATCTGGTTGTGGAAAAACAAATTTACTAATAAATTTATTAAACGGTTTTGAGAATCCTAGTAATTTAAGATTAGATTTCGACGCTTTATATTTATGCGCAAAAGACATTTCTGAGCCAAAGTATTCTAAATTGCAAGAAGATTATACACTGTTTGAAGGTGTTGAAAGAGACGATATTTTAAAATGTAAAAAAATAAGTAAAAATAAAATAAAGGAATTATTAAAGCAGTATGATAAATATAAAAAGAAAGTACTATTTTCTTCAGATTTGAGTGAATTTATTACTGTTGATGATCTAGAGTCCTCAGAAAAAAATCTTGTTGTGTTTGACGATTGTGTTACAGAAAAAGATCAGAAAGTTATAGAGGATTTGTTTATAAGAGGCAGAAAGAAAAATGCATCCATTATTTATTTAACGCAATCTTATTACTCAACTCCTATAAATATTAGAAAAAATTGTAATTACTTCATATTTTTTAAGCTACAGCCTAGGGAAATTAATCAGATAATCAGAGAAATAGACGGAAATCTTACAAAAGAAAAATTTCTAGAAAAATATAGTTCTTGCAAGGGTAATTTCTTTATGCTAGATTTAGTAAATTCTGAAATGAGATACAGAAAAAATTTTGAACCTATATAAATGGAAGAATATTTAGAAAAGAGATTATATATTTATCGGAAAAGTTACAATTTGTATCAAAAGATAAGTATTTCCTTATCAGTTAGCAAATTTATGTTAAGTGCTTCGGGATTATCAGCTTTTGCGTTCATACCCCTCGCTGCTTTGAGTTTAAGTTCTGGAATTGTAGAAGTCATTGAGAAATCTTTAAATATTTTAGAACGAAAAGAAGAATACAAGCAATGTTATAATTTTTATAAACAACAGTTAAATTTATTGAAAGCTAAAAAAATTTCAGAAGAAGAAGTGTATGTCAGAGAACAAGATTTTATAAATAATTTAGTATACTTCCCAATCGAAAAGTATGTGAAAAAAGTACAGTTGAATGGATATAAATATTCTTCTTAGAAAGCGTCAGCTTTTTGCTGCCTAATAAATGAGTTGTAAAAGTAAAAAATTTGTTGTTACGTCTTTAACTAAAAAGGGTAATTTTAAAGGTGGATGTTTAAAATGCGGACAAACTGGATCGGGTCTTCTGAATAAAGTCATTAGTAATTTACCTTTCGAAATGCATTTACCTGGCCATAATTTTACAGGCCCGGGGACACAATTATTATGGGGAAAAACACGATTAAACCCAGATTTAACGTATAAAAATTCGTCTAAACCTGTTAACAGAGTGGATGAAATTGCATATAAGCATGATAAATGTTATTTAGAAAATAAAGATACAAAAAGTAGAAATGAAGTATGCGATAAGAATATGATTGATGGACTAGATAATATTCAAAATCCTACGATTAGAGAAAGAATTGAAAGAGGGATTGTAAAACCGATTATTCAAGCTAAAAAAACTTTCGGTATGGGAAATACAAAGATCTATTGTTTAAAATGTAAAAACCATACAGAAACAAAAGATATTAAAGATGCAATTTCTAAAAATAACAGGCCAATGATGAAAGGTATTTGTCTAGATTGTGGTTCTAAAAAGAGTGTTTTTTTAGGAAAACCCCAGGGAGGAAAGATCCTAAAAGTATCTTAGGGATGAAAGATCCTAAAAGTATCTTAGGGATGAAAGATCCTAAAAGTATCTTAGGGATGAAAGATCCTAAAAGTATCTTAGAAAAAATATATTATCATCCTGAAAATGGTTATTGTGGGATCAATGAATTAAAACGGAAAACAGGTTTCAGTCAAAATCAAATTACAGATTTTTTACATAGCCAAGATGTTTATACCAGACATAAGCCTTTAATTCGTAAATTTAAACGAAGACGCTTTTATGTCAGTCATATCGATGACCAATGGCAAGCAGATTTATTGTTTATCAAACCTTTTAGTAAATATAATAACGGCACTAATTACTTATTGACAGTGATAGATATATTTAGTAAATATGGGTGGGCCATACCGATAAAAAGAAAAACAGGACAAGAAGTAACTGAAGCATTTAAAAAGATATTTAAAGAAAGAATTCCTGAAAAACTGCAGACAGACAAAGGATTAGAATTTGTAAATAAGTTAACTTTAAAATTATTTAAAGATCATAATATTCAGTGGTTTACAACTGAAAATGTTGAAATAAAATGTTCTATAGTCGAACGATTTAACAGGACAATTAATAAAAAAAATAGAACCTATCTAGCAGCTAACAATACTAAAAGATATATAGATGTTTTGGACCAATTAGTTAAAAATTATAATAATTCCAAACATAGGTCTATCAAAATGACGCCTGCCGAGGCGAGTAGAGACGAAAAACGAATCTGAAGTTTATAAAAATTTATACGAAGAAAAAATAACAAGAAAACCGAAATTCAAGGTTGGCGATAGAATAAGAATTTCGAAATACCAGACTGCTTTTACCCGCGGATACCAGCCTACTTTTACGGAAGAAATTTTCATCGTTTCACAAATATTAAACACTGACCCCATTACTTATAGAATAAAGGATTTGAATGGTGACGAAATAAAAGGAACTTATTATGAACCGGAATTAGTTAAATATAATAAAAAAGATAAAATGTTTAAAATTGAAAAAATAATAAAAAAGAAAGGAAAGAAATGTCTACAGGGTTCGTACGGATCAGGGAATTTTCCAGGAGTGTCACCAGTATCATCTTTATAGAAAAAGAAATCTAGATTCAAATCGCGAAACTTCGCCTTCATTTAAGGGAGATTTTCTGTAAGAAAATACTGGTACCGAATAATTTCCTGGTCGCAAAATTCCAGGAGGCGTACGAACCCTGTGTCTAGTTAAATGATTAAATTATTCCGACGAATTTAACTCATGGGTTGACGAAAAAGATATCAAGTCAATTTAATTTTTCCGCTATAATATCAAAACTCCCGTCTAGACGGGACTTTTTCAAATATTAAAATATAAAAAAGCTATAATATCAAAACTCCTACGAGGAAATGCATTACATTAAAATAAGTTTAAATAAATGAATTGTGACTTTTTTAAAGACGTTTTAATAGATGATTCTAACTTAATGGATTCTTTTGACAAAGAAAACAAATGTCAAATACCCGAAAAATATCTCAAAATTTATGACCAGATGAAAAAATGTGAAATAATGTACGATTCGGATGGTGAATATTTTACATATAAAAATATAGATGGTTTTTTAAGCGAAAGACGCAAATCCCGAATAAGTCGTTTTAAAGCATTGAAATGGAAATTGAAGTTAAATATTCCATATAAAGCTGAAGAAATGTTTATTCAGCTTTTAGATTTAGTGTACTATAAAAAGTCGATAAATTACCTATATTTCATAAAGAAAATATTAGATTATTATAATATTGATAATAATTTGAAAGTAAAATTTAATAAGAAAAACGAAGACATTTGGAATAGCTTTCTAAAAAATGTTTCTTAATAAATGGAGTCTAAAGTTTGCAAGCATTGTCAGATGACAAAAAATTTAGACCAATTTTATACTAGATTTCGTTACGGTAAAACAGAACATTACGCTAATTGCAAAAGTTGTCATTTAGCTATGAAAAATAAAAAAATTGATTGCGAATGTGGTAAAACATACACTCTAGCTCATAAAAAACGACATTTAAAAAGCAATTATCATATCAAACGAACGTCGAAATAAGTTTATGATATTGAATGTCGTGTTTTTATTCAAACATATTTTATTTATTATTTTAAACAGATAATAAGATATTGAATGCTGTGTTTTAAATTGAACATATTTTTTTAGATGAAAATATTATATTAAATGTTGAGTACTTATTTGAACGTATTATACAGAATGTTGTGTTTTAAATTGAACATATTTTGAATGAAAGTATTATACAGAATGTTGTGTTTTAAATTGAACATATTTTTTAGATGAAAATATTATATTAAATGTAGAGTATTTATTTGAACGTATTTTGAATGAACGTAAAATAGAAGTGCCTGATTATGACAGTGATTTTTCGGCTAAATAAATGGGTAATTCAAAAAGTACAAAGATTTTGACAGGTAATTGTACAACTGAAAGAATAAATGTAGATTGGAATCATACCTTTAATGTTCATCCTAATGTTCATATAACGCCTGTATGTAAATACGGCGAACCGTTTTTCATTAGAATAACAGAAATAGATAAAAACGGATTTCGATTTGAATGTTTAAAATTGAATGACGAACCTGTAGAAAAAAATTTAGATTTCTTTCAATGGACAGCAATTAGTCCTTTTGAGTAAACGATGGAATATATTTTTTAATAGTCGTTTTCAGAAATTATTCAATTTAATTTAATTCATAATTTTAACGACATTCATTTTAAATCGCTTAATCTAAAATTAGCTGCAACCGAAATTGGATCGCTATTAAAAATGTATAGCAAAAAGTATTCATAAAATTTCTTCTATATAAATGGAGGAAACTCTAAGATTGATATCTGTTTCAAAAATACATATTTCAAAATTAAGGCAAGTCGTAAAACTTTTAAATATAAACCAACCCCAACATTGTAAAAAAGATGAATTAATTAGATTGATAATAAGATATATAAAAGAAACTGGGGAATATAAATATGTTTTAGTAGATTTATTAAATTTAGACGTCACAGATTATTTGAATGAAAAATTGAAACAATTTATAAATGAACCGAAAAACCGTCCAAAACTTAAGAAACTCTTTGATTATTACGGATTGAAATATAAAGATGAAAAATTGATCAAAAAGACAGAAAAAAAAGTCAAATTAGAAACAAATTTGGAAAATCTGTTTAGACCCGATTATGAAATTGTTGAGAAAGACAAAAAATTTGTAAAAAAATTTAATACTTATAGATATGTTTATAAAATAAGACAAATAAATAAACTCACACCGGGCCAGTATTATAGTATCTTAAAAGATTTATTCAGGAGAGCAATTGGAAAAATCGAAGGAAAGGTCGATATTATAGTATTCAATCCCGATTTGACACAGCCCTTTCACCCTAAAATGATGTCAACGAAAGAAGCCTATGAGACCTACTTAGATGTTTTAACGCACAAAATGGAATACAAAGAGTTGGATATTAAAGATTGTGAATTTATTTTTACGGTTGTTGATTTGCCTAAAGGTGGTAAACATTTGAAATTACTGAACAATAACGATGTTGTCGATAAAAAAAGTATAATTCAAATTAAAAATGACGATAATATCTGTTTGGCTAGATCCATCGTTACAGCCTTAGCTATTCTAAATCGTAAAATTTTATGCGAAAAATTGAATCTAGAAAAACTTACAGATTTAGATGTTAAATACATAAAAATGGGTAGAAAATTACAAAAAAGTTTAGCGATAAAATTGCATGAAATTTGTGATATTCCGTTAGAAATGTGTAATTTAGAGCATGTTAAACAATTCGAAATTTTTTTAGATATTCAAATAACTATATTTTGCAGAGAAAATTTTAACGAAAAAATATACAGTGGTACCCATAAATCTAATTGTGTTTACATTTTAAAAAATAGAAATCATTTTGATGTCATTACAACGGTTAAAGGATTTTTAGGAAAAAAGAATTATTGTGATTATTGTAAAGTCAGTTATTATAGAAGTGATCAACATAAATGTCCTTTAAAATGCAATAGATGTTTTAAGAAAGAGAGTAATTGCGAGGGAGATGATATTCAGTGTAATGATTGTTTTAGATCTTTTAAAGGAAAAAACTGCTTCGAAAATCATAAAAATGAAGCAGTCTGTGAAAAACTGTGGAAATGTTTAAAATGTAAGAGAAATATCAATAGAAAACAAAGAGGACCGAAAGATCATAAATGCGGAGAAAGACAATGTAAAAACTGCAGAAAGTGGGTTTTGGAAGATCATAAATGTTATATACGTAGGAAAGAATCTAAGGGAGGAACTTGTAAAAATATCTGTCCTAAAAATATAAAAGACAGAGAGAAATGGTGTGAGAAATGTAAAAGGTCAGAATTTACAGAAAAATATATGTTTTTTGACGTTGAAACGAATCAAGAGACAGGAAATCACCAAGTCAATCTAGTCATAAATCATGATTTTAATGGAAAAGAAAAAATATTTCAGAATGAAAATGAATATTGTGAATGGTTATTCCAAAGAAAACACTGCGGTTATACAGTATTAGCGCATTATGGAAAAGGATTCGATTTTCAATTTCTAGCTAAATACTGCTTTAAAAATAAAATTAAAGTGTTTACAATATATCAAGGAAATAAACTCATATATATGCAAGCAACCGCTTATAATATAAGGTTTATCGATTCTATTAATTTTACACTGATTCCGTTAAGAGAATTTCCTAAAACATTTGGACTAACGGAATTGGCTAAAGGTTATTTTCCTCATTTGTTTAACACTAAGGAAAATCAAAATTATGTAGGGAAATATCCTGAAAAATACTATTATGGTTATGATACTATGACTTTAGATCAAAGAAAAACTTTTGATAAATGGTATAAATCGGTAAAAAACGAAACATTTGATTTTCAAAAAGAAATTATAAAATATTGCAGATCTGATGTTGATATTTTAAGAAAAGGATGTTTAGAATTGCGAAGATTATTTCTAAACATTGCTGATATTGACCCTTTTAAATATGTCACTTTAGCTGGCGTTTGTATGGCTATATACAGAGATAAATTCATTCCAGTGAATACAATAGCGATTGATGAGGAGTTTATTCCAAAGGATCAATACAGTAAGAAATCGATCATTTGGTTAGACTATCTGTCTAAAAAACACAATATCAAAATACAGCATGCTTTAAACGGTGGTGAGAAAAAACTGAAATTAGGTGATAAAACTTATAAAGTAGATGGTTTTTATAATAAAACCGTTTATCAGTTTCAAGGATGTCATTGGCACGGTTGTCCTCGCTGTTTTACAGAATCCACTGTCAATCTTCAAAATCAGATATGTATGAAAGATTTGTATGAAAGAACTCAAAAAATAAATAAAAAAATAAAAGATAAAGGATTTGAATTGATTGAAATATGGGAATGCGATTTTGATAGTGACAAAGAAATTAAAAAATATATGAAAAATGAATGGAAAAGAGATTTTGTAGAACCTTTAAATCCTAGAAACGCATTCACCGGCGGTAGGTGCGAACCTACCAAATTAATCTACGAAATGAAAGAAATCGAAAAGGGTAGATATATCGATGTTTGTTCACTTTATCCAACAGTGAATTACTTTGATTACTATCCTGTTGGTCATCCGGTAAAGATTTATAATCCGGAAAAATATGATAAAAATTGGTATGGTTTGATATAATGCAAAGTACTTCCACCTAGAAAGCTCTATCATCCTGTTTTACCTTATAAAGGAGAAAAATTAATATTTAGTTTGTGTAAATTATGCTCAAAACCTATAAAATGCGAAAAGAAACAATGTAAAAAATGTTACTATATGCGGAATAATGAATGTAATCATACGGTTGAGGAGAGAGCTTTTACTGGTACGTGGACAACTACCGAAGTTGAATTGGCTATTGAAAAAGGTTATAAGATTTTAAATATCTATGAAGTTTGGCATTTTGAAGAAAAATCTAATATATTATTTAAGGATTATGTTAAAATGTTTTTGAAAATGAAATTAGAAACAGATGATAAATGGTCTGAAAATTTCAAAACTGAAAAAGAATATAAAAGGTGCGTAGAAAAGAAACTGGGTATAAGGTTAGGAGAAATCAAAGAAAACCCAGGAATGAGATTTATATCTAAAATTTGTTTAAACTCTTTATGGGGAAAGTTCGGACAGAGAAAAAATATGAAACAAACAGAGAATGTAACAGAATTGGCAGATTTTTATAGAATTATACTGAACGACCGCATTAAAGACTTGAATATCATATTTTTAAATGATGAGTGTGTGCAAATGGATTATAAGATGAAAGATGAATATGTCCAGAATAACTTTAATACGAATATTTATATAGCAGCTTTTACAACCAGTTCGGCTAGAATAAGATTATATGAAATGCTTGATAAATTAGGAGATAAAGTAATGTATTACGATACAGATAGTATTGTTTATATCGATGATGGCTCTAATAAAGTAAAAACGGGCTGTATGCTAGGCGAATGGACCGATGAATTAGGAGAAGATAAATATATGAAATCGTGGATATCCGGAGCAAGTAAAGATTATGGTTATATTCTGAACGATGGTTCTGTAAGAGGAAAAGTAAAAGGATTTAAAATGAGTTATGATAGCGAAACTAAGCTCAATTTTGACGAGAGAATGAAAACAATAACGGGGGAAATTGACCATATAGATGTAGAAATAAACCAATTTCAGATACAAAAAGATAGAAATATTAAAGTGAATAAAATGAATAAAAGATATATGTTTGGATATGATAAAAGAAGAATTTTAGATAACTTTGATACTGTACCCTTTGGATTTTAAGCCGAATTTTTAATTTATAAAAATTGTTTTCTAATAAATGGACGATGTCACCCTTATCATAAATGTTCAAGGTTTTATATTTCCTTTTAAATCTATAGCGAGAGAAATAAGCTGGGTTCATTTAAAACAAGAAATAGGTGAAACGATTTCTGTGTTTACACCTAACTATGAATTAGGTGATCAAGACCATGGAATAGTTCGTCGATGTACTAACGATGTCCATGGTTTAAGATTTAAAAGATATTCAGATAATACAGGCTTATGGATTAGTAGTGACAATGTAAAAGATTATTTCATACAATTGCATCAGATATACGGTGGGACATTTGCTTTTAAAGGAGGCGTTTTTCTGAAAAGTACTTTTGAAGAATGGGGAATTCCTATAAAAATATTAGCTGTACCGAGATGCGTTAGAATATTAGGACCTGGATGTTCTATGTACAGATGCCTGTACTATAAAAATTGTCTTTCAAAAATTGTTCCTTAATAAATGGAAGAATTCAACAGTCTCAGATCGTTCCCAGTAACTCATAAGCTAAAAGATTTAGAGAAAGGGAAATACAAACTGATTTCGTTGAAAAAAATTCAAACTAAATTTGGAAATACGACTATTGCGAGATTGGAAGTTAATGATGTAGAAAAAGATTATTTTCTTAAAAAGAGTCATGGAAAAATATCTGAAAATGCAATAACAAAACTGAATAAAGGGGGTTATATCTTTCATTTTAAAGGAAAAAATAATGATGGCTATTATGATTATGAATTAGAAAAAGCTTAATCATACTATTTGTTTTAAATCTTACAATATCGGATGGATTTTATTTAATATCATCTATGAAAACTAACAGAATAGTATTTACTGAAATTAAAAATATATCTGTTTTAAGTACAAAATTCTTTTCTATCAAAAATGTGTTAATTTCGACACAAACTATTTTTTTTAATTTTATCGAACTATGAAAATATCAAACTATGAGAATAGCATTTATAAGTGTAAATAAAAGGAGAGAATTGATAAATTAATATTTTCTTACAGCTTATTTATTTAATCTGTCTAAACTTTGTTCGAATCATCTATCGAAAAATTTTTTCTATATAAATGCTACAATATTTTGTGATAAGTACTTTACTGTTTAATTGTCTTTCGCCTACCTTTCATTATTTCAAATTTGACCCCGTTATTACAAATTATAGCATCGATAACTCTAATAATTATACTATATTTAATAGTTTCAATGATACAATAAAATTAACTTTGACCGCAAAAATATACAAAATGGATCAACCCTCTAAATTTTCTAAACCTGGAATTTATTTTTGGATAGAAAGTAAATGTGATGACAATTGGAATATAATACCAGAAACAAAAGAATGGTTTGATATTTATAGTCCTGGAGCTAATGACTTATATTATTCTATAGCTTTTAATGCAACTAAAGATTTTAGGATTGGTTATAATGCTGATAACTTATTATATAACGCTGGTCTTTGCTTTCATTATTCCTATCAATATCATCCTAGAGGAAGGTTGTTTATTAGCATTTGATAGACGATTAATAAAGTTTGATGAAAAATATTAGCATTCCATTGGATTTTCAAGGGTTGTTTTATAATCATCATTTGGACAATCTTACAATAATAGGATTAGTCGACAGGCAAACTTTTTCATTAAAAATATTAAAATTTGTTCAAAAATGCACACATTTTGACGAACTTTTTGATGAATAATCGTTACAACTCTCGATATTCAGACTGACAAATTTTTGATGAAAAATCTTACAATAATCGTTCAATATTTGCATTTAGTGGAGTATGAAAAGTGTTCCAGAGTAGGTGCCATATACTACTAACATCAACTAGAGTTTTCAAATAAAAACAGTTTTCATATTATATGATGTACACTGGACAGTATATTGGGTCTGTTTAACATTTTTCTTCACAACCGATCGACGACTTTCGCAGTTTTTTA
Source organism: Maratus michaelseni (assembly GCA_963931845.1). Lineage (NCBI taxonomy): Eukaryota > Metazoa > Arthropoda > Arachnida > Araneae > Salticidae > Maratus > Maratus michaelseni. The sequence continues at coordinate 213,298,509 of OZ007595.1, read as the reverse complement.
CTGCAACAAATGGATGAAATGCCCGATTCCGCTTGACGCTATATTTTTTTAATCTTGTTAGTTTTTATTATGAATATTTACTATTTTCACTGTATAATACTTAGATTTATATAAACTGTAAGAAAATTGCCTTTTATTAATTAAAAGTTATTTCCGGAATTTTTTTAGCTCAAATAAAACAACAGATTTATTAACACAATTTCTGACGATGTCAAATGACACATTTTAAGATTTTGATAGGTGATTATTTTGTTTTTAATTTTAAAATCAAAACAATCACTAATAATATTTCATACATTGGATAATACAACAATACCTATCATCTTGAAAATTTTCCAAAACAAAAAATCAAAAAACAAAAAAAACGTAAGTCAAATCCTAAAGGGTATCACTTGAGTCTGATAGTATTTCTATGAGTATCAATTGATAATGTTTACTAATCTTTATAATTTTTAAAAAAATAGTAGAAAATAATTTTATATCACTAAACTTAATTAATTATATCCCATTATAAATCATTATCAGTTTTAGTTATTTTATATTAATACACAATTACATACGATTACTTATTTACCAAAACTAACACCGTAAATATTAACAAATATTTACTTATTTAAAATTTGTTTTATTAATTTTGTTGATCCCTTTCTTCTGCTGAGTATGAACATATTAAAACATATCGAGCTATCTTATCAGCTCGGTAATACATAATAGAGATTTAAGCTATTTCACCCACAGGGGTTTATTTTCTAAAACTGCAGTCGTAGTGTAGTGTTCAATTGAAATAGTGCTCCGTGTTATGATGACCCCACCAGTGGCTGAGAGGTTCTGCTCTCGAAGCTGGTAGACGGGAGGTGCTGGGTTCGATCCCAATCGCGCCCGTCGGCCTAATCGTTCGGAGTTTTCGTGGTTTTCTTCGAGCCGTGGATTTATCCATGCGTAAATACGGGTTAGGTTCCCTTAGAAAGACCCCCACGAAGGGCACTCCCTCCGGGCCTATATCCCAAGTGTAGATAATTGGCCGTCAATAATCAACCCAACCCAACCCGTGTTATGATAGGCGCAATATAACTCATTTTTTCGCATTGTGGATGTGTTTTGAAAATAACAATTGACACTCGAAACTTCAGCGAATTTAAACTAGTAATACAAAAGTAAAAAGTGTCCTCGCCAGTAGGCTCCAATAGTGCCGTCGCCAAGATGTCGCGGCGTACCGTAGCAAGGTATAACATTTAATTTATCTACGCTCTTTTAGTTTTTAACTTCTATTATAAATATTTATTGTTTTCATTGTATAATAATTAGAATTATATAAAGTGAAAGAAATTATCTCTCATTTATTAAAATTTATTTTGGAATATTTTTTAAATCAACTAAAGTGGGAAATATAAAATATCTGAAATATAGTTCGTAATTCTTGTTTATTAACACCAGTTCCAACGTTGTTAAAATAGTAAATCTACAAATCAGGAGTGTCAACGTCAGTTCTCTTGTTTTCACAACATACAACTTCCTACAAATCGCAATTTAAATTTTTTAAATTACATAATATTTATAAGAATATAAAATACTTCGAATTTTTCTGAAATTAGAATCGTAAAATTAAATACGGTGCTATGCAATGATGTTCTGAAATCCTGATGAACTGCTTATTCTTGTATTTTTTTTTAGATAAAAAGGTACATTTCTTCAGGGGGCCGCTGCCCCCTGAGCCCCTGTAGTTATTATGGATCCGGTATCTTGTATTCCGTTTTACACTGTTATTTTATTATGGTAAGCATTAGTTTGGTAAAAGATTTCATGTTATTTTAATATCCAAATGGCAATATTTACTTACTTGCCAAGCACGAAACACCTGCATCTGATGGATAAGTTGAATAAAATCTCATGTACTAAAGCAAGTGTTGGAAATGTAAGCTGAATCTACTATATTTCACATATATCTGATTTAGAAATCTGACGTGTTTACAGTTTTTGTTGAAGAAAAACAGTTTTGATGGTCATTCCATAATATTTAGATGTAAGATTTTATATAACTACATCCCTGATCTACACGATAGCTATAGCATACTAAAACTATCCCAAAATAACCATATTTGGAAATTTGAAAATCTAATGGGTAATCATTCATAATCGTATCTAATATCAATTGACTAAATGGCAAATGTTATTTGGCGCTATAATTTTTTTGTTTGTGTGATAGCCTTTTAATAAATCCCCATTCAATTTAAACCGTGTATGTTTGACACAAACCTATAGAGCAGGCCAGATTGTGGAATTTAACTAACCATTAACTAACTAAATTAACTAACATTTTATTTCCCGCATGCAAATTATCTGCTTTATAATCGCGGATTATTTGAATGATTTTATTGTCTGAGTGCAACGGAGACTCATACACAGCGCAGTATTACTTTGCCCCATATATAGCTACGATGGATATTAAAACCTTTCGTCAAGCACAACTCAAAAAATATTTAACGGATTTCGTTCAAATTTTTACAGCAGGTACCTATAAAGGTGACAACGTCGTCTATTTATTACCAAGAATAAGTGTCAAACCGTTTGGAAGTTATATTAAAAAATAGATAAAAAAACACAATTAAAGTACATACGTCACTAAATTTTGTGCGTACGTCATTTTCACCGGCGGGAGATTTTCGTAGACAATCGGAATTGAAAAGTTCATGGAATACATGGAGCAAAAAAATATGCTAGCACTAATATTCAGCACAATAAACAATTTAATAAAAATGGAAAGTTAATCTGGAATTTTTTCTGTTTGAAAAGTATTAGAGATTAGTAAGAGTAGTATTAGTATTAGAGATTTGGCGTAAATCACACCATTAGCAGCTTTTTTATTTCGCGTGTGTATGTTAGGAACAATTCTTTGATGTTTAAATAAAAGGTTTCGATTTGTGGCATTATTTCTTATTTTCTTTTCCTTTTTAGCACTTTCCAACCTAGTTGAAAAGTGCTTATGACTTCGGTTTGTCTGGCCGTCTGGCCGTCTGCCGTCTGCCGTCTGTCCGTGCTCTAACTCCCGTAAATATGCTCGGATTGCTCTGCAATTTTTATATGTTATTGTCGTTATCTATAGCATGTTCCCTATTTCAACGGAAGTGTGTAGCACTTATAGTTTTTTTACAGGGACACTCAAAAGAATTCCGTAACATTGCGGTCTATGGGGAAAATCATTTGCGGTTTATTTAAATAATGTTTCACTATTTTAAGCGCATTGTAATTTATATATATTACTAAGGTGCATTAGAAGAAGCTTAATATGGAACAGGGTGTGCATAGCACTTATAGTTACCTTACAGGGACAGTAAAAATAATTCCGTTACATTACGTCTATGGAGAAAAATCGTCTGCGGTTTATTTAAATAATGTTTCACTATTTTAAACGCATTGAAATTTATATAGATCACTAAGGTGCATTACAAGAGACTTACTACGGAATATTGTGTGTATAGCAGTCATCGTTCATTTACAGGGACACGCAAAAGAATTCTCTACTGTCTGTTAACAATAATTCCTGGAAGTGCGTTTTAAGTTATTGAACGCGATTTTAATTTTAACTTGCTTTTTGTCTATTACGTGGTGTGTATAAATTCTGTAGATCCTATACAGGGCAGCACAAAAGTTCGCGAACACATTTCTGTTTATTGACAAACTCCAGACGAAGAATTTTAAACTGTGCTACGCGTTTCCTAACTGAACTAAAATTATCATCCTATGTAGTATATATACAAATCTATAGATCCTATACAGGGCTGAATAAAAGTATTCGGATATTTTTCCGAATATTGTATATGTTGGAAATTCCTCAAATTATGTTTTTAAATATGTTATGCGTTTTTTAATTGTTTACTTCTTTATTGTTTACTACTTTATTGTATTATTTTTTAATTTAAGGACAGATTGAGTTCGAGATGTTAGCTTTTAGCTTATTAAACGGTATGATTTGTAAAATTATTTTGGAAGCGTTGGAAAGTGCTATATAATCTATGCTTGACGCATGGTTTTTCGTTCTTGTTAGTATTTTAAATGGAATTAGTGAAAGGCGTGTATCTTAAATTAAATGAGTGAAAGACGTGTATTTTTAATGTATGTATTTCAAATGAAATCAGTGAAAGATTTATATTTAAATGAAATGAATGCAATAGGAAGATGTTATGAGAAAAATATTTGGCGATTTATCAACTGCGCCAAGTTAACATAAAAGTACCAATACATATGTGGGTACTTCTCTATTATCCCGTCGACCACTTTTCATAACAAAAAACTATCGCCAAATAAACGGGAGAACGTTGTCATTGAAATATCAAAATACATAAATAAATAAAATATAAGAATTTAAGGACACAATTGTTATTTTAATGAATGAAATAACTAATAAATCAGTAAAACATAATGAAAAATACACGCAAATGTCGCGTTAAAAACCACTTGATGACGTAACAAACACGTATAATGCTTCTGATATAAAGTAAATGTGACTGCATTTTTGGCGTTTAATCTAACAGTTTGGCGATAGTTTTTTGTTATTTAAAGTGGTCGACGGCATAATAGAGCAGTACCTCTATGTGAAATTAAACAAGGCACAGATGTCATATACGCACCACGTTGGCGCGATTTTTCCCTCCACCAGCTTGGGGAAAACTTTGTTTTTGAATATTAGTTACAAATAGTGTGACAAATAGTACACGTGATTTTTTATTTCAATATAAAAATAAAATAACGTAATAAATGAAACAGCTTCTATTCTTTTAAAAAAGGAAATAAAAATAAATAAATAATAGTTTGATATAAATAAAGGCGCGGATGTCATATACGCACCACATTGGCGCGATTGCAACAAAATGGCAATTTTATGCCTCACATGGTAACCTGGTTATTTTGTTTCAATTGTTGTTTATTAACTTTTATTTTTTATTTTAATTCTATAAATTGTTTTTATTATATATATCAATATTTATTTATATCAAACTATCATTTATTTATTTTTATTTCCCATTTTTGAATAATAGGAGCTATTTCATTTATTACGTTATTTTATTTTTATATTGAGATAAAAAATTACATGCTATTATTGTATGGTATTTGTAACTAATATTCAAAAACAAAGTTTTCGCCAAATTGGCGGGGGAAAATCGCGCCAATCTGGTGCGTATATGACATCTGTGCCTAAATTAATATTGATATACATATAAAAATAATCTATAGAATTAAAATTAAAATAAAAGTAAACAAACACAACAAACAGTTTTCGCCAAAGGGGCGGGGGAAAAATCGCGCCAACGTGGTGAGTATATGGCATCTGTGCCGGGATTTTTACCCTTTTATCTGTGCTTTCGGAAATATAAAAAAATTAAAAAATTCTTATATCAGGTGTATAATGTCTTGCATTTTTATACGGACCACTTCTCCATTTTAAGATTTTAAATGCTATTTATATCAGATATTTCTTTCTTGAGATTCCCACAAGTTTTTTCCGGTATTTTTTTTAGTTCGCTTATTAATTGTTTACAATTTGCCCCCCTGGCAATAACAATTATTTATCACAAAAAATGGGTACTTCTCTATTATCCCGTCGACCACTTTTCATAACAAAAAACTATCGCCAAACTGTAACGCTAAATAAACGGGAGAACGTTGCCATTGAAATATCAAAATAAATAAAATATAAGAATTTAAGGACACAATTGTTACTTTAATGAATGAAATAACTAATAAATCAGTAAAACATAATGAAAAATACACGCAAATGTCGAATTAAAAACCACTTGATGGCATAACAAATAGGTATAATGCTTCTGGCATCAAGTAAATGGGACTGTATTTTTGGCGTTTAATCTTAGTTTGGCGATAGTTTTTTGTTATGAAAAGTGGTCGACGGGATAATAGAGAAGTACCCAAAAATGGCTTAGTTTTGTTAAATTTGTTTGTTATGTATTTTCATTTCTTATTAAAATATCGTAAATGGCAATAAAATTTTATTTTAGCACCGTACTTAATTTTTTAAAATGGCTCAAAAACATGGTTTAATAAACGTATATTTGTAAATATTTTAAAAAACATGTTTTTCTGCTCTCTAGAAAAATTTGTAAGATTCTACAACTGCCTTTGGCACCAACCAGTACATGATACGGAACTTTTCCCTATTCAGATACACAGAAGAGGTTGGTCACAAACAAGAGTAATGCTAGCAACAATATAGTTTTAACTCTATAAGAGTTAGAAACAATAATGATATTAAATTCCCCGATTAGCTTAGGGCCCGATTACGGAACTTTCTCCTAGAAAAAAAAAACTGTAGAAGTCTTTTACATTTGTTTCGAATGAAGCTCTATCAACAAAGTATTAATTGATAATACAAACAACACTAATATTAACATGGGGGCAAAAGTTTGAATTTAAGTGTATATATTTGGAACCCTCCCCCCCCCCAAACCACCCACCAAAAAAAGAAAAAGAAAGTTACAGAAATGAATTTAAAATGGCGTGAAGCCACCCTTTCTGACATAAGAAATTGGCTGCGAACCCGATTACGAAACTTTCACTTAACTTAATAACATGTATCTAATAGCCCTGAGGACAATTCCCCTTCCCAGTTATACGGACCTTGGGGCTTTTTTAAAAAGCTTGACGCAGTTCGGGTTGAAGAAGTTGAGATTTACTGTCAAATGACATAAACTACTATGAAAATAAAACTGGTGAACTATTATGCTGGTTTATGTATGTATTTAAAAAAATTGCATCTGATTACACTCTTTAGATAAATTACTCCTGTTTGCATTTAATAACAGATAAACGCCTTCCGTTTACTAAATTGGTTAAATATTGGGAAGAGTTGGCGAGAGATAGATAGACGTGTAAACAAACGGGTAGACAGACGGGTAGAGAGACGGATAGCGACAGAGATAAGCTAACGGGTAGCGAAACGAATAGACAGACGGGTAGCGAGGCAGGTGCAAAAAAGGGTTGATAGAGGGGTAGTGAGATGGGTAGGGAGACGGGTAGCGTGGTGGATAGAGAGACGAGTACAGAGACGACTTAACAGACGGGTAGAGAGAGGGTATATAGACAGACAGACGTGTTGATAGACGAGTAGTGTAACGGGAAGCGAGACAGGTAGAGACACGATTAAAGAGTCGGGTAGAAAGACAGACGGATACTGAGACGGGTATACAGAAGAGTAGAGAGACAGTAGACAGATGACTTCGGAGAGAGACACAGCTAAGACATACGAGTAGATAGACTGGTAGACACGTTTGTAGCAAAGCATGTTATCAATGTGGTTTGAAGTATACGAGTTTCTATAAATAGTTATACAAATAAACAAAGGAAATTTTTTTAATTCAAATATTAAATATTTGATTTAATATTTCAATATTTAATATTTTATTTTTTAATATTTTATTTAGATATTTGTCACAAAGAAAATGTTGCAAAAATTAAATTAAATTTGCGTTAAACTACGCTTGCTAAAATACGCTATTGGCTGCAAATCTGATTATGTGACTTTAAAAATATCGTTTTAAAAGATCCGGCGTTTTTTTTTTTTTTTTTTTAAGTTTTGAGCAATTCCCGCTTAAGAAAATTAGATTATTTGCCAAATGTTATAAAAAAATGCATATGAAAACATAACAATATATGAATTTATATATGATATTTTGTAATTATATCATTTAATTTGCTATTTTTCATATGTTGTATCTTTATCTATCTCTTGTCTATCATATGCTGTATATTCACTTAGTTTCTTGTTGATATCTTCTTTATATCGTAATTGTTAACTTTACGTTCTCAGCAATATCACTCAGACTAATCCCTTTGAGGGAAGTCCTAGTTTAGGCTATGAAATACGGTTGCTAAGGAACTGATAAAAGGGTAAAATTAAATATGAATTATGATAAATAAATAAAGTGATAAAAGAAAATGTTTTATATTATTTGAAACGATGGATAAATTTTCTTCAAATGTTATACATCTAAATTAAAAATCTGACACATCTATTAACAAAATTTCAAGCTAAAAGGAATTATTTAAGACCCTTGTTGGAAATTTTTAACTTCAATAATTTATCATTTAAATGCATTAATCAAATGCGCCATTTCTTTTCAACGAATGAAAAATTTGAAAATCGTCTGAATGCCCATAAGAAACCATTATGACCTAAAAGTAAATGTTCTATATTTTTCGAACGAATCAACCAAATGTAACTAAAGACTATACAGCTAATTACGGGAATCTCACCAACATACCCACCAAAAATCAACCTAATCGGACCTTTTTAACGGCAGTTATCGCGGAACAGACAGACAGATAGACAGACTGACAGACACACAGACAGACAGAAACTAAAAACTTTTCGCTCCTCCACAGTGAGCCTTCACTGACGTTTCGGCAATGACACATTTTAAAATCTTGATTTGTGGTTATGTTATTTTATTGATCATTTTAAAATTAAACAACCACTAATTATTTTTTAATATATTGAATACTTATTTCTATACATATAAGCTTAAAACTTTTCAAATAAAAAACCATAAATCAAATGCTAAGGTTAGCATTTGATCATTATAGTCAACCTGATTATGAAAGATTAGCCTTTTTAAAACATGCTACTGGAAGAATTTCGTTAATTTGTTTGTTTGCAATGCTAGTTAGATAATTTTTCCTTGATAGCTTTAACATATTTTAAGCGACAGAATTGCTTATTGTATTTAATCGCGGAAAAAAGTCGTGCCATTTATCATAACAACACTCCATTTATGTAAAGAAACGATTATCAGATTACTGTTTATTTTAGAGTAGAACTTGATTCATTTCTGTATGCTACCCAGCATCTGCTATTTTGTGCTATATATATAAAACAGGGTTCGTACGGGTACCGTTACTTTTCCAGGTGACATACCAGTTTATTTTTCTAAAATAATACATCAAGTTGAAACGTGCGAAATTTCACATTATTTAAGAAGAGATTATCTATAGAAAATACTGGTACCGAATAATTTCCTGGTCTTAAAATTCAAGGACCCGTACGAACCCTGTAAAATGAAAATGGAAATTTCGTTCTAGCTGCTTATAACTTGAATTCTACCGAATGGACTTTGGTGAGACATAAACTTTTAGTAAGATAATTTTTTAGGGTCCGTCTTAGTATATAGCATATCGTTCTACGTTGCTTAGTTACAAAAGCTAAGGGTGAAAATTCTATAATTGGTGAAAACGATTATGAAAGATTAGTTTTTTTTAAAGCTCTACTGGACAGAGTTTGATGGGAATCACATTGTTAATTAGATTCAGGGATCGTTTTAGTATATTGCGTATTGTTCTATGTTGCTTAGTCATAGAATGATCGGGGATAATTCTATAATCAGGTGAACCTGATTATGAAAGATTAACCTTTTTAAAACACGTTATTTGATGAAATTTGTTAGTTTGTTTGTTTGCATTCTTAGTGAGATAATTTTTCGTGGATGGGTTTAACATATTGCATATCGTTCTATCCTTTTTTTTAAAATGCAAATTGATACCAAATGTAAATAATCAACTAAAAGACTTGTTCCTTAACAGACCGAATTTTGTCTACCCATTAGAAAGTATAATAGCGCAATGTTGTTCGTGTATCGTTTTCAGCAATATGGAAGACATTACAGGTAAAGATGAAATTTATCGATATATTTTGTTTGATTCAAGATTTCCTTGGAGAAACCAAGCAGCGTACCGGGCGAAACCGACAAAAAAAAAACCTAAAAACCATTCCATTATCGTAATAAAATTATTGAGCTATAATTAAATCAGGACTATGAAAGATTCCTTATTACCCATTATTATTTTAATTTTTTCGAGGAAAAAAATATTTTATATCTATTGTATGTATATAATGAAATTTATGTAAGTGTATTAGACGAAAGACATAATTAACTAACTGAAGAAAATATTTTGTTAGTTGATAATAATTAATTAAATACGAACGTAAGGCAATATTCTAAATGAAGGTAATTTTAGAATTAAAAATTATTTATTAAACAATGCATTATTTAACACCAGTGTTGCCATATATTGAGGAATATTCTGTAATAGTGGTTGATATTTGAATATGTAATTCCCCAACTGGGCAACATTATTAAGCACTCTGCCGTTTAAATAAAATGTGCCAGTGAGGCAGTTTTTTTATACTCTTTTTTTTAACTTAACCCGGTTTTTGTATGGTATTTTGTAATCGATTTTTAACTGACTTCCTGGGATGCTATAATTATACACATTACGTTCGTAGGTGTGAATCCGATGACAATACAACATTTTAGTATTTTTAGGACTTAAACTATACTATTATATAAAGAGGAAACGGTGACAGACTGACTGACTGACTGACGGACTCACCAACGCCCAGCCGAAACTACTAAAGTCAGGGTCACGAAATGTGGACTCTAGATTGCTGTTATGGCCTAGGCAAGTAATAAGAAGGGATATTTGAAAATTCCCCCCCCCCTCCCGAAATCAGGAAAACAAATCTACTAAAAAATGATTAAACACATATTTCAGCGATTTTAGAAATTCCCCCCAGAACGGGGTTAAAGGGGGGTGGTCGAATGTTTTAGGTCATTCGCCATATCTCAGCAGCAGTTACAGGTAGGAGCGCGAAAATCAGGAAAACAAATCTACTAAAAAATGATTAAACATGTATTTCAGCGATTTTAGAAATTCCCCTCCCGGATAGGGTTAAAGGGGGGGTCGAATGTTTTACGTCATTTTGCCATATCTCAGCAGCAATTTTAGTTAAGAGTGCAAAAATCAGGAAAAAAACTATTAAAAACATGATTATACATGTATTTCAGTGATTTTGTAAATTACCCTCCCCCCGAAGGGGTTAAAGGGGGTAGTCGAATTTTTTTAGGTCATTTCGCCATATCTCAGCAACAGTTATAGGTAGGAGCGCGAAAATCAGGAAAACAAATCTACTAAAAAAATGATTAAAGACGTATTTCAGCGATTTTAGAAATTCCCCCCCCAAAGGGGGTTACAAGGGGGTTGAATGTTTTAGATCATTTCGTCATATATCAGCATTAGTTTTAGCTAGGATAGCGAAAATCAGGAAAACAAATCTATTAAAAAATGATTAAAAAAAATATGTCGATAGATATCGCTGAATGTCGTATTAGTAATATTATTTTTACGACATTGGCAGATGTAAACCAAATATTAAAAATAAGGCCTTAAGAAATCGAGATTTTTTAAAAACGAAAAACATATTAAATTTTATTATGTAGAGTACTATTTCTGTATTATAATGTCATAAGTAATGCCAAAAAACTCTTTTTAATGCTTTCTTTTGATAACTAAATTTTAGTTATATCTGTGAATGTTAGCAGATGTTGTAAATTTGATGTGCGACATTCAATGAATTTCGAATTATTGGCCAATATTGCGGTGGATATTGGCCGATATCTCTGTGGTCGCTGGGAGGGGGAAAAATCGTTTGCGGTGTACCTTAATAATGTTATGTTATTTCAAATATATTGAAACTGATATATATCACTGAGATGCACTACAAGATGCTTACTATAAGATAATGTGTGCATAGAATTTATCGTACTTTTGCAGGACATGAAAAATAATTAGGTTACAATATTGTCTATCAATAACAATTGTTGTATCAATAACGCTTTCAGTTGTGGTACGCGACTTTGAAATTAACTTTTTTTTTTGCCTATGTATATAAGATCTAAAGATCAGATACAGGGTTGCAGAAAAGGTCTCAAATACATTTCCGTTTACTGGCGGAATTTGCTGTAGGGGATTTTGAACTGTGTTATGCGTTTCCTAACAGCAGTAAATTGTAGAATACTATGTAGTATATATACAAATCTATAGGTCCTATACAGGACCTCAAAATAATTCGGACTCTTTTCCGATTGTTGACGGTAATTCCTAATACGGAATTTTCAAATGTGTCATGCGTTTTCCAATTTGTTTACTTAGACTTCATATTTAATCTTATTGAACAGAAAGTTTTTTTTTTTTTTTTTTTTTTTTTTTTTTTTTTTAGTATTCTGAATGTATTGAAAAGCATTCCAAAAATCCATGCTTGACACGTAATTTTTTGTTCTTGTTAGTTTTTAACATAAATATTTACTGTTTTCATTGTATATTAATGAGAACTATATAAACTGTAAGGAAAATGGCTTTCATTTATTAGAAGTTATTTCCGAATACTGTTTGTTTAGCTCCACTAAAGTGAGAAAAATAAAACAACAGAAAGATAATTTAAAATTCTAATTTATTAACAGAATTTCTGACGATGCCAAATGACACATTTTAAGATTTTAATTTGTGATTATTTTATTTCTAATTTTAAAATCAAAACAACAACTAATAATATTTCATACATTGGATGATACAACAATACCTATCAACTTGAAATTTTTCAAAAAAAAAAAAAAAAAAAAAAAAAAAAAAACGTTAAATTAAATTCTAAAGGGAACTAAATTCTAAAGGGAAGACTATTGGTCGTTCGAGGCTGATAGTATTTCTATCCGTATCAAATGATACTGTTTCTTAATCTTTAGAATTTATTTAAAATTAGTAGAAAATAGTATATATCATTAAACTTAATCAGTTATATCCCATTATCAATCATTATCAGTTTTCGTTATTTTATAATAACGAGAGAGGAAGACCGAGCTACGCTCGGTCAAAATTAGCTTTGAATTCAACTCGATATATTTTTCTCTATGTATTATTAGTATAATTAATGCCTTTTATTTTATAAAAATAGCTTGATGCATAATGACCCACAATAAAAATTACTCACTAATAAAATTTTCTCGATCATGTGACCGAGCCCAATTGTTTTCTCGAGCCCGAAACCCGTAATCATATATTCTAATACGAGCAAATCTTGTGGGTGGTTATATATATATATATATATATATATATATGCAAAAATTATCTTAAAAACGGCTCTAACGATTTTGACGAAATTTCGTATCCTTACCGTTTTGGGGCACCAGAAAACCATTGGGCTAGGTCACATGCTCCAGAAAATTCGATTAGTGGGTCATTTTGGGTCATTTTGGGTCATGGTCTAGCTAACCGTATCTAAAAAACGGTTCAAACGATTTTGACGAAATTTTGTATCCGACCATTTTCGGGCATGAGAAGTCAATTGGGCTGGGTCACATGTTCGAGAACTTTCGATTAGTGGGTCATTTTTGAGTCAACGCGGGTCAAATTAATTTTATCTAAAAAACGGCTCTAACGATTTTGATTACCTTTTGTGTCCTACGAGTTTCGAGCACGATAAAAGCATTGTGCTAGGTCGCATGTCCGAGAAAATTCGATTAGTGGGTCATTTCTGGGTCATTGTGGGTCAAGATCTAAAAAGCGGCTCAATTTCCACTAAATTTTGAATCCAATGGTTTTCGGGCACGAGAAGACTGTTGGGCTAGGTCACATGTTCAAGAAAATTCAATTAGTGGGTCATTTTGGGTCATTTTGGGTCATGGTCAAGCTAATTGTATCTAAAAACGGTTCAAACGATTTTGACGAAATTTTGTATCCGACCATTTTCGGGCATGAGAAGTCAATTGGGCTGGGTCACATGTTCGAGAACTTTCGATTAGTGGGTCATTTTTGGGTCAACGTGGGTCAAATTAATTTTATCTAAAAAACGGCTCTAACGATTTTGATTACCTTTTGTGTCCTACGAGTTTCGAGCACGATAAAAGCATTGGGCTAGGTCGCACGTCCGAGAAAATTCGATTAGTGGGTCATTTCTGGGTCATTGTGGGTCAAGATCTAAAAAGCGGCTCAATTTACACTAAATTTTGCATCCAATGGTTTCGGGGCACGAGAAGACTGTTGGGCTAGGTCACATGTTCGAGAAAATTCAATTAGTGGGTCATTTTGGGTCATTTTGGGTCATGGTCAAGCTAATTGTATCTAAAAAACGGTCCAAACGATTTTGACGAAATTTTGTATCCGACTATTTTCGGGCACGAGAAGACTATTGGGCTGGGTCACATGTTCGAGAACTTTCGATTAGGGGGTCATTTTTGGGTCAAAGCGGGTCAAATTAATTTTATCTAAAAAACGGCTCTAACGATTTTGATTAAATTTTGTATTTTACGAGTTTCGGGCACGCGAAAATCATTAGACTAGGTCACATGTTCGAGAAAATTCGATTAGTGGGTCATTTCTGGGTCATTGTGGGTCAATATCTAAAAAGCGGCTCAATTTACACTAAATTTTGCATCCTATGGTTTTCCGGCACGAGAAGACTGTTGGGCTAAGTCACATGTTCGAGAAAATTCAATTAGTGGGTCATTTTAGTCATGGGTCATGATATTTGAACTCAAATTTAATTTTGACCGAGCATAGCTCGGTCTTCCCTGCTCGTATATAAAATTTAATCAAAATAATATGATATTTTTTTAGATAAAACTATCTTAACACACACTGACCCAAAAAGGACCCATTAATCTGATCTTCTCGAGCATGTAATGTCCCATGACCAAAATGACCCACTAATCGAAATTTTTCGAAAATGTGACATAACCCAATAGTTTTCTCGTTCCCTAAAACTGAAGGATACTAAATTTAGTTCAAATCCTCTGAGCCGTTTTTAAGATAAAAATAGCTTGACCCATAATAACCCATGAACAAAATGACAAACTAATCAAATTTTCTCGAACATGTGACCTAGCCCAATAGTCTTCTCGTGTCCAAAAACCATAGGATGCAAAATTTAGTGTAAATAGTCTGAGCCGTTTTTAAGATAAAATAGCTTGACCCATAATGACCCATGACCAAAATGACCCACTAATTGAATTTTCTCGAACATGTGACCTAGCCCAACAGTCTTCTCGCACCCGAAAACCGTAGGATGCAAAATTTTGTCAAAATATAATGAGCCGTTTTTAGATAAAATTAGATTGACACACATTGACCCAAAAATTGGATTTTCTCGAGCATGTGACCTAGCACACTTAGCACAATAAGTTTCTCGTGCCCAAAAACCGTAGAATACAAAACTTAGTTAAAATCGTCTGAGCCGTTTTCAAGATAAAAATAGCTTGACCAATAATGAACCATGACCAAAATTACCCACTAATTCAAATTTTTCGAGCATGTGACCTAGCCCAATAGTCTTCTCGTTCCCTAAAACTGTAGGGTACTGAATTTAGTTCAAATTCCCTGAGCCGTTTTTAAGATAAAAGTAGCTTGACCCATAATAACCTAATAATCGAATTTTTTCGAACATGTGACCTAGCCCAACAGTCTTCTCGTGCCTGAAAATCATAGGATGCACATTTTAGTCTAAATAGTCTGAGTCATTTTAGATAAATTAGCTTGACCAACAGTGACCCAAAAATGACATACCAATCGAATTTTCTCTGACATGTGACCTAGCCCAATGATTTTCTGGTGTCCGAAACTCGTAGGATACAAAATAAATAACAATCGTTACTGCCGTTTTTTAGGTAAAATTAACTTGACCCGTGTTGATCCAAAAATGACCCATTAATCGAACGTTCTCGAACATGTGACCCAGCCCAATAGTCTTCTCGTGCCCGAAAATGGTACGATAGAAAATTTAGTCAAAATTGTTTGAACTGTATTTTAGATATAACTAGCTTGACCCTGACGCATGGTGACCCAAAATGGGACACTAATCGAATTTTCTCGAACATGTAACCTAGCCCAATAGTCTTCTCGTGCCCAAAAATGGTAGTATACAAAATTTAGTCAAAATTGTTTGAACTGTTTTTTAGATACAATTAGCTTGACTCTGACTCATAGTGACCCAAAATGAGACCCTAATCGAATTTTCTCGAACATGTGACCTAGCCCAATGATTTTTTGGTGCCCCATAGCGGTAGGATACAAAATTTCGTCAAAATCAGTAGAGCCCTTTTTAAGATAAAATTTGCATATATACATATATATATATATATATATATATATATATATATATATATAGAGAGAGAGAGAGAGAGAGAGAGAGAGAGAGAGAGAGAGAGAGAGAGAGATAGATAGATAGATAAATAGATAGGCAGATATATAGTCTGTCTCAAAAATTTAAGCACTCTGCAAATCGGGTTTAAAATAATTGAAAAAGAAAATATTTTATACTAATTTACAATAAATACTCGAAATTTAATCAAAATAAAATAAAATTTGCCATTTTGGGTGGTTAAAATAAAAAATATATTTATTTTTATTTAATTTTTCTTTTTTTCTTGAAGAAACGCTGTCTCAAAAGTTTAAGCACTTTATGGAAATTTTTTTAGAAACACGGGATTGGCCGTGTGTAATGACGTTGCATGACATCATATTACACTTTTATAAAAGTATAAAAGGTGGAGAAATTATTTCCTCTCGTTTTAAAAATGCCGAAGGGTAAAGAATTCACAAAATGAGAGATTTTGAAAGTTTTTAAATTGAAATTGCAAAATAAAACTGTTTCTGAAATTGCAGAAGTTTTAAATCGATCAAAGCAAGGTATATATCAAGTACTCTCTAGAAATGATAATTTTAAGCGGAAACCAAGATGTGGACGGCCACGTATGATGACTGTTCAGACTGATCGGAGAATACGGAGATTGTTATCTAGACAAAATATGTCCATACGGCAAATTAAAAATAATCTCAGTGTACAGGTGTCCAAAGACACTGTACATAGACGTATTAAAGAGTATGATTACATCATACTAAAGAAAATGGCTCGCAAACCGTCTCTCAAATTCCATCACAAACAGGCACTAAATTACATATACTTTTGTATACACTAATTGACTTGTATCATTGATACAAAACGTGGGCATTCTTAATAGAACAGTGTTTCTTCTTGTTCGGTTCAATATTTATTACTTTTAGCCCTGTCTGTATCGATACTTAATTCAATCCTGAATATCGATTTCATTTAACCCTCTGAGCGTTTTGATAAAGGGAAAAATTGTAATGTTGTTTTCTCTGTATTTTGTTTTAAATGCTAAAAAAAATATGATTATTTTATCATTATAAATAAAACTTAATTACAAATATGAATGTAACCCTTGTGGGTATTAATCATTCATCAATGTTTTGAAAATTCATTAAATCTATAGAATTATATTATCTTAAATATTGCATATATTGCAGTGAAACCTGGAGCTTAGTGAACGGAATATTACGTTCTACACGCTTAGAGGGTTAAAGAAGGGAAGGGAAGATTTTGGCATAGTTAAGTTAGCAAAAAGTTTACAAAAATAAGTGTCTACTCCGTTTTTTTTAGCAAAGAAAATTCTGTTAACCTAATGATTACGGGGCAGGACTAGAGACTATTTTTGTATTCAATCGTACCAGAATTCACAAAGAATTCTCTTTGTGGTAGATATATCATTTCTCAGATTAAACAAACCGAGCATTTCTATGAAAAAATAATGGTATTTAAATATCGGAATGTTGGCAACAATATAATAAGCATAGCTACATTAAAAATTCTTTTACGCAGTCTGTTTGTGATTAAACGAATCGAACATTTCTATGCGAAAAAATGGTATTTGAAAATCGAGATGTTGGCATCTATGTGAAAGGTATAGCTACATTTAAAAATTCTTTTACATCTACATGCGCACGTGTTTAATATTTAAAATGAAACACTTTCTCATGCTACTCGCTATAACATACTCATTAAGTACATACTTTTTTAATAAAAACTATTCTTGAGCTGATTTTGAAAAAAAAAAAAAAGGTAATCAAGTTCTGTTTTCATAAAAAAATCTTTCATGAATATTTATAATTATTTACATAAAGCTATTAGAATAAATATACTGTTGATGCATATTTAATAGGAAGACAGAATCAATCCAATTAAGTATTTATGAAGGACCTATCACTAATTTGCAAGCGTTCAAACTAACTATCGTTTTTTAATCACCAGTAAACATATGTATCTTCTGCTAACACATGTTTCTGAAATCAGAAATTAAACATTTCCTCGTACTTTAATTATATTTTGTACTATGTTGTCTTCTCAATTATATTTAATTGAGTAGGTTACAAAAAGACGAATATTTAAGGGGAAAAAATTATGATTTTGAAAAAAAAAAAAGTAATCCAGTTCCGTGATGGCAAAAGATAATAAAAATCAGCAATCACGTACAAACATAAAATGTTGGAAAGAAAATGCTGTTGTATGTTTAGTAATAGAAGTAATCAGAATTTTTTAATTATTTACGAAGCATATAAATTATTCATTTACGATTCTAATTAATTACTTTTTCCTAATCATTTTTAATTGCTTATGTGATTCTTTGTTAATGAATCGATTTTAATAAGAACTTGTTTAATTTAATACATATTTGCAAGAATTCTTTAGCGTTGAAAAACAAAAAAAGATATTTTGAAAGTTACGAGCTGTGTTTCTTAGAGGTTTTATTTAGTTATTTATTTCAGCTTAATGCTGCGTTTCCACTTTGGGTTCACATTTTTATTTCAGAAATTCCGAATTCATAGAAGAAATTCCGAAAAGAAATTTTTACGAATTTCAATGACAGACATTTCGTGATTACTTAAAGCATTTTTTTTTCTTTTGGAATTTTCGTTAAGAATTTGGAATTTTTGAAAAAAAAATGAAGCCCAACCGTCAACCATGGTTTGATGCATTTTAAAAATATTTTTACCCGCAGAAGCTTTTTATTAAAGGACTATTTAAATCAAAGAATTCGATTCAACCGCAAATTTTTGATTACACGAGATAGCAAAATATATTTTTAAATAATTCTTCTGCATCGTTGTAGATGCTTTAAATGTTTATTATTATTATTATTATTATTATTATTAGCTGATTACAGAGATGTCAAGTTTTTCCCTCGATCAAGGAAGATTTTTCCACAAAGTGTGGTTGAAGTTCATGGAAAATAACAAGAATCTGGCTGATTAAAAAATATTGGGTCATTCGGAAATTTCTGCGGTATATGTCTGTTGGGATAATGTTGAAATAATAACCTTTCACCAGAATTTACAAAGAAATTTATTTCAAAATAGGTAAAAGCTGTTTCTTCACGTACATTATAAAAGCAACGTTTTATTTCTAAAATTCGGATGGAAATTGGTCCAGTCAAATAGTCAGATGCAAAAAATCTGCTAGAATATTTTATGTTTTTAAACTATTTATGGGGATGCTAATAACAGGAATTAATGGTTTCCCAACAAAATATCTCGAGGCTAAACTTTGTGGAGCCAGAAAACAACGAAATTTTTTTAATGTATTCAGTTTTTTACTTATAACGCAAAAACTATAAACTTTTTGTGCTTTACCATACTTTATCATACTTAGATATAGAAAAAAAGAAAATTAAATTATATACAAATGTCATGTAAAAACTTTTTTCTAAACCCATTACTAAGTTTGCTACGGCTTTTTGAAAATGACACTTTTTTTTCAACTTTGTGAAAAATCGCAAAAACCAACTTTTGACACCATTTTTCATTCATTTTGTTCTCTTTAACGTAACTTGTTTATATTACAGGTATTTCCATGATATCTATAATGATTAATTTCAACGGTAACATTTGAAAAAAATTGACAAGATTGTAAAATATTTCGTATTTAGAACTTAAGTAGAGAACATTAATAATAGGTATTTACATGAATGTAAGTAAACAATACGTACAGTAACATTTTTATTATACTTAGTAACGTCTGGAGGCTTGCGGTTTGATGAGTCAGGTTTGTCAACCTCAACGTGAGAAGCAGATGAGAGGTTTTCTTGTTCTTCAACAGTTTTGATCTTCATCGATCTTCTTGCGACATCATCATTCCGGTCGTAAAAGTTATCGTCATTCGTTGGTTTGGTAGGTAGTTTCCCAGGCATCAGCTTCATCATCCTCTTCTTCTGAGTAAATAATTTCATCCACATTTTTGCGTTTGACCCCATTACAGTTTTTGCAAATTGCCGAGCACTTCAGTACTGATTTTTGACAAGAACATGCCTATCTGCAGCCCTTTTTACAGCTACATGAAACAACATGCAGCAAGGATTCAGGGGCTGGGTTTTGGCCCATTTGAACTAGTTGATAGAGACTGTCAGACCTGCAAACCCACCCCTATTCTTCAGGAGGAATGTTGCTTCCCAGCCAAGCTTGCACCTGATGGTAACATCGGAGGAAATTATGCTGCGCAGCCTCTTGCGTTGGTAGTAGCCTTCCAAGATGGACTTTGCTTTTTGTGGCAGATTTAGAAAATAACTGGAACTTCAAGATATTCAGTGTGTGTGTGGTGCCTATGTATCTACTGTGCAGTGCGATTATGAATTTTTCCTCATCCTTGAAGATTTTTTGACGGGTAGTCTCTGGTTTATTGAACATACAGGCTATTTCCTCAAGCTGATCATGTTTTTTCAACGTGTTACAAAACTTTGATTTTCCTTGTCCAAAACGAGCGGATGTTGTATCGCATCCGCTGATTGCATGAGTGAAAAGAACATTGTTGCAATTGTACTTGTATGACATGGTTGAAAACTACTTGGTTTGTATGTTACTTCTTCCTGGTTTTGGAAAACCAAATTTTTGTGTTGGTGTTCCAAGCACGTCATGATCATGAGAAGGTCTATATCTTCTCCGACAATTACGATATTTTCATAACTTTGAGTTCAATACTTTGAGTTCTTGAAATGGCTGAGGTAACAATCATGACATCAGCGTCTTCTTCTGCCTGGTCAGTTTACATTTTGAAATTTTGAAACTTCGTTTTCAGTAATGAAATGAAGCGGTTCTTGTTTCTGTCATTGGCCAGAAATTTGTCCATATGACTCTGTTTAACATTTCTGCTGCAACTATGACTTCAGTAGAAGTGTGCATTCTAGATCGACGAACTGTCACTTTTCGTTCCATTCTGTTCCGCCTCAAATGAATACCCATCGAATACAACGGCAACCTGTGATCCAAATTTTTTCTGAATGTAAGAAAGAAACATAACTTTTAACAATAGATTTGAAGGAAACATTTCGAGGTCAAGTTACTTTGTGAAGAAGCTACACTCCGTCAAAAACAAAAAACCCAGAATGTTTAATGGTATAAATGCACTGTAAAACGAGGATTTTTCGCCATTTCTCATCCCTTCGTCGGAGAACAGAGACATCGAACAGGGAGAAAGTTCATATGTTAGTAAACTTTGCACGTCTTCATCACTCTGTTTCATTAAACAAATCCTTTGGAAGAGAGTCAATGAATGAACAGAAGTAACTGTAACGTTTCCGAATTTTAAACTGCTGACAACAGAAGCCAAAGTTACTACCTTATTCTTTTGCTTGAATTTCATACTCTTGAAATTATCTCCAACAATTCTTCTGACTCCGTCTGTCCTATTTTTTTAGCCAAATAGCAGTTAACATCAGCCCCTCCAGTAATCCCACTACTACACTACTAATGGACATTACGTAATCACTTTCGGAGAAAGAAGGATGCACTAACAACCAATCTAGTTTGTTTGAGTCATTACTGTCTCTACCAATGCGGGAACTTCTGGCATCCAAGTGCTGTTTCGAAACTTCAAAATCTGCTTCACAGTATGTCTCTATTTCATCGCATATGTTTTGCATATGAATCATTCTCAGAGTCCATCTCGCTAAAACCTACTTTGAAAGTTTTTCCCCCTCATTTAGTCATCAATAGGTGCACTTTGTTTCCCCAGTAAGTGACGAAATGAAAGATTTTCGGGATACGAGGCGAAAAATAAGCCACTTTCTGTGAAGTTGTAAAAAAGGTGTCATTTTCAAAACGCCGTAGCGTGCTTAGTAATGGTTTTATAAAAAGGTGTTTAGAATAAAATTTGAGAAAATTTAATGTTCTTTCTTTTTGTAATTAAGTATGGTACACAAAAAGCTTATAATTTTTGAGTTATAAGCCAAAAACTGAAAAAAGTCCAAATTTTTCGTGTTTTTTTTTTTTTTTTGGCTATAAAAAGTTTAATCTCGGGATATTTTGTTGGGAGATCATTAATTCCTGTTATTAGCATCCCCATAAACAGTTTAAAAACATAAAATCTTCTAGCAGATTTTTTGCATCTATCGGCTTTATTTTCAGACTATTTATTTGACTGGACTAAATGTGACATTTATGGATTCAAAATATATAAAAAAAAACACATAATTTTCCGCATGACCTAATAAAATCATAAGAACAACGCACCTTTTGAGGTCAAGGTCTGATTACCACACGGACAAATTTCCACCAGTAAGTACGAAAAGAAATGACAAAATTTCTGAGTTTAAATAAGGCGACAATTGTTTAAAAAACATGGTGGGATTTTTCCTGCGGTAATAGGACACTGTTTGCGGTGTATTTTAATGATGAAAAATGTATCTGAAAGACTCATTTCTTTTCAATTAAGATAACAACATATTTATTTTGTGTTTCTTATACTTAGTTAATTAAAAGTATATTATGGATTTAGACAGAACTGAAATTCATTATAGAATGTCTTTAAAAAAGTAAAAAAAGAGAAAAAATTTAAAAAATAAGGATTATAGCTAATATTCTTCAAGCATTTGCGGTACTTTAAAAAAAATTTGGTCGGTTCAAAGATATAATGCATTGTTCACAGCAGTGTGGTCTAACCACTATTTTCAAAAAATTTGCAATATTTAATTGTGGAAATCCTGCGCTTCAATAAAGTGAAGTTTTTTTCGTAAGAATATAGTGGTTCTATGCGCGTCGCAGTTGGACCAGACTCGTTTACAATGCTGCGAAGTCTGTCTTTTAATTCAATTCTTACAACATATACGGTATTTATTAGTATGTTTTCTTTAGTTTTTTGAAAAGTATTCTATATATATTCTAAACTATATTCTAGAATATATTCTAGAAAATGTTCCCAATTTTTAATCTAGCAGGAGTGTCTCTATGATAAGGACATTGTTGAGTTTCATAAAACATTTGTGTAACTTTTTGTAAAATTTGCTCTGTTAAGTCAATCCAATTTTTGATTCTATTCTTGATTTTTTAATCTATCAGAAGTGAAAGTTGAGCGGATTAGGGAATGCCAAACACATAATTCTTATTTATATCTTATCATACATTTTACACGCATAGAGTATTATCATGCCAATTCGCATGCCGAGGGTAAATCATTATTGTACGATTTGGCAGGAAAAACTTATGAAAAGACAGACTCCTCATTTTACTGGAAAGGTTTAAAGATGAGTTGTATCTTACATCTTAATAATTTGTCTTGCGTAATTATTTGAAAACATTTGTCGTGGCTGTCCTCCACAAATTCAAAAATGCCCTGTTTAGAACTTTTCTCTCTAGTGTTCTGATTGCAGCCGCTTCCTAAACAGCAACCAATAACATTGTGCTCCCATGTTGATTGGTGTCAGGTGACTTTATGACTAAATTTGTAATTTAAAAATTGGAAATTCTGATGCCTGTATCACTAAATTTGAAATTTACCAACTTGAGAGAAATTCTGCATTAGTGCTAAAACTGCATGTTAATAAGTTTCGGTGTATTTTCTTCCAAAATTAGCATAAAAATACACAAGAAACACTTTTCATATAGAACAAACAAAATTTTATGGTTGACCTATGTTATGAAATACTCCTCATTATTAAAAATATACTTATTTAAGAGAGCGATAACAGCTGCAAAACTCTATACAAAACATCAGATATTGATATACATTTTTCGCTGGAACTACTTTTTTGTTATTATAATTAGCTATCTTTTGATCGTTTAGTTAATTTGAAAAAATATTACTTTTTTTTTATAACATCAATTTTTTTTAAACCCAAGAATTATAAACACGTTACTATCGCATTTTTTTTACATTTTCAAACGTTTGCGCACAAGATTGCTTTTAATTAAATTAGCAAAATCACGTTAACACTTGCGCTTGAGTTCTGGTTTGTAAGCTGGTTATTGTCTTCACATGAAAACGAAACGGCAAGGTCGGAAAAATTCTCAGACGAGGATGCATTAAAGTATTAAGTATAAGAGCACAAAAAAATAAATCCGTTTTTTTATTTCTGCGATTAAATAATGTGTAGATTCGGAAATGGTGGTGACAAAAAGTCATAGACCAGGGGTGTCAAACTATGGCCCGCCGGATACCACTAAAACTCTTTAGTAATCTTTGCCCTACCTAATTATCGAATTTCTGCGATTTAACCCATTGGAGGTGAAAATGCTACATTTTGCGATGTTTTGACACTAGTAAATTTAAATAATGAATTTTTACCATCTCAATCTGCAAAAAACAATAATAAATATTTTCATTTAATAATACTGGTGGCAAAGTTATATATTAAAAAGTGGAATATATTATATACATGTGCCTCTCAAGGGTTTAAGAAGCCGACTATTTCTTTAAAAAATAAGTCTTGTCTGGCTGGCCAGAGTTTGACACCCCTGTCACAGACGTTTGTAGCTATGGGTGTAGTGTAATAGTATACAGAACAATGTTTTTCAATGGTCAGATCTCCCTAGCGTCCATCAGTGAGCATCAGAGCGATTACACTTAGAGCGTCTGTAGTACCTGTTAAATTTGTTAGCATACGTAGCGCTATTTTCCTCTCATGCGGCTGATTGACATTGCGCTGCAAGTGTACAAGATGCAAATTTTGTTGGCGGACATGAGTGCCACTTACCTCTCATGCGGCGAGTAGTCAAAACAAAGTTTATCCGAAAAAGAATTTCTACTAGTAATTCACAAGTTTCATAATCCTTTTCTCCGACTTTACAGCTGCGTGTGATTTCAATCGAGGATTTACTCTTGATTTAGTTTACGTATTCTTACCAGGATTAACATTTTGCAATTTCTGTTTGTGGTTTGTCTGGTGTTATCTTTTTATTTTCCAGCATGCAAAAGTATTATAAGTCATAAGAGGACGCTTGTTTCAACAACAGAAATTTCTTCCATTCATCTGCGGAATATAAAATATGTTTACACTCTACAATAAATCCTGTAGATTTTATGGACAAATTCTGGTAATAATGCTACCAGTCTTTTTCCTATTATTCGTACAGAGAAATCTGGCTAAAATGGATGCGATTTTCTCTGCATGAAACATAATTTATCATGTTAAATACTGGGTAACTAACTCTGTTAAATGAAAACTGATTTTCTTCATGGGAGACAAAATTTATTCTTCTTAGAGAAAATTCAATTCTGTTTAACTGGAACAGTATTACACTCTATTAAACAGAATTTTTCAGCGTTACATAAAGAGACTATTACATGTGTTCGAAGTTCTTTGTACAAGGTCACTTTCCTTTTCCTTTAAAGGATTTTTGGCGTAAACGAAATAATCAAATATACCAAAGTGATATATACCAAAACTTTTTTACAAGAACACTTCCATTTACCTCCACAATATTCCTGTTAAATTCGATTTTGTTTGTCAGTCAACACAGAAGAAATTTTGAATTTAAAACTTTCTGTTAGAGAACAAAAACAATATCTCTGCTGGATAACAAAGAAATTCTATATTTTACATGAAAGTAAAATATTCCGTTACAAATATAGAAGAATACCTGTTAAAAGAACAGGTGTTCATATCAAACGAAGGATTGTACTAGTATATACATTATATATGCCTACGTATTATACATGCACTGCACATATACAATATTAGTATTTATACATGTAAAAAAAAATCTAGTTTGCTGAAGTCATGACAAAACTTTTTCTGTGCCATTTGAGTATATTAAAATAAATAACTCAATTACACTTTAACAATTATGAATATGAAATATTTATGCATTTGATGGAGATACATTGAATGAAAAAGAGCACCGACGTACTGCGTCCCCCTTGGATATTCAAATCCAAAACTGGACCAATATATATTTTTTTTTGAATTAGCAACATCAAGTATACACTTTGATAGGTTTCGGCACAATGGAAATTCAGATGCAGATGTAATGTTTATCACAAAAAGCATAACCTTGTAGCGCATCATCTAGAGGAGTCATATCCGAAGTTTAATCAGCACAGTTTTTTATAACATGCATCTTACATATTCAGGGCTTCATTACCAACGGAAAAAAACTTTCCTCAGTGAATCTGAATACGCTAATTCCATGCGTGGATGTAATGTCAGTCACAGAGCTGTAAATTGCTGCGGTATTTAACACGTTGACGGACAGTAGGAACAAGTGAAGTTCGAAAATTGACACTATATGTTTTTGTAATTTTTAGAATAGTAGAGGTATAGTTTTACTCTTTCTGCTTAAACAAACTTAATTTTGATTAATTCAGCACCTTTAATCAGGTTGCACTACTCTCTTCACTACCACGTCAGGGTGGCTAGTGGTCAGGGAAAAATACAGTAAAAAAGTGATAAACACCAGTATATTCTTATAGAAAAATTTATGTTGGTTATTCGATCAAATAATCAATTTGAATTTTTCTATAAGAATATACTGGTAATTATCATTTTTTTACTGTATTTTTCCCTGACCACTAGCCACCCTGCACGTGCATACTGAAGCTGCAACTCTTATAACAGGTGGAAAACGAACTTCAACCTAAAATATTGTTCCCAAAACATGACACTGGGCTTCTACTTGTACGCCGGTAAATGCACATTTGTGCTGCCATAGCCGTAGTGTCTAAAAACGACCGTTTGGTTTTGAACGGCTATAGCCGTCATGCCACATTGTGAACTTCGCTTTGGCGGCTATAGCCTCAAGTGTCCGTCAACGTGTTAACTGCCAGTATTATAGTAAAGGAAAATTTGACTTTTTCAATCCCATATGTCTGCAATTAAATATGGTGAAGAATTAAAAAAAAAAAAATTCCGGTGGAAAAGAACCGTACACGTTTGCGGCTGTGTGACATACACTACATTCACTCATGGAATTAGCCAATAGGAAATTTCGCCTTATTTATTTATAATGTCTGTCACAAATAAGACAAAAATTTCTGTTTGTTTTTACTGGTGGAAGTGTATCCCGCCGGTAATGAGGCCCTATAAATACATTATGTGCAGTTCCACAATATAGATACCGTGATATATAGTTATTATCCAGATCGTGTAAAAACACAGCATAACAGCAACACAGCATCCACCTCTTGTGTGATATATATCAAAACCTAATTAGCACTAGTTTATATCAAAGTTTAGTTTGTCTAGTTTATGTTGGATTTTTATAGAATTATAAGCGATAGTTCTTAAATTCCGCAAATTTTCGTTACACAGACACACATACACTTTGATAAAAAATTCATATCGTCTGCAGGATATTCTAAAACGTGTAAATCAATAAAAAACCGCATATAAATAAATATCACGAATCCAATACATTCTTCTTATGAATGTAGAATAATAAAATGTATTATTTTTTCAAGGGGTAAGACTTAATGAAGAATTGACAATATTTTTTTTATATTTACTTCATGCCATGAAAGTATTTTATTTATTTATATTATATATTCTTTAATTTTTTCTTTAATTTCAAGTAGCATTCCATTTTGTTGTTTTAATCTCTAGTTTTTCTAGTGCTGAACAAATTTGCCACAAGCTTGGTTAATTATTAAACATACATATACAAAGAAGAAAACATTTTCTGGTGGAAAACTGCTTGTCTTCGAATTCGCCTTACTTGGATAAAAGAAAGAGCAAAAATTGCCGAATAAATATAATATCTAACAATGTATTTTCTGTATAAATAATACAATTATTTATCAGATTGCACAGAATGCAAATACTGGTAGAACTAGCAAAAAGTCTAAACAATTATGGTATCTACTGCTTAGCGTTGCTGATTCAGAAAGAAACCGAAAATCGGTAATACCGAGTTGTTATTATATTTTTTTAAAAGAGTTTTATTTTAGTGGTACAAAAAACTGTACACTTTTGTAGCAGTAATAAAGGTTGATATCTATGGAATACGAGTAGGTTAGATAATCAAAAACGATTTCAATGTTTTTTACATGGTATGCTCATATTATTTCTTTTTATGTTTTCTTCTTTATGGTATTTCTAAAAAAAATCTTCCTTTTTGATTTAAATATATAGTATATTAAGAATGCTAAAAAAAGATCCAAAAACAAAAAATCGCCTGTTTTGTTTTTTGGCAATTAATTGTTTTCCTGTGCGATAAGAATTGTTTTCTCTAACTATGCGGAAAAAAAATTAAATAATGCATAATTTATTTCTGAGTCCCCCGAAAGTCATTTTGTGAGGAGTATTATCCGAATATAATTGATGTTAGAGTATTACAATGGGATGTTTTAAGCTTATCATTCCAAATTATGAAAGAGATATTGATATCGAGAGAGAAATCAATAGGACCTATGTTAAAGGTTGAGTAACTTTTGGTAGATAAGCTGGTCTGCGATTACACGAATTGTAGGACATTACAGATAATCGTTTTAACTTTATGAATTATTATTATGGCGCTCATATGTTATACAGTAAAAAAAGGACATTTGCTGCTATTCTGAATTATTAGGATAATTTTATTGTGAACTTTATTATGATTTTTAATAACATTTTCAACATAGTCAAAAACTGTATAGGACATTTTTTTTATTCGTCTGACTGTCCATCTGTACTTTAATTTAGGTAAGCAGCCCTTGGATAGCTGCAAAATTTGTATACGCATACCTTCCAACCTTCCTGGGTTTTTTTTATTACAACTATTTTCTAATAGCAATCTTCGTCTTATTTAACGCAGAATTTTTTCTACTAAATAAAGCGATTACTTCGATTCGGAAATAGCGTTACTCAAATAAATGGAGGATTGCAGTTATTAAGATCTTACAAATAATAAAATTAAATTCTTGCAGGAAAAAGTATAGGAACGTTCAATTAGTAACCGGAGCAAATGCACGAAAGTTTTAAATATAAAATAAGCTAACTTAATGAGAAAAAAAGCATAGAATTTTATTAGTTATTTTTATATGATTGTAAGAGACAGATAGCGTAGTGCCTAAAGGTTGCGATTGAAGTAACTGGGGATGTAGTCACAAGATGGCGGTTGTTAATTGTTTACATTGGATGAAAGCAGGATTCACGCTGGGGCAAAACTTCCAACAGAAAAAAGGAAGATAAATTTTTGCATTATTTATAACATAAATTCTACCCGAATAAATCGTTTAAATAAGGGGCGAATTTCTATTCAAATCTACTAGTGAAAGTTTGCCACGACGGTAACCAAATTCCCTCATATTAACAGGAAGATTGTTTATGTCCGCCGGGGCAAACTTACACCAGAAAAAACGAATAGATATATTTGCATTAATTATGACAGAAATTTTGTATAAATAAGACGATATTTCTTTAAAACTTGCTTTTGATCTCATCATCGTCGTAATTTTAAATGAGGATAAAATTTTTATTCAAATTTATTGATCGAAGTTTGTCTCAGCGGTAAATAGGCCTTGTGGAACCGGTTACAGCTTCACCATTCTGACGATACGTCAATTCTTCTTTATTCATAGTTCATGGACCGACAGAAAGTAAAAGCACATTGCCATGTTTTCAACTACGCTGATACTTTGTTATGAAAAAATAATATTGATAATTTTTATAATTAAAAATATGTTTTCAAGAAAAAATTCTAGATAATGTTTGGGTACATTCACTATATCTCATTGTAAAACTAACATTCCAGTCAGATGATTTTTTCAGAAGATAAAAAAATAAAATTTGTTACGTGGACTTAAATTTAGCATCCTCAAATTTGGATGCCTGATACGAGGAGTCTTCAAAAAGTAAAGCTACAGTGCTGCATACCCATTCAAAAAAACTTTTAATTGATAAAATACCCATTACAAATTACTTACTGGCATATGCCTTATTTTTCGACACAGTTGTATGCATTGGCCAAGCATTTGTTCAGTCTGGGTACAAGCTTTTGTATCTCAAAATAATAGAAGTTTACCGCCTGCTGTCGAAACCACATTTCAACTTCGATTTCGATCTCATCATCGTCATGGAAGTTTTGCCCTGCATGATGTTTCTTCAGGTAAAGGAGCAAGTGGTAGTCGCTGGGGGCCTCAGAGATCACAGATGGCCTACCTGTTCTGGATTCTTCATGAACATTGTTCCTACCTCCAAAGAAATCACAACACGATTTCGTTACATTTTGTCTATTTATAATGTTCCCATAGACGAAAACAATTTCTTTGTGAATATCCACCGGACGCTCACCTTTTGCATGAAGAAAACGTATGACGGAACGTACTTCCCATTTGGCGGAATTCTGAATTGACGCAGCCATTATAAACACATGCTACATGAAACAGACTCACCGTACAAATAACGAATGGCTGAGAAGGAAAGGTCAATTGTTCAAGGTTACAATATGTGTTGCCAACGAGCTCATTAAAACATTTTCTTTCCTGCTGCCTAAGGTGTATCTTTACTTTTTGAAAACACCTCGTATTAGTATGCAGATTTCAATAAAAGTGCAAACGCTATATAACGTAATTTCGCGCGTATGCGCCACGTCTTCGTTAAGTATTTTTCAAACCGGAAATTTTATTGAAAATAAGAAGTCAAATAAGTGCTAAGCAGAAATAAGTCACATTTTATTTAAAATAAATTCTGGTAGGAAATCGAATTGTCTGAGATGCGGCGTATACGCGCGAAATTACGGTACGTTTCCGGGTTTTTTTTTATCCAAGAAACTCAAATAAAGTGTCAGAAATGTATGTTACTATTTAAAAAATGAAAATTGTTGCAATTTTTAAAATGTATGAAACCTTTTCTGATAAAAGAAACCACATACAGTTACAATAGAACTTTATACGAATTAAAACTGTACGTTTCTTTTATTGTTACGTTAACCCTTTAACGGCCATTGGTTTCCCTATGAAACCACAAAATTTTAATTACGAAATTCAACAATGACAGCAGAATTTTAATGGAAATGTTTTCCATTTATTATGCAAGTGAAATTTCGCTTTTTTATTATATACAAATAAATTTGTTCATAATTTCCGGTGCCAATCATTTATTTCAACATTTTAGCAATTGAAGTGCTTTATCCGTTAAAGGGGTAATAAAAATTGAAGTTATAGACATCATTCGAAACTTTTTGGGATGTACTGTACCTGAAGAGAATGTATAAAACCTGTGGTTATGTAAGAATTTTAGCGAAGGTTAGAGCACGAAACACCTTCACAAAGGATGAAAGAGTGTTATTTTTTCTAAAAAATTATTGTTACTCTTAAGTTTTTTTTTCTACTTTTTATGTTTAAAATATTTCTTGTTTGCAGTTTCACAGCACAATTGGCCTATTTTAACGATAAATGTTTTTGAATCTATTATTGATATTCATTCGTATACAGTTGTTACCATAAACAATATTTCGCTATTTATCACATGCACTAAGCTATCGGGAAAATGCCTTAAAATTGATTTATTATTTTATAATTAAGTTCTAAAGATATTAAAATGCTGTATTGCCATCGAAAACACACCTGTGTACATAAATTTCGCAATTGTAGCATACGAGGAAGTGAGTAAAAAACCGATTACAAAATTCCATTATTACATGCAAAGCCAAGTGTAGTTAAATAAAAGAGTGTAAAAAATTGAATTAAAATATATCTATTAAATATATTGATAGATGTTAAAATGATCCTAACATAAAAATATCATGTCAACTTTATTGTTAATAAAAATTATTCATAATATTCTATTTTAAAATTTTTCATTTTTAAGATTACAGCCAAATTCAGTTATTATAAATTCTAAAATGTTTCAATGACATTTTTATTACAAAGATTTCTGCCTCTTAAAGTATCAATAAAGGCAGAAATTTACAATAAATGTTAGTAAAGTTTTTAGATTTCAATTTTCGATGCATGTACTGCATATTTCTGGCTGTATATGTGTGAATCTGTTTGCGCGATCATTTGTGTACCTGTATAAATGTAGTCTCTGCTTCGCTTACACACATAAGTATGTGTCTATGTATATATATATATATGCAGAGCAAAAGAGAGATAGAAACAGTATAAAATTGAATAATTACTAATCACCATTCATGAAAAAATATGACCTAAATTGGAAAATGAAATGCTAGAAAAACGTATATTATTTAAATGCTCTATATACAACAAGTACATCTTTTATATTATCATATATATAATTTTTTCATTCTCTATTTGCATTCATTATTTAATAACTTCGTTAAATTTTGTAATGAATATTAAAATATGATGTGTTAATTTACAAACTGCGTTATAATAATGATTAAGAACCACATTTTATCGAGATTCGATTCTGCATCTAATTCTCTGAAATCATAGCTTGCTTTTAACTAATTGAGGATTTTGCTAAATAGAGCACTTTAATTGTCATTAACAGCCGCATTGTCAATGAATCTCATTGTTTATCCTTAATCATACATAACACAATCATTATTTAATCAACTGTCAAGATCATATTTTAAATTAATATCTAATAGGTGACATTAAATTTCGCTCTTAATATATGCAGGAAATCTTTTATTTCCGTATTTTATTTTTGTAGATCATATATATTAAGATATAAATACAAAAGAAACATGCAATACAAATAAAGTTAAATATTAAAATGTCACTATAACGAAATAATATATTTAATACAAAAATATTTACTGCGTTAACAATGGCACAAACATTAAAATACGCTTCAAACAATTTCCACTGATAGACGAAAATTTTAATTAGAGTCCTGCATCGTATTGGATAAACCGATTTTGCCCGACGCCGAGTTGGCTCGTTGCTGTTCTTTCGTTGCAGGTCCATTTCGAATTGGTTGACTTTAATTGTTTTAGGTTCGGGGTGTTTTTGGCTTCGGATTTTACAGTTTTGCCGGTCGAGGTTCAACTTAACCCGATTTTTCAAAAAAGCGTAGAATAACTTTTAGATGGAACAAAAAATACATATGTGAACTTTAGTCTTTTGCACTCCACTGACACTTTTGCGGTGACATACTAAGTTTAATCCCAAATGTCACATTGCCACCGGAATTTTTTATCACATTTATTTAAAAATAAGTCAACGAATTTGTTCGTGTAAATAACAAACTGAAAACTTTGTTTCAAAATTCCGGTACCTTTGTAGCATTTCGATATTAAATTTAGTATGTCACCGTACAGGTGTCAGTGGAGTGCAAAAGGTTAATGAGTAAGGCTTGACAAATGCGGTCGCCAGGTCTCCACTGGCGACCAAGATATTTAAACTGCCGTTTTCCCTCCTTATTGTACTAATATTAACCTTTTAAATCAGCACAAAAGGTCTTTTTTCTTTTTTCCGCAACGCTACTCGTCCGCGGAAAGCAGTGATTTTCCTCTTCTCTTGTGCTTTTAGTAGAAGAAACAAGTTAACCCCTTAAGCACCACAACGTACCAGCGTACGTCATGAATTATTCTATTTGAAATAGCAGGACGTATATGTGTACGCCTTTATTTTAAGTCCAGACTGCAATGTTCAAAGCATCTGACTTTTTGTGTCGCTAATTGCTATTGGGATTGATCTTGTATGGGCTTTATAGCAATGGTTGTTTTCGCACCTAATAGATAAAAAAATCATTAGATTTTCCGCTGTTTTCTTTCTTTCTTCGTCGTTGATTTGTTTGTGAGTTGGTTACTCTGTTTAGTTGTCATTCGTAAATTGTAGTGTTTCGGTTTTGTGTTTGTATCTCTGATAGATGGTGATTTTGTAGAATAACTAGCATGCTACGCTCGCTGCGCTGGGCCATTTTTCTAAATGTACCTTAAATCAAACGTAATGGCTTTGTATTTTAAAGGAATGTGGATCTTCACCTACAGATGCTACGTTAGTAAATATTTTCTATCGAATCTTGAATCAAACGAATTATATCAATGGATTTGAGCATATATTTTAAAGAAATAGAGACGTTCACCTAGCTTTTCCTCCAATATTGCTGTAAACGATGTGAACGACATTGCGTTATATTAAATTATACATTGGACAAAATTTGCGCTAAAAGAAGAAACTCATTTAGTTGATCATTTATAGTAGAGTTTGGTAGGGAAATGAGGCCATTATGAGA
Source organism: Maratus michaelseni (assembly GCA_963931845.1). Classification (NCBI taxonomy): domain Eukaryota; kingdom Metazoa; phylum Arthropoda; class Arachnida; order Araneae; family Salticidae; genus Maratus; species Maratus michaelseni. The sequence goes on along the minus strand of OZ007595.1, from coordinate 213,264,490 downwards.
TTATGACAACAGGAACTAACATATTCTCTAATCAACATACTACTAAAAGAGAAAGATTTGAGATTGATGATTGCATAGATTGACCATTGAATTTAAATAATGTTCGGGTGATTCATTTTCGTCTGTAACAGGGCGACTAGTGGTGGGGGAAAAATACAGTAAAAAAAATGATAATTACCAGTATATTCTTATAGAAAAATTCAAATTGATTATTTGATCGAATAATCAACATAAATTTTTCTATAAGAATATACTGGTGTTTATCACTTTTTTTAAACTGTATTTTTCCCTGACCACTAGCCACCCTGTGTAAGTTCTTGAACTCCGTCCCTCTTTCTTGTCTCCATGTGAGATTCTGGTATCGTAAGTACAATCTCACTCTATATTACGTTATATTTCGCAGTATACGTCCCCTTCTGGCAAGTTTACTAAGGTTTTTCATCTTTCGATTCCAGCAGAGTAAATACAGTGAAAATTGTAATAAATTGTTTTCACATAAAGAACAATGTTTAACTTTAATAATTAAAAAAGTGGTGAAACATAAAAAAGTGAATTTTTAAAGCTGAATATGAATAAAATTAAAATGACGCCATTTTCACTGTCTTTCCATTTTTTTAGACCAGTTGCATTCGTGTAACCGTTAATCTGAAAAAAAAAACCCAATGATTAACTCTGGTCGAAGAATACACCTCTAGTTTTTATCCAATAAAATCTTCCTAATATTCCATAATCTTGCCGATATCCAAGTTTGACGTCAAACATTAGAAGTGCTTGAAACGATATGGTTACTAATGTACCAGAGATAGTTACAAAACGAAGTTAGTTACGCGCCAAGCTATGTTCCATTAAATAATGTCAAATTACTGTTAATTCAATTATAGATCTTTCATTAACAAAATTCCATACCTTAAATAGAACTGACAATGATAAAGTTAGTTATGCAAAATGTTTAGTAATATTATTTTTGGTGAATACTTAAACCGAAGATTTTTTTGCATTTCTCTAAAGAGCATAATAACACGCAGAAATAAATTCATTTCTCACTATGTTTAGCTGCTAGGGCTGTGTGTAGGTCGAAAAGGCTTTATAATGATCGAAAAATTATCTAATCAGAATTTCAGGTACTCGTTTTGTAGTTGAACGAAAACTACAAAGCTTTCTTACTTTCTTATCCAGCCTGAAATGATAAATCGACAAATATTATTTATTCCATTCGTCACCATTGACATTACAAAGTTTTTCCGTACATTGAAAGCGCCAAAACAGTAGCTGAGATGTTCTGCTCTCAAAGCCGGCATACGGGAAGTGCTGGATTTAAACCCCTGTCGCGCTCGTTGACCTAATCGTTCGGAGTTTTCCGTAGTTTTCTTCGAGCCTTGCCGTAAATACGGGTTAGGATCCCGTAGAAAGACTCCCACGGAGGGCACTACCCCCAGGGTCTATATCCCTCGTGTAGATAATTGGCCGTCATAAAATCAACCAACCGTACGTTGGAAGCATTGCTTTTTTGGTAAAACTTTGCTTCCTAATGAAAAAACCCCATAAATTTAGCAATCGCTAATTTCAAAAGTCGTCTAATTTTCTGTAATCTGAATCGTTGTCCAGAGTAACCTTCAAACATAAACGAAACATGCAACAATATAGTAAAAATGCCAACTGGCAGGTGACTGGAGTACGTACAATTAGTCCAATGTCTTTTAAAAACCTTCCTGAAAGAAGGGAAGAAAGATATGCAGAAAAAACTAAAAAGAAATGACGAATCAAAAAGAGCATTGAAAATTTATTTCAGCAAATAATTTTTATTGCAAAATGTAGCCTTTTGTGATAGTAATAACGCATAAATGCACACATGTCCTTAAGAATATTCTTTGGTTCCTAACTTTTGAAACATTGAATATTTCTATAAGTGAAATTGGCGATATATTAAAAAAATAATAAAATAAAAATAAAAGAATGGACAATATTCGCAGGTCTGAGTTCAAGGCTATAAAAATAATATGTTTGGTGAAAACAAACCGGCATGTTTCCGTAGTAAATTTTTAAATGTCTAAAATTGAATTATTTTACAATATGTGTTTGAGTGGCAGACATTCACTAAAATTTAAATATTTCATCCCATATTCATAACAATAACTGCTATTTATATAATTTGCATTTGAATATAAAAATTTACCCCAAAAAGGATCTTGTATACACGAAAAAACACTATTATTGCTAATACCGCTCAAGCTGATGTCACGCTTATGCATTTTTGGCTTAAAATCACATTGCTTGGCGACAAAAGTAAAATCAAAACCATAAATAAACAAATAACATGTAACTCATAAATGCAGTCATTTTTACAGTTACATCTGCTAGTTCCAGCTGTAAGACACATGATAGGGAATTACATAAAAAAAATTTAGCAGAAAGAAAAAAGGAAAAAAAAATTACTCATATTTTATTAAATCAAATTATCAGATGCATCTTTGTTAACCTGACGCAAACGATAAAACGCCAAATATTCACTTAATCTGAATTGCAATTTCATGCATTGCAAATATTTTTAAGCATTACAAACTATTACAAATTAGATTACAAATTATATTTTAAAATATTAAATTAAATATTATACCTCATTAAAACAGTCTTTTTCCTTTCTTTTTCTTTTTTTACGAGTAGGGGGGGGGGGGGGTATTTTAAATAAAATTAATAGCAGAATTTTTATTTTATTTTTCTATGTGTTTGCATTATTTTCTGATAAAGCCGTTTCAATTCTTTCGCCAACGATAATGGTCGCCAAAAAAATGACCTATGGTAACCTTATCGTCCAAAATAACAAAACTTTCCATCATAATTCTTGAACTAATATACATAGAACTATATGTTATATACTAAAACCTTCCCTGAAAAAATATCTATCCAACAGTGCAAGTTTCATCAAATTCCATTCAGCAGAACTCGCGTTATAAAGGAACGGAACGAAATTTCCGTTTGTGTTTTATATATATAGTAGATTAAGTCGGACACAGACAGTGATTATGTTCCTAATTTTGATGATGATAGTGATGATAGATTTGAGTCAAGAGATGAAGATTAAAACATAACTTTCTTCCTATTTATATAATATAAATAAACCTTTATTTCGTCTCCTTACATTACATGTAATTAAATAATTCACATGTAATTAAGAATACTGACATAAACTACATTTGACGATATTTAATATATCTTGTATTCAGAATATTATCTGTAAATTGAATATGGGGGTTAAAAGGCATTTTCCATCTTCAGCGCAGACAAATTCATTCATTTCCACTCTAGCCAGGTAGCAAGTCATGTGCTTAAAATGTGTCAGGAGAGGGCGGTATCGGAAATAGTAAGAAATGATGTCAATATAGCCTCTGGGGCAACTAAAATTAGATACAATGCTAAAAAATTCCTACTTCGACAGAAAAACAGGCAAAAACATGTTTTCCTGCTTCACTATTTCATCAATTCTCCCTCATCAGATATAGATTTTGTAGCACTTAACTATCCGGACATTTGAAGCAGTCGGCAATCAGCATTTCCGGAGCATGCCAGTTAATTCTGCCTTTACAGTTTTTTTTTTTCAGAGATTTATAATTTTGATACGTTTATTAGAAAACTTAGTTTATATTATCTTTCTGAATTGTGTACTATTCTAAAGTATGTAAAACTATGCTTGTTTTTTTATCAATTAATTCCTAAAAAAATCTGTTGTGCTTTTGTAAATCAATGATGGGGCGGAGAGGGGTAAATATTTGTTATTTATATTCCACTCGTGGAATATTTTGCTGATTACTAGATTTTATCAAATTTGTAAAGCCCCAGTTAATGAATATATATATATAGTAAAGCCTCCATAACAGACAGACCCGAGTAGCGGATACCCCTATCTAACTTTTTGAATCACCACTCCCAAATATATATATATATATATATATATATATATATTTTTTTTTTTTTTTTTTTTTTTAAGCGGACAGTAGTTTTGGCCAAAAAATAGAATAAAATGATCCTTTTTTCACGAAAAATAAAAAAATAAAGGAAACAAAAATCCTTGCGAGTCCATTGCACAGTTGGTTTGGCCCAGTGTTGCCATTGGGCTACTTTTTTTTAATTCAGTTTTCTTGATTCCCACCAGTTTTTTGAGAAAGTAAAATTCGCCTAATTTAATGACAGATTAAATAAGGCGAAAATAAGCGAAATTAAACTATTTAAGAAAAGTGGTGCCAATGAAGCAATTTGAGTTGTAAAAAAGTAGCCTACTGGCAACATTGGTTTGTCTTCCTTTTTTTTATTAAGAGATTCCGAATTTATAGCGGTAATTCTAAATAGTAAATTTTAGGTTTATTTAATGACAGACATTTCGTAATTACATAAAGTAAACCTTTTTTAAAAACAACTTTTAAAAAATATATACAAATTTAAAAACGATCAGACACAGCACACCACAATCAAGTCAAGTATATGCCTACGAAAAATGTTTAAATTCTATGCATAATGTTTGATCCTATAAAACTTATGTAAGCAAACCATCTTGACCGAATTCAACATTGAATAGCGCTTAAAATAATTCTTCGATTTAAAATCTGTCTACTTCAACATGTTTATGATACATTTCTCTAAAAAACGGCCAGTTTTCATGTTTTATATGCTTTATTTTTGCAGAATATCAATCGCAAAAGGTCAAAAGATCACAAAGAATTCAATTTACGGCAGCAGTAGCGTTAGTTTATCAAGTTAGGTCTTAAATTATTCCAATTAATTTGAATTTTTGTTAATACATTTGTCAGATTTTTTAAATTCGGTGTATAACTTTTGGTGCAATTTTATACATTTGTTAGAATAATATAAAATATTTTATTTTATATTTGTTTACAAATTTTAAAATACGTTTATTTTCATTTTCCTTTTTAATTTAGCCGTTACCTAGCAGCCATATTTCAAAGAATATTGAAATAATAAAATTCAAGTAATTCGCACTATTTTGCTGCAATATTTTATTAGCAAAATAACTTACGTATTTTCGAGTGATTTTAGCATTCTATTGAAATAAATGAGAATTTATTTTGATACAAGTTACCTTTTAACTACTACAGAATGATTACCCAAACATTTTTTCCGAACGAAAATTACAAAGACAGTGAATGTGGAATTTGGATTCAAGTCTCGTATTATGAGTTTATATTTGTATAAGTATATTTCTTACAAGAGATATTATATATTTTCTGGAAGAGATCTGGATGTTTCGTGGTTAAAAAGTTAGTATTATTTTAAAAATAGGATAAAATCTCTCGTATAACGAGATGGTAAGAAATTGGCGTAGTAAAACGCATCCATACATACAGTCGGATCCGGAAAAAGCACAATTACTGGAAATTGAGATCATAAAACGCTTCACAAAAAATGCTTTATAGCTCAAATCATGTTTTCTATTTACTGAATTGGCAATGGACACGATTATGAATAATTACCCAATAGGTTTAAAAGTTTCCAAATACGCTTTTTTGTGTAGGGGGGGGGGGATTTAGTATGCTATTGCCAACGAGTAGATCAGGATGTACTTAGATAAAATCTTACGTCTAAATATTATAGAATGACCATCAAAACTATGTTTCCGTAAAATAAATTTTAATAACACTGGATTTATAAAACAGACATAAGCGAAATATAGTACATTTAGTTTACATTTCCATAAGTTGCTTTTGTACATGAGATATTATTTATCTTATCCATCAGATGTAGGTGTTTCGAGGTAAGTAAATATTGCTATTTGGGTATTACGATAACATGCAATTATTTTCCAAACTGTTGCTTATCCTAATAAAACCACAGTGTAAAACGAAATCCAAGATATACCATAATCATTCACACAATCAATAGGAAATCACGAATATAAATTTTATAAGATTACGAGGGGTTCAGATCACCCCTGAAGAAATGTACTTTTTTATCTAAAAAAATTACATTAATAAAAAGTTCAGACGAATTTCAGAAGATCATTGCATAAACCGAGTTTAATTTAACGTTTCTAATTTCTGAAAACCTTCCAAGTGTTTTACATGCCTATAAAAATGTATGTAATCTACAAAAATTAAATTTCGGATTGTAAGACGCTAAATATTATGAAAACTGCGATTAAAAATCAACGATTTTCAGAGATGACGTTGAGGCTCGTGATCTGCAGATTTACTAGTTTATACTGCTGATGGCACCGGACGGCTCTTAAAATTTCTTATTCAATAAGGCTTCAAGATTAAAAAAAAGTGTCTGTATCGGTGGTAAAACATAGAGAAAAACACTCACTGTTTATTTATTGTAATGTGTTAGATGAGTTTGCGACCCTGTTTATAATAGACCGGGAGGCGGCAGCACAGACAATCACCTCATCGAGTTCACTGCTGAAATTCCAGAATTAGTTAAAACTCGATTCGCATATTAAAACGCAATATGTCTGCCATGTCATATCTTGGTGAGAAACACCTTAAATCCCGATTTTAGCTGTTGACTCGTAGGTTTACCACTGTGTTTTCCTGCACCAAAAGGTATGAAAACATGGAGTACTGGGAGCAGGAACACGCAATGGTAAACCTACCAGCCAACCGCTAAAATCAAGTTTTCGGGTGTTTTCCACCAAGATATGACTTGGCAGACCGATTGAGTTTTAATATGCGAATCAAGTTTTAACTAATTCTGGAATTTCAGCCGTGAACTCGATGAGGTGATTGTCTGTGCTGTCGCCTCCCGGTCTAACATAAAATCTCTCAAAGTTAGCTATTTCAAGAGCATTCAAATTAAAAGTATTCTTGTTTTGTGAAGAGCGAATTTTAGAGATATCTTGTGTGATACGCCTTTTAACATAGCTGCGAACTTTTACGCTTTCTTCCTACCACTAAAATTTTATAGTAAATTTTACCTTATTAAATATCCGAAATCACGTGACTCAATAAGGCAAAAATTTCTATTAATTTTTAGTGGTAACAAAAAAGTGTAAAAGTTGGCCGCCTTTAATGATTAAATGATGATCAACTTTTAATAATTGGATAAAGAAACAGAAAAAAAATAAATTAGCTTATTTATGGAAAAAGCACCTTTTTATCCACCATACATAAAAATTGGAAAATATAAAAATTGCAATTTTCCCTCTAATACCGGTACATTTTGGTACATTCAAGGTACATTTTGCTGTTAATTTGCAACAAAGAAAGCTACATTCGAATTGTCCGTCGATTTAACTGGATTTTTTAATTTTTTTTCATAGAATGTATAAAGAAGAAATATAATTTCGCAGATACAATACAGTTAATTGCGAAACAATAATAAAACTTTGAGTATTTCCTTGCAGTTTGTGAACATTTGTGTTTTCCAATACCGAACAAAGTCTGTATTCACTAGGTGTTCGTTACTTAGAAATTTTACTGTATATCTTACTTTTTTAATATAAAAGATAAAGTTGATATTAGCAGATGTGCAAAGCTCTTACTAATCGTCCGTAATATGTGGATTAATTTGACCCAGTTTAACAACGTGTCGAACTAGGAAAAATATTTAACTAATTTTTATTTACTTAATTTCAGATTTCTAGTAGGAATATATTTAATTTCATTTCTTTAAAAAATTTTCTGGTGCGAAACGTATTAAACCTGGGTTAAATTAACCCATGTATTACGGAAGATTAGTGAGAGCTTGGCATCTCTGTATTAGAGATATAATTGTAGACGATTGTCTCCTAATTGTAGTAATATGGATTAATTTTCTGCCATTTCCGGTTTAAGCCTTATTGGGGTAGAAATCTGCTGCGTTCAAGTCTGGTTTCGGTTTGACGATTTTTTGTTGCTGTTGTTGTCAGGTTTGTGTCGATATTACCCAACACATACAAAACTCTAATTCTAATTGCCAGATACAGATTAAGGCATGTACACACGGGCCACACCTGATTACCAACGGGGCACACTTCCACCAGTAAAATTTAACAGATATGTTCGTCATATTAAAATGCCCTATTCATACAAAATTACTGCCATGAATAAGGAAAAAAATTCTATTCTTTTTTACTGGTGGAAGTGAGCCCCGTTGGTAATCAGGACTTGCACCAGGGGTATGTGTCAAGAGCCTCCGAATTTTGCAACACCAAATACACTGCTCAAAACAATTAAAGGATATTTGAAGTTTTATATAAAATAAAGATATAAACGAATTTTTTTTGCCGAAAATAGAAGAAGAGAATCACAAATGCAAATTTTTCTGGTTTTCAAACTGTGGAGTATGCAAATTTTGAGTTCGACGTCAAAAACGTCGCTTCAGCGGCAGCGAATGAAATTTGACTTTCAACTGGATAAAAGAGAATGAAGACAAGGATGATCGGCATTCAGTGATTGCTTTGTTTCGATGAGTACGATGTCTCAGCGAAGTCATTTGACAGATTCAGAAGCTTGGAGAATTGTTGGTAGGTTAGAAGGGGGCCAAACTCAAGCCGAAGTAGCGCAAGCCATTGGAGTGTCACAAAGTGTCATTTCCAGGATCTGGAACCGTTTTTTGGAGAGTGGATGTGCAGGCCGAAGACCAGGACAAGGTCGTAGACGGGCAACAACGCCCAATGAAGATCGGTATTTAGCGTTAACAGCTCGGAGACACCGAAACATGAACGCTACTCTTCTCCAACAACACCTTCGCTCGGCTACAGGCACCACGATTTCAACTCAGATTGTCCGAAACCGGCTCCATGCTGTAGGTCTGTATGCTCGCCGACCGATGGTATGTGTTAGATTAACATCAAGGCATCGTCGCGACCGCAGGGAGTGGGCAACCGAGCATGTCAACTGGAGGAGAAATGAATGGAGCAATATTCTGTTTTCTGACGAGTCCCGTTTTTCTGTGCATCCGGATAATAGGCGTATTTTCATCTGGAGGGACCGTGGCAGTAGGAATAATCCTGCGTTCGTGCACGAAAGTGTCAGATTTGGCGGTGGAGGAGTGTTGGTGTATGGTGGCATCTCCATTGACGGGCGCACTGACCTCTACATCATTCGAGATGGAGCTCTGACTGGTCGCCGATATAGGGATGAGATCCTCAGACCTATTGTAGTCCCTTACGCTGCAGCAATCGGAGATAACTTCTTTTTAATGGACGATAACTGCAGCCCACATCGTGCAAACCTGGTGGAGGATTTCCTTTTCGAGGAAGGAATCGTTAGAATGGAATGGCCAGCGTGTTCTCCAGACATGAATCCAATCGAGCACGTTTGGGAGGCTCTAGGAAGATGAGTTTCTGGGCGCCAACAACCCCCACAAACTCTCCAAGAACTGGAAAGAGCTCTTCTGGAAGCGTGGGGCAGAATACCCCAACTCGTCATTAATAGCCTCATTGAGTCCATGCCTCAAAGGTGTTCAACGTTGCTGGACGCCCGTGGAAACCATACCCCCTACTGAAAATGATTTTCTTTGAAGAAAATACCTTTTCTTATTCTTTTTTTCCTTTTGTACACAAATGCGCAATAAAATGCATTTTTTTCTGCCAAACATGTGTAATTTATTCTCATATAACCTACTATGTCTGTCGACCATGTATCAATCAGCTAAAGAGTTTCCCAGATACAAAATCCACCTAAAACTGCAATATCCTTTAATTGTTTTGAGCAGTGTATAAGGATCAAGTTTTAAAAAACTGTTGAAAAGTTTCGTCTTTTACTTATTTTAATGTTATACAAAAGCAAGATATAAGTATATACTACATTGCGCAAAACATTTGTTTTCCTGCAAAATTCTGGTTCCTTTCACATTACTTTGAACCGGTTCAGATATAGTTGTAATATCTGGCTTGAGTTTTAATGGATTTACTCTATTTACATTGTTATTATTAATGCATACAACATTGCATAAAGGATTTTACATTTGCAGGTTGCGAACTCTTTTTAATAGATGTTTCCGCCTTCTTTAATCGCAGAAAAATATTACAAATTCTTCGATTATATGAGGTGATTACAAATGATTTGAAATCTGCGATTTGAATATTAAACAGAAATTTTCTACTCTGAAATAGTGGTTAGCCTTTGGGAATTCCAAGGAGTTTACGCAACTTGAATTTGACTACCACTATATGCAAATAGTGGTATTCACCCTATTTAATCGCAGGATTTTGCGATTGAATAAGGCGAAAATCCCTTTAAAAAATAGCGGTAGTGAAATAAAAGCAACCCTACGCACGCTGGCATGTTGTCGCTGCGCATCTGTACTATTATACATCAGTCAAACATTTTGTAACTTTTAAAAGAAACTCTGCACAGACTTTTCCTTACTATTTGCATCATTAGCGGATACATGCGTGCATTTCCGGAATTCCTTTTTTATTAGGAAATTCCGAATTCATACAAGAAATTCTGAATAGCATTTATTTCTTTATTTAACGTTTCGTGATTACGTAAAGCAAAAAAAACTTCTTTCGGAATTTTCGGTATAGATTCGTAATTTCTGAATAAAAGGAATTCCTGAAATAAGGAAAGACCAGCTGACGTCACTGTTGGTTCAATTACGGTTGGTAAGCAAGAAAAACCTGTTTGTTATTTATGACTCCTACTGTACACATGAAATATGGAAATTTGATTGGTCTATGTTACACTGGTTTATAATATGATTGGCCAGCGTCGCCATGACAATTCCTGCAATGATAGCTACGACAAAAATGAAGTGGTAGATTGGTTGATGGAACTGTTTGTTTGTAAACATGACCTTTCCTTGTATACGCATATATTCGCTAATGATGCAAATGGGTTTAAAATATATTTAATGAGGTGCATTTTTATGAGCTGTACACAATAATAATGAGAATTGTGAACAGCTCATTTTTATGATCTTTAAATTGTGTAAAACTCATTTTAATGGGCTTCTGGTAAAAATTTATTTAATACCACAAATAAAGCCATACTTGTAGTATTAAAAATGTCTAATTACTATTACATTTAAAAGATTTATAAGGACTCCAGGCAATTATTGAAAATTATTTTAATTTACTGCAAACTATTATATGCATGGGGACAGGGGTGCAAAAATCTAGGCGCCAATGGGCTGATTCCCACCACTAAATTTTATTAGTATTCTTCGTTAAATTTTATTAGTATACTTTGGCTAAATTTTATCAGTATTCATATTAGAAGAAGAATACTAAAAGTTTTGTGGTGGGAATCTGCCCATTGGCGCCTAGTTTTTTCACCCCTGCATGGGGAGTACCGTATAAAATCTGTACTAAAAGTCACAGTAGAGCCATTCCAAATGCTTTGTGTGGTGGACAAATAAAAAAAACTATATATATATATATATATATATATATATAACATGTCATTTTAAATGATCAGCATGTTGTAGTACACCTCAATAATACCAAATGCGCCCTAAATTCTTTAAAATTTAAAAAAATCATTGAAAATGAACAAATGATGCTAAAAATTTGCACGAGAGGGATTAGAGAAAGATCGGAATTTTTTTAATATCAAAAAAGTTGTGGTTAGAAAATTAATAAATTGCCGATAGATGGCGCTGACATGCATAATATGCAACACGTGTCATGGACGGCCTTCCAATTCGTGGAGGATCCTCCAAACGACCCGTTACTTAAAATTGTCTGACAAGCTTCAATATACCAGCACATGAAAAGGGGCCTTTTGCCGTGCGGTATTTTCGTAATGCACCAATTGCTGATTGCCCATTTATCTAAAAGAGCTTAACCAACAACGTTTGATCTGGTAACGATAGCATTCTGCTGGCATCGAATAAAAAATCTTGTGCATCGAAAGAAATTTTTTTTCTTTTTTTTTGACAATTTTACTGGCATAAATCTGTTTTATATTAAGCATGCAAGTGCCATCTATCGGTAATTTTTTGAACCATAACTTTTTTGGTTATTCAAATAAATCCGATCTGCTTTAATCCCATTCGTCCAAACCGCATATTTTTAGAATATTTTTTTTCCTTTTTAATGATTTTTTAAAAGTTGTAACGAATTTATGGTGCACTCGGTATATGTAACTGTATTGTAGAGCGTTTTTACAATACACCTCAAACAATTACTGCTCATAGACGTCAATTGTTTGAAATTTTGAGAAATTCTTTTGTGTGTTCCAGTAAAAAACTGTAAAACTGCTCACGTCATATTCAATAAGAGACATATTAATAAAACTGTACTTTGATTTATCTCCGTACTTTCTTATTGAAAATTAGATTAATTTACTTCAAAATTCATGCATAACTTCCAAACCTTCTACTAACATTTTGGAGCTTTCCGAAACTAAAAAACCGTTCGTCCATTTTTAGTGCCTGAAAGCTCCAAAATTTCATAAAGTTTAAAGCATCATAACTCGGAGAATTTTGCTCTTGGCAGAATTGAAATTTTAGTATTGGATTAGTCAGAGTATAGATATATTTTCCAAACATAATTTGTAGGACGCAGAGGCCGTATAAAAATTTACAATGCATAACTTTAAAAATATATATTGGCAGGACAATTTCATCAGCATAATCTTTATTCTTATTTCATATTGAACACTGTTACAATTTACATTGCCTATTTTCTCCATCTGATAAAAAAATTAAAGCGCGTTTCAATACTTTTGGGACACTCTGTATTCAGGTGTATAACGCGCGGATAAAACAAACGTAGTTCCAACCAGAAATTTTATTTAATAAAACATATGTCCTGCCTGTGCCCTTCCGTCACTATATTTATTAGTTATAATTTATTGCTTTAAATACGTTTGTTTGATCCATGCGTTATACGCTAAAATATACGGTATATTTAGTGTGTTCCGAATTTATTCGTTGTCTTTAGTAGATATAACTCAAGATATTAGTCCTAATTTGAAAAATAAATTTAGTGTTGATAATGTGAAAATTTAATATATTTAACTGTATCTGATTCACGTTCGGAGGAGTAGTGAGAAAGAAAAATACACAATGAAACGTGACACTAAAAATTAAATTTACCTTTAAAGTACTTTGGCCGTTAAGCAATTTACTTGAAACTGTCAAAACTTTTGAATAGAAAACAGGGGTTAGAATATTACGCTTTGTTAAAATTTCTGAAAATCTTCCAAACATGCCATGAGAACGAAAAGTCAAGACATATTAATGATAACTTACTCCTACCTTCAAATCCTAATTAAATATCACTAAAATTAAACTTTACAGACATTATCCTTTTGATTACGGGCCAGAACTAGCGACTAGTTTTATATTCAATTGTACCAAAGAATTTTCTTTCTGGTAGATGTATCTTTAAAATACCCTAGTGTAAGTGTAGAGAAATCATGCAGTTCAAGTGGCAGAGATTATTTTTAAAAACTGGTAGGAATAGAAAGAAATAAAAAGAAAACTGCACAGTTAAACTGAGGGCATTGAGATTACAAGCTATTCACACCAATTGTATATTATATTCTTATTTGATTACGGGCCTCAACAATATATTACAATATATTAGAAATCGACAATATATTAAGCGGGTATCATTCCCCGTTTCCCCCCTTATAATTAACCAATGAACCCCCAAAACTAAACAGGGAAGCGCCTAATTACATTGAACGTATATACAAAATTTGAAGCAAATCGGAAAATTCTGCATGAATAACCAATTTATCTAAATTAAGGGATTAGCTCCCCGTATCCCCCTTTATACTTAACCAATGAACTCCCAAATCTAGTCAGGGAAGAGCCTTACCACAATGAACATATATACGAAATTTGAAAAAAAAATGGGATAATTCTGCATGAAAAACCCATTTATCTAAATTAAGGAGGGATTAGCCCTCCTTTCCCCCTTTATATTTAACCAATGAACTCCCAAAACTAATCAGGGAAGCGCCTTATCACAATGAACATTCATAAAAATGTAAAAAAAATCGGATAATTCTGCATGCAAAACACATTTATCTAAATTAAGGGAGAGGATTAGCCCCACGTTACCCCCTTTATACTTAACAAATGAACCCCCAAAACTAATCAGAGAAGCGCCTATCACAAAGAACCTAGAAACAAAATTTGAAGCAAAACGATTATTTATATCAAGAGTTATCGCGTTAGTACATACATACATATATACGTACACACAGAACCGGAGGACACATAAGCTCTCAGGCTTTGATAGCCTGTGAGCTAAAAATAGTCGCTGGGACGTACAGCGTCCCAACTTCGTAATAAAAAATTTTAAATACAGTATCATAAATTAGATTTAATTGCCAGTTAAAGTAGTACTAATATTATTCAAAAACGATATTTGTAAAATAACGCCGTGTATTTTAAAACGTTAGAATATACAGTATTCAATATAAAATTTTAATATTCAAGATAACACTATAATATTAGAAAGTGAATTTCAAACTATACGGGTGCATTTCAAACTATTAAAGTGATAAACAAATTTGCATACTATATATAACTATGCAAAACATAAGCACAACGTTTATCACTAAAAGCATTTAACAATAACTATTTTACAATAATGAACATATTTTTACTATAAGGAAGTCCTCTCACTAGTTCGTTTTTCAAATATCCCTTTTTTAAATAATAATCCTTGTGGTAAGTTTCTACAACATTCGCAATAGGTGTTGAAATTCTGGTTTTATAAAAGGAGACCAGTGAAACTCTGTATCAGATGAAAATTATTTTTCGATCAGCCTAGCTTTAAATTGCAGTAAAATTCTGTACTGTTGTTGGCAGTGTAAGAATAGTTACTAAAATTAGATGTAAAGCAAAAAAAGCTGATGGTTAAAAACTTATTTTAAAAAATCTTGCAAAATCAACAATCTATGTTTGAGATTCAAAATAAGTATTATTTAACGTTTCTTTTCTCCACTGCAAACATCAAAAGCATATATTTGTTACATAGTTTACATAGTTACGTTTTTATTAATTGGCATATGTCGTTCTAATTCTACACGTTAGTACAACACCGCTTTCTTAAGACAAATGTATTACACAATATAGACTCCATCTCAAAACATGCGCATCTCCGTCAACACAGAACCCCATTCTCGAATCCTCTTGAAAGAATTCAGCTGTGTACTGTTGCACTTACTTCTGCACAACTTCGTCAGTGCCTTCAAGTTCTCAATACTCTTCTTCTATAATGGCCCTTCTTTTCATTGCAGGTAACTAATGTATGTGCATGCAAGTAATTTATGCACCATTGAACTCGTTTATGCTTGGAACAAGTATTGATTATATATCAATATTTCATCAATTCCGCACTACCAACACTGTCTAGGCTGGATGACTGAGCAGGATTTTAAGAGTATTCTCTGTTCGAGAATTATAATTTGGGTCATTTTTCTTTCAAAAGGACTTCTCTGAAGAGGCAATCCTTCTATAGCAATAAGGTCAAAACAAACAAACAACCATTAATTCCCAGAAACCAGATGAGGGGGCTAGAATGACAGTGGAGTAAGTCAATCTATACTATTGTATAAAGAGGAAACGGTGACTGACTGACTGACTCATCAACGCCCAGCCGAAACTACTAATGTCAGGGTCACGAAATTTGGACTCCAGATTGCTGTTATGGCCTAGGCCAGCAATAAGAAGGGATTTTTGCAAATCCCCCCCCCTCCCAAAGGGGGATAAAGGCGGGGGGGTTCGAATGTTTTAGGTCATTTCGCCATAGCTCAGCAGCAGTTATAGATAGGAGCTCAAAAATCAGAAAAAAAATCTACTAAAAAAATGATTAAACACCTATTTCAGCGATTTTAGAAATTCCTCCCAGAAAGGAGTTAAAAGGGAGCGGTCGAATGTTTTAGGTCATTTCGCCATATCTCAGCAGCATTTACAGTTAGGAGCGCGAAAATCAGGAAAACAAATCTACTAAAAAATGATTAAAAACGTATTTCAACGATTTTAGAAATTCCCCCCCGTGGGTTAAAGGGGGGTGGTCGAATGGTCATTTCGCCATATTTCAGCAGAAGTTATAGGTAGGAGGTCGAAAATCAGGAAAACAAATCTACTAAAATGATTAAACATCTATTTCAGCGACTTTAGAAATTCCCCTCCCGGAGGGGGTTAAAGGGGGGTCGAATGTTTTAGGTCACTTCGCCATATCTCAGCAGCAGTTATAAGTAGAAGCGCGAAAATCAGGAAAACAAATATACTAAAAAATGATTAATCACCTATTTCAGCAATTTTAGAAATTCCTCCCAAAACATTTGACCACCCCCCCCCCTTTTTTTTATACCGCTAACCAGGCCCCTACTTGCCCGGCATGAATGCCTAGCTTAACGGGTTAGTACCTGGGATTTCCGCCCCGCACCCAGGTACTAACCCGTTAAGCTAGGCATTCATTCCGGGCAGGTAGGGGCCTGGTTAGCGGTATAAAAAAAAGGGGGGGGGTCAAATGTTTTTACATAATTTCGCCATATCTCAGCGGCAGTTATAGATAAGAGCGCGAAAATCAGGAAAACAAATCTACTAAAAAATTGATTAAACACGTATTTTAACGATTTTAGAAATTCTCCCCTGAAGGGGCTTAAAGGGGGTGGTCGAATGTTTTAGATCATTTCTCCATATCTCAGCAGCAGTTTTATGTAGGAGCGCGAAATTAAGGAAAATAAATCTACTAAAAAATGAATAAAACACGTATTTCAGCAATTTTGGAAATTCCCCCCAGAAGGTGGTTAAAAGGGGGGGGGTCGAATTTTTTAGGTCATTTCGCCATATCTCAGCTTTTATGTAGGAGGGAGAAATTAATTAAAACAAATCTACTAAAAAATTGGTTAAACACGTATTTCGGCGATTTTGGAAACTCCCCCCAGAAGGTGGTAAAAGGGGTATTCAGAAGTTTTGGGTCATTTCGCCATATCTCAGCAGCAGATTTAGATAGGAGCGTGAAATTCAGGAAAACACATTCTACATGAACACATATAGTTGCTGTGTCCTTCCATAGGTCGTGTATTATTCATTAGTTTCAATATGTACATAAACAGAAAAATTTATTTATCACATTTTTACAAGCTTTTAATTAAAGTTCAGAATTTCTAAGTATTGCAATTTTGTCTCACTCCCACTTTTATCCAATTTAGGAGACCTTTTTTAAAGTACCTACACTTCTCTACCGTACATTGTAGTCAACACATTGTCTATACCCGTGCAAAACCGGGACGGGCCGCTAGTATTTAATAATATGAGAAATGAAGGGTTTTGTGAAACTTGTATTGCCGTTGCATCGAGTGATCCAACTTTTTTTGCCCTATAGCGACTCACTAAAGTGAACTTCGATTTATTTGACTGTCACACGATAAATAAATTAATATATGTTCAGTGAAAATATAAATATCTAGATTTTTCAAAATTTTGACTTACTCCACTGTCGTTCTAACCCCCTCAAATATTGTTCTTGTTCTTTTATTAAACCATGGAATACGTATCGGTATTGTCATTAAGTAATGTTATTTTTGCAATAAACGGCAATTTTGAAAGAGAACGGATAAATAAACCTACTTAATTTTTGTCTGTACATTTACCCTTACCTTCAAGGATACGTTTACAACAAAAAAGAAGTATTTGAAAAAGTGGAATTAAGTAATTTTTTAAATCACCGATTCAAATGCAACACATCGTGTTTTCCGCGCAACTAATGTAACAGAAACAAATGTAGCCACAGGATACAAATGAAATTATTACCGGAAAAAATTTCTTGATTAATTTAGTTGGTGTTATAAATGAAAATTAATTTGAGCCACGTGAAGCGTTTCAAATTTTAAAAAGAAATAATTGAATTAGTACTATCATAAGAAAAATACATATAAAAGGAAAATGTTACAAATATAAATGAAAAAATTAAAAAAATTCCTTGGCGTTTCAGCGAACTACTATTAAACCGTAAAAAAATAGCAAATTTCTCAATGTTTTCTTATATAGGTTTCTTTTTCATTTTTACTTTCTTCTATCTATCTATCTTCTATATTATAAAGGACAAATGTGTCCGTGCGTAACGCTGACGTCATTTTACGAATGGCAGCACTTCACGATGGAATTTCGATTTTGCGACTTTCACTACTACAATTTTTTTAATTTCTAAACATCGCAAATTTTCAATTTTTACTCCGTTATATAGGAAAAAAAAATCTACTTTTGAATGCAATTTATTTGAAAATATATCTTAATTGACTGATTTATTATGGATTTTCAAAATAATTTTGAAGCATCAATTAACAGGCTATTAACTCCTGGCACGAAGCCAATATCACTTTTAATACATTTCAAAACTTTATTTGAATACATAATTTCATATAAAAATTATTTTTGGCATAGTTAGGGGGCAATCTAAAAATTATATTAAATGTAAAAAATCTGCTAGAGTTTTCAATTAAAATAACGGTTTTCATCTGTGTTTTGTAACCGGGGAAGCCCGGGTCTAATGCCCTAGTATTTTTAAAGGAAGAAAGTATTCGATTCCTGAAAATTTTCGACTTCCGGTTTTCGACGAATTTATACGTTTTAGAAGGTCCTGAACACGATTTGGCTGTTTTTAGAAAATGGCTGTCTGTGAGTCTGTCTGTCTGTATGTGACAAAATTTTTGTAGGCGCTCTATCTCAAGAATTAATGCTCCGAATTTGATAAAACTTTAGATTTAGTTAGACCCGGATATAAATTGGAGCTGATTAGGTTTTGGTGTAAATCGCCCAAGAGGTGGCGCTGCTATGCTAGATAATTCACGATTTTACCAATAGCTATATCTCAAGACCTAATGCACAGAATTTCATCAAACTTCAGATTCTGTCAGACCTTGACATAAATAGACGTTGCATAAGTTTTGGTGTAAATAACCCAACAGGTGGCGGTGCTATGCTACTTTTTACATGATTTTCATGAAAGCTATATCTCATGAAGTAATGCACAGATTTTCATTAAATTTCAAATTCAATTATACGTAGACAGAAGTTGTTGTTGATTAGGTTTTGGTGTAAATCTACCAACAGGTGGCGCTGCTATGCTGCATTTTTCTGGATTTGCGCAACTTAACGATAGTAATAACTGAAGAACTAATCCACGTAATTTAATAAATCTTTAGATTCAGTTAGGCCTTGAAATAAATTGGTGCTGATTCGTTAATGGTGTATGCAAAACCTGTATGAGATAGAAAAAAAGTTTTAGGATAGACACATCCGACTAGTTTTGGTGTGTATTACAAACGTTGTTTTGATGTTATAATAAAATTCTATCCTTTTATGTTGTATTATCTCATTAGAAAACAGTTTTTTACTTTTTGCAGTTAAAATAAAATAAGTTAATTGTGTTTTTATTGTTAAATGTGTTTTTATTTTCCTTACTGATGTTCATGTTTGAATTCGTTTTTTTTTCAAATATTTTACATATATATATATATATATATATATATATATATATTGTCGAAAGTTATATTTTATTTTAATACTGTCATCGATTTTACACCATTTTATAAAATAATATGCTGTATTTATTAAATACTAAGAAATGTCTTTTAAAATTAATAAAATTCGGCCCTAATTAAGAAGAGCTGAAATATTTTTAAAAATTAAATATAAAATTAAATAGTTTTAAAAGAGTCGCTTTGACAGTGACACAAACCAACACTTTTGTGCTTGACACAAAAACTGCCGAATATGTCATACAGGTTCTTCACTTGGGCTTTAGTCGAACATATGAATTTTGGATTTAAGCACTTTAATTGATTTCATTACTTAGCATAGTAATTGTGTGGATCTTTCTGGAATCCTGCATAATCTATCTTTTCTTTCTTTAATTTTTTATTGATATGTACGCACATTTTATTAAGGAAGAAGGAAAAATATCTTCTGTTTTCCATATTTGCGCCCGTCTAACGGAGAAGCATCAACATTTCTCTAATAGACTGCAGGCGGAAAAATTTCTAGTTCATGGCCGCATCTGGCCCGTGATGCATAAGTTTCCGATCTGTTCTGTAAAATGAAATTTAGAATAGTGGACAAGTTACAACATTAAATTTTCAAGAGCATTAAAATGTCTATAATCGTAATTTATCTTTTATTAATGGTATTAAAAAACACCAAAAGTTTAAAAATATTTATCATATTGTTAATATTTGTTTAATCCATATTACATTGGTTTCATATTTCATTGAAATTCAAATATGGTATGTTCAGATCATATGTTATGTAATCTAAAATACTGCTTAGGTGTTCCTCACACATTACATGAAAAAACTAGTCGGATGTGCTAATCTCAAAACTTTCTTAAACTGAAACAGATTTCGCATACACTAAAAAGAATCAGCACCAATTTATTTCAAGGTCTAACTGAATCTGAGTTTTATTAAATTCCGTGCATTAGTTCTTGAGACATGACTATTGCAAAAATCGTGTAAATCCTGCAGAATGCAGCATAGCAGCGCCACCTGTTGGAAGATTTAGACCAAAACCAAACCAACAACAACTTATGTTAACGTCTAACTGAATCTGAAGTTTGATTAAAATCCGTGCATTAGATCTTAAGATATAGTTATCGTGATAATAATGAAAAAAGTAGCATAGCAGCGCCACCTGTTGGGCATTTTGAACAAACATGTAAGCAGCATCTATTTATGTCAAGGTCTAACAGAATCTGAAGTTTGATGAAATACAGCACATTAGCTCTTGAGATATAGCTATCGTAAAAATCGAGAAAAATGCGGTATAGTAGCTCCACCTGTTGGGATATCTACACCAAACTTTAATCAGCGTCTATTTATGTCAAGGTCTAACTGAAACTGAAGTTTGATGAAAATAAACGCCTTAGTTCTTGAGATACAGCTATTGCAGAAATCGCGAAAGATGGAGCATAGCAGCGGCACCTGTTGGGCGATTTTCACCAAAAAGTAATCAACACCAATTCATATCCGGGACTAACTGAATATAAAGTTTTATTAAATTTCGTGCATTAGTTCTTGAGATAGAGCGCCCACAAAATTTTTGTCACAGACAGACAGAGTCACAGACAGACATTTTCTAAAAATGGTCAAATCGTGTTCAGTACCTTCTAAAACGTATTTATCCGTCGAAAACCGGAAGTCGAAAATTTTCATGAATCCAATACTTTCTTCTTGTAAACATAGAAGAAAGTAAAAATGGTAGATTATTATTTTACGCACTGTCTTACACATTGCCATTTAAATTTTGGGTGATATCATAATATAGTAGTGATAATATACATTAAAAATCCTGAAAGCAGGTAATTCAATTTTCAGAATGCTTTTACAAACTAAGCTATCGTTAACATAAAGGAAAGATAAATTATAAAACGGAAAAAAAAACTTTAAAAAAGTGATTAATATGATTTAATTATATTATTTCCCATTATTTAATTATAGTTATTACTTTATATATAATACAGTAGCAACTTATTATTTTGCCTCTCGTTATATAGCTCATTCGGATATATCGTTATTTTTATGCGTCCCCTTAAAAAAATAATAAAAGTTCCATTTAATCGTTTTTTTAATTAATCTTTTAAAATAAGTGTAATTATTTTAATTTATGTTATTTAAAAAATTGCCATATGGATATGAAAATATTTTGGAGACAAATATGCAGTATATACATTCCTAATTTACGCCTCCGCGTATATTTCGCTCTCTTTAGTTTTAAAATAAAATTATGGTAAGAAAAAAAAATTGCGTATTCTTCGCATCTATAATATGGACTAATTTAAATTAATGTAATGATTAATCCCATAGCATTTGTCCCAACAATTTTCATTTTACTATATTTCAGTTTAGATCTTAAAAACGAATTATTTATTTTTCCCCGCGTTTTTTCCTTATGTTGCTGATCTGCGTGCAAATGATATTGTATATATATCATTTATATGTATTTAACCCTTTCCGGCACAGTGGTCCTACTCCGGGAACACCTAATTTTAATTCCAAACTTGCATTCGGCACCAAGAATATTTTAATAATATTTCTCTTCTACGATGAAACTTAAAAGAAGGATTTCTTATTTTCTAAAAAAAAGTCGTTTGTAAATTTCGGTGTCAGTAAAGTAATTTCGCATTTTACGAACAGAATTTGTCTGTGCCGGAAAGGGTTAATCCTGTGATACAATTCTGCTGATTTGTTTACATTTGACATTTGACGGAGATTGCTTTGAGACCTATAAGGTCTGATCCTGTAGAATTATGAAATAGAATGATACATGTTTTTTATTCACAGAAACACATACATGACTTCGACAATTACATAAATCTTCTAGACAAGATAGCACAAGTTAATAGAAAAGAACTAACAGAGAAATAACAGAGAGTTACAGCCGGAAGCTCCACAAAGTGCGTGCAATGGAGCTGGCGGGCCTGTTTTTTGTAAAACCGTAATGTTCAGAAAAATAATAAGTTCACGGAGGTTTCAATATTCATAGTATATTGCTCTAAACAACAACAACAACAAAAATAACAGGTGCAGCTGGAAGTAAATTCGGAGTGAATTAAACCCAATATTAAACACAAAGAGAAATATGCTATAATTAAATTAATTAAATGTATATGAGTATTTGTGGATCCCAAATCCGGGAATATATCTGAATACAAAGTACTAAAATATTTTCTTGTTCAAAAGAGCAAAAAATGTTGTTATAGTAATTGCTTTTAACAAACCTATTAAACATTGCGCCTATTCGTTTCCAAATTTAGAGGGCATTTTTTCCAGATCATAGAATGTTCTTAGGCTTTTTTTAATTATTTTACAAAAACTACTCACGAACTGTTGAAACTCTTATACGTTTTTCTTAATCGTAATAAGTAATTCAATAAAATGTTATATTCATAATATACATAGTTGTATAATATATATATTTAAAAAAAAAAAAAAGAAATCTTATAATTCGCGAGTAAATGCGCTAATACATTTTCCGTCATCATATCGGAAATTCTGTTTTCAACAATTCTTAAATTTTTCATGCTCTCTTTTATTTAGCGTATTCGGATATATTGCTTTTTGCTTGTCCCATGGTATGCTTGATATAACCAGAAGAAATTGCATTATAAAATGGCCTCATTTTGCAAGTATGTAATGCTAGTGAATAAATTAGTAATATGAAATAATAAAAATACCTTTTTGAAGACACATTTGATAATTTAATTTTAAAAAAGGGTCACAATCTTTCATACCAGTACTTTTATACAGAAAAAATATTTTTTAATTTCAATTTCAAAATTTTGTTAAATTGTGAACATAGACAATTGCATGTCATGTAACTACTGCTGTAATAAGCAGTTGAAGTTTGAATAACTTATAAACCAGGCATGTCAAACACGTGGCCCGCGGAGCGCAAATGGCTCGCGCAGTCTTTGGCATTTTAACTGAGTTAAATTTAGTTGTTCGAACACGCATGACAAAATACACTTTGCTCGAACACAACTTCCACCAACCGTGGTCTTACAGATGGCGAACGACAGAAAAATATGTATATCGGTGTTACCAGTTAGGCAGGCTTTTTTTAATTCAGAATGCTACCACTATTTTTTAATAGTAATATTTGTTTTATTTATTCTGTCATTAAATAAGAAGAATATTTCTACAGCATGTGGCACCATTCTGTATTTTAAAAACCCTGCTCATCTGGCAACAGTGATGTATAGAGACAGATATAACTCTATTTTACATGTTAGCATAAAAATAAAAAAATGCGGAACAAAATCAAGCAATCTGAACTTAGCAAAACGCAGGTTATTGAGTTTGAAACTTTAAAGATTCGTAAATATTTTCAAGTATTTTACATATAATCTTTTTTTTGTCGAAAGTTATATTTTATTTTAACACTCTCCTCGATTTTACACAATTTTAGAATATAATATGCTGTATTTATTAAATACTAAGAAATGTATTTTAAAATTAATAAAATTCGGCACTAATTAAATAGAGTTAAAAGATTTAAAAAAATCAAAACATAAAATTAAATGGTTTTAAAAGATTCGCTTTGAAAGTGACACAAAGCAACACTTTTGTGCTTGACACGAAAACTCCGAATATGTCACCCAGGTTCTTCATTTGGGCTATAATCGAACATATGGATTTTGGATTTAAGCACTTTATTTACTTTCATTACTTAGCTCAGTAATTGTGTGGATCTTTCTGGAATCCTGCATGATCTTTCCTTTCTTTCTTTCATTTTTTATTGATATGTCTCATTATTCGGAGTAAAAAGTACACACATTTTATTGACAAACTCTCACACATCCCAGGATTTTAAAAAAAAAATTGTAAAATCTTTACCACCTAGGAATAAATATGATAAACTGGAAATAAACATAGCAGATTTTTTTAAACGTGATTTACATTATAATTATATTAAAAAGGAAACTGGATTTTGATGTTTTACATGTAGATACTGTTGAGTTTGAAAATAATATAGCATTACGAAGTGCTACAGCACAATGTATAAAGAAAACTCACAAAAATCTGGCTAACACCGGAAAGATAAACTGTCAGAATTGAAACTTATACTTCTTAAAAGAAAGTCAAAGCGGAGAAATGCCTTGAAGAAAATGCATTTGCTTTAAAAAAACTAATTATCCTTATTATGACATTAAATGTTCAGCTATTCAAAATCATTCACTATCCAAAATTGAAGAATTGATGTCTAAAACAATTAAATAAATTTGAAAATACTGTAAGCATAAGTACCATTGCTAGAAAGAATTTTTTTTATATAGCGGATATATTTACGAAAGCCAGTCATGTGCATAAAATCTTATAGTGGTTATAAACTTACATTATATTCGTACACACATGCTTAATCATCGTCAATCTAGAAAATATCTTGGAAATAATGGGTAGTGAAGATAAACCGATCTACCTTTTAATACAGATATTTGACGACTTTCCATCATAAAGTTTAAACTGTTAACTTCGAATTATTAAACAAGGTTACAATTTTCATTTTTAATCGACAAATTTTAAAAAAAATCTGATTTATTAAAATACCACGAATAGACAAAATACTTGGAGTTTTCATTTGAAATTAAAAAGCACCTGAGTAAATTTCAACTTCAAGCAAATTTCATAATGCTACTTTGCCATTTGATAGTATTAGCGTTTTTAAACATAATTTATTACTTTGATAAACATTTGGGATACAATTTTTAATAAAAGAAAGTGTATTTAATTTTAAATGTCAGTATTATTACAAAAGTCATCGGAGTAAAAAGTTTCAGAACATACTAAAAATATATTAAAAAGTAATTCAAGAGAAGATATTTGAATTTTAAAAATTTGAAAATCAGTTTAAAATATTTATTTTACTTCTAATGATTGATGTTGAAATTTTTCTTCAGAATTTATTACTGCAATTAACCAATATTCAGTGCGATTCCATATTGGTGCGAAAATATATGGATATGAAGGTTTCCAAATTTCTGTAATTATTAATCATTCGACCGATTTTTTAAACTATAGTGTACAATTAGGTAGATTTTTGCCATGTTCGGTAGCGCACTTTTATACCACATCATTGCGTGGCTGCCAACCTTTTGTTATTTTTTAAAAGTCAAATAAACATAATTTCTACCAGAGAATGCATTTGATAAAATAAGTCAAATATCATAGCGCATAGATACAACACACATTTTATTAAATAAAATTTCTGTTTCAATATATGATGATTTTTATTTTTTACTTGAAGAAAACATGGAAGATTGACAGCTTTGCTTTTGCTAGATCAAGATTAGCAGACCAGCGTGTGCAACCAATTTTTTAACTAAATACAATTCAGAAAATTCAATTAATTTATATAGATTTAGTTGATGAAAAATAAATTTGAATATATTTTCAAAAAATAAGATAAATTAAACTATGTATACTAATAACGTTGGAACTTTGCGTGAATATTTCTTTAACAAAGCTGTGTTTTGTACGTACAAATTTTATTTTGTGCAATGGGAATAATATTATGTACTTTTTCTATGCAGCCCCCGGCTTTGTATATAATACTTAATTTGGATGCGGCGGTAAACGAGTTTGACTTGCCTGATTTAAAGGGTCTTGTACCTTTTAAGCGCGACGAAAATCGAGAAAAATAATCAAAGTTTGAATTAGCGTATTTTCAAAACCTTTGTATGTATAAACATAAAATTTTGATTATTAATTTAATAGATTGTGCTATTTAATATAATACTATTAGAAACTAACTAATATTTTACTCAATTTATGCATTATTGAAATTAAAATACCCCTTTTTTTTAACTCCGTAAGTCATTGCGCGCATGATATATTGAGAATGTATGCATGGATTGTTATGAAATTTGAAACGACAAATAAAGATAAGGAGATATTTTGAGAATAAAGAAACTTTCAATCAGAAAATGTTGCGAATCATGTATCATAATATCGTCGCTACCATGTCAAACTATGAAGTGAAAAAATGCATTTCATTACTTTTAAATATGGGCTGATTGTCACCATTAAAATTCATTAGAATTCTTCACCAGTGTTGTTAGTTTGGCCTCCTTTTTCATTCAGAAATTTCCAATATAAAATTTTGCTTCATTTAATGACAGACATTTCGTGTTTACTTAAAGTAATTTTTTCACTCAAAATTTACGTCATGAATTCGACATCTCTGAGAAAAGGAAAAGTCCAAATTGACAAGCGTGTTTTTTCCAGAAATCTCATTTATATTCTTACTAGGCTAATAAAATTTAGTGGTGACAATCGGCCAAATTTTAAAAGTAATGAAAAATGAAATTTTTCACATTCGATAGTTTGACATGGTAGAGACAATTTGGTGAATGTTTTTTCCTGTGTACAGACGAAATTCTCATTCACGTTTCTGAAAGACTGATGTTACTTATCGCGTTTAATCGTAACATACTATTCACAGGATATATAGCAAAAAAATTTCTCTTTTTTTAAGTTTGGTTATTCTCTGCCATAGAGCAATGCGAGATGCATTGCCCAACACTACTTCAATTTAGCATCAGCCACAACCGCAGCAAGTTGTGTGCGTGTAGTAACCCGGCAGAAGGGGCCGATTTTAGAATCAATGTTACAGCGCCTAGAATACATAGTGTGGAAAACGGCTACAAAATAGCACTAAAAAATTTAATCCGATAAATGTAGAACAAAGCTGAAAATATATTGGGTCAATCGCAGCAACATCTTTCAGCAGTGGCGTAGACAGGGTGGAGGTCCAGATGGTTTGGATACTACTAATTTTATAAAAATATTTTTGCCTTATCTAATCAGAGAATTTTTTGCTATATTGAAGGCGAAGAAAACTTTATAACATTACCTGTTTCTAGAGCATTTGGACCTCCCTCTCTGGCTACGCTACTGTATGCTAGCTCTTTTCAACGCAAATATTGTATAAGAATCGAACTGAGAAAACGTTTCAGCTGGCGGTAAATATTTTAAATAATTAAATAATACCCTATTTCCTTTGACTTGGGTAGTGATTTTCATAAGCTTTGAAAATATGAATGATATTGATCATGGCCAAAAAACGTGATACGCATTCTTTTGTGCCTGGTTGCAGTACTCGATACAAGACAGCAAACTAGAAACTATCCCTATTTAGCATACCAAAGGCTGAATCTCTGCAAGAGGAGTGGAAAATATTAATTCCCTGATATGATAAAAAACTAACTTCAAAATCAGTTACATCTGAAATATATACTTACAAGAAGATTTTATTAACAGAAATTATGTTCATGTTGTCAATAGTGAAACGGTTACTTTTGCGAGAGGTAAATCTATTTTTAAAGCAGATGTCGCTGCGATCGCCCTATTATTGTACCGCATCGTTGCACGTTTATCGGCTACAAATTTTAGCACTTTTTAAAGCATTACCAGTTTGGCTTTTTTTTAATTATTATTCCGAAATTTCGTATTCAAACCAGAAATTCCCTATCATGTCCTTTTCCTTACTTATTGGCAGATATTTCGTGACTTCTGAAAGTAAAAAATTAATGATTCAGAATTTCCGGCTGGTATTCGAAAATTTTGAATTAAACAACGATAAAACCGTTTTCCACACTATGTATTCTAGGCGCTGTATTAACACTAGAATGACGGTGAGGGGCCATTTTGGCCCCTACCAAAAGAAAAGAATGTCGATTCGAACCAGATATTTCTTCATACAATAAGTTACCGTAATTTCCGGCGTATAATCCGCAGCTCAAAGAGTCGTTTTTCGACCCAGAAATTTTATTCAATAATTGTAGTTAAATATTTACAGCGATCTTTTAAGTTACATTTTATAAAATAATATTTCTGGGTCGAAAAACGACTCTTTGAGCTGCGGATTATACGCCGGAAATTACGGTAAATATGCACCGTACAAAAATATGTTCAATGAATAAATTAAAAGTCCTAAATAAAAATTCTGGTGTGAAATATTTTTATGAAACTTGTGTAAAATTTCCCGTTGTTCTAGTGTTAACGTTTCACGACAAAGCTAATTTGTTAATATATTTTTCCCATTTGGCTACAATTTATTTTTGCTGATTAGCAGAATTGTAAAGTTTGATTATAAATCAGCG
This sequence comes from Maratus michaelseni, assembly GCA_963931845.1. Taxonomy (NCBI): domain Eukaryota; kingdom Metazoa; phylum Arthropoda; class Arachnida; order Araneae; family Salticidae; genus Maratus; species Maratus michaelseni. Next base: position 213,235,983 of record OZ007595.1, on the reverse strand, counting down.
AAATCCCAGCTTAGCAGTAAGACAAAAATGCATAAGATCACAACGATGAATTGAAAAAAACATTGGTTCACTGTATTGGTTTTTATACGTTGTAAATTATATAAACAATCTCACGCGTGGTTTTCAATTTAACCTTTTCAGAGTTGCCAAGTCTCCGGCTTTTTGGACACCAGTATTTTAGTACAGAAAATGTTTTTTTATCTAATCGGAACATTCTGCGATTTAAAAGAACAACATTTTCGCTATGATAATACTGGTGTGCAAAAAGCCGGAGACTTGGCAAGTCTGCCTTTTAACCGTAACTCTGTGGCACTTACGATTTATAATTATTTCTCAAGCACATGATTTGTGTCAGATTTATTTTCACACGAATCATACCCGTCATGACAGCTATCACTGTACGGAATTTAATTGTCATCGGCCGAACAATTTAAAAGGAATAGTGGCACAATGAAACCATTGACTGGACGCATAAGAAATTCGCTGGCAAGTGTTTTTTCACTATTAACTGTTTTTTGTGGTCAAAGGTGTCAACTATTTTCTTGCCCCCCCCCTCCTCCCACTAACTAAACTCTTATGCGTACACCTATGCCAACATCAATATACTGTGTGCGCCAAATGTTCGTTAAAACTTCAAAAATTCATTAAAAGAAACAAATGGTGCTAAAAAATTGCCGTTTGCAGGAACGGGATTAGAGGGATATTGGATTTTTTTTAACAAAAAAAGGGTTAAAAAATTACCGTTACATGGCGCTGCATGCATAATATGTAACATATTTATACAAATCAGGCTGTCAATATTGCCCCTCAACTCACACTGATTCTTCATTGGATGCCAGCAGTGTGCTATAGCTACCAGATCAAGAGCTGTTGGTTAAACTCTTTTACAAGAATGGGGAATCGGCAACTGGCGCATTGCGAAAATTCTGCACGGCAAAATGACTGAAGACGAGAAAAGGGCATGTTTCATGTGCTGGGATACTGAAGCTTGTCAGACGCTTCGCTGAAATGGGTCTTTGACTATATGCCGAATTTGCATACATCTGCTTCATATAACGCATGCCAGCACCCTCTATTGGTAATTTTTTAATCACAGAGTATTTTTGTTATTATAAAGAAGAAAAATCGATCTTACTTTAATCCTATTCCTGCAAACTGCAGTTTTTTAACATCATTTGTTTCTGTTTAATGGATTTTTAAAGTCTTAACGAATTTACGGCGTACCCGGTATGTTGGATTGCGCATATTTATACAAATGCACTCTATGCACACCCATTTAAAAAATATATAAAACCAGTGGGCCTGTACGAAGAAAAAACTGTATAAATAAAATACCTTCGTCTCTGAGAAGGTGTATTTTGTTTTGAAAAATACGAATATTAACCTTTACAAAAAAAATTCAGGACTGCACAGAAAAAAAAAAAAATAATTTGGGTCGAAAGATTTTTAGGGATGTGCCCAAATTGGGCTATGCCTGTTTTGGTTACCACTGTGTATCCGTTTTGGGCACTGTTAAATACCAATTTTCAAAAAAAATTTTTTTTTAAATGGGTTATTAACATTTATTGATCTCTATTATCCCGTCGACCACTTTTCATAATAAAAAACTATCGCCAAACTGTAAGATTAAACGCCAAAAATGCAGTCCCATTTACTTGATATCAGAAGCATTATACGTGTTTGTTTCAGTGGCGTAGCCAGGGTGGGGGGGGGGGGTCCAAATGCTCTGGATACCAGTAATATTGTAAAGTTTTCTTTTCCTTGAAAATTGCATAAAGTTCGTTGATTAGATATGGCTAAGAAATCTTTATAAAATTAGTGGTATCCAGAGCATCTGGACCCCCCCACCCTGGCTACGCCATTGTTTGTTATGTTATCAAGTGGTTTTTAATTCGACATTTGCGTGTATTTTTCATTATGTTTCACTGATTTATTAGTTACTAGCTGTTACCCGTGACTTCGTTCACGCAACATTAAAAGAAGAATAAATACATTAATTAAGCAAAATATTTCACTCCCGAAAATTAAAAACGTTAATAATTAACTAACTATTTATCACATTTCATAGGAGACAATACGGTACCTTGACATATCTCAGTCTTAAAAAAGTAAAATTTTGTGCCAAATAATCGCGAAAATGAAATTGCAACCAGTGCAAAAAGGAGGGCCAAATAAAATCGTGGAAATAGACGAATTGGGTAAAAACAAATGTCAATTTTACCTGATAAACAATTTTACTTTTAAGTCCTTTGTGAAACGTTTTAACATCCTTCAAAAAAACAAAAACATTAATTGGAAATAGTATATGCTTTTTCTTTAAATTCAATTCCGCCTACTTGGTTTAATGTATAGTTGAAACACATCTTGTTTTCTAAATGACAGTATGTTGACAGGGAATTTTTGTTCTCCAGAATAAATTGATTCATGAAGTTTGAATATGTGAAAATATGTTTTTATTTTTCGGATAATTTACTGAAATCAAGATTTTTTTTTCACCATCCATTCAAAGTGAAAATAAATTCTGCTTTTCAGTTTTAATGAGAAAATGGTGTAAAAAATATACTGATATGTTTTATTTCTCCTTTTTTATACAGTTTTATTACATAGTTTTTGGTGAAAATCTCCCGACAGGTGGCGCTGTTACTCTGCATTTTTCGCAATTCCGCAATAGCTCTAACTCAAGAACTCAAGAACTGATGCACTTATTTTCATCAAAATTCAGATTTCGTTAGACCTTGACATAAATAGAAGCTGATTACGTTTTGGTGTATATATTCCAACAAAAAGATTTCCATTTGAATAACAGCATTTAAAAGATTAAACAAAGTAAATTTTTCTGATTGAAAAAAGTGGTGTTTAAAAATTAACAGTAAGAGCGGACATTTTGGAAAGAAGGAATTTTTCCAGTGCTGTTATCAATGAAATGTTTCGTTTGTTTATTTTTAAGAAATATAGATTAATACAGAACGACACGATTCTTAACCATTGTTAAACGGCGGGAATCAAAATACAAATTTCAAGCAATTATTTTCTTTTTTTATTAGAAACAAAGTAGTAAAAGGGTTAAAAGTGTATATTATGTTAAAGGAAAATAGTGTCCCATTAGCATTTAATATTCTTTTCTGAAAAAATTGTTCGTAGTGAAGGAGCAATTACATATTTGAAAGAAAAATTATCTGATTAATCTTGCACTAAATTTTATTCTGATTCTCTTTTATCGGAATCGAATTCAAATTAAGAGCAAACGTGCGAATAATTTGTCTGTTTTCGGAAATTATCTTAATGTAAAGTAACTATTTTAAATGGTACTTTTATAAGCAAATACAAACATTTTATCATTTTTTAAATAAATTTTTATGTATTTGTAATTTTAATGTAATGTAATTTTTTTTTAAAAAAAGATGTTCCTAATGCATTAAAATATTTGCTTTTTTTCGTTAATGCAACATTTATCAAGATTTTGATAAAAAAAATTAACTAAGCTAATCAGTTTGAATTTTTTGTTAATTTCTTTATTGTTGTATATTTTTTAAAAATCATGTTAAGTAAAAAAAGCTTTCTCGTACATATTTTATTAAAAAAAAAAAAAAATTAGTTGTATGTGACCAAAATCATACGATCAAGCAAGCCGTTCAAACATTTTCCGTAAAATATCAAAGCAACAGTTCTAGGTAGCAAAATACACTTAAAAAAGAGAAAATATGCCTTTAGGCTGGATATATATAATATTTTGGTACTTTTATCTTATCCGGACACGAGAGATAAAACGTCAAATAAGGTTTTAATTTTCATCTTTTCCTCAGTAAGTATTTCCTATTGTATTTCACGTAGGTTTCTGAAATATGATGCTTGATTGTTATTCCAGTATTTTAGTAGCAGAATTATAAATAAAATGATAGGCTTGAGAACAAAGGCGAAGCAAACCGTAATATTTTTTTTTCCAGAAAAATGCATTCCGCCTGCAATACAACTAGCACAGGAATATGTACGATGTTAAATTTTCTTAAAATAAGAAAAACATGCTTTTTCATTTTTACTTTCTTCTATATTTTTACAAGATGAAAGTACTCGATTCCTCAAAATTTTCGACTTCCAGTTTTCGACGGATTTATACGTTTTAGAAGGTCCTGAACACGATTTGGCTGTTTTTAGAAAATGCCTGTCCGTGAGTCTGTAAGTCTGTCTGTATGTGACAAAATTTTTGTGGGCGCTCTATCTCAAGAATTAATGCTCGGAAATTAATAAAACTTTTGATTCAATTAGTCCCGGATATACATTGGTGCTGATTAACTTCTGATGTAAATCGCCCAACAGGTGGCGCTGCTATGCTACATATTTCACGATTTTAACAATAGCTTTATCGGAAGAACTAATGCACAGAATTTCATCAAACTTCATATTCTGTTAGACCTTGACATAAATAGACGTTGCTTACGTTTTGGTGTAAATTGACCAAAAGGTGGAACTGCTATGCTCCTTTTTACATGATTTTCAGGATAGCCATATCTCATGAACTAATGCACACATTTTCATCAATTTCAAATTCAATTATACGTTGACAAAAGTTGTTGTTGATTGGATTTTGGTGTAAATCTAGCAAGAGGTGGCGCTGTGATGATGCATTTTTATGGATTTACGCAATTTTAGCGATAGTAGTAAATGAAGAACTAATATACACGGAATTTAATAAAACTTTAGATTCAGTTAGACATTGAAATAAATTGGTGCTGATTCGTATTTGGTGTATGCGAAACCTGTATGAGATAGAAAATAGTTTTAAGATAGGCACATCCCACTAGTTTTGGTGTGTATTACAAACGTTCTTTTGATGTTATAATCAAATTCTATCGTTTTATGTTATATTCTCTCATTAAAAAGCTGTTGTTTACATTTTGCATTTTAAATAAAATAAGTTAATTGTATTTTTATTTTTAAATGCGTTTTTATTTTCCTTACTGATGTTCATGTTTGAATTCGTTTTTTCAAGTATTTTACATATAACTTTTTTTTTGTTTTCTGTCGAAAGTTATATTTTATTTTAATACTCTCCTCGATTTTACACCATTTTAGAAAAAATTATGCTGTATTTATTAAATACTAAGAAATGTATTTTAAAATTAATAAAATTCGGCACTAATTAAGAAGAGTTGAAATAGTTAAAAAATCAAAATATAAAATTAAATAGTTTTAAAAGAGTCGCTTTGACAGTGACACAAACCAACACTTTTGTGCTTGACACAAAAACTCCGAATATGTCATCCAGGTTCTTCACTTGGGCTTTAGTCGAACATATGGATTTTGGATTTAAGCACTTAAATTATTTTCATTACTTAGCTTAGTAATTTTGTGGATCTTTCTGGAATCCTGCATGATCTTTCTTTTCTGTCTTTCATTTTTTATTGATATGTACACGCATTTTATTAAGGAAGAAGAAAAAATATATTCTGTTTTCCATATTTGCATCCGTCTAACGGAGAAGAAGAAAAATTTCTCTAATAGACTGCGGACGGAAAAATTTCTAGTTCATGGCCGCTTCTGGCCCGTGATACATACGTTTCGGATCCGTTCTGTAAAATGAAATTTAGAATAGTGGACAAGTTACAACATTAAATTTTCAAGAGCATTGAAATGACTATCAACGTAATTTATCTTTTATTACTGATATTAAAAAACACCAAAAGTTTAAAAATATTTATCGTATTGTTAATATTTGTTTAATTCATATTACACTGGTTTCATACTTTATTTAACCCCTTAATCGTCGTGCCCGAGACATTCACGGGCAGCGTAGTATGCGCCTGTTTTATTCAGATTGTTTGATTCACACCAGTTTTTTTTAAATAGTCTTATTTGCTTTATTCCCGCATTATTGTATCTATCTATTAAATAAGACGAACATTTCTACTTAAAAAAACTAGTGGTAATCAAGCAATCTGACTTTTTAAAAAGTAGCCTACACTGAAAGAGCGCGACGATTAAGGGGTTAAATTCAAATATGGTATGTTCAGTTCATATGTTATGTAATCTAAAATACTGCTTAGGTGTTCATCACATCTTTATTATTAATGTTCGGATACGTCTGTGTGTCTGTGTGTGTGTTCGTGTGTGTGCCTGTACGTGGAAAAACTCTGCAACCGTAGCGAGTAGCGAAGCGCTTTTTGTTTCAAAAAATTCGGAAAAATCCCGGGATTGGTGATACTCAGTATCGAAGAATTCGGCCCCTAATTAAGAACGTTATTAATTAAAAACCTCATCAAAATTAGCAAATCAAGAAACAGTTTTATCGAAACCCGAAAAGAAAATTTCCGTTTTGATAATCGCAGACACCCAAATTGTCTTTTTTTAACGCATCATCGAATAAAGAAAAATCTGCCGGAGGTATCGATCCGAAAATCGGGGTACACACGCGGCAGATTTTTGTCGTTCCAAAAAGTCAAATTTTTTGAAATTCGGACAGTAACTTTTCTTTATTTCGGCCAAAAACTGACCAGACATCCAACATTGACCCCAGACGGGAAAAAGGTTGCTGTAAAGAATGCCGGGTTGACACATCCGAGATCAAATCGCTCCATTCCTTTTTTAAACAAGTGGAAATAATGACTCTACATTCACGAAAATTTGCACACATGTGTAAAAAAAAATCGCAAATTCAACAAAAAAAAATTCATAAAAATCGACCAATAACATTTAAAGATATCAATTAAAACTCATTAATGAGAATGAAAAATGAATTTATTTCTAATTCAACTGGGTAGAAGTAAAATATTTGCAGGCGTTGTCATCAGACATCCGGACGCCTTTCTGCCAAAAGAGATAAATTGATAAAAAGATGCATTTTAAAATGATTCCAGTTTTTATTGGCAATATATATATTTTTTAAATATCGGATTTTCGATTCTGAAAAATATGAATCCTTGCTCTGAGTGATCTGGCATTTCAGGGATTCAAAAAATTTTCGAATTCCGACCATAATTTTTGATTTTAGCAAAATCCCGATTTTTGTATAGGGGAAAAAAAAGAAGCTAAGGAATTAGCTATTTCTTTTCAAAATATCTCCCGTCGTATCGGTCCCATCGCGAAGCGGTATGGCTCATTCGACTCGACATCAATAGCGCTTACACATTTTAGTTTCCAGTTCCACCACCAGGGGTCGCTTCCGTAAATCTGGGTTCTATGGGCCCGATTATTACGGGGTTTGGCTCTTTCGACTTGATTTCAATAGCTTTACAAATTTGGGTTATGTTCGCATAGAACAGATTGCGTCCCCTGGTGGTGGTAGGTGTAATTAGAGAATTTTGCCACTAACTCGGGTTCTATGGGTCACATCACGACGCGGTTTGGTTCATTCAACTCGGCATCGATAGAGCTTATCGATTTCAGTTCGTTTTTTCACCACCAGGGGGCGCTTTCCTATCTCCGGTTGTATGGGCACGAAGACGACGGGGTATGGCTCATTCGACTCGACATCGAAAGCCTTAAGGATTTCAGTTATGATCGTATAAACAGATTGCGTCACCAGGTGGTGGAAGGTGGAACTAACGTATGCTGCAGCGCGTGCGCAGCACGACCGCTATACGGTGCCGCAGGCAGCGGTGACCCGAGCCTATTCGATGTGCAATTTAAGGGATTATCAGGTGCGTGTGTAGCACGACCGGTATACGGTGCCGAAGGCAGCGGGGACCAGGGTCGGAGGTTCGTTCGGTTAGAGGTTTGTACTATTCAATGTGCAAATTAAGGGATTATCCGGTGCCGAAGGCAACGGGGACCCGGTTTGGAAGTTCGTTCGGTTCGAGGTGGATGCGAGCAAGAGGGTCGTTCGTTTCGATGTTTTATAAAAAAAGGAGTTTTCAAAATACGTAAATTAGGGGCCGACGTAAATTAGCGGCCCGCTAGCGGGCGAAGCCAGCTAGTATTACATGATAAAACTAGTCGGATGTGCCAATCCCAAAACTTTCTTCTATCTGAAACAGATTTCGCATACACTAAAAAGAATCAGCACCAATTTATATCAAGGTCTAACTGAATCTAAAGTTTTATTAAATTCCGTGCATTAGTTCTTGAGACATGACTATTGCAAAAATCGTGTAAATCCTGCAGAATGCAGCATATGCGCGCCACCTGTTGGAAGATTTAAACCAAAACCTAATCAAAAACAACTTATGTTAATGTCTAACTGAATCTGAAGTTTGATTAAAATCCGTGCATTAGTTCTTAAGATATAGTTATCGTGATAATAATGAAAAAAGTAGCATAGCAGTGCCACCTGTTGGGCATTTTACACAAACACGTAAGCAGCATCTATTTATGTCAAGGGCTAAAAGAATCTGAAGTTTGATGAAATTCCGTGCATTCGTTCTTGAGATATAGCTATCGTAAAAATCGAGAAAAATGTGGTATAGCAGCGCCACCTGTTGGGATATCTACACCAAACTTTAATCAGCGTCTATTTATGTCAAGGTCTAACTGAACCTGAAGTTTGATGAAAGTAACCGCACTAGTTCTTTAGATACAGCTATTGCGAAAAGCGCGAAAGATGGAGCATAGCAGCGGTACCTGTTGGGCGATTTGCACCAAAAACTAATCAGCACCAATTCATTTCAGGGACTAACTGAATATAAAGTTTTATTAAATTTCGTGCATTAGTTCTTGAGATAGAGCGCCCACAAAATTTTTGTCACAGACAGACATTTTCTAAAAATGGTCAAATCGTGTTCAGAACCTTCTAAAACGTATAAATCCGTCGAAAACAGGAAGTCGAAAATTTTCATGAATCCAATACTTTCTTCTTGTAAAGATAGAAGAAAGTAAATATGTAGATTATATTATTTTACGCACTGTCTTACACATTGCCTTTTCAAATTTTGGTTGGTATCATAATATAGTGGTGATAATATACATTAAAAATCCTAAAAGCAGGTATTTCAAATTTCAGAATGCTTTTACAAAATAAGCTATCGTTAACATAAAGGAAAGATAAATTATAAAACGAGAAAAAAAACTTTAAAAAAGTGATTAATATGATTTAATTATATTATTTCCCATTATTTAATTATAGTTATTATTTTATATATAATACAGTAGCAACTTATTATTTGGCCTCTCGTTATATAGCTCATTCGGATATATCGTTATTTTTATTCGTCCCCTTAAAAAAATAATAAAAGTTCCATTTGATCGTTTTTTAATTAATCTTTTAAAATAAGTGTAATTATTTTAATATGTGTTATTTAAAAAAGTGCCATATGGATATGAAAATATTTTGGAGACAAATATACACCATGTACATTCCTAATTTACGCCTCCGCGTATGTTTTGCTCTCTTTAATTTTCAAATAAAATTATGGTAAGAAACAAAAATTTGCGTATTCTTCGCATCTATAATATGGACTAATTTAAATTAATGTAATGATTAATCCCATAGCATTTGTCCCAACAAATTTCGTTTTACTATATTTCAGTTTTTATCTTAAAAATGAATTCTTTATTTTCCTCCGCGTCATTTCCTTATGTTGCTGCTCTGTGTGCAAATGATATTGTATATATATCATGTATATGTACTTAATCCTGTGATACAATTCTGCTGATTTGTTTACATTTGACATTTGACGGAGATTCCTTTGAGACCTATAAGATACAAGGCTGTTTTGCTCGAATGATGCATGTTTTTTATTCACAGAAACACATACATGACTTTGACAATTACATAAATCTTCTAGACAAGATAGCACAAGTTAATAGAGAAGAACTAATAGAGAAATAACAGAGAGTTACAGCTAGAAGCTCCACAAAGTGTGTGCAATGGAGCTGGCGGGCCTGTTTTTTGTACATTCGTAATGTTCAGAAAAATAATAAGTTCACGGAGGTTTCAATTTTCATAGTATATTGCTCTAAAAAAAACAACAATAACAAAAATAACAGGTGCAGCGGGAAGTAAATTCGAAGTGAATTAAACCCCTATTCAATATTAAACACAAAGAAAAATATGCTATAATTAAATAAATTAACTGTATATGAGTATTTGTGGATCCCAAATCCGGGAATATATCTGAATACAAAGTACTAAAATATTTTCTTGTTTAAAAGAGCAAAAAATGTAGTTATAGTAATTGCTTTTAACAAACCTATTAAACATTTATGCTTATTCGTTTCAAATTTAGAGGACATTTTTTCCCGATCATAGAATGTTCTTAGGATTTTTTTAATTCTTTTACAAAAACTACTTACGAACTGTTGAAACTCTTATACGTTTTTCTTAATCGTAATAAGTAATTCAATAAAATGTTATATTCATAATAAACATAGTTATATAATATATATATATATTTTTTTACTCCAAGATTTCTTTTGAAATAAATAAATGATCTAAACTGAAACAAAAAAAAAAAACTCTCGTATTTTTCACATACCTAATTTTAATGTTTTCAATTCAAAAAAAAAAAAAAAAAAAAAAAGAATGTTCATAATTTGCGAGTAAATGCGTAATACATTTTCCTGTTTGTCACCATAACTGAATTTCTTTTTTCAACAAATCTTAAATCTGTTTATCTTAAATTTTTCATGCTCTCTTTTATTTAGCGCATTCGGATATATTGCTTTTTGCTTGTCCCATGGTATGCTTGATATAACCAGAAGAAATTTCTTTATAAAATGGACCCATTTTGCAAGTATGTAATGCTAGTGAATAATTTAGTAATATGAAATAATGAAAATACCTTTTTGAAGATATATTTGATAATTTAATTTTTAAGAAGTTTAATTTAAAAAACAAACCAGTATTTTTATACAAAAAAAATATTTTTAAATTTCAATTTCAAGAATTTAGTTATTGCTTCTCCACACTGAGAACATACGTCAAGTAAGTACTGCTGTAATAAGCAGTTGAAGTATGAACAACATTTAAACCAAGCACATCAAACGCGTGGGCCGCGGACCACAACTGACCCGCTAAGCCTTTGGCATTTTAACTGAGTTTAATTTAGTTGTTAGAACACGCATGACAAAATACACTTTGCCCGAACAGAATTGCACCAACCGTGGTCTTACAGATGGTGAACGTCAGAAAAATATGCATATCAGTGTTACCTGTTTGGCGGGCTTTTTTTAATTCAGAATACTATCACTATTTTTGAATAGTAATATTTGTTTTATTTGTTCTGTCATTAAATAAGAAGAATATTTCTCTTCAGAATGTGGCAGCATTCTGAATTTTAAAAACCCTGCTCATCTGACAACAGTGATTTATAGAGACAGATATAACTCAATTTTACATGTTAGCATAAAAATAAAAAAATGCGGAACAAAATCAAGCAATCCGAACTTAGCAAAACGCGGGTCATTGAGTTTGAAACTTTAATGATTCGTAAATTTTTCCCACGTATTTTACATATAATTTTTTTTTTCTGTCGAAAGTTATATTTTATTTTATTACTCTCCTCGATTTTACACAATTTAGAATATAATATGCTGTATTTATTAAATACTAAGAAATGTATTTTAAAATTAATAAAATTCGACACTAATTAAGAAGAGTTAAAATATTCAAAAAATCAAAATATAAAATTAAATGGTTAAAAGAGTCGCTTTGAAAGCGACACAAATCAATTCTTTTGTGCTTGACACGAAAACTCCGAATATGTCACCCAGGTTCTTCATTTGGGCTTTAATCGAACATATGGATTTTGGATTTCAGCACTTTATTTACTTTCATTACTTAGCTCAGTAATTGTGTGGATCTTTCTGGAATCCTGCATGATCTTTCTTTTCTTTCTTTCATTTTTTATTGATATGTACACACATTTTATTGACAAACTCTCACACATCCCAGAATTAAAAAAAAAAAAATTGTAAAATCTTTACCACCTAGGAATAAATATGATAAACTGAAAATAAACATAGCAGATTTTTAAAAGGTGATTTACATTATAATTATTTTAAAAAGGAAACTGGATTTTGATGTTTTATATGTAGATACTGTTGTGTTTGAAAATAGTACCGTAATTTCCGGCGTATAATCCGCACCCCCCGAAATTTTATTCAATAATTGTAGTTAAATATTTACAGCGATCTTTTAAGTTATATTTTATAAAATAATATTTCTGGGTCGAAAAACGACTCTTTGAGCTGCGGATTATACGCCGGAAATTACGGTATAACATTACGAAGTATTACAGCACAATGTATAAAGAAAACTCATAAAAATCTGGCTAACACCGGAAAGATAATCTGTCAGAATTGAAACTTATACTTCTTAAAAGTAAGTCAAAGTGTAGAAATGCCTTGAAGAAAATGCGTTTGCTTGAAAAGACTAATTATCGTTATTATGATATTAAATGTTCAGCGATTCAAAATCATTCACTATCCAAAATTGAAGAAATGATGTCTAAAACAATTAAAAAAATTTAAAATATACTGTAATCTTAAGTACCATTGCTAGAAAGAATTTTTTTTGTATAGCGGATAGATTTACGAAAGCCGGACATGTGCATAAAATCTTATAGAGGTTATAAACTTACATTATATTCGTACGCAAATGCTTAATCATCGTCAATCTAGAAAATATCTTGGAAATAATGGGTAGTGGAGATAAACCGATCTACTTTTTTATACATATATTTGACGACTTTCCATCATAAAGTTTAAATAGTTAACTTCGAACTGTTAAACAAGGTTACAATTTCCATTTTAAATCGACAAATTTTAAAAAATCTGATTTATTAAATGACCACGAATAGACAAAATACTTGGAGTTTTCAGTTGAAATTACAAAGCACCTGAGTAAATTTCAACTTCAAGCAAATTTCATAATGCTACTTTGCCATTTGATAGTATTAGCGTTTTCAAACATAATTTATTACTTTGATAAACATTTGGGATACAATTTAAAACAAGTGGGTAAGTGTGATCGAAGATCGCTCATAGGGTTTCCTTTAATAATCCTTTCAAACACTTTATCCTTTCTTTAATAAATCAAAATAAATTTCATTTAGAAAACAAAAAATAAGTCATGTTTTTTACAAAGTAAAAATTTAGCGGTCTATTTTTCTCGTATTTACGAATATCTAAACCAGCCCGATAGCGGGCGAAGCCCGCTATTATATTCTGTCTAAATAATATCTGTCATGTGGACTAAATGCGATATTTAAAAAATAATAATTTCAAAATTAACATATTGTATACCTTCAAAATGTTTAAATATGCGAATATTTTCGTAATCGGGTTTTTATCATGATTCAATACGTTCCTCAAACTCATATATTTATAAAATATGCGAATATTTCCGTAATCGGGTTTTTATCATGATTCAATACGTTCCTCAAACTCATATATTTACTACATTAATAGTCCAGGGGAAATGTACCAAAAAAAGGCGTTACCTTGCAAAAGGTCGGGTAGAAGATTTTTTTTTTCCGATTTGTATATAATGAGGCCAGCATGAAAAAAACCGAATTATCCAACAAAATTTCTCAAGGGAGAATTTTCTGTAGCCAAAAAACACCAAAATTTTGGAACTTTTTTTTTGTTTTTTAAATATCTCAAGACCTGTTGTCGTATCGTATTATTTGTTAATTACAATGTTAAAGCGGACAAAATTCTCTACAACTTTCATATTACAACTTTTTTATACACTCAATAGCAAGCGCAGTACGACATTTCAAAAATAAGACAATTTTTTCAATTTCCTTAAAAACCGTGAAAAACGCAGTTTTGGCCCGATGATTCAAATGTTCTTCACGAATTTAATCATGGATGTCATCTTCTACATATTGATAGCTGTAAATTATCTGTTATTTGCACCCCCCCTCCCCCTATTTTTAAGTGCAGTACGGCTTTTCAAAATTGAGGCTATTTTTCCAACTTACATACCCGCTCGATCATAGAGAGTGGGTATGAGGAAGAGGGGACGGGTGACAAATAACTGCCGGGAAGAAAGAAAATATACATCTAGAGCAGGGGTTGGTAAAAACTATGGTACGCGTACCAGTACTGGTACAGGAAGCTCTGGCTACTGGTACACAGATATCCGATACTGGTACGTGGAATAAAATACAGAAAGCAGCATATCATATGAGACACCCTGCCACTATATCTCACGATAGAGGTAGGAAGTGAACTTATTCAGCTCTCCTGTGATGGATTACTGGTGTCCACATTCAAACGGATGAATGTCACAGATTTTTTGTTGGCGAGAATATGAGAGTACCATTTGATATCTTCAAAGTCTGCTTGTGTTTAGCACAACATATATCTGTGAATGTGCTCCCCCCCCCCCCTTTCGTTACATCAAAAACAAACACAGGAATAAACTAAACATCGAATGTGACTTATGACTAAAACTACCTAATATTGAGCCAGATGTGAGGAAGCTGTGCTTGATAAAACAAGTACACCCTTTTCATTAGCGATAGAAGCAAATTAGCCTACTGTAACAGTATATGAATCAGTGTGCGCCAATATGTCATCAAGTATTGTGCATTTTTTCCTATACCAAAACATTTTTTTTATATTGTATGCATTATTAATATTTAATGGTGATACTACTTTTTACTTGAATGTTATTACAAAGCAGCCAATCTTAGTACCAATTTAGTTATGTAATCATTCATTTTTAAATACAATAAAACCTGCTATGACGGAAACATGAAAGACCGAAGATATATTTCGTTTTAGGCAGGTTCCTTTTAATAGGTTTTTCTATATTAGCTTTACGTTTTTTATCTGATGGTACGCGGAAGTATGAACTTCGATTTAGTGGTACGTCGGTCTAAAAGTTTGGGAACCCCCTGCTCTAGAAGAACATGATCCTGATATATCTTCTATCCAGGAAACTGAATGCTAATAATCCTACAACAGTCCCATCAAAGAGACAAAACTATTGTTAAATATCCCGTAGAAATTATTATTATTAAAATACATTTTTTCATTTAGCTTATGCAGTCATATTGCGTACCTTACTTTATTGTGTAGGGAAAGTGGACTTGAATGAGATAGGGGATGAATGTATAACAACAAAAATGTTTATATGGTCTACAATCATAAATAACTCGGTATTTCATTTGATAGATGGTAGCACTGAGATAATTCAATAGATATAGTTTCAAAACAGTACATATTACAGAAGATTAGAATATTCCACAAAGTGTATTTTTCGACAACCAAAGTAAGTTTTTCTGTTTGAGCTTTAAAGCATTTAATAGATAAAATATTAAAATTTTATATATTTTTGCACGCTAAAATGTTATAATTTCTTATTATATTTATATAACGAGCAGGGAAGACCCAAAATGACCCACTAATTGAAATTTTCTCGAACATGTGACCTAGCCCAACAGTCTTCTCGTGCCCGAAAACCATTGGATGCAAAATTTAGTGTAAATTGAGCCGCTTTTTAGATCTTGACCCACAATGATCCAGAAATGACCCACTAATCGAATTTTCTCGGACGTGCGACCTAGCCCAATGCTTTTATCGTGCTCGAAACTCGTAGGACACAAAATTTAATCAAAATCGTTAGAGCCGTTTTTTAGATAAAATTAATTTGATCCGCGTTGACCCAAAAATGACCCACTAATCGAAAGTTCTCGAACATGTGACCCAGCCCAATTGACTTCTCATGCCCGAAAATGGTCGGATACAAAATTTCGTCAAAATCGTTTGAACCGTTTTTTAGATACAATTAGCTAGACCATGACCCAAAATGACCCAAAATGACCCACTAATCGAATTTTCTCGAGCATTTGACCTAGCCCAATGGTTTTCTGGTGCCCCAAAACGGTAGGATACGAAATTTCGTCAAAATCGTTAGAGCCGTTTTTAAGATAATTTTTGCATATATATATATATATATATATATATATATAACCAACCCACAAGATTTGCTCGTATTAGAATATATGATAAAAGTGGGATAATATTGACAATATTTACTAAAACTAATATTTTGAAAATTTTTATGAAAATAGTTATCTTAAATATTTTATTTTTAGAATTTTTAAATTTTACAAGAGATATAAATGCATAATATTAGTTAATGAAATACTATGTTGTCATTTTTATTGTAGATATTTTATAAGCTAAAAATATTTGTTACATAAGATATATTTATTTTTTGAGTTCCTCCTTTTATATAGAACTACAATCCAGTGTTTGATATACTTAAAACAGTAAAACATTAAAACATATGTCATCAATAATCGGTAAATAAAATATACCATTGTACTATAGAATAAAATGTTTATGGAATAAAATGAACAATATGCATGCATTATAAAAATAATTATTAAAATTAAATAAGATTTTTTTTAATTGAAACTATCGTGCCAATAAGTTACTAAATACTGAAATATTATTTTAAACAATACTTTAAAATTAACAATTGTATATACTTAAAGTTATTGTCTAAATATGAATATTGTCTAAGTCATCCACAGTCTCCCCTACTTACTAAATTATACACATTTATTGAATTTAAAATATGTCTGTTGTGATGAAAATGAAGAAGTGGATGTGCAAATAATAGATAATTTTCTGCTGTCAATATATAGAAGATGACATCCATGATTAAATTTGTTAAGAACATTTGAATCATCGGCCTAAAACTACGTTTTGCACGGTTTTTAAGGAAATTGAAAAAATTGTCTTATTTTTTAAATGTTGTACTGCGCTTGCTATTGAGTGTATAAAAAAGTTGTAAATATGAAAGTTGTAGAGAATTTTGTCGTCTTTAACATTGTAACTAACAAATAATACGCTACGACAACGGGTCTCGAGATATTTAAAAAACAACAATAAAAGTCCCAAAATTTTGGTGTTTTTTGGCCACAGAAAATTCTCCCTTAAGAAATTTTGTTGGATAATTCGGTTTTTCCATGCTGGACTTAGTATATACAAGTCAAAAAAATAAAATCTTCTACCCGACCTTTTGCAAGGTAACATGTACATTTCCCCTGGACTATAAGGACGTGAGTATAAAACATCACAAATTTACTGAATGCTGTATACAAACGTTTTGTATACACGATTCAGTAAATTTGTGATGTTTTATACTCACGTCTTTAACTAGTAATGTTTCATGGTGTAAACTTCCAGCATTTATATCATATATTTTCTGTTCTCTGTTACTCATATTGATACTCGCTTTGTATTATTCTGAAACATTTGAAAAATCCGTTAAACTTCCATTAGGACGTCAGATTTTCTTTTAATTCTCTAATGACGTGATATTAATCTGCTTTGTGCATATACACATACTCATACTCCTTGTATTATTGAGAAATCTTTCCGTTTTATTACCACTATGACGTCAATCAATTTTATTTCATATTAATCTTTTTTTCAATTGGTGAAACTTTTTATTTCATTTTTCACGTGGAAATCGTCTGATAGAAAATTAATTATTGTAGAAAAAATTTCATCGTGGATTTTTAATTTTTGGCATCGGCTATAACGAAAAATGTTTAAATTTAATAAGATAAGGCTGTTAGAATTTTGGTTTTTTATCTCTATTTATTAAAAGAATACGAATTTTTCAAATTTTAATATTTTGAGCTCTTCATAGCTGGTATTCCGATTTATACACTAAGTTTCAACTCTGTAAGTTACATAGTTTTTGAGAATGGCTTTGTGACGGACAGACAACAGAGCGGGAGTAATAGGGTTTCGTGAGATGAACGAAACCCAAAAAAAAAGAAAGTGCATTTAATTTTAAAGCCAGTAATTATTACAAAAGTCATCGGAGTACAAAGTTTTAGAATATACTAAAAATACATTAAAAATTAAAATACATTAAAAAGTAATTCAAGAGAATATATTTGAATTTTAAAAATATGAAAATCAGTTTAATCTATTTATTTTACTTCTAATGATTGATGTTGAATTTTTTCTTCAGAATTTATTACTGCAATTAACCAAAATTCAATGCGATTCCATATTAGACCGAAAATATGTGGATATGAAGGTTTCCAAATTTCTGTAATTATTAATCAGTCGACCGATTTTTTAAACTATAGAGTGCAATTAGGTAGATTTTTGCCATGTTCGGTAGCGCACTTTTATACCACATCATTGCGTGGCTGCCAACCTTTTGTTATTTTTTTAAAAGTCAAATAAACATAATTTATACCAGAGAATGCATTTAATAAATGAAGTCAAATATGTAGTGCATAGATAAAACACACATTTTATTAAATAAAATTACTGTTTCAATATATGATGATTTTTATTTTTTACTTGAAGAAAACATGGAAGATTGACAGCTTTGCTTTTGCTAGATCAAGATTAGCAGACCAGCGTGTGCAACCAATTTTTTAACTAAATACAATTCAGAAAATTCAATTAATTTATATAGATTTAGTTGATGAAAAATAAATTTGAATATATTTTCAAAAAATAAGATAAATTAAACTATGTATACTAATAACGTTGGAACTTTGCATGAATATTTCTTTAACAAAGCTGAGTTTTGTACGTACAAATTTTATTTTGTGCAATGGGAATAATATTATCTACTTTTTCTATGCAGCCCCCGGCTTTGTATATAATACTTAATTTGGATGCGGCGGTAAACGAGTTTGACTTGCCTGATTTAAAGGGTCTTGTACCTTTTAAGCGCGACGAAAATCGAGAAAAATAATCAAAGTTTGAATTAGCGTATTTTCAAAACCTTTGTATGTATAAACATAAAATTTTGATTATTAATTTAATAGATTGTGCTATTTAATATAATACTATTAGAAACTAACTAATATTTTACTCAATTTATGCATTATTGAAATTAAAATACCCCTTTTTTTTAACTCCGTAAGTCATTGCGCGCATGATATATTGAGAATGTATGCATGGATTGTTATGAAATTTGAAACGACAAATAAAGATAAGGGGATATTTTGAGAATAAAGAAACTTTCAATCAGAAAATGTTGCGAATCATGTATCATAATATCGTCGCTACCATGTCAAACTATCGAGTGAAAAAATGCATTTTTCATTACTTTTAAATATGGGCTGATTGCCACAATTATAATTCATTAGAATTCTTCACCAGTGTTGTTAGTTTGGCCTCCTTTTTCATTCAGAAATTTCCAATATAAAATTTTGCTTCATTTAATGACAGACATTTCGTGTTTACTTAAAGTAATTTTTTCACTCAAAATTTACGTCATGAATTCGACATCTCTGAGAAAAGGAAAAGTCCAAATTGACAAGCGTGTTTTTTCCAGAAATCTCATTTATATTCTTACTAGGCTAATAAAATTTAGTGGTGACAATCGGCCAAATTTTAAAAGTAATGAAAAATGAAATTTTTCACATTCGATAGTTTGACATGGTAGAGACAATTTGGTGAATGTTTTTTCCTGTGTACAGACGAAATTCTCATTCACGTTTCTGAAAGACTGATGTTACTTATCGCGTTTAATCGTAACATACTATTCACAGGATATATAGCAAAAAAATTTCTCTTTTTTTAAGTTTGGTTATTCTCTGCCATAGAGCAATGCGAGATGCATTGCCCAACACTACTTCAATTTAGCATCAGCCACAACCGCAGCAAGTTGTGTGCGTGTAGTAACCCGGCAGAAGGGGCCGATTTTAGAATCAATGTTACAGCGCCTAGAATACATAGTGTGGAAAACGGCTACAAAATAGCACTAAAAAATTTAATCCGATAAATGTAGAACAAAGCTGAAAATATATTGGGTCAATCGCAGCAACATCTTTCAGCAGTGGCGTAGACAGGGTGGAGGTCCAGATGGTTTGGATACTACTAATTTTATAAAAATATTTTTGCCTTATCTAATCAGAGAATTTTTTGCTATATTGAAGGCGAAGAAAACTTTATAACATTACCTGTTTCTAGAGCATTTGGACCTCCCTCTCTGGCTACGCTACTGTATGCTAGCTCTTTTCAACGCAAATATTGTATAAGAATCGAACTGAGAAAACGTTTCAGCTGGCGGTAAATATTTTAAATAATTAAATAATACCCTATTTCCTTTGACTTGGGTAGTGATTTTCATAAGCTTTGAAAATATGAATGATATTGATCATGGCCAAAAAACGTGATACGCATTCTTTTGTGCCTGGTTGCAGTACTCGATACAAGACAGCAAACTAGAAACTATCCCTATTTAGCATACCAAAGGCTGAATCTCTGCAAGAGGAGTGGAAAATATTAATTCCCTGATATGATAAAAAACTAACTTCAAAATCAGTTACATCTGAAATATACACTTACAAGAAGATTTTATTAACAGAAATTATGTTCATGTTGTCAATAGTGAAACGGTTACTTTTGCGAGAGGTAAATCTATTTTTAAAGCAGATGTCGCTGCGATCGCCCTATTATTGTACCGCATCGTTGCACGTTTATCGGCTACAAATTTTAGCACTTTTTAAAGCATTACCAGTTTGGCTTTTTTTTTATTATTATTCCGAAATTTCGTATTCACACCAGAAATTCCCTGTGATGTCCTTTTCCTTACTTATTGGCAGATATTTCGTGATTTCTGAAAGTAAAAATTCATGATTCAGAATTTCCGGCTGGTATTCGAAAATTTTGAATTAAACAACGATAAAACCGTTTTCCACACTATGTATTCTAGGCGCTGTATTAACACTAGAATGACGGTGAGGGGCCATTTTGGCTCCTACCAAAAGAAAAGAATGTCGATTCGAACCAGATATTTCTTCATACAATAAGTTACCGTAATTTCCGGCGTATAATCCGCAGCTCAAATAGTCGTTTTTCGGCCCAGAAATTTTATTCAATAATTGTAGTTAAATATTTACAGCGATCTTTTAAGTTACATTTTATAAAATAATATTTCTGGGTCGAAAAACAACTCTTTGAGCCGCGGATTATACGCCGGAAATTACGGTAAATATGCACCGCACAAAAATATGTTCAATGAATGAATTAAAAGTCCTAAATAAAAATTCTGGTGTGAAATATTTTTATGAAACTTGTGTAAAATTTCCCGTTGTTCTAGTGTTAATGTTTCACGACAAAGCTAATTTGTTAATATATTTTTCCCATTTGGCTACAATTTATTTTTGCTGATTAGCAGAATTGTAAAGTTTGATTATAAATCAGCGAAATCCCAGCTTAGCAATAAGACAAAAATGCATAAGATCACAACGATGAATTGAAAAAAACATTGGTTCACTGTATTGGTTTTTATACGTTGTAAATTATATAAACAATCTCACGCGTGGTTTTCAATTCAACCTTTTAACCGTAACTCTGTGGCACTTACGATTTATAATTATTTCTCAAGCACATGATTTGTGTCAGATTTATTTTCACACTAATCATACCCGTCATGACAGCTATCACTGTACGGAATTTGATTGTCATCGGCCGAACAATTTAAAAGGAATAGTGGCACAATGAAACCATTGATTGGACGCATAAGAAATTCGCTGGCAAGTGTTTTTTCACTATTAACTGTTTTTTGTGGTCAAAGGTGTCAACTATTTTCTTGCCCCCCTCCCCCCCCTCCTCCCACTAACTAAACTCTTATGCGTACACCTATGCCAACATCAATATACTGTGTGCGCCAAATGTTCGTTAAAACTTCAAAAATTCATTAAAAGAAACAAATGGTGCTAAAAAATTGCCGTTTGCAGGAACGGGATTAGACGGATATTGGATTTTTTTTAACAAAAAAAAGGTTAAAAAATTACCGTTACATGGCGCTGCATGCATAATATGTAGCATATTTATACAAATCAGGCTGTCAATATTGCCCCTCAACTCACACTGATTCTTCATTGGATGCCAGCAGTGTGCTATAGCTACCAGATCAAGAGCTGTTGGTTAAACTCTTTTACAAGAATGGGGAATCGGCAACTGGCGCATTGCGAAAATTCTGCACGGCAAAATGACTGAAGACGAGAAAAGGGCATGTTTCATGTGCTGGGATACTGAAGCTTGTCAGACGCTTCGCTGAAATGGGTCTTTGACTATATGCCGAATTTGCATACATCTGCTTCATATAACGCATGCCAGCACCCTCTATTGGTAATTTTTTAATCACAGAGTATTTTTGTTATTATAAAGAAGAAAAATCGATCTTACTTTAATCCTATTCCTGCAAACTGCAGTTTTTTAACATCATTTGTTTCTTTTTAATGGATTTTTAAAGTCTTAACGAATTTACGGCGTACCCGGTATGTTGGATTGCGCATATTTATACAAAAGCACTCTATGCACACCCATTTAAAAAATATATAAAACCAGTGGGCCTGTACGAAGAAAAAACTGTATAAATAAAATACCTTCGTCTCTATGAAGGTGTATTTTGTTTTGAAAAATACGAATATTAACCTTTACAAAAAAAATTCAGGACTGCACAGAAAAAAAAAAACAATTTGGGTCGAAAGATTTTTAGGGATGTGCCCAAATTGGGCTATGCCTGTTTTGGTTACCACTGTGTATCCGTTTTGGGCACTGTTAAATACCAATTTTCAAAAAAAAAAATTTTTTAATGGGTTATTAACATTTATTGATATCTATTATCCCGTCGACCACTTTTCATAATAAAAAACTATCGCCAAACTGTAAGATTAAACGCCAAAAATGCAGTCCCATTTACTTGATATCAGAAGCATTATACGTGTTTGTTATTGTTATGTTATCAAGTGGTTTTTAATTCGATATTTGCGTGTATTTTTCATTATGTTTCACTGATTTATTAGTTACTAGCTGTTAGCCGTGACTTCGTTCACGCAACATTAAAAGAAGAATAAATATATTAATTAAGCAAAATATTTCACTCCCGAAAATTAAAAACGTTAATAATTAACTAACTATTTATCACATTTCATAGGAGACAATACGGTACCTTGACATATCTCAGTCTTAAAAAAGTAAAATTTTGTGCCAAATAATCGCGAAAATGAAATTGCAACCAGTGCAAAAAGGAGGGCCAAATAAAATCGTGGAAATAGACGAATTGGGTAAAAACAAATGTCAATTTTACCTGATAAACAATTTTACTTTTAAGTCCTTTGTGAAACGTTTTAACATCCTTCAAAAAAACAAAAACATTAATTGGAAATAGTATATGCTTTTTCTTTAAATTCAATTCCGCCTACTTGGTTTAATGTATAGTTGAAACACATCTTGTTTTCTAAATGACAGTATGTTGACAGGGAATTTTTGTTCTCCAGAATAAATTGATTCATGAAGTTTGAATATGTGAAAATATGTTTTTATTTTTCGGATAATTTACTGAAATCAAGATTTTTTTTTCACCATCCATTCAAAGTGAAAATAAATTCTGCTTTTCAGTTTTAATGAGAAAATGGTGTAAAAAATATACTGATATGTTTTATTTCTCCTTTTTTATACAGTTTTATTACATAGTTTTTGGTGAAAATCTCCCGACAGGTGGCGCTGTTACTCTGCATTTTTCGCAATTCCGCAATAGCTCTAACTCAAGAACTCAAGAACTGATGCACTTATTTTCATCAAAATTCAGATTTCGTTAGACCTTGACATAAATAGAAGCTGATTACGTTTTGGTGTATATATTCCAACAAAAAGATTTCCATTTGAATAACAGCATTTAAAAGATTAAACAAAGTAAATTTTTCTGATTGAAAAAAGTGGTGTTTAAAAATTAACGGTAAGAGCGGACATTTTGGAAAGAAGGAATTTTTCCAGTGCTGTTATCAATGAAATGTTTCGTTTGTTTATTTTTAAGAAATATAGATTAATACAGAACGACACGATTCTTAACCATTGTTAAACGGCGGGAATCAAAATACAAATTTCAAGCAATTATTTTCTTTTTTTATTAGAAACAAAGTAGTAAAAGGGTTAAAAGTGTATATTATGTTAAAGGAAAATAGTGTCCCATTAGCATTTAATATTCTTTTCTGAAAAAATTGTTCGTAGTGAAGGAGCAATTACATACTTGAAAGAAAAATTATCTGATATATCTTGCACTAAATTTTATTCTGATTCTCTTTTATCGGAATCGAATTCAAATTAAGAGCAAGCGTGCGAATAATTTGTCTGTTTTCGGAAATTATCTTAATGTAAAGTAACTATTTTAAATGGTACTTTTATAAGCAAATACAAACATTTTATCATTTTTTTAATAAATTTTTATGTATTTGTAATTTTAATGTAATGTAATTTTTTTAAAAAAAAGATGTTCCTAATGCATTAAAATATTTGCTTTTTTTCGTTAATGCAACATTTATCAAGATTTTGATAAAAAAATTAACTAAGCTAATCAGTTTGAATTTTTTGTTAATTTCTTTATTGTTGTATATTTTTTAAAAATCATGTTAAGTAAAAAAAGCTTTCTCATACATATTTTATTAAAAAAAAAAATTAGTTGTATGTGACCAAAATCATACAATCAAGCAAGCCGTTCAAACATTTTCCGTAAAATATCAAAGCAAGAGTTCTAGGTAGCAGAAGACACTTAAAAAAGAGAAAATATGCCTTTAGGCTGGATATATATAATATTTTGGTACTTTTATCTTATCCGGACACGAGAGATAAAACGTCAAATAAGGTTTTAATTTTCATCTTTTCCTCAGTAAGTATTTCCTATTGTATTTCACGTAGGTTTCTGAAATATGATGCTTGATTGTTATACCAGTATTTTAGTAGCAGAATTATAAATAAAATGATAGGCTTGAGAAAAAAGGCGAAGCAAACCGTAATATTTTTTTTTCCAGAAAAATGCATTCCGCCTGCAATACAACTAGCACAGGAATATGTATGATGTTAAATTTTCTTAAAATAAGAAAAACATGCTTTTTCATTTTTACTTTCTTCTATATTTTTACAAGATGAAAGTACTCGATTCCTCAAAATTTTCGACTTCCAGTTTTCGACGGATTTATACGTTTTAGAAGGTCCTGAACACGATTTGGCTGTTTTTAGAAAATGCCTGTCCGTGAGTCTGTAAGTCTGTCTGTATGTGACAAAATTTTTGTGGCGCTCTATCTCAAGAATTAATGCTCGGAAATTAATAAAACTTTTGATTCAATTAGTCCCGGATATACATTGGTGCTGATTAAGTTCTGATGTAAATCGCCCAACAGGTGGCGCTGCTATGCTACATATTTCACGATTTTAACAATAGCTTTATAGGAAGAACTAATGCACAGAATTTCATCAAACTTCAGATTCTGTTAGACCTTGACATAAATAGACGTTGCTTACGTTTTGGTGTAAATTGACCAACAGGTGGAACTGCTATGCTCCTTTTTACATGATTTTCAGGATAGCTATATCTCATGAACTAATGCACAGATTTTCATCAAATTTCAAATTCAATTATACGTTGACAAAAGTTGTTGTTAATTCGATTTTGGTGTAAATCTAGCAAGAGGTGGCGCTGTGATGATGCATTTTTCAGGATTTACGCAATTTTAGCGATAGTAGTAAATGAAGAACTAATATACACGGAATTTAATAAAACTTTAGATTCAGTTAGACATTGAAATAAATTGGTGCTGATTCGTATTTGGTGTATGCGAAACCTGTATGAGATAGAAAAAAGTTTTAAGATAGGCACATCCCACTAGTTTTGGTGTGTATTACAAACGTTCTTTTGATGTTATAATCAAATTCTATCGCTTTATGTTATATTCTCTCATTAAAAAACTGTTGTTTACATTTTGCATTTTAAATAAAATAAGTTAATTGTGTTTTTATTTTTAAATGCGTTTTTATTTTCCTTACTGATGTTCATGTTTGAATTCGTTTTTTCAAGTATTTTACATATAACTTTTTTTTTGTTTTCTGTCGAAAGTTATATTTTATTTTAATACTCTCCTCGATTTTACACCATTTTAGAAAAAATTATGCTGTATTTATTAAATACTAAGAAATGTATTTTAAAATTAATAAAATTCGGCACTAATTAAGAAGAGTTGAAATAGTTAAAAAATCAAAATATAAAATTAAATAGTTTTAAAAGAGTCGCTTTGACAGTGACACAAACCAACACTTTTGTGCTTGACACAAAAACTCTGAATATGTCATCCAGGTTCTTCACTTGGGCTTTAGTCGAACATATGGATTTTGGATTTAAGCACTTTAATTATTTTCATTACTTAGCTTAGTAATTTTGTGGATCTTTCTGGAATCCTGCATGATCTTTCTTTTCTGTCTTTTATTTTTTATTGATATGTACACACATTTTATTAAGGAAGAAGAAAAAATATATTCTGTTTTCCATATTTGCATCCGTCTAACGGAGAAGAAGAAAAATTTCTCTAATAGACTGCGGACGGAAAAATTTCTAGTTCATGGCCGCTTCTGGCCCGTGATACATAAGTTTCGGATCCGTTCTGTAAAATGAAATTTAGAATAGTGGACAAGTTACAACATTAAATTTTCAAGAGCATTGAAATGACTATCAACGTAATTTATCTTTTATTACTGATATTAAAAAACACCAAATGTTTAAAAATATTTATCATATTGTTAATATTTGTTTAATTCATATTACATTGGTTTCATACTTTATTTAAATTCAAATATGGTATGTTCAGTTCATATGTTATGTAATCTAAAATACTGCTTAGGTATTCATCACATCTTTATTATTAATGTTCGGATACGTCTGTGTGTCTGTGTGTGTGTGCGTGTGTGTGCCTGTACGTGGAAAAACTCTGCAACCGTAGCGAGTAGCGAAGCGCTTTTTGTTTCAAAAAATTCGGAAAAATCCCGGGATTGGTGATACTCAGTATCGAAGAAATCGGCCCCTAATTAAGAACCTTATTAATTAAAAACCTCATCAAAATTAGCAAAACAAGAAACAGTTTTATCGAAACCCGAAAAGAAAATTTCCGTTTTGATAATCGCAGACACCCCAATTGTCGCTTTTTAACGCATCATCGAATAATGAAAAATCTACCGGAGGTATCGATCCGAAAATCTGGGTACACACGCGGCAGATTTTTGTCGTTCCAAAAAGTCAAATTTTTTGAAATTCGGACCGTAACTTTTCTTTATTTCGGCCAAAAACTGACCAGACATCCAACATTGATCCCAGACGGGAAAAAGATTGCTGTAAAAAATGCCGGGTTGACACATCCGAGATCAAATCGCTCCATTCCTTTTTTAAACAAGTGGAAATAATGACTCTACATTCACGAAAATTTGCACACATGTGTAAAAAAAAATCGCAAATTCAACAAAAAAAAAAAATTCATAAAAATCGACCAATAACATTTAAAAATATCAATTAAAACTCATTAATGAAAATGAAAAATGAATTTATTTCTATTTCAACTGGGTAGAAGTAAAATATTTGCAGGTGTTGTCATCAGACATCCGGACGCCTTTCTGCCAAAAGAGATAAATTGATAAAAAGATGCAAATGATTCCAGTTTTTATTGGCAATATATATATTTTTTAAATATCGGATTTTCGATTCTGAAAAATATGAATCCTTGCTCTGAGTGATCTGGCATTTCAGGGATTCAAAAAATTTTCGAATTCCGACCATAATTTTTGATTTTAGCAAAATCCCGATTTTTGTATAGGGAAAAAAAAAAAGAAGCTAAGGAATTAGCTATTTCTTTTCAAAATATCTCCCGTCGTATCGGTCCCATCGCGAAGCAGTATGGCTCATTCGACTCGACATCAATAGCGCTTACACAATTTAGTTTCCAGTTCCACCACCAGGGGTCGCTTCCGTAAATCTGGGTTCTATGGGCCCGATTATTACGGGGTTTGCCTCTTTCGACTGGATTTCAATAGCTTTACAAATTTGGGCTATGTTCGCATAGAACAGATTGCGCCCCCTGGTGGTGGTAGGTGTAATTAAAGAATTTTGCCGCTAACTCGGGTTCTATGGGTCACATCACGACGCGGTTTGGTTCATTCAACTCGGCATCGATAGTGCTTATCGATTTCAGTTCGTTTTTTCGCCACCAGGGGGCGCTTTCCTATCTCCGGTTGTATGGGCACGAAGACGATGGGGTATGGCTCATTCGACTCGACATCGAAAGCCTTAAGGATTTCAGTTATGATCGTATAAACAGATTGCGCCACCTGGTGGTGGAAGGTGGAACTAACGTATGCTGCAGCGCGTGCGCAGCATGACTGCTATACGTTACCGCAGGCAGCGGTGACCCGAGCCTATTCGATGTGCAATTTAAGGGATTATCCGGTGCCGAAGGCAGCGGGGACCAGGGTCAGAGGTTCTTTCGGTTAGAGGTTTGTACTAGTCAATGTGCAAATTAAGGGATTATCCGGTGCCGAAGGCAGCGGGGACCCGGTTTGGAGGTTCGTTCGGTTCGAGGTGGATGCGAGCAAGAGGGTCGTTCGTTTCGATGTTTTATAAAAAAAAAAGGAGTTTTCAAAATATTCGAGGCACCGATGTAAATTAGGGGCCCGCTAGCGGGCGAAGCCAGCTAGTATTACATGAAAAAACTAGTCGGATGTGCCAATCCCAAAACTTTCTTCTATCTGAAACAGATTTCGCATACACTAAAAAGAATCAGCACCAATTTATATCAAGGTCTAACTGAATCTAAAATTTTATTAAATTCCGTGCATTAGTTCTTTAGACATGACTATTGCAAAAATCGTGTAAATCCTGCACAATGCAGCATAGCAGCGCCACCTGTTGGAAGATTTAAACCAAAACCTAATCAAAAACAACTTATCTTAATGTCTAACTGAATCTGAAATTTGATTAAAATCCGTGCATTAGTTCTTATGATATAGTTATCGTGATAAAAATGAAAAAAGTAGCATAGCAGAGCCACCTGTTGGCATTTTACACAAACACGTAAGCAGCATCTATTTATGTCAAGGTCTAACAGAATCTGAAGTTTGATGAAATTCCGTACATTCGTTCTTGAGATATAGCTATCGTAAAAATCGAGAAAAATGTGGTATAGCAGCGCCACCTTTTGGGATATCTACACCAAACTTTAATCAGCGTCTATTTATGTCAAGGTCTAACTGAACCTGAAGTTTGATGAATGTAAGCGCACTAGTTTTTCTGATAGAGCTATTGCGAAAAGCGCGAAAGATGGAGCATAGCAGCGGCACCTGTTGGGCGATTTTCACCAAAAAGTAATCAGCACCAATTCATTTCAGGGACTAACTGAATATAAAGTTTTATTATATTTAATGCATTAGTTCTTGAGATAGAGCGCCCACAAAATTTTTGTCACAGGCAGACATTTTCTAAAAATGGTCAAATCGTGTTCAGGACCTTCTAAAACGTATAAATCCGTCGAAAACAAGAAGTCGAAAATTTTCATGAATCCAATACTTTCTTCTTGTAAAGATAGAAGAAAGTAAATATGTAGATTATTATTTTACGCACTGTCTTACACATTGCCTTTTCAAATTTTGGTTGGTATCATAATATAGTGGTGATAATATACATTAAAAATCCTGAAAGCAGGTATTTCAAATTTCAGAATGCTTTTACAAAATAAGCTATCGTTAACATAAAGGAAAGATAAATTATAAAACGAGAAAAAAAAACTTTAAAAAAGTGATTAATTTGATTTAATTATATTATTTCCCATTATTTAATTATAGTTATTATTTTATATATAATGCAGTAGCAACTTATTATTTTGCCTCTCGTTATATAGCTCATTCGGATATATCGTTATTTTTATGCGTCCCCTTAAAAAAATAATAAAAGTTCCATTTGATCGTTTTTTATTTAATCTTTTAAAATAAGTGTAATTATTTTAATTTATGTTATTTAAAAAATTGCCATATGGATATGAAAATATTTTGGAGACAAATATAGAGTATTTACATTCCTAATTTAGGCCTCCGCGTATGTTTTGCTCCCTTTAATTTTTAAATAAAATTATGGTAAGAACCGAATATTAAACACAAAGAGAAATATGCTATAATTGATTTAATTAAATGTATATGAGTATTTGTGGATCCCAAATCCGGGAATATATCTGAATACAAAGTACAAAAATATTTTCTTGTTTTAAAGAGCAAAAAATGTAGTTATAGTAATTGCTTTTAACAAACCTATTAAAAATTTACGCCTGTTCGTTTCCAAATTTAGAGGTCATTTTTTCCAGATCATAGAATGTTCTTAGGATTGTTTTAATTCTTTTACAAAAACTACTTACGAACTGATGAAACTCTTATACGTTTTTCTTAATCGTAATAAGTAATTCAATAAAATGTTATATTCATAATATACATAGTTATATAATATATATATATATATATATATATATATATATATATATATATATATATATATTTTTTTTTTACTTCAAGATTTCTTTTGAAATAAATAAATTATCTGATTTAAAACAAAAAAAACAACTCCCGTATTTTTCACATACCTAATTTTAATGTTTTCAATTCAAAAAAAAAAAGAGTTTGTATAATTTGCGAGTAAATGCGTAATACATTTTGTCACCATAACTGAAATTCTGTTTTCAACAAATCTTAAATCTGTTTATCTTAAATTTTTCATGCTCTCTTTTATTTAGCACATTCGGGTTGGGTTGGGTTGATTGTTGACGGCCAATTATCTACGCTAGGGATATAGGCCCGGGGGGAGTGCCCTTCGTGGGGGTCTTTCTAAGGGAACCTAACCCGTATTTACGCATGGATAAATCCACGGTTCGAAGAAAACCACGAAAACTCCGAACGATTAGGCCGACGGGCGAACCCAGCACCTCCCGTCTAGCAGCTTCGAGAGCACAACCTCTCAGCCACTGGTGGGGCCTTAGCACATTCGGATATATTGCTTTTTGCTTGTCCCATGATATGCTTGATGTAACCAGAAGAAATTTCATTATAAAATGGACCCATTTTGCAAGTATGTAATGCTAGTAAATAAATTAGTAATATGAAATAATAAAAATACCTTTTTGAAGACATATTTGATAATTTCATTTTTAAGAAGGTCATTTAATATTTCATACCAGTATTTTTATAAAAAAAACTATTTTTAAATTTCAATTTCAAGAATTTAGTTATTGCTTCTCCACACTTAGAACATACGTCAAGTAACTACTGCTGTAATAAGCAGTTGAAGTATGAACAATATTTAAACCAGGCATGTCAAACACGTGGCCCGCGGACCGCAACTGGCCCATGAAGCCTTATCTGAGTTTAATTTAGTTGTTAGAACACGCATGACAAAATACACTTTACTCGAACACAATTGCACCAACCGTGGTCTTACAGATGGCGAACGTCAGAAAAATATGCATATCAGTGTTACCAGTTTGGCGGGTTTTTTTTAATTCAGAATGCTACCACTATTTTTAAATAGTAATATTTGTTTTATTTGTTCTGTCATTAAATAAGAACAATATTTCTCTTCAGAATGTGGCAGCATTCTGAATTTTAAAAAACCTGCTCATCTGGCAACAGTGATGTATAGAGACAGATATAACTCAATTTTGCATGTTAGCATAAAAATAAAAAAATGCGGAAAAAAATCAAACAATCCGAACTTAGCAAAACGCGGGTTATTGAGTTTGAAACTTTAAAGATTCGTAAATTTTTTCCAAGTATTTTACTTATATTCTTTTTCTGTCGAAAGTTATATTTTATTTTAATACTCTCCTCGATTTTACACAATTTTAGAAAATAATATTCTGTATTTATGAAATACTAAGAAATGTATTTTAAAATTAATAAAATTCGGCACTAATTAAGAAGAGTTATAATATTTAAAAAATCAAAATATAAAATTAAATGGTTTTAAAAGAGTCGCTTTGAAAGAGACACAAATCAACACTTTTGTGCTTGACACGGAAACTCCGAATGTGTCATTTAGGTGCTTCACTTGGGTTTTAGTCGAACATACGGATTTTGGATTTAAACACTTTAATTATTTTCATTACTTAGCTAAGTAATTGTGTGGATCTTTCTGGAATCCTGCATGATCTTTATTTTCTTTCTTTCTTTCATTTTTTATTGATATCTACACACATTTTATTGATATACTCTCACACATCATTACACATATCTCATTAACCCATTTTCGGCCAAAGGTGCGTAAACGCACCATTACAATAAATATATTTTTATTAACACTGTGACGTATATATTTTTCACTAATTTAATTTTCTGCTATTTTTAAGGGTTCTGGAGACATCTATAAAATATTAGTAATTCAATAGAAGTAATCACTTTCTGTTGAAAAATTTTCAAAATACGCTGGTTTTTTACTTGAAACGGTTATTGACAAACTCGACTTTTTGAAAATGTATAATTATTCCACTTGAGATTAATCATATGTTTTTATAATGGAGTAAAGTTGCAAGTTCTGCAAATAAAATAAAAGTACAACAAATGCAATAAGAAAACTTAATTTTTTTTATTTAAATTTAATGGTAAATTAATAATAGTAACGTCAAATTAAATTAAATATTAGTTTTCATGCACAAAACTTTTTTGGTGTCTTAATGAATGTAATTTAAGCAAATTTCAATGCAAATAATACCACATTTTTTAAAATTTCTATGCTTGGCCTAAAATGGGTTAAAAAATATGTATGTGAAATCACTTTACCAACTATGAATAAATATGATAATCTGAAAATGAACATCGTATATTTTTTTAAAGGTGATTTACATTATAATTATATTAAAAATGAAACTGGAATTTGATGTTTTATAAGTAGATACTGTTGTGTTTGAAAATAATATAACATTACGAGGTGCTACAGCACAATATATAAAGAAAACTCACAAAAATCTCGCTTAACACCAGAAAGATAAACTGTCAGAATTGTAACTTATACTTCTTAAAAGAAAATCAAATTGGAAAAATGCATTGAAGAAAATGCATTTGCTTTAAAAAACTAATTATCGTTATTATGACATTAAATGTTCCGCGATTCAAAATCATTCCCTATCCAAAATTGAAGAAATGATGTCTAGAACAATTAAAGAAATTTGAAAATACTGTAAGCATAAATACCATTTCTAGAAAGAAATTTTTATATAGCGGATAGATTTACGAAAGCCGGGCATGTAAATCTTGTTGTAAAACAAGTTTAAAATCTTATAGTGGTTATAAACTTACATTATATTCGTACGCACATGCTTAATCATCGTCAATCTAGAAAATATCTTGGAAATAATGGGTAGTGGAGATAAACCGATCTACCTTTTTATACACATATTTGACGACTTTCCATCATAAAGTTTAAACTGTCAGACAAGGTTACAATTTCCATTTTAAATCGACAAATTTGAGCTGTTGTATGTGGTACTGAAACTGCGACCTGATGACACGTTCGAGGGGAGGGGGGGGGTGCGATTTCCTTTCCGAACATCGATTCTGCGCATCGTTTGAATGTCACGATTTTAAAATAGCTACATCTAACAAATCTTGGATATTTCACGAGTACTTTGAAAAAAAATGCATTTACTCAATTATTTTTAGAGTTATGATTCTTTCAAATCAGTCCAACCTTTTTCGGTCACAAGGTATATATATATATCAGCTTGATATCCAATCACATCAACTACCTGAATGGAATCTGAAGAAGCAACTTTACTTTTAAAATTAAGTTTTAAAACGCTATAAAGAGTGGTAATTTTAAATTTTAAATATTTTTTGGAAATGAAAAATTTTGCTTAAACGTAAAACTCCATTTCAAAAAATAATTTACCTTATTTTTTTTCAATCAAGCATGTGCATTAATTTTTATTATACAGCTTTAAAATAGTATTTTAAATAAACTTTTTGAAATGTGATTATAAATTACATTACTCTGAATTTCAAATTTTATTTTCTCTAAATCATATAATTATATCGTATGATTATTTAAGTTTAAAAATATTAAATATTCAGCTATTTACTTATTAAAGTTTCTATTTTATTTGTCTTTTAAATCTAATTACGCAAAATTCAATCTTGTGTGTCTGCGGTGTGAGGTTAAAATCTAAGTGATTATATCTTTTTTTTTTTACTTTTTTTGTATAGATGTTTATGAAAGACATATCAAGATTATAATAATATTAGAATTAGTATAGATTTCAAATTGAATACCGATCAAATATCACGAATATACTTCATTAAAAATTATTAACTGCAGTCATATAAACATTAAATTTGCTGTCCTTGTAGGTCTTTAAGATTTTATTTATAAAAATTACTAGTTTGCTTTTTAAAAAAAATGAAAATGAACTTTTCATATTGAGGCGCAAACGAAATGTAATGATAAAGATAGCCAAATTAACAATAAAATTTCGGAGAATTGAAAAGAGATAATAATTTAAATTTTAGATGTGATGTTTGTCCTATATATAAAAAATATCTTTTAATTTTTAAACTTCTTCTCACGCGAAAATTTCTACTGATACTTTTCAATTAAAAATAGGGCGTTTCTAATCCAAATCAATTGGAAAACTAAATAGAGCACGAAATTTTGTCAAACAGCGAGTGACGGAAATGGCACAACCTTATAATATAGTAACCTTGCATTGACCCCATGGCAAGATGGCTGGAAAAAGCAATAGCTCTGAGCTATGGAAAGGCGTCAATTTAAAAAAAAAAAAAAAAAAAAAAAAAAAAAAAAAAAAAAAAATCTGCTATATATATATATATTGTTATGACAAAAAACATTTCCTTATTTAAATAAATTTATTCCCTAATTTAATCCTCTAAAATTAAGTAAAATCGTTATTTAATAATAATAAAGCATCAATCTAAAAATTTTCAAACTTCTAAATATTTATCTTTTAAAATACATTTATTTATTTATTTTAAATTAAATTACTTTTAAAATAAAAATACTTTCTCTCATTAAAATTATTAAAAATTAAACAATTTTTTTACATTCGTTTGTAGAAATATAAACAATCCGTATTTATTGTTTACATCGCGATCTTCGTTCATTTTTTTTCTTAGTCAAAAAACTCATTTTTGCATTTATGCATGTTTAATCTCTTCTGCTTCAGACTATTTTTAAAGGATATACATGTTTTTTCTATGTACACTGCCGAAAGTTCAGCAATTTTCGCTTACGAGCAGGGAAGACCGAGCTATGCTCGGTCAAAATTATATTAGAGTTCAAATATCATGACCCATGACCAAAATGACCCACTAATTGAATTATCTCGAACATTTGAGTTAGCCCAACAGTCTTCTCGTGCCCGAAAACCATAGGATGCAAAATTTAGTGTAAATTGAACCGATTTTTAGATCTTGACCCACAATGACCCAGAAATGATCCACTAATCGAATTTTCTCGAACATGTGACCTAGCCTAATGATTTTCGCGTGCCCGACACTCGTAGGATACAAAATTTAATCAAAATCGTAAAAGCCGTTTTTTAGATAAAATTAATTTGACCCGCTTTGACCCAAAAATGACCCACTAATCGAAAGTTCTCGAACATGTGACCCAGCCCAATAGTCTTCTCGTGCCCGAAAATAGTCGGATACAAAATTTCGTCAAAATCGTTTGAACCATTTTTTAGATAAAATTAGCTTGACCATGACCCAAAATGACCCACTAATTGTATTTTTTCTAACATGTGACCTAGCCCAACAGTCTTCTCGTGCCCGAAAACCATTGGATGCAAAATTTAGTGTAAATTGAGCCACTTTTTAGATCTTGACCCACAATGACCCAGAAATGACCCACTAATCGAATTTTCTTGGACATGCGACCTAGCCCAATGCTTTTATCGTACTCAAAACTCGTAGGACACAAAATTTAATCAAAATCGTTAGAGCCGTTTTTTAGATAAAATTAATTTGACCCGCTTTGACCCAAAAATGACCCACTAATCGAAAGTTCTCGAACATGTGACCCAGCCCAATAGACTTCTCGTGCCCGAAAATGATCGGATACAAAATTTCGTCAAAATCGTTTTAACCGTTTTTAGATACAATTAGCTTGACCAGGACCCAAAATGACCCAAAATGACCCATTAATTGAATTTTCTCGAACATGTGACCTAGCCCAACAGTCTTCTCGTGCCCGAAAACCATTGGATGCAAAACGTAGTGTAAATTGAGCCGCTTTTTAGATCTTGACCCACAATGACCCAGAAATGACCCACTAATCGAATTTTCTTGGACATGCGACCTAGTCCAATGCTTTTATCGTGCTCGAAACTCGTAGGACACAAAATTTAATCAAAATCGTTAGAGCCGTTTTTTAGATAAAATTAATTTGACCCGCGTTGACCCAAAAATGACCCACCAATCGAAAGTTCTCGAACATGTGACCCAGCCCAATAGACTTCTCGTGCCCGAAAATGATCGGATACAAAATTTCGTCAAAATCGTTTGAACCGTTTTTTAGATACAATTAGCTAGACCATGACCCAAAATGACCCAAAATGACCCACTAATCGAATTTTCTCGAACATGAGACCTAGCCCAATGGTTTTCTGGTGTCCCAAAACGGTAGGATACGAAATTTCGTCAAAATCGTTAGAGCCGTTTTTAAGATAATTTTTGCATATATATATATATATATATATATATATATATATATATATATATATATATATATTTATAACCACCCACAAGATTTGCTCGTATTAGAATATATGATTAGCTTGGCAGATATCCGTTTTTATTCATTTTCTTACTTTTTCTGTTTTGAAATCTGCCCCTTTTCAAAGGTCAACGTCATTGCATTTTACAGCCATATTGCCGTGGAGTCAATGTAGAACGTAATTCAGGGACGTCTACGTTAGAGGTCTGCATGGGCCCGGGCCGATTTTTATTTAGGAGGCTCGGACTGGGCCGGGCCCAGTCCTCATTTTTTCCATTATTTTGAGAACTCGGGCTGGGCCGGCCTGGTCTACACTGCTTCCGGTCCGGGCTCTGTCCGGGCCTGACTTTATTCTGTAAGCTCGGGCCGGGCCGAGTCATTACTTCTTCCGGAACGGACCGGGCAATTATATAATATACGAAAGGATGGGCGAAAGGATGTTTAATTTTGGTTTTATATATATTGCCGCAGACCCCAAAAATAGAAGGCCAAAATTTTACAGTTTAACCCTTTCAAGGGCGGTGTTTGCAAGCCGCGAACGCTTAATTTTAATTCCAAACTGCCAAGTGACACCCAGAAATTTTTAATAAAACTTTGTTTTTATAATATACGCAAAGAATATCGTTTAGTTATTTTCAAATAGATTTGATTGTTAATTGTGGTGTCATTCAAATATTTCAACATTTTAGTAAAAGAAGTCTTTTGCCCTTGAAAGGGTTAAGTATCATTTGGTGTCTCCAGAATCGAAAAATTACAAGGGAATACAAGAAAAATAAAAGCGAAAATTCTACTATTTTGGCATTAATTCTGTTCTTACAGCTTCATTAAAAAAAAAAAAAAAAAAAAAAAAAAAAAAAAAAAAAAAAAAGGCAAACATTTTATATTTTCAACATTATTAATTGTACAATTTTGGGCACTGAAAACGCGAAAAATCCAAATATGGATATCTAAAAAAGTAAATAAAATGGAAATTTTACTATTTCAGATCCTACTGATTGTAAAAGAAAATGCAAAAAGTTGCAATTTTGGAGTTATTTTGTGTCCTCCAGAACCGAAAAATTCTGATGCAAGGGAAGAAAAATAAAGATGAAAATTTTACTATTACAGAAATAATTTGGGTTCAGTGAATTTCACTATTTCTTCCTTATTTTGGGTACCGCAGATACAGGGAAAAAAATTACAATTTCACTTTTTTTCCGGGGGGGGGGGGGGGGGGTTAGTGTTCTGTGCACATGAAAAAAAGGCAGAAAATTTACAATTTTGGCATTACTCCTGGTCCCACAAACCTGAATAATCTGAAGGAAAAAAAAAAGGAAAAAAGATTGCTATTTCAGTGATATTTCGAGTTCTGTGGACTCGGAAATTTCCATTTTTTGCATTACCTCAGGTTCTGCAAACTCCAAACAATGAGAGAAAAGACTATATACTAAGCATAAAACATCAACTAGAGTTTTCAAATAAAAAAGTTTTCATATTATATGATGTACACTGGGCAGTATATTGGGTCTGTTTAACATTTTTCTTCACAACCGATTGACGACTTTCGCAGTTTTTTACTGCAACAAATTGATGAAATGCCCGATTCCGCTTGACGCGTAATTTTTTTTATCTTGTTAGTTTTTATTATG
This sequence comes from Maratus michaelseni, assembly GCA_963931845.1. Classification (NCBI taxonomy): domain Eukaryota; kingdom Metazoa; phylum Arthropoda; class Arachnida; order Araneae; family Salticidae; genus Maratus; species Maratus michaelseni. The sequence goes on along the minus strand of OZ007595.1, from coordinate 213,197,892 downwards.
AATATTTACTATTTTCACTATATAATAATTATAATTATATAAACTGTAAGGAAATTGCCTTTTATTTATTAAAAGTTATTCCCGGAAATTTTTTAGCTCAAATAAAACAACAGAAAGATAGTTTATAATTCTTATTTATTAACACAATTTCTGACAATGTCAAATGAAACATTTTAAGATTTTGATAGGTGATTATTTTATTTTTAATTTTAAAATAAAAAAAAATCGCTAATAATATTTCATACATTGGATAATACAACAATACCTATCGTCTTAAAAAATTTCCACAAAAAAAAAAAACTAAAAAAAAAATCGTAAATCAAATCTTAAAGGGCATCATTTGAGTCTGATAGTACAGTCAAACCTCGTTAACACGAAATCGCTTAACGCGAAATTTCGCTTAACACGAAATAATACTGAGGTCCCGTCAGATGAGTCTGAAAATCAATGTTAATTACTTCGTTTAACACGAAATAGAATTTTGGAAAATCCCGCTTAAGGCGAATTTTTTTTTGCTGTAAAGTCAAAACATAATTCCTTACGCAATATTTTCGATATTTCAAACTTACATGTCACATTCTCTTATTAAAAATGGAATTTTCTAATGGTTTGAAAAAGATCGAAAGTAGAAAAGGGTTTTAAAAAAGCGTGAAATACTGAATTCCTGACTATTTCTTGCTTTTCTTTGATCTCTGATATGCGCAAGTGTTCCCACATTAACCATATTAGCTATAGATCAGGCACAATGAAAGTTTGGGTGAAGGAATTTCTTTTTTGAAAGTGATTGTTCCATTACTCGGTTGACTGTATTGATAGTGACATAAACCATAAACTGGGTTTTCGAATTTCTCTGTCTGTGAGTGAAAGAAGTGATTGACATAATTGAAACTCTGTTCGCAGTTGCTCTGTAGAAATCTGTGAAAGATGAGTCGAAAACAGCAAGCTGTATCTTTAGAAATCATAGGCAAAAGATTTTAAATGAAGTCAGCGATAAAGTGCTGAAAAAAAAAACAGAAAATACTGTGAAGTATGGCATAGCTACAATTCTTCTACAATTGGTTTTCTTTACAATTTTAAAGAATCGTGAAAAGATTGAAGCAACTTATGATGCGAGTCCATTCAAACCAGCAAGAAAACGAATATGTAGAAAAAAGAATGAATAGATTGAAATTAATCTCTTGCGGTGGATAAAAGAGGCAAGAAACCAGAACATTGTTTTAACTTTTGCAGTTTTGCAAGAGAAAGCAAAGGCTTTTGCTAATCTTCCCAGTGAGAGCGAATTCATATCTTCTAAGTTCATATCTTCTACTGACAAGTTTTAAAGAGCGTCATAGAATTGTCTGCAAGAAGATATGTAGCCAAAAAACGAGAAATTCTTTCTTAGACAATGTTTTTTCTGAGTACACTTGCATAGATGATGTGCTGACTTCAAATGTGACTACAGGTGAAGAAATAATTGCTAAAAAAAATAAAAGATGACAACATTGAAGTGTCAGACGAAGATGAAGAAATTGACACAGAATGGCAAATTTTAGTGTCATTAAATGAATATACCGCATCATTGACAACTGTGCAACGTTTCCTTATGTAACAAGAGGATGCTGCCCGAGCTTTGGACAAATTAGATGAGGTCCATACGTTCCTAAAATAAGTACTCTACAAAATTTGGAGCAAAAGTCAATAACGGACTATAAAAAAAATTATTAGCAAGTAAATAAATTTATTATTGCCTAAAAAATTATGATTAATTTGGTAATGAAATTTTCTATTTCTTATTAATTTGTGATTTTATGAGCAGGGATATAGTTGTACGTTAATTTATTTAGTTTTATATCTAACATAGATGGCGCCACTATTATGACAATTAACACGAAATTTCGGATAACACGAAAAAAATTCGCAGTCCCTTCAATTTCGTGCTAACGAGGTTCGACTGTATTTCTATGAGTATCAATTGATAATGTTTACTAATCCTTAGAATTTTAAAAAAAAGTAGTAGAAAATAGTTTTATATCATTAAACTTAATTAATTATATCCTATTATAAATCATTATCAGTTTTAGTTATTTTACATTAATTGACAATTACATACGATTGCTTATTTACTAAAACTAACACCGTAAATATTTACAAATACTTTTTTATTTAAAATTGGTTTTTGTAATTTTATTGACAACCTGTTAGTGCAAAACGCACATATTAAAACATATCGAGCGATTATTAGCTCGATAATGAATAATAGAGATTTAAACTATTTTCACCCACAGGGGTTAGGTAGCTTTCAATACAAAAAAGTATAAAGCTACCTATTGCAGCCGTTCGGAGAAAAGCAGTTCCGGAAAATTTCGCTATATTTTCACCGATCATGACCCCCCAGACCCCAAAACCACCCTCCGTTCAAATGTTGATTTATATATATATATATATATATATATATATATATATATATATAACCATAAATGATTCATTATCATAACACCAACTTAAACAATGAAATAATAATTAAGTATGAAATAATTAGTTGACAATGAAAGATTCCCCAACACACATAATATGGAAACAAAAACATATTAAAAGAATAAGAAATTAAAAAAAATGGAATTAAATGAATGAAATGAAATGAAATTTGTGGAATTTAGACAGAATTATCAAGTCTCAAATGCCTAAATACCACAAATAAAATGAAATGAGATGTTTCATCATCATATTAGCCATACATTGCTAAAAAATATGATTTTGGGACTACATCTCATAAACATTGAAGCAATCCAGTGATAAAATGAAAAATAAAATACAATATTAAAAAGGAAAGAAGCCTTACATATAATTTACAAAGAAAACATTTTATAGAGTCAGTAAGTATAAAATCCATAAAGATTAAAAAAGATTAAAATAGATACCTTTTACCTCAAGAACCAGCATGAAACTCAACCATGACTTGGGAATGAATTGCAAAAAAAAAAAAAAAAAAAATCGTTACATATTGCCAATTTTAGAAATATAAATTTTCACCTCAAGAACCAGCATGAAACTCAACCATAACTTGGGAATGAATTGCAAAAAAAAAAAAAAAAAAAAAAATCATTACATGTTGCCAATTTTAGAAATATAAATTGCTTTCTAATGATGCCAGAAATAATGTTAGAATATTATGGATTGTAAAGTAAACAGGAACATAAGTGCTGCCATCTATTGGGAAAAATGAATATAATCTGAATTGAAAGTATTGGATGGAAATAAATGTTTAATAATTAAACCAAATTACTATCTTAAATGATACCAATTAGTTAAATGATAAATAAAAGAAATTAATAAATAGAATATCGAATTACATTAAAGTAATGGATGTATTAATGAATAATTCTATGTTATAAATAAGTATAAAGAGGGAAAAATTAATTATTAAAGCAACTTAAAATAGTGCTACCATCTATTGGTAAAAGTGAATAAAATCTGAATAGAAAGTAATGGATATCAATTATTGTTTAATAATTAAACCAAATTACTATCTTAATGATAGCCATTAGTTAAATAATAAATAAATGAAATTAATTAATAAATAGAATATTAGAATATTGAATTACATAGAAGTAATGGATGTACAAATGATTAATTCTATGTTATAAATAAGTAGTAAGATGGAAAAATTAATAATTAAAGCAACATAAAAATATATGTACCATTAAATGACAAAAACGATTAAATAACGGTACCAAAAATGCAACATCAATTAAATTAAATTAAAATAAAATACTAAATATTTGAACTAAGATACAAAGAATTTAAATTTAATTTTTATTAAATATTGAAATGAATTAGTCACAAAGAATGTTCCTTCATACAAAATAAATAAAATATAAACACTTAATAAAATTAAAACATATTATATTAACACTGTATATATATATATATATATATATATCTGACCTATGTCATACGATAACGCTCGTATTTATAAATCGATTTTGATGAAACTAATTGTGTGTATTAAGCTCACCAATGTCTCGACCGAGTTCGTTGGCCAAATTGGTCCGTCATTTTGTTTCAAGATGGCGGCCATTTAAAAATTTAAAACTAAAATAAATATACAAAAAAGTTAAAAATTCAAATTTATTTTTTAATTACGTATTAGGCCTTGGGGTTCCAGAGTATTTTTTGGTTTACCTCTATCTTAAAAAATGGCTGAGATAGAGCAGTTTGAAATTCTAGGGTGGCTTACATTTTGAAACAAAACAGCACATTAAGGCGATTACTCGCAAATTATTTTCTTTCATTGTTGTAATAATTTTCCCAATCATACGCATAAAACTATATATTCATATCCGTTAGCGCCAAAATTGGCGACATTGGCGACAAAATTGGAAAAAATTGGCGACACTTGGCAAAATATCTCCAAATTTGGCGACCAAAGTAAGTCTTCATAAATGAAGCCAATTCGGCTATTGCTCAATAATTTGGCGAATTTCTTATTCAAATTCAGTATTAACGAATCTTTTGTAAACGTTTCTTTGCATTTTAGTTTGCTGTTACGAGTAACAATAGCTAAAATTTTAAAACGAAGATATAGGAAAGCTACCTTTTCCTCCCGGTACAGGCCGGAAGGACTTTTTTAAACTGCAGTCCTAGTGTAGTGTTCAATTGAAATAGTGCTCCGTGTTATGATAAGCGCAATATAACTCATTTTTTTCGTATTGTGGATATGTTTTGAAAATAACAATTGACACTCAAAACTTCAGCGAATTTAAACTAGTAATACAAAAGTAAATAGTGTCCTCGCCAGTAGGTTCCAATAGTGCCGTCGCCAAGATGTCGCAGCGTACCGTAGCATGGTATAACGTTTAATTTATCTACGCTCTTTTAGTTTTTAGCTTCTATTATAAATATTTATTGTTTTCATTGTATAATAATTAGAATTATATAAAGTGAAAGAAATTATCTCTCATTTATTAAAAGTAAATTGGGAATATTTTTTTATTCAACTAAAGTGGGAAAAATAAAACATCTGAAATATAGTTTGTAATTCTTGTTTATTAACACCAGTTCCAACGGTGTTAAACTAGTAAATCTGCAAATCAGGAGTGTCAACGTCAGTTCTCCAATTCGTTGTTTTTTAACACACCTTTCACATAATACAACTTCCTACAAATCGCAATTCAAACTTTTTAATTACTTAAATATTTATAAGAATATGAAACACTTCAAATTTTTCTGAAATTAGAAGCATAAAATTACATACGGTGCTATGCAATGATGTTATGAAATCCTGATAAGCTGCTTATTCTTGTAATTGTTTTAGATAAAAAAGTACATTTCTTTAGGGGGCAGAGGCCCCCTGAACCCCTCCCCCCCCCCCGTAGTTATTATGGAACCGGTGTCTTGGATTCCGTTTTACACTGTGCTTTTATTATGGTAAGCATCAGTTTGGTAAAAGATTCCATGTTATTTTAATATCCAAATGGCAATATTTACTTACTTGCCAACCACGAAACACCTGCATCTGATGGATAAGTTGAATAAAATTTCATGTGCTAAAGCAACTGTTGGAAATGTATGCTGAATCTACTATATTTCACATATATCTGATTTAGAAATCTGACGTGTTTACAATTTTTGTTGAAGAAAAACAGTTGTGATAGTCATTTCCTAATATTTAGATTTAAGATTTTATCTAACTACATCGCTGATCCACACGATAGCGATAGCATACTGAAACTACCCCAAAATAAGAATCTTTGGAAATTTGAAAATCTAATGGGTAATCATTCATAATCGTATCTAAAACAATTGACTAAATAGAAAATGTTATTTGGCGGTATAAATTATTTTTTTGTGATAGCCTTTTAATAAATCCCCATTCATTTTAAACCATTTATATTTGACGAAAACCTGTAGAGCAGGCCTGATTGCGGAATTTAACTAACTAAATTAACTAACCTTTTATTTCCCGCATGCAAATTATCTGCTTTATAATCGCGGATTATTTGAATGATTTTATTTAGGCTATGAAATACGGTTGCTAGGGAACTGATAAAAGGGGAAAATTAAATATGAATTATGATAAATAAATTAAGTGATAAAAGAAAATGTTTTATATTATTTGAAACGATGGATAAAATTTCTTCATATGTTATACATCTAAATTAAAAATCTGACACATCAATTAACATAATTTCAAGCTAAAAGGAATTACTTAAGACCCTTATTGGAAAATTTTAACTTCAATAATTTATCATTTAAATGCATTAATCAAATGCGCCATTTCTTTTAAGCGAATGAAAAATTTGAAAATCGTCTGAATCCCCATAAGAAAGCATAATGACCTAAATATAAATGTTCTATATTTTTCGAACGAATGAACCGAATGTAACTAAAGACTATACAGCTAATTCCGGGTATCTCACCAACATGCCCACCAAAGATCAACCTGATCAGACGTTTTTAACGGCAGTTATCGCAGAACAGACAGACAGAAACCTAAGACTTTTCGCGTCTCCACAGTTCGCCTTCACTGCCGTTTCGGCAATGACACATTTTAAGATCTTGCTTTGTGGTTATATTATTTTATTGGTAATTTTAAAATTAAAACAATCACTAATAATTTTTTAATACATTGAATGCTTATTTCTATACATATAAGCTTAAAACTTTTCAAATAAAAAACCACAAACCAGTGTTAAAGGTTATTATTTGATAATTGCAGTGAAGCTGATTATGAAAGATTAGTCTTTTTAAAACATGCTATTGGAAGAATTTTGTTCGTCTGTTTGTTTGCAATGCTAGTTAGATCATTTTTCATGGATGGCTTTAACATATTTTAAGCGACAGAGTTGCTTATTGTATTTAATCGCCGAAAAAAAGGTCGTGCCATTTATCATAACAACACTCCATTTATGTAAAGAAACGATTGTCAGATTATCGTTTATTGTAGAGTAGAACCTGATTCAGTTCTGTATACTATCCATCTGTTATTTTTTGCTATACATAAAAAGTGAAAATGGGAATTTCGTTCTAGCTGCTTATAATTTGAGTTCTACCGAATGGACTTTGATGGGACCTGCACTTTCAGTAAGATAATTTTTCAGGGGATGTTTTAGTATATAGCATATCATTCTACGTTGCGTAGTTAAGAAAGCTATGGCTGAAAATTCTATAATCAGGTGAAAACGATTATGAAAGATTAGTTTCTTTTTAAAGCTCTACTAGATAGAGTTTGATGGGAATCTTATTGTTAATTAGGTAGTTCTTCAGGGATCGTTTTAATATATTCCGTATTGTTCTATGTTGCTTAGTCATAGAATAATGGTGGATAGTTCTATAATCAGGTGAATCTGATTATGAAATATAAACCTTCTTAAAACATGTTATTTGATGAATTGTGTTAGTTTGTTTCTTTGCATTCTTAGTCAGATAATTTTTCGTGGATGGTTTTAACATATTGCGTATCGTTAATTATCGTTCGTTTTAAATGCAAAATGATACCAAATGTAAATAATCAACTAAAAGACTTGTTCCTTAACAGACCAAATTTTGTCTACCCATTAGAAAGTATAATAGCGCAATGTCGTTCGTATCGTTTTCAGCAATGCGGAAGACATTACAGGTAAAGGTTCATATTGCTTTAAAACACAAGATCAAATTCATCGATGTCTTCCGTTTGATTCAAGATTCGCTTGGAAAAACCGACCAGTGTACCAGACGAAGCCTGTTAGTCTCAAATAAAAAGTAAATGTTACAAACAATTCCATTCTCCTAATAAAATTATTAAGCTATAAATAAATCAGGACTGTGAAAGATTCTTCATTAGTCGCTATTACTTTTATTTTTTCGAGGAAAAATATTGTATACCTATTGTATGTATATAATGAAATTTATGTAAGTATGCACTATATTCCCAAAGGTGACCGGTCACTTGCGATTTTAGACGTTTTGTTAACTGTCTAGAAAAATACATGAGGAATTAACCTGAAACTGCAGGTGTGTAAACAGTATAGTATAGACTATAGGTTATATATTTTCACGAAGATTTTTTCACGAAACCCCATAGGGGACTGTCAACAAATTGAAAAAAACGAATATCTTTTGGATAACCCTGTAAAAACTAATGTAGCAAAGGCGTTAAAACTCGAAATTATTAATAAGTGGCTTATTGTAATATACTGTGTTCATTTTTATGAGGATAGCATGTATACTAGTAGAGAAATTACGGTTTTTATAAAAATAGTCCCAAATATCGCATCATTTTCTGCTTATAATTTGCAGAGTTCTTAATATAAAAAAAAGTTGTTTTGAGAAAATATGACAAACTACATTATACATAATACTCTGCAATCAGAATTTAAAAATAATAAAAATTGGATGAAAAATGAGAAGGTTTACAAAAAAATGTTTCACTGCGCATGCGCGAATCCAATGAAAATATAATATGCATAATGTATTATCTAAGTATATAGAGCAACTTTTGTGCAAGTCTCAAAATCATAGCTTGGAAATTCTGAAAATTATCGTCGATAGAATAAACTCGAAAACCGTTGTTCCCAAAAAGAAGCAAAAAGATAAGTGGTTGTATCAAATATCTGTTGATTAATACCAAGATACCGTACACAATATTGCACGTATATTTGGATACAACCCCTCATATTTTGCTTCCTTTTAGGAACAACGGATTTCGAGCCTATTCTATCGACGATAATTTTCAGAATTTTCAAGATATGATTTTGAGACTTATACAAAAGTTGCTCTATATATTGAGCTAATACATTATGCATATTATATTTTGATTGCATTCGCGCAGGCGCAGTGAAACATTTTTTAGTAAACCTGCTCATTTTTCATCCATTTTTTATTATTTTTTAATTCTGATTACAGAGTATTATGTACAATATTGTTTGTCATATTTTCTGAAAAGAACATTTTTTTATATTAAGATCTCTGCAAATTATAAGCAAAAAACTAAGCGATATTTGGGACTATTTTTATAAAAACCTTAATTTCTCTACTAGTATACATGCTATCCTCATAAAAATGAACACAGTTTATTACAATAAGCCACTTATTAATAATCTCGAGTTTGAACGCCTTTTCTACATTAGTTTTTACAGGGTTATCCAAAAGATTTTTGTTATTTTTCAATTTGTTGACAGTCCCCTATGGGGTTTCGTGAAAAAAATCTTCACGGAAATATATAACTTATACTATACTAAATTACACTTAATTAACGTCTGCAGTCATCGTTTTTTTTTAAACATATATAATTAATAAACAGACATACATACATTCAATACAATAATCCAACATGGAGTGAAAAACTAGCCGGAGCCAGGAATCGAACTTGGGTCCACAGCGTTCCGGGCTGTTGCTCTAACCACTGAACTACTCCGGCCGACCCCTGAGTCAGCAATTTCCCACTAATAAACCATGTTGGAGAGAAGGTCACCAGTCATCAACCAGACAGCCAAGACGACCGGACAACGATGAATAGATTTTACTACCGTTGTCCGGTCGTCTTGGCTGTCTGGTTGATGGCTGGTGACCTTCTCTCCAACATGGTTTATTAGTGGGAAATTGCATATATATATATATATTAAGACTTGCGCGGCAGCGCAAGTCTTATTTATTTCCAGCGCGACTTCCCCATGCTATTCTAACACAGCAAATCCCGTTGAACGAGTTAATTTACTAGAGTTTTTCGAGGAAAATCTGAGGAAATTTTAACTATTAAAAGACAAAATTAATATGAAAAAATCTGTTTATAACTTTTTAGGTAGATTTCGTAAGAAATACTACCTATTACATTCTCACCTAAGTTGGAAATTTTGAAAAATTTTTGCAGATCTATGCCGATTATGACTCCCAGAACCCAAAACCACCCCCCAGTTCAAAACTTTATATATATATATATATATACATATATATGTCACTATTTTATGAACACGATAACTGGAAAAATTCTGCATAAATCTCTTCCAAACTGATACATAAAATCAAGGGGCATAAAATCTCGGTCAAGTTCGTTAATGGGCAAAATCGAACTAAGCGGGGGAGATGGGGGTGCTTTTTGTGAAAACAGAAAAAAAACCATAATTTCTTAATTATTATACGTATTGAATCCGTTTAAAGTTATTATTACTTATAGAAAAGGGGTTCTCAGCCAAAGTTAAAACTTTTCGATATTTTGTTGCCCTAGTTAGGATGGCTGTAAAGTCTTTAATAATTTTTGCGACATCTCTATGTCTAGCAGTTCTTTCGCTCATTTGAGTTGCATATGTCAGTTGTTCGTGGCTTATTTCAGATCTTAATTGTTCGATTTTATGCCTCTTACTTTTGCCACTACAATATTTAAATTATTTTGCTGGACGACCGGGTTTCTCTATTGTCCGGGTAGGTAAATAAAGCGTTCCTTTCAGCCATTCCTCATTGTTTTCTCGAACACGTTGTTCAGTTAATCGCAGAGAAGCCCCTTTCTATTTATAATCATGTTTGAAAGATTTTAATTTGTAACAGAGCAAATGTACTTCATTTTCTGAACATTTAGTAATTTGGACAAGTTTCTTTTCTAGACACTCAAATTTATTGTTTATTTTTTTGTTGTCACACTGCTTTATTACATCACATATATATTTCCTTGATATTTTTTATTATTGTTTCTATATTGAATAAAAAAATAATATCTATATCTAGTACAGTTCTTCTTAATATAAAACTCTTACCTCGTTAGTGAGTAAAAAACACCATTCGTTATGTTTGATCTAAAATATATTTTTTTAAATGACAGCGCCATTTTAGACAAAACACAACAAAATTTACTTAATACGAACACTTCGTACAAAACGAAAATGTATTATTATTTACAGAGAATCATTCAGTGAACGTTATCATTATATGATCAAAAAACTTCCTACTTAAAAAGAACACATCGAACAACTTAAACAATAAACAAAAGTTTTTTGCACTTTAATTTACGGATTTGATGTCTGCGCACTAAAGAGTCTTCAGTAGGGAGTAAGAAACTACTGCATATATTAAATGTAAATAGTTTAATAAAGTAAAAAGTTTAATTAACAAAAAATATTTTTTTTCGTTTTTTTTCTTTTAGTTATAAAATCAAAGGGGGGTGAAATGGGGTAGATTTTATTTCATTTATTTTAAGTAGCCAATATATCATATATTCTAATACGAGCAAATCTTGTGTGTGGTTATATATATGTGCAAATTTTATCTTAAAAACGGCTCTAACGATTTTCACGAAATTTCGTATCCTACCGTTTTGGGGCACCAGAAAACCATTGGGCTAGGTCACATGTTCGAGAAAATTCGATTAGTGGGTCATTTTGGGTCATTTTGGGTCATGGTCTAGCTAATTGTATCTAAAAAACGGTTCAAACGATTTTGACGAAATTCTGTATCCGACTATTTTCGGGCACGAGAAGACTATTGGGCTGGGTCACATGTTCAAGAACTTTCGATTAGTGGGTCATTTTTGGGTCAACGCGGGTCAAATTAATTTAATCTAAAAAACGGCTCTAACGATTTTGATTAAATTTTGTATCCTACGAGTTTCGGGCACGCGAAAATCATTGGGCTAGGTCACATGTTCGAGAAAATTTGATTAGTGGGTCATTTCTGGGTCATTGTGGGTCAAGATCTAAAAAAAGGCTCAATTTACACTAAATTTTGCATCCAATGGTTTTCGGGCACGAGAAGACTGTTGGGCTAGGTCACATGTTCGAGAAAATTCAATTAGTGGGTCATTTTTGGGTCAAAGCGAGTCAAATTAATTTTATCTAAAAAACGGCTCTAACGTTTTTGATTAAATTTTGTATCCTACGAGTTTCGGGTACGCAAAAAGCGGCTTCGAGAAAATTCGATTAGTGGGTCAATTCTGCGTCATTGTGGGTCAAGAACTAAAACGGCTCAATTTACACTAATTTCTGCATCCAATGGTTTTCGGGCACGAGAAGACTGTTGGGCTAAGTCACATGTTCGAAAAAATTCAATTAGTGGGTCATTTTGGTCATGGGTCATGATATTTGAACTCAAATTTAATTTTGACCGAGGATAGCTCGGTCTTCCCTGCTCGTACATTATAAAAACACAAGAGTTCTTATTGAACTCAGTTTAACTCCCTATTACTACCTTTTTATCTAAAATATTTAACCTAAAAAAACTATGGTTTCAAATGTTAATATCATAATGAAAATTCATTATATTTTCAAAACTATTTATGTAAAAGGAAGTATACACCTTCGTCTTTAAAAATCGTAAAATGTTTCTGAAATTCGACTAAGAATAGTATTTTAGAATTTCGATAAAATGATACATGGGCCAAAAGCAGAAAAGAGACTTCCACAAGACAAGAATTCCAAGTGGAATACCAGAAGATTGGAGAGGCTATAGAACGAAATCAACTCGGTATCATATGCACAGGATAGTGCACTTATACCAACCAGAAAATGAACAACTAAATATGAAATTTGAAATTTTGACTTTTGGCCAGCTTTTCCAGTGAAATACCACACAGTGTGATGTCCAGAAATTAGGGGCAGAGACCAATTTCAGACGTTTCGTTTAATATCTACTGAAACTCGTGAGGAAATGTCCGAAATGCACCTGAACTTTGAGGATGTAAAGAACATGTTTGACTTCATGTTTTTCAGTGAAGATTTTGTTTCGAGGACAATTAGGGGTGGGGTGGTAAACAATAATTTTAATAATAAAATAATATTTTTGATCACCCATGTAACAGAAATGCTAAAAATGGTCTGTCACTGTAACAAATGACTATGTAGGTCTTGTTCAACATTTGTGTGCATTTGTGTAAGCATAGCATGTATATTCGTCACGATATTAACGTTTCTGTGAAAAATTCAAAAGGTTTTTTTTTTATATATATATATATAGTCTGCAGTGTTTTCAACCGAATTTAACACCGCTTTCCAAAAACTTGACAAAAAATCGTAGAAATAGTGAATATTTCTAATCTGAAATAGTGGTACTCGGAAATCGGAATATTAATCAACTATGAATGTGATTTACTGTGTTTATCAAGTGGATTCACAAACTCGTGCTAAATATTTGTATGTACTTTCGAGCTCGTTTAATACGAGCACAGCTAAAACGAGAACACTCTTAAAACAAGGAATTTGCAAGCTAAAAATGATTCGTCATTTAAATTATATTAAAGATTTTCACGTTTTTTATGAGCTACAAAAGTAGGATCACGGCTAATATGAACAAAACATTTGTTCATTTCAATGTGATTTTCGGTGAAAAGTTACACTCTTAAAACAAGGAATATGCAAGCTAAAAATGATTCGCCATTTAAATTATATTGAAGATTTTCACATTTTTTATGAGCTACAAAAGTAGGATCACGGCTAATATGAACAAAATATTTGTTCATTTCAATGTGATTTTCGGCGAAAAATTACACTGTTAAAAGAAGGAATTTGCAAGCTAAAAATGATTCGTCATTTAAATTATATTAAAGATTTTCACGTTTTTTATGAGCTACAAAAGTAGGATCACGGCTAATATGAACAAAACATTTGTTCATTTCAATGTATTTTCGGCGAAAAGTTACACTGTTAAAAATTTGCAGCAAACTGTACAGTCCAAGGTTCGTACGTTTTTACCACAATTTTTTAATAGAATTTTTCGCCTTATTTAAATACGGAAAAGTATTACAAATCCTGCAATTAAACGAGGCATCTCTAATTTGTGATATTTAAATATTAAATTAAAAAAAATTTAAATTGTGGGAACAGTGTACCAACCCTGCAGTCATTCAACTGTTTTTATAGAAAAGGGCTACGTAGCCGTAATTTAGTTCTATTCTGACCATATTATGTATAGAAAAGAGTTAAATTACGGCTATGTAACCTTTTTCTTTAAAGCCTGTGGAATGACTGGACAGTTTGCTGCAAATTTTTAGCAGTGCAGGGTTAGGAAAGAAATTTATTTCTTATCGAACACCTGTCTCTCTCAACTATTATATTTCTAAATTACAACTGTCAAGCAAATTGTAGTAATGTAATAATTTTACCAGACACCCCCCCTTACCTCTTCCTACCCAAAAAACTGCAAAGGAACATCCTAAAGTTTTGAAAGAATGAAAGAAAGACGCGAGAGAGAAGCACGGTTCATATATCGCCTCTGTGTAATATTTACAACTGAGACATAGAAAGGAAGGAACATATAAGAAAACATTTATTTGTTTTGTTTTTTTAAATCCGGACTTTGGGCTATTTTAACCAGTCGTTTCATGTCTCTTTTTGAATGTCAAGATGAAAAGAATATGTGAAGTGCATAGCTCAAAATTTGTATAGTGACTATTGCAATGTTAGTCGATTTTTTTTCCAGAATAAAAGGGAAGTGATCAGTTGCGTTACTGAGTTACATTACTGGGACTCGTTGTTCATGTCCTTTGGAATTACTTGTTCATTGGAGGCTTTGATTTCAGTACTGTGATTTTATCTAAATAAAATGACACTCACAGAGGAAGGTAAGACTGAATATTTTATCATAAAGTTAACATAAATAAGTTAATTTTAGTATTGATATTATTAGAGTAATTGTTGTAGTAATTAGTTTAAACGAGGACTTTTATAATTCCAAGTGCTTCTCGTATTATTCGAGTTCGATTGAATATCGTTGTTATATCATTCAAAGGAATGCAGAGATAATTTTTATTCATTCTTTGCGTGCATTAACACTCTAACGTCCGTTGTTGTCATTTCGACACCAAACCGAATTTAGCCTTATCTTTCATCTAGCCTTATCACATTTTTTCACCTATAGTCTTCAAATTTTATGACTTTTAATGCAATAAGCAAACTGTCAAAAGTTTTATTATATGAAACAATTACAGCCAATTTCTCCTAAAATTTCCGTTAGTTTTATTTTGACACCAAGCAGAAAAAAATATATGCTTCTCGGACTAACAATGAACGATTTTCTTTCCTATTACGTTTCTTAGGAAAATCATATACATCTGGAAGAAAGTTTAAGTATTATAATGTGATGAAAATTAACATATTTAATTTATCTTTTTTTTTTTTTAGGGTTTCGTTCATCTCACGAAACCCTATTACTCCCGCTCCGTTGTCTGTCCGTCACAGAGCCATTCTCAAAAATTATGTAACTTACAGAGTTCAAACTTTGTGTATATAGCCGAATATCGGCAGAATATTATTTTAATAAATAGAGATTAGAGATAAAAAACCAAAATTCTAACAGCCTTTTCCTTTTAAATTTAAACATTTTTCGTTATAGCAGATGCCAAAAATTAAAAATCCACGATGAAATTCTTTCCACAATAATTAATTTTCTATCAGACGATTTCCACGTGAAAAATGAAAATAAAATAAAAAGTTTCACCAATTGAAAAAAAGATAAATATGAAATAAAATTGATTGACGTCATAGTACTAATAAAATGTCTAAGATTTCTCAATAATACAAGGAGTATGAATATGTGCGTGTACACAATGGAGATTAATATCACGTCTATAGAGAATTAAAAAGAAAATCTGACGTCCTATTGGAAGTTTAACGAATTTTTTAGATGTTTGAGAATAATACAAAGCGGGTATCAATATGAGTAACAGAGAATAGTAAATATACGAGTTTGAGGAACGTATTGAATCATGATAAAGACCCGATTATGGAAATATTCGCATATTTTAACATTTTGAAGGTGTACAAGATGTTTAATTTTGAAATTAATTTTTTTAAGTATCGCATTTAGTCCACATGACAGATATTATTATGACAGAATATAACAGCGGTCTGGTTTGGATATTCGAAAAAACGAGAAAAATAGACCGGTAAATTTTTACTTTATAAAAAACATGACTTTTTTTTTTTTTTGGTTTCTAAATTAAATTTATTTGGATGTATTAAAGAGAAGATAAAGTGTTTTGAAAGGAATATTAAACCAAAACCCTTTGAGCGATCTTCGATCACACTTACCCACTTGGTTTTTTTTTTTAATGTGAAATTTAACTTCATTTAATGCATTTTGCTATAAAATAAATCATTGTTATTTTGTGAAAATGTAAAAATATAAGCTTAATTAAATTATAATGACGCAATATAGTGTTAAATTAGAATTTATACCATCCATTTTGTATAATTAATTTAGTGGTGTCGAAATGTGTTAGGATGTCGAAATTGGCGGTCGTTCTAGTGTTAAACCTTTCGCATTAGGTATCACACTTTGTCTGAAAATATTTTTTTTGTATTATGAAAGCAACAATTTTACGATAGTTGGATAAGGCAAATTTTTTTGTGCAAAAATATTGGTGTCCGAAATTCAAGGATTTTTAAACCTTGTGGCAATATACGTCTCGCTCGTCGTGAAGAGAATAAAAGTTTTCTCTGAAAGAAGGGAATATTTTTATCGTTATAACAACCAATTCGGGGTCAATGGAACTTCATAATAAACATTAAAAATATCATAAATTCCATACGAGCTTCGCTACAGCTGAGGGACAGTTATAGACAGTATATCCCTATAGTGTAATTGAACTATATAGGGTGTCCCAAAACATTGGCCTCGGCTTTTATTCTTTAAATATTGATCATAGACATATATTATTATTTACAAAGTTACGTAAAAAAAAAAGGTACAGAATTTTATGAAATCGATTAGCATTTTCAGAGGATTAAATTTTAAGAAAAATAAAATTTAAATTTTACACAGCCCCCATACAAAAAATTTCCCAATGAGTAAAATGCGCCCCATACACTATTAACCCCTTAAGCACCACGACGTACCTGCGTACGTCATGAACACCACTATCTGTAATACCAGGACGTACGTGCGTCCGGGTTGCCAGTTGAGCCCTTTTTTAAATTCAAAATTTTTAATTCACACCAGAAAGTAATAGTAGTAATTTGTATTTTATATAATGACAGACTTTTCGTGATTGCACCCCCACCCGCTTCGGCGACCACAGCAGCAGCACCATCGATTTCGGAATTTATAATGGCTTTAATTTTACTAAAAACATCGAATCTCTTGCGGAACTTAGCTCTGATCACAATCCTATTAAAATTAGCATCCAAATTCATGTTCCACCCCCACCTCCAAAAATTTTTAACAAAATCAACTGGGCTAAGTTCCAAACTATCATTAATACTATCCCCCCATCCCTTCCAGTCATTAATAACACTAACGATATCGAAAATCTAACTAATTCCATCACTTCTGAGATTAAAACTGCTGCAGACAATTCTTCCACAAAAATCATTGGAAATGAATTTTATAAGCTCGATCCTCATGTCCGCAGATTAACTACTAATAAAAACCGTGCTAGGAAAATTTTTCAACGAACGCATAGCAATTTAGACAGACAAGTTATGAATAGAGCTCAACAAGATCTTAAAAACTACCTTTACAAAAAACAACAAGAGAACTGGACCAATTATTTGGAAAACCTCTCCCCAGAGGACGCCACTATATATCATGCAGCGAGAAAATATAAGAGCTCTATTTCAATCTTCCCCAGAATCCTTATTCCGAATTCCCAAGACTATGCATATACTAATGAAGATAAAGCGAATGCAATTGCAAGTAGTTTTGAAGACCAGTTCCAAGGAAATCCTATTATCAATCTTGACACTGAGAGAGAGGTTAATACAACGGTTAGAAATTTCTTGAGCACAAACTCACCCGAACCCGATTTTTCGATCTCCAACACTGATGTCCTAAAAGAAATTAATAAACTTAAAAATAAAAAATCTCCTGGCATCAGCGGCATTACTAATGAGATGCTCAAGAATCTGCCACACTCTTATATTCCAAAAATCACCCTTTTAATTAATAGTATTTTTAAATTTAATTATTTTCCCCTATACTGGAAAACTGCCATCACTGTCCCTATTCTAAAACCTAATAAATCTCCTAACAAGCCCACAAGTTATCGTCCCATTGCCCTCCTTGATTCTATTAGCAAGCTGACTGAGGCATTTATTGCAATCAAAATTGACCAACATCTTAACGACAATAATATCATCTCACCAAATCAATTCGGATTCAGAGAAGGGCTCTCTGCTACTCACCAAGTCTACAGACTGGTCGAGCATATAACCACTGGCACCCATTCTAAAAAATTTACTGCTGCAGTTTTCCTAGACATCGAAAAGGCGTTCGACAAAGTTTGGATTTTCGGCTTAATATTCAAACTTATCAAATACGACTTCCCACCTTACCTCATTAAACTTATTTATTTTTACTTATTAGACAGAAATTTTCATGTCCGTGTCAAAGACGAACTTTCTAGGAAAATTTTCGCTTTTTTCGGAACTCCACAAGGTAGCAAAATTTCACCAAAATTATTTAATATTTTCATTAACGACATGCCAAATTACCCCAATACCCAAATCGCCAAATTCGCAGATGACACCTGCATTTTTGCTACCAATAAAAATAGAAAATACGCCATTACTGCAATTACCCGTCACCTCAAAATTCTGATTATTTGGTTTCATCAATGGCGTATTGCGATCAATATTGATAAAACAGAAGCTATTCTATTTTGTAATTCCCAGCAGGAAACCATTGATAAATTTAAAATTAAATTGAACAATATTGATCTGCCATGGTCCTCAAGCTGTAAATATTTAGGCATTATTTTAGACCGTAGACTTACTTTTAAAAACCATGTTCATGCTACTAGAAACAAGTTTCGAGTTGCAAAAAATAAATTATTCCCTCTTTTAGCTCGAAACAATGGACTTTCCATCAAAAATAAATTGCTCTTGTACTCTTCCTATCTTCGTCCTATCCTGACATATGGCTGTCCAATTTGGTCTTTTGTGGCAAAAAGCCACATTAAATTACTAAATCAAGCTCAAAATTCCACCATTCGGCTAATTTATAATATTCCATACTATGTTCGAAATTATCACCTTTACAAAGAAATTGATTTTCCCAGACTTAATATTTTTATGCAAAATTTAAACGTTAACTTCCAAAATTCTATTGAAAATTCAGATAATAATAACCTTAACAATCTTCCAAACTATGACATTTTTGACAGCCAAAATCGTAAAAGACCCAGGATTGGAATAATTTTAGATTCTATCAATTAATAGCTTTGATCTTTATTTAATTTTCAGTATTTTACTGACTTATTTTTAAAACTCTGTTCTCTTCCAAAACAACTGCTTGATTACTGATTTCGGATTGGACGGGCAGAAGGAGGAACTCCGCCTCCTGCAGCCACCCTGGTATATATACCAAATTGCCCCTCTTTTCAAGGTCACAGCGCACACGGCAGGTTGCTGCTAGTGCCGCTCTGAGTGAAAAATTTTAAGCCGCAGCTTTGCTGGCATTGTTAAATTATCCAGAAACAAGCAGTTTTCTCCTACTTCAGATTCTTTTCCATGTTCTATCATAAAAAACCAAAAAATCTCACAAAAACATAAAAAATTTTATAAAATTCATAAATATATTTTATTGTTGTAATGCTATCCTTAACCTTCCTATATTTAATTGTGTTTATTTTCTATGAGCTCCTAATTTATTTAGTTGTTAGTCTTTGTTTTATTGCTTAGGCTCCCCCCCCCCCCACGGTGCTTCCAGTTTTTATTGAAATCACTGACATTTTAACCACCATTTGTTATGTTCTGGGGATGTGTGACATTTAGCCACGGGCTCCTCGGTCCAAATTTGTTCGAAGTCGTGATTGCATAAATTAAGTTTATTCTTTTAGAATTTTCGGTATAAATTTCGTATTTTTGACGAAATTTAATGTAGCTGGTATTCAGCATACTATCATTAAATTGAATATGGTGCTTAAGGGTTTAACCCTCTAATGCCCATGGTAGAATGCATGCTAGAAATTACAGAATTAGGAATATTGGAATTCACACCCGAAATAACAATTATTAAATTTCTTTTCTTTTTTATCCCGAGATGTCTGTTATTAAATAAAGCAACGATTTCTATTCCGATTTTCTGGTATGAATTCGGAATAGCTGAATAAAAAAATCCACTACATTTGCAACACTCATGGTAGCATATATGCTACCATGAACATTATAGGATTAAGGTCATATACAAAATTTCAATATTTTATCATAAAAAGTCGCAGATATATGAAAATACATAAATGCTGACTTAACTCTTTGAATACGGAAGTCTAAGGCTGGGATTGCGGTGCCTCGCTTAAGATCAATCTTGAGCGTAACTCTGACTTACGATATAAACAAAGTGTAACCGGTATTGCAGTGCCTCGCGTTCTTACGCTAACCCGAAAGCTATCTTACGATGAAGCACAAGCGCAACCACAACAAATCTAACTACGGCCTCTGATTGGCTGACTGCAGGAGGACTTACGCTTAAGCAGGACGACTTACGATGAGGCACCGCAATACGAAGTTAAGATAGATTGCAGGAACGCCCATCCTAAGTTCGAACGTAAGATTTAAGAAAGCGAGGCACCGCAATGCCAGCCTAAAAACCGGATAGCATTCAAAATTACTGCAAACGCCCGAATGTTGAAATATTGTGGGAGATATTTTTCCCCTCCTTCAGTTTACCGTTTGTCAGCAACACAATAAGAAGGCAGCTATATATTCGAAAGTTCCTCCTTAACCTCCCTAATTCACCACTGGAACCTCCCTAAGATCACCAGTACAAAAGGCTCCCCACACGATGATTACAACAATCCCCTACTCTGGGACAATAGTCGGATTTTTTCCTTGTGGGGAAATGCAACATTTCTTACTTATGCGTTCAGACGGTCTGGCAGTAGTGTGCTGGACCAGGCATTTTGGGCAGTTTAGTTGTGAAAGGGTTAAACCATTTTTCGATCCCTGGATATGAGTTTGCAAAAGGGGAAAAATCATATCGGATGATCGCGTTTCAGGGTTCGTACACAAATTACAAAAGAAACTAATGATTGCATAAATAAATAATAATTGTTCTATTTATTGGTACAAAAGAATCTAAACTGTGTAGAAATAATAAAATTTACATTTTAATTTATGATTAACCCCTCACCAAATTTGTTTAAACGTATCTCTGCGACTTTTTATGATAAAATGCTGAAATTTTGTTCATAACTTTATCAGTGTGTGGGACACATTTTATTCATTGGTAAATTTTTTGTACGGGTGCCGTATAAAAATTTGAATTTTGTACTTCTTCAAATTTAATCCCCTGAAAATGTTAATCGATTTGATGAAATTCTGTACCTTTTTTTACGTAATTTTGTAATTTATAATATATGTCTATGGTCAATATTTAAAAAATAAAAGCCGAGGTCATTGTTTTTGGACACCCTGTATAAAAACAGATTTTCAGATTAACATGTTGTAACATAATAACAAATAAGTGCACAAAATAAAAAAACATATACAGTTTTCCCCTAACTTATTTGTAATTTTGAATATGATAATGCTATACTGAACGTTAGAAATTTCTATCCTTTAATGTCTTGTCTTGCTGAAAGATAACTATGACAGCAACGTTTACAGAGAAAATCCATAAATCTTCAAGATGTAATTTATAACTCAGTTACAGTTTAAGTCTTTTTTCCAAGACGACTAAACATTTAAAAAGAAAAACTATATTTATTTAGTTCTGACATTTCACTTTTGAGCGTGTGCCAAATATTTTTTTTTCTTTTATCATATAAGAAATTTTATTCTCAAGAAGAATTTGGAATTCTATAAAATTTATTACTACATGAAAAAAATCTATACATTGACAAAACAATTTCTTATCCGTCAAAATAACATGTCGTAATTTAATTGTAAAACACATGCTTTCTCATGCAAAATGGGCTAAAAAAATTCGTTGTTAATATTATTATTGAAATTAAAGATGTGAAAAATAAATATTTAATTTCGTTTAGTTTTCAGACATACAAGACTGATTAAATAAATTCAGTGTCTTAGTCTTATTATTTAATTAGGGGGCGTTAATGTATGACAGATGACAAAAATATAAAAAATAAAGTTACATATATATATTTTTTTTTCTGCTATATTTACTGAAGAAATAACGTACTTAACTTTTTGAAGGGTGGTGATATATTGTTTATAATATGTATATTTAATTCTAAACTGCCAATTGAGACCCAGAATGTTTTAGTAAAATTTGGCTTTTATAATGTACCTGAAGAAAATAATTTATTTGTTTTAAAATCAATTTGTTCCTAAATTCTGGTAATTTTCAATCATTTCAATGTTTCAGCAACATAATTATTTTGCCCTAAAGGGGTTAAAGTCTGGGAGTTTTATAATAAATTTATTGAAAAAAAGAACCTCACATTTTCCTAAAAATAATTTTAATAGTTTCAAAGATAACAAAAATGGTTAGTTAAATACTTTTTATAAAATTCTTTTTCTGCGTGGTTAAAGTCAAAATAATAAGAATATAAAATATTAATTTTAATATGATAGTTTTAATTATTGCTCTATTGTAATATTCTTCTTTAAAATACCAAACGTTTGTACATTTTACAAAAAGTTTTTTGTGGCTAATTTTAGGAAATGTGAAGAACAGAAATTTTAACTTTATTTTTGCTAAATACTTTTTTAAAATTAATAAATTTAATAAATAATTTAAATAAATTAAACAATTTAATTAAATTAATTTAATTTAACGTTGCTTAAATTTAATAATCATTTATTTTAATTAAATACTTTAATTAAATAATTTTAATAAATAATTTAATTAAATAATTTAATTAAATAATTTAATTTTCATAAATTTTAATAATTTTTTCCTTCTAAACAATCTCAAATACAATAATTTTCAAAAGGAGTACAGTTTAAAAATTGTTTTTGAAAATATCGTTAAAGAGTTGTCTTTTTCCGAAATATTTTCGATTTTCATTATCTATTAAAGCTTTTGTTTTCTAGTTTTAGACAGCCGTTCCATTTTTAAAGATTTTTTAATCTAGTTTTAGAAAGTCATTCCCATTTGTAAAGATTTTCTAAACTAGTTTTAGAAAGCTATTCCATTTTTAAACATTTTATAATCTAGTTTAAGAAAGCTATTTTCAGTTTTAAAACAGAGTGACACACAAAATGAATTACTCGAACTACTTAGCTAATTAACAATGAACTAAATAGTATAATCTTAACAGAATAATGCATTCATTGTAATTCATCGCATTATTTTATAGGAGTCGAAAACTTTTTATTGAAATTTCTGTCAAATGCTAATAAAATATAGGGGAAGGTGGCCTAAAATGATCACCTTGTGAGGAAAAACTTGTGTAAAATAACATAACTGTTTAAATAAATCTTTGACCCTTTGCTAGTATGTTTTACACTATATTTTGCATTATAAACATATTTTAATAATATTTTAAACCCAAATTGAGTAATAAAAAAATAGATTTTTTAAAAAGTGTCCAGAGGATCATTTTATTCTCACCAAAGGGCAAAGTGATCCTTCATTTAAAAATAATTCTAAATTTTTTTTTTTATCGCCAAAATAAAGGATATAAAAGTAATTATGACAATACATAAGTGTAATTCACATCAAAAAACATACTCCATTAAGTAAACCAAGTCATATTTCTATACATCAAAGTCTGCATATTTAAATAAATATGAAAGTTAGTGCTTACCTTATAACAGAAGATATAAAAACCATTTTTAAAAGAATGCTATTTAGACGCGTGATACTGCGATCGCTTGAATACCGCCATTACTTCTTCTTCACTTATAACAACTAGTTTATGTGTTACCCTGTAGATAGCGCGACCTGTCTCGAAGAAAATATGTGTGGATCGTTTTGCCCGTTAGGATCATTTTAGGTCATTTTCCCGTACCTAATTAAAAAAAGAGTAACATAGTATAAGCTGTGGGAATTAGCTAATCTTTACAATGATGCGCAATATGTTTTAATTTATATGTCGGATATCATATTAAAATTCTTCTCAAATTCAAACTTGCTATTTTTTTTTACACATTCACGAAGTCATTTTCATTTGCACATGTCTTCAGATACTGATGTTAAGATACCAAGAAATCTAACAAATTTTCTCATTCTTAGGGCTCTGTACCTCAAAAGGCAAAAAATGGCTTTGGAAAACTTGCAATGGAAATCCTGATTAAGGAAAGTCACGTTTTAAATTGACATTGAATTATAAATTAATGATTTTCGGATCTTTTCCTTTGCATGTGCTATAAGACTTTTCTTCCTGCCACATTTAATGGTTCTAGGTCAACCGGAAGTACCCTATAGGTTCTGAGAGTAAAACCTACAGTATAAGTCAAAATGAATATAGCGATTACAAACGTCTATAACTACTTAATGGAAAAGAATTTATCCAAAAGATTAACACAGAATATAGACGGAACTTCAAAATTTTGTATACATACGTCATAGATGTTCTATGTGACTTCCCTTGGTCACACAGACAACATATAAGCGGTAGTCCATTTCACGCCATACATTCTGAAGCATTTGTTCAGTCACCGTCGCAAGCGCATTACAAATGCGTCGTTTGAGTATGGGGTTATGTGAAAGACACCGTTAGTGGGGTTATGTGAAGGTATATACCTCACATGCCCAAAACAATTGAATAACTCAAAGTACGCATTTGTTATGCGCTTGCGTCGGTGACTGAACAAATGCTTCCGAATGTATGGCGGGAAATGGACTACCGCCTAGATGTTGTCCGTTTGACCAAGGGAAATCACATAGAACATCTATGACGTATGTATACAAAATTTTGAAGTTCCGTCTACATTCTTGGTCAATCATATCGATACATTCTTTTCCATTAAATATTTATAGCCGTTTGTAATCGCGATATTCATTTTGACTTAACCTGTATATTGGTACATCCGGCAAACCTTGAACTTCGAAATTTGGCACAAAAGAAGGTCTATTATAGCCCACGTAAAGATAAAAATTCGAAAATGATTCATTAATTTAATTATTTATCTAGATTTATTTTGTGACAAACTCATCAATTCTCATAATCAGAAATACTGATCACATTATATATAAAACCGGAAATACCGAATAGGTTTTGAGTATAAGACCTACAGGATACTTCCGGTTGACCTAGAACCTTGAAATCTGGCATGATCTTTTATAACATCTCCACAACACTAAGGAAACTAGTCGTCAGGGACCATCGTAATACTTGCCCATGATGGACATGCATAATATAAAATATGAAAATAAAACATGTGTAAACTATTTATAAAATGCATTGCAATTCGAATAAAATCCTGGCTTGATGACGTCCTAAACTTTAAATGCTCTATTACTGAATTGCGTAAGAGAACTATTAACTGTTTACTGCGTCGGATTAATCGTCTCTTTACTAATTAAAATATATCTTTGAATTGAAATTGGAATGAAATACAGGGTAATGAAAAATCGAAAAGTGTGGAAAATGTGATTACAAATATCTCGGCAACTCATTATCCGATCGACTTCATTCTTAATGCAAAATTTATATTTTTTATTGCCTTTTACATTCATTCCTTAAAAGAAACAATTTCGAAAATTTTTATGTACCTTTCATCATAACGAATATTTCAAGAGTCCGAAAAAAATAGTTCCGGATAATCGAGGTTACTGAAATTCAATAAGCTTCTTCCCATTATTACATATTAAATACATAGCAAAATTCAAGTCTCTATCTCAATTTGTTCGGGAGATAGAGTGTTCAAAGACACACACACAGACACACACAGATAGACAGATAGACGGACAGCAATTTTTTTTTTTCTAAAAATATGTTTTTTCGGAATCTCCAGTGTCTGAAACGTGTAAATCCGTCAAAAATTTTTTTTCGATTTTCAAAACAATTACTAGACTTACCCTATAGGTAAACGTATGATGGGTAAGTAATAGAATAGTCGAAGAGCAGTTGATTACAGCAATATGGTAAATATTTTTCGGTACATTGGAACTTTAATAGTCTGGATGTTTCATGTATTTTCATTTTTCGTGAGTATATCAAAAAGAATTGTAATGTTGAATAGGGAATAAAGGTGAACCCTTATAAGTTTTTGAAAAAAGTTTTCTTTCAGAAATATTTCCATATTTTTTTTTAAACATTAGTTTTAAAAATCGCATAAGCTTACTTGGGACAATCCTGGAACTGATTATTCCCTTCTAACTCCGCCGAAAATTGTCTTATAAAGATGTGACCGGTACCAATCGAGTAATTTAACGTCTACTAATTAATGCTATACTCAAATTTTTCCTTAGGGGATCGTCTACGTATAGAAAATATATCAAACTTTAAAATTTTCAATACTAACATCTAATTTTGACATCATATTTGAATTTTTCGGCAAATTTGATATTAGGACACCAAACAGAAAGTCATCCGGTACAGTTGTTTATGAATTATGCAGGTTGATAATTTCGAACTCCTAATGTTAATTTCATTTTTAATTGTTGCAAAATAGATTGCAATGCCTGTAATGTTTTACGCATAACTCAGAACCTATTTGGCGGAATGAGATTTAATTTCATATTCGCGTATTTGAAGCTTCTTTAAACTTCTATGTTCAAAGTTTATTCCAATTCATATTTGCTTTGAAAATCAATTTTTGAAATTATATATTTTCGTAAGTTATTTTTCTAAGGAAATATTACATGTTTTTAAAAATCCAAAATCGAATTTTAGAAGCTTCAGATAAGCGAATTCAAAATCAAACTTCATTCTACTAAGAAATTTTTGATTTATTATTTTAAAAAACTTTCCGCATTGCAATATATTTTGCAGCGATTGAAAATGAATTTAACATTAGGAGTTCCAAATTTTAAACCTGGATAAATCATATTAGACGGAAAGACTAAGGTATCCTAAGATAAAATTTATCGAATATTAAGAATCCAAAAATGTCAGTATTAACATTAGTAAATTTGGTACAATTTATATAAGCGGATGGCTATCTAAGCAAAATTTAAGTACTGCATTCATTAATAGAGGTTATTATTAAACGATTGGTACGAGACATATTTTTATAAGATTTTTTGAGGCAGTGTTAGAAAAGTGTAGCTGCTAATCTTTGTATTTTTTTTAATCAATTGCTACGAGACATATTATATACGATTATTTGCGGCAGTGTTAGTAGGGGGTATTCACTTTTTTCCCAAGACTGTAAATTATCCGAATGTACTGTGCCGGGTTCGAAGCTCATAGAAGAAATTTTATTTTTCTTATTACGATTTCCAAACAATTATTTTAATGATGATTCTTTCAGTATTTGTATTAGTGATGGACAGAATGAATGATTTTGTTATTTGAATAATTCATCATGTGAAAAGTGTAGCTGCTAATCTTTGTATTTTTTTTTATCAATTGTTACGAGACATATTATATACGATTATTTGCGGCAGTGTTAGTAGGAGTATTCACTTTTTCCCCAAGACTGTACATTATCCGAATGACTGTGTCGGGTTCGAAGCTCATAGAAGAAATTTTATTGTTCTTATTACGATTTCCAAACAATTATTCTTAATGATGATTAAGTATTTGTATTTTTTTTATATACCGCAAACCAGTCCCCTACCTGCCCGGCATGAATGCCTAGCTTAACGGGTTAGTACCTGGGTGCGGGGCGGAAATCGCCTGATTACAGCATCGCTGTAATCCACCTGAATATAGATTTATTCACATCGCTGCTGTGCTTGCTCTCTTGTGGATTGCTACAGTTATCTTTGTTTGCCGGTTCAAAGTTTCTGTTTAACTTTGTTGAATTGACAGATTTAATAGGTCTCGTAATTTAGAACCATGATCAGGTGACGAGACCCTCACCTGACTAGGCACCCCCAGAGGTATAATTCACAGGTAACTTGGAGGGCTTTGCACCCACGACGGATTTTACATGCACCAGGTGCCATTAGCGTACATAGATTTACATATTTACCATGTCTGTTGGCTTGTCACGTTTATGGTGGGTTGTCGTTGTAGTGTTTGTCGCCTGTTTTATGGGCTGATTTCACTTCTTGTTGTTTTTGTCTCTGTCGAGGTTTTTTGGCGTTTTCATAGGATCACCCCTGTTGTGTGTTGTTTTTGTCTTTCATTCATTGGGTTTTTGTCTCTTTCTTGATATATTGTTAGTTCTAAGCTTGTGCTAGAGCTTGTTGTCACATCTTGAATCTTGGTCTTCTTTCGAGAGTTTCACTGGTTATTATGTCACTATAGTGGGTTTTGTCACATTGTAACTTTTGTTACTGGTGGTTGTCACATTGTAACTTTTGTTACTGGTTGGTGGTTGTCACATTGTAACTTTTGTTACCGGTGGTTGTCACATTGTAACTTTTGTTACTGGTGGTTGTCACATTGTAACTTTTGTTACTTGTGGTTGTCACATTGTAACTTTTGTTACTGGTGGTTGCCACATTTCTGGATGTTGCACATTTCTTTTTGTTGTCTTTGTCACTTTATCTCAGCCAAGCTTTGGGGGTTTTGATTTTAATTTTTTTTTCCTTCGTGAATACGCTTATTGCGATCAGTCCATTGAATCCTAATGGCTGTTATCACTGCTTTTGAATTTTGTGCAACTTGTTGATTTGTTGTTTGAGAAACTTGTCGCACTAATGGAGTGGGGCTTGTTCCGTGGCCGTTAGTCCGTCATATATCTAAGAGGCTGTATTCACTTGATGTGACACTGTTTTTTTTTCTTATTCACATTCTTTGGCAGGTGTGCTTTGTGCATTCACCAATTAATTATTTTGTTGTGTTTTGTTCGCTTTTTGTTGGCTATTTGCCTTCATCAGTTGGTGAAATTCAGTCCGTCACAGATGACTTCCACTTCTCACTAGTGCTGAAAAAAATCGATTTTTTTTGGCGTAGCAAAAAGGTTCCATTGCTACTTTTTTTTTTAAATTATATATATATATATATATATATTTAAAGATATATTAGAAAATATACTTACCAAAGGGATGGCTTTTGAGGGTGGGAAATGCTTTTGAGGAATATCGCTGCTGGGAAGGTGTATTTATTCTGATATGAGATCGATGTTTTCTTTTTGTTATTCGAATAAATCATCATGAGAAAAGTGTAGCTGCTAATCTTTGTATATTTTTAATCAATTGCTACCAGAAATTTTGTAAAGAAAAAAATATGTTTTTTATTTTAATTAAAGTTTGGTTTAAAATCACATAAAGGTAAGAAATTCATTTTTGTTAGCAAATTTTCTGGTGTTATCGCTTAAATCAGCAACGACTTTCTTCTTTTGGTGGTAATTGCTGAAAGAAATGCGAAGGATGGCAACTATGTTTTTGGGCATGATCGAATGAAAAAATCAGTCATTATGTCCATCACTAATTTTTAACACTTTCCAACCTAGTTGAAAAGTGTTTATGACTTCGGTTTGTCTGGCCGTCAGCCGCCTGCCGTCTGCCGTCTGTCCGTCTGCCGTCTGTCAGTGATCTAACTCCCGTAAATATGCTCGGATTGCCTTGCAATTTTTATATGTTAATGTCGTTATCTATAGCACGTTCCCTATTTCAACTGAAGTGTGTAGCACTTATAGTTTTTTTACAGGGACACTCAAAAGAATTCCGTTACATTACGGTCTATGGGGAAAAATCATTTTCGGTTTATTTTAATGATGTTTCACAATTGCAAACACATTGTAATTGATATATATCACTAAGGTGTATTACAAGAAGCTTAATATGGAATAGGGTCTGGATAGCACTTATAGTTAATTTACAGGGACAGTCAAAAGAATTCCGTTACATTACGTCTATGGAGAAAAATCGTCTGCGGTTTATTTAAATAATGTTTCACTATTTTAAACGCATTGAAATTTATATATATCACTAAGGTGCATTACAAGAGGCTTACTACAAAATAGTGTGAGTATAGCAGTCATCGTTCATTTACAGGGACACACAAAAGAATTCTCTACTGTCTGTTAACAATAATTCCTGGAAGTGTGTTTTAAGTTACTGAACGCGATTTTAAATTTAACTCACTTTTTGTTTATTACGTGGTGTGTATAAATTCTGTAGATCATATACAGGGAAATACAAAAGTTCGCGAACACATTTCCGTTTATTGACAGAAACTCCAGAAGGATAATTTTAAACTGTGCTACGCGTTTCTTAACTGAACTAAAATTTAGCATCCTATGTAGTATATATACAAATCTATAGATCATATACAGGGCTGAATAAAAGTATTCGGATATTTTTCCGAATATTGTATACGTTGGAAATTCCTGAAATTATGTTTTTAAATATGTTATGCGTTTTCCAAATTGTTTACTTAGATGTTATCTTTCAGCTTATTAAACGGTATGATTTGTAAAATTATTTTGGAAGCGTTGGAAAGTGTTACATAATGTATGCTTGACGCATGATTTTTCGTTCTTGTTATTGTAATATCCAAGGTGCGTGCAGCGCCACTATCTGAGATTAGAAAATTTTTATTTAATTTTTAAATAGCAAAATTCATAACAACCGCTTTTAATAGAAGAATTTGCAATATTTTTCTGGAGATTGAATTAAACGATAAATTTTATTGTAAAATTGTATGTTCCCTGATATGTTAAAGAAACTTAACCCAAAGTTTTTTTGATTGGGGGTACCGATAGAAACAATATTTTTCCTCTATATTCTTCTAACTTTGTACTGATCCAGGAGCAATTCGCCTGGTCTATGTGGACTCCATTAGTATTATGTTGTGTCTTTTTAGGTTTTTATAATTCGTATTTAGAAGCAAACGGTTGTCGGTTTTGAGTACCTTTAATCTACATTTTATCACTTAAAGTCCAAACTGAAATTTTGCCAAAACTGAAAAATAATACATTCAATGAATGAGTTACAAACAGAATTGGCAAATTTCCCCAAATACATCCTCTTCCACATGTGGCGATGAAGACTAAAATTGAATACGGTATTGTTTGATAAATGCTTGTTTTCCGCACGCCTCTCCGTATTATTCTGACTTAATTATTTTTAACTGATGGTGTAATTATGACAGCCGGTTATCTGCACGCAAATATAGACCAGATGGGGACTGCCTTCCGTGGGGGGGGTCTTTCTAAGGAAACCTAGCCGTTATTTACACAATGATATCCAAGATTCGAAGAAAAGCACGAAAACTCCGATCGATTAGGCCGACGGCCGCGATTGGGTTCGAACCCAGCGTATCCCGTCTACCAGCTTTGAGACCAAAACATCTGGAAAACGATAATAGTAGTCTCGAAAGACTAGGTTTTATATAAAAAAAACTATTTGAAAACAATGCGTTTTGTAAACAAAACGTTTGTGACATGACTTTTAAAACATCCAACATTTTATGCGTACTTCATAAAATGTAATTAGCTGTTGGTTGTAGGCATACCTTGGCAAAATGTTGATATGAATATTCGGTGTAAAAATAGTCTTATGAATTTCTAAAAAAAATCAGCAGCCGAAGTATATATATATGTGTGTATATATATATATATATATATTTTACTCACCATACAAATGCTAAATAAATGGTTTAAATAATAAAATGAACCTATCACTGAAATCACTTATTTAACAACTTGTAAAAATTAAGACAAATTTAAAGTGTTTCAGTATTGTTAAATACAAACAATGCATACGAGTTGTTTAGAATCAAAGTGGATCAAGTCTAGAAAACATTATCAAGAAAACCTTTTATGCGTGCTTCATAAAATGTAATCAGCTGTTGATTGTACGCATGCCTTGAAAAAATCTTGATATGAATATTTGGTGTACAAATGGTTTTATAAATTTCTAAAAATTCCGCAGCAAAAGTATTTTTTTCACTCACCATACAAATGCTAAATAAGTGATTTAAATAATAAAATGAAATCACTTACTTAACAACTTGTAAAAATTAAGGCAAATTTCAAGCGTATCAGTATTGTTAAATTGCATATGAGTCGTTTCGAATCAAAGTGTATAAAGTGTATAAAACATTATCAAGAACTATCTGGATATAAAGTTAATGAGCTCTTCTGCATTTTTAGAATACATTAAGAAATTGGCTTTCCTGTATAATATTTTGTGAATAGTATAATTTAGGTCTATGAAACACAGAATTGCTACGTTCTCTTTATTTCTGAAAATGGACTTTTTAACATATTCTAACATAGTTGGAAAGCGTTTATGACTTCGGTTTTTATGTCTGTTTGTATGCTGTCTGTGAGTGCTATATCTCGCGTATACACAGATTGCCATCAAATTCATATATGTTTTGGGGGTTTACTATGGCATGTTTGTTATTGGAAAGGAAGTGTGTATCATTTATGGTTCATTTACAGGCACGCTCAAAAGAATTCCGTTACATTATGGTTTATAGAGAAAAATCGTTTGCGGCGTATTTTAATGATGTTACACTATTTTAAATATATTCAAATTCATATATATAGCACAGAAGTGCACTACAAGGCGCTTACTGTAGTAGATGGTGTGCATAGAATGTATCGTTCATTTACAGGAACACTCAAAAGAATTTGGCTACAGTATTGTTTATGAAAAATAATTGCTGGTTGCTCGTTTTCAGTTGTGGAACGCGTTTTTAAATGTATCTAATTTTTTGAATAGTAATTGGTGTATATAAACTCTATAGATCATATACAGGGCTGCTCAAAAGATATCATGTACATTTTCGTTTATTGATGTCAACTGCTGAAGGGGAATTTTTAATGTGCTACGTATTTTCTAACTGAAGTAAATTTTAGCATACTATGTCTTATACATACAAATCTACAGATCATATACAGGCTGCGCAAAGAAATTCGGATATTTTGTTCGACTTTTGGTAGTATTTACTGAAATTGGGTTTTCAAATGTGTTATGCGTTTTATAAATTGTTTACTTAGTAAACTATGAAGTTTTGTTACAGTATTCTTAATGTGTTGGAAAA
This sequence comes from Maratus michaelseni, assembly GCA_963931845.1. NCBI lineage: Eukaryota > Metazoa > Arthropoda > Arachnida > Araneae > Salticidae > Maratus > Maratus michaelseni. The sequence goes on along the minus strand of OZ007595.1, from coordinate 213,165,047 downwards.
TGTTTCATAATCTATACTTGACGTATGATATTTTGTTCTTGTTTTTTTTTGTGTTTTTTTTGTCTTTGGAGTAAGTACACTGTCGTTCAGAACGCCTCATATATTTAGTAATTTTTTTTTTTATATTCGAAAAGCTTCAGCAAAATATTTCTTATAAATTTTGATATTGCAAAACACATAAACTGTCATCTTAGATAAAACGGATACATTTATATATTTTTCACTTCATTTGCTAAATACCTTTTGTCGCATCCATTCAAATATCGTATTTTAAACTAAGGCATATCTTCTTTTGCAAGAATCATTTTACATTTTTTTCCCTCTTCTTCTGGGATTTAATCTCTGTCTTTTAGTCCCAGTACTGCATTAAACGAAATTGATTGCTTCTTTTCTGAAGTGTTACGTTTATACTACTTTCTACACGAGTGCAGGTGTTTTTTCAAGATATCTTTGAGATACTTCAAGATATAATATGATGTACAGTGTTTATTTCAAGAGCGAAGGATCATTTCATCTGCCAAATATATTTCACGATTTGTTTATTTTACGCTCCTTTATATTTCTTGATGTTCGAAGAAAAATTATTTTATATTTTTATCCGGATGGGTATACGATTTTATTTACCCATCATTCGTAGTATAGGGTAATCGTTTTGAAAATCGAAAAAAAAATTTGACGGATTTACACGTTTCAGACACTGGAGATTCCAAAAAACATATTTTTAGAAAAAAAAAATTGCCGTCCGTCTGTGTGTCTGTGTGTCTGTAAACGCTCAATCTCCCGAACAAAATGAGTTAGAGACTTAAAATTTGAGATGTACTTAGTATGTAATGATGGGAAGAAGCTTATTGAATTTCAGTAACTTCGATTATACGGAACTATTTTTTTCGGACTCTCGAAATATTCGTTGTGATAAAAGGTATATAAAAATTTTTGAAATTGTTTATTTTAAGGAGTGAATATAAAATACAATAAAAAAACATAAATTTTGCATTAATAAGGAAGTCAATCGGATAATTAGTTCCCGAGATATTTAGAATAATATTTTCCAGACTCTTCGATTTTTCGTGACCCTGTATTTCATTCAAATTGCAATTCAAGGATATATTTTAATTGGAAATGAGACGCTTAATCCGACGAAGTAAACTGTCAGTTAATATGATTGGAGTTATAAGGATGTTTCTTTTTATGCAATTCAGTAATAGAGCATTTAAAGTTTATGACGTCATCAAGCCACGATTTTATTCGAATTGCAATGAATTTTATAAATAGTTTACACATGTTTTATTTTCATATTTTATATTATGCATATCCATGTTGGGTAAGTATTACCGTGGCCCCCAACGACTAGTTTAATATAGTAATAGGGTGCGTATACAATTTTTTAACCCATTCGCTGCCAACCACAAGAATACTCGTGGTTTTTCAATCTAAAATTACGAATTCGTACCAGAAATTTCGAAAGAAGAATTTTTATTTTATGTAATCACGAAATATCTGTAATTAAATAATGTAAATGTTGCCTTTAGTATTTTCTGGTATGAATTCAAACTTTCTAAATAAAATAAAACTCCGGTAATTTTAACCCGGCAGTGAACGCGTTAATATAATTTTTCGCCTTATTTAATCTCAGAATAATACTACAAACTTTGTGATTAACCCTTCGCCCAACAGACTAGTACAATGAATCCGACAGGTATATTCAAAATGGCTATTCGAACATGAATTTGTTTCATAAAATAAGTTAAATATAAACCACAGAAACAGTAAACAGTAAACAGCCGAGTGGTTCAATGGAATTCCGAGTTGCAAATCAACTCCTCTCCTTGTAGATAGATGAATAAATGTATATCACATCATGGAGGAGCCATGAAAAAAAGTACAGTTGCAACAAATTTGTACCACAACATAAGCCACAAATAACAAAAGTAAATAAGAAATGTAAATAGTTTTAAATAAAAATTCTGGTGTGAAATGCTTTTAATCAAGGTTGAGTAAAATTTCCGGTAGTTCTACTATTAAACGCGGTGTTTACGAATTCTACTAGAAAATTTATCATCTGAAATAGTGATGTCCGACTCTTTGGAAAATACATGCACTTTGCTTTTATTTTAATTCAGATTTGCCTATTTGTCTCTTTACGTGTTACTCTTATTTCATTAAAAAGTATTGAGTCAGCGATGCATATTTACTCCTATTTCATTTCAAAACTTAAATTTTTTATTTAAACAATAGATTAATCATTTTTAATAGCAGCGGAAATGATAAACTGTAGATAACTATTTACCATTCTTTTTGTATCCAGAAATTGAAAAGTAATACAAAATTTTTGGAAAAACATTTAGCATTTTATATACTTTGTCTCTCTCCTAAAAATTACTTTTTTTTTTTTTTTTTTTTAAGCATAGATGCTGTCAAAAACTATAAAAATAATTCATTAATCTGTTAAGATATAATAAATCTTGTATACACAATAAAACATATTTAAGTAATAATTGTCCTTATGTAATAACATATTAATAACGTATTACAAAAAAGATATCATTCCATTTATTCTCTAAATATATATAAGTATATATATATATATATATATATATATATAAATTCCCCAAAGCTTGCATGAAATCCAAGAATTTTACATATCAAATTTTTATTTAAAAAGAGCGGCGCTAACTATTAGATATACTATATTTATGATTTCAGAATATAAAATTTGACCTTTATTATTTAGTAATAGTTTTTGAACAAGAATTCCCATTCAGTAGAAATTTAAATTAATTTAATTCTACCGTTTAATTTTTGAGTCCATGCCAAAGAAATTTTATGTTAAAAATGTACACTATTTTATTTCATGAAAATACTTGAATAAATGTATAGAAAAGCATAATGTTTTCCTATTAACGAAGTTGTTTTAAAAGCATCTGTGTATACGTCACATGTATATGAGAGTCTTATGCGTCATAAAAATAAGCTGTGTAAAATTCAAAATAAAGTTACTCCGAGCTGAATCTGTATGTAGAGAAGTAAAAATAAAAGTATAGTGATTATTATTATTATTATTGTTATTATTATTATTATTATTATATTGCTTATTTTTTATTATTAACGTAATTTAAACTTGTTCTTCATCAATTAAAAAAATAGAGTACACCCTCATTATAACGCGCTTTCTCGCGCTGTTATAATGGGGGATAGAAGTATTAAAGGATTTTAAGGATTATTAAAGGCAATATTAAAGGATAATTAAAAGAAATATTAAGAAAATATTAAAGGCTTTTAATGAAATTGCAAAAATACATATCGTTTCTTGCGTAAAAATGACAAGAACCACGCGCGATACGTTCGAAGGTATGACATAATCGAATACACTTAAAACATTGTTATAAAAGTAAATGTGTTATATTTATCACGAAAATTTTATATGCATGTTCGAATTTTATTAATAAAAATAGCGATAGGAAGTTACATTTATTGTAATCGACATATATATATATACGTATATATATATATACAATTACTAAAAGAAATATCGTTAATGTAGAACTTTTTTCGGCGGACACCATAAAAAAAGCTATATCCAAATAAGTGATGTAACAAGAGGCTAGTGTAACACAAAATCGTTTGTTTTTTTAACTATGCAAAAAAAGGTTATGTACTTTGATTTTAATAACTTTAAAGAAAAAAAATATTTTAGACAAATTTAGTTTTAAAATACACTCAATAAAAGGGTTTGTATTTGAAATAAATAAGTAAACACAACAATCTTCAAACTTGTTTTAATGATGTTATAATTATCTGATTTAAAAGAAATAGCAATATGTTATTTTAGAACATATTTAAATTATAGAACCAAATGATTTATTTTTACTCTGTAAAAACATCAATTGAAACACGGGAAATAAACTACTGATTACAAAAAAAATCATTAAGATGCCAGCAAAACTTTTTTTTATTTTGCAGAAAACTTCTGCATATTGTTTATTTTACGGGGACAGTCTGTTACTGTCGTCCTGAATGATGGGTTTTTTTTCGGTAAAATTAACAGGACTTTTTTTTTAGTGCCAAGCTTATATTAATTTTTATAATATACTAAAATTGAATTATTTTTTTTATTTACATGCATCACATTCAGTTAAAAGTTCTTAAGTAACAATGGCTCACAAAATTTTCTAAATCTCTGAAAAAATATATATATATTTCTTTTTTTTTTTAAGATTTAGATTTGATTGTTATTTAATGTGTAAATAAAGTCACTGAGGTTAATATGTAAACTCTTATTTCAAACTACATTGTGATGGTTGTGGTAAAGTTAAAATAATAATAATAAAAATAATAAATTAAAAAAAAACACGCTGTTATAAATGCTATATTTTTAACACTTTCCGACCTAAGAAATTTTTGTATGTTATTTTCGTTTACTATAGCATAATTCCTCTTAAAAATAAAGTTTTTTTTCCTTTTTTTTTTTTTTTACTGGAACAGTCAAAAGTATTCCGTTACATTACATTCAATGGGAGAAAAGATCGTTTCATGTGCATTTTGATGATGCTGCGACATTTGAAACATGATGAAATTGATATACAACTATGAAGCGCATTAAAACATGCTTTTTGTATGCTTAACATGCTTAAGTAAACATGCTTAATTATTCATTTACAGGGTTAAACAAAAGAATTCTGTTACTCATTTTTCTATGGGGAAAAATCCTTTGCAGTGTAATTTAATTTTGATTCACTATTTCAAACATAATGAAATTTTCCTGCATTAATGAGGTGTACTATAAATTGCTCACTTGAAAGTATGGTGTGCATTTTTTTTTATCGTTCATTTACAGGGACACACAAAAGATATCGGTTACTGTATACGAGCAACAATTACAATCTATATGTGATAAGTGTGTTCTCAACTTTGATTTACGTGTTTAAGTTTAACTAAATGTTTGCATAGTACGTGGTGTGTATAAATTCGGTTATCATATACAGGGCTACACAAGGGAATTTGTAATTATTACAGACATGCGGGAGTGTTACAGAGTATGTTTAGGGTACTTTTTAATTGTGTTAAGTATTTTTTTACGCATTTTTTTTCCACAACATACTTTTTGTGGAGTATAGAATAAGTAACATTGATAGTTCGTTTGCTTCGACGCACAAAATAATTCGATTGCATTATGATCAATGGGAGGGAGTTGGGGGGGGGGGGGTTGTTTGCGGTTCAGTTTAATGAATACAATACTTCAAACTTAATAAAATTGATACAGTTTACTGAGTACTACAACATTTTTTCGATAGATTATGGGTTTCATAGCATTTATCATTCATGTACAGCAACACAGACAAAACAAGTGGGTAAGTGTGATCCAAGATCGCACAAAAAGTTTCGTTTAATATTCCTTTCAAAACACTTTATCCTTTCTTTAATAAATCCAAATAAATTTCATTTTCCCAAAAAAAAGTCATGTTTTTTATAAAGTAAAAATTTACCGGTCTACTTTTCTGAACCGTACCGATAGCGGGCAAAGCCCTCTATTATACTCTGTCATAATAATATCTGTCATGTGGACTAAATGCGATATTTAGAAAAAAATCAATTTCTAAATTAAACATGTTGTATAGAGACCTTCACAATGTTAAAATATGCCAATATTTCCATAATCGGGTTTTTATCATGATTCAATATGTTTCTCAAACTCATATATTTACTATTCTCTATTACTCATATTGATACTCTCTTTGTATTATTCTCATACATTTGAAAAATCCGTTAAACTTTGAATATGACGTCAGATTAATTTTCTTTTTAATTTTCTAATGACGTCATAATTACATGAGTAGAGATAAAATGACAGTCCGGCCCCAGGAGGAGGTGTGAGGTGCGAGGAGGGAGGAGGGCTCCTCCTCACGAAGTGCCCTCCTCCTCCTGAAGTGCCCACCTCCTCCCGAAGTGTCCTCCTCCACCACCTAAGATAAGGGGTTTAGTGTTAATCAATTTTAATTGCGGGACTTAGAAATTTTTCGAAGCCATTTTTTTTTTCGCGGAGAATTTTCTACTAGAATACGAGGTGTGTTTCAAGGGATTTATTTTAGCGAATTAGAAATTTAATTAATTTTAATTGGAGAACTTAGAAATTTTTCGAAGTAAATTTTTTTTTCAACGAGAGTAGGCCATTTGATATACATGTTAGAGTACATTTGAGAAGAATTTTAAAAGTCAATAATAGTTTAATTAAAAATGGTCATTAATTAATTTTAATTGGTAAACTTAGACATTTTTGCAAGATTTTTTTTTTTTTTTTTTCGCGGAGAAATATCTATTACAGTACAAGGTGAATTTTAAAGAATTACAAATTTAATTAATTTTAATTGGGGAACTTGGAATTTTTTCGAAGGAATTTTTTTTTTTCAACTAGAGTATACAGTTTGAATAGGAGTATATGCATTAGAAGTAAATGAATAATAATTAAAAAGGGTCATTCATTAATTTTAATTGGGGAACTTAGAAATTTTTTTTCAACTAGAGTAGTCCATTTGATATACATGTTAGAGTATATTTGAGGGTGAATGAATAATTAAAAATATTCATTAATTTTAATTGGAGAACTTAAGAAATTTTTGTGATTTTTTAGTTTTAAAAATTGCCAAAAAATAGAATTTTTAGAGTTAAAAGTCGCCAAAAGTAGGATTTTCAGCTGAAAGTAATCTAAGATATAAACTCTCAACTGAAATGAATTTTGCCTTAAGGTGTGAGCTTTTGGCTAGAAGTGACCTAGAGTCAAAACTTCCTGGTCCCAGGAATCACCACGGGGAGGTAGATCACACAAACGATTCCCAAAAATTTGTTTGGAAGATTTTGATATCCTCCTTCTTCTTTTTTTTTTTTTTTTCCCTAAAGATTTTAGATTTTTTTTTTTTAAATTATCTTGGAATTTTATAATGTCCGTAAGCTAGGCTACTTACTCCATCTTCTAGCAGGTAACATTTGTCGTCAAAGGGTGACAAACACTTTTTATTTTGTTTAAGGGTGTAAAGTATGTGTGATTGCTGCCCTATTCTTGACTGTTCTTCAAAGGTTGTAGCTTGTCTTTCCAAACATTTCACATAATCTTCATGTTTCAATTTATTTTTAACTATAGATGTTGAGACCCCCTTGGCTCGCTTTTTTTCTTCTTTGGAGGATTTAATCGAATACATTTTCGACTTTAAACCTACAAACTGATGAATAGGCACGCCATTTAATTCGTCTTTAAATTTCCCCAAGACTTTCTTATTCGTGTTAGAATAAAGGGGGTGTTCTTGGGGGTAATCTGAAAAATCAAATCGCGACCTATTGAGATACATCTCATTTTGTAGGTTTTCAGTCGTGATGAGATAGGTTAAAGAATCTGTATCCGTGAAAAGCAGATTTGAACGATTTCCAGGATAAATTTGTTTGGTAAATTTATAATGGAATTCGTACATGAGCACCTTTGATAGCTCTAGTATCGAAAACCCGACGTAAATAGGCCGGTTCATCAAGATACTGGGCTTCTGCCTCTCAACAACTACGAGATTCTCATCGAATATCTTGAAATTTTTGAAGTAGGGAGAGGCGATTAGCTTCTCACATCTTCTTTCTTGATTAGATAATTCAATGTTTCGCCTCTTCCTAAGATTTCCGATGCACTTGCCATAAATGCTGTTATTTAGTAATTTGAAGAAATCCTTCTCAAAGGCACTAGTTGCTTGCTTGCGTTTTTCAGTGTTAAATTCGATATATTGTTTGAGCCAAGGGGACTGTTGGAACTGGAGAACTCTGTGAATTTTCGTTAGCTTTAACCCCAATTCAATGTATAATTTAACGTTTCTATAATGAGAAATATATTTGACTTTTCTCATCAAGTTGGGGATGAGTTTCGGAGTACCTCTGAACCCCTTCTGTAGAAGATTCTTTGCGTAATCAGACAGCATTTCTTCTTGTACGGTGAGTCTTTGCGGGGCAAGAGAATAGTCGTTATGGTCATCGTGAAGGGATTCAGGGTACTCAAAGTCCACCTCGAAAATGTAATCTGTACTTGAGTCATCTGGTATCTGTAATATGCTTTCTTCTGTGAAGTTGGTGCCATCACACCACTGGAACCTTCCATGGGGCATGTACTGGGACATCGCCCAACCGTAAAGATTGTTGGCATCCCAGTACATGATATGTGATGTTTCTTTACTAGGGACGTGATTTGGAACATCTTTATTATTGGCGGTCGCAAACCTGTGGGAGATCTGCGACACACCCCCGCGTACGCCTTCTTCAATAAAAAGCAGCATGTCCACATCAATAATTCCAACTCCACCTCAGTCATTTTCAAACAGGCCTGCCAAGACAAGCCTGGTGAAGTGACGAGGTGGGATGGGTCAATATTATAATATTGACTGCAGAGACGTCTAAAATTTTCGAATACATCGGCTAGTAGAAGCACATCGGTCTTTAAATATAGATCGTGATATTCCCCGAGATTGTTTATCCTGAAAGTATTCCATATATTTTTCGGATGTGCATTGTCTGATTCTGTGATATCTTGATTGGATAATGTGTTGTGGAAAGCAGAGGGTGGAGGAAGATGGGTTTCTTGAAAATTTTTAAACGAATTCATATATTCGTAGGGATAAATACCTTTGCGACATAGTAGTTCAGTTCTTGTATTTTGAGCAAAGTTTTCTCTTAATATATTAAAGTCGCATTCTTTCAGATTTGATGTTAATTTGTCCAAGGAGGCCGGGAAGAAGAGCAGTGAGTCAATGAATGAGAATTGAATAGAGGAATGGTATTCTTGTAATTTGAATGTGATGTAGTCTTCTAAATTGGCAGCAATCACACTTATTTTCAGCTGTTTAAAGCAACCATAGCTTACGCATTATATGATGTGCGTCATACTTTTTCAGATTGTGAAACACGACAGGAATCACTTTACTCTGCTTGAAGTTAATATTACAAGAGGGGTGGGCAGCTCCCCTATACTTTGAAGAAATGTGATCGTGATCCCTGAAGCGTTCCTTGCCCAATGACTTATGACATATCCAACATTCTGTGGCTTGCTGGAAAGCTTCTTCCTCTTCGTCCCTGAGATTCATCGGGACGATGGTTAATAATTTTGATGTGATTTCCTCTTTGAATTTTAGGATGGCTTTAATAAATTCTTCTGCAGCATTCTCACCACGATAAACTTCTATCTTCTTATAGGTGCGTCCGTCAGAGCCCACAATAACGAACGCAAACCCACAAGCCTCGTGACGAGCAGTCTTTACTTGGTAAGATGACTTATTGGAGGGTTCAGTAGTGTGAATGGGTACGAGCAGGGATTCGAAATCTGCATAGATGACGTAGGGCATAGGAGCTTGCAAATGGATTCCTGTAAATGAGAGTATATTTTCACCGGGTTTTGGCATTTTAATTACTTGAGGGGTGTGGTTACTGCAGTAGGGCTTGTGATCTTCTAGTAATTCAGGTCTTGTGAATCCATGTAAGCAGGTATAGCAGTAATAGGCACACCCGTCATGTTTGCTTCGACCACTCATGAATCTGGAAAAGTTCCTTATAAGGGTGTAATGGGCATTCTCACCATCACAAAGAAGAAGTAGGTTAATCACATCCTCGTTTGTTTTATTAGACACATATAGGATGTAAAGTTCGCCCTCCTCGTACCCGAAAACATTGATTCTTAAATCATTCATTGACTCAATTAGAGGAATCTTCTGATATGGTACTGGATAGGATATGCCATTCATGTTGACTGTATTTTCGAACGGTTGGTACTTGGTTACTCTGTTGGGATGTTCCTTACGATCTAAATTTAATTGGTGTGCCAGGACGCACCAGAGAAAACATTTCTGATCTTCAAAGTTTTGGATATTAAGTATGGCTTCTTTACCTTTTAACCCTTTCAGGGGCAAGCAATTGTGTTCTTGTAACGGTGAATTCCCACCGGAATTTATTATAGAATTAAGTTCAAAATATGGAAAAGCAATGTTTCAACTTTTTTCCATCAAAGGTAAAAAAGTAAAATTTAATTAAAAGTTTCTAGTTTGAATAGGATTAAAATTAGGTGGTATATAATATATACCACCGCCCCTTAAAGGGTTAAGTCTTTTGGTAGTTGAATATAGCTGCTACCTTTCAAAGGGGAATATTTTCCCATTTTAAGTTCAAGATATGATACTTCCTTGAGAAGCCATCCGGACCCCCTTTGGACAAATTTTTCGAATGAACTGATAATTTTCCGATGTGCTTCTTCTAAATTTTCTTCAATGGAATCATTCGTAAATTGTTCGTAAGTATCTGAGTGGAAATAAGTTGAGAGTAGCTCCTGCTCGCCTTCTACAGATATTTTTTCAAGTATAACCTTTATCATCACATGCCACTTGATTGCATCCCTTTCTGCAACAGCTTCCTCCAGAGCCTCCCTTAATTCTTCACGAGCAGAGTCAAAGAAAACTGTGATGTCATGGTGAGTGTCCTCATCAGAATCAATCGTGACTACTTTAAAAACATTTAAGGCTGTAGTTTCTTTTCGAGGTCTTGTACTGGATCGTGCGGTTGTCCTGGGTCGCTTCACCGAGACGTAATGAGAAGTGGTACTATGCTGCGTGCGTATATGCTGATTTAAATTTTCTTTTCTTGGGAATTTTCCTCCACATTCAGGGCATCTATATTGAGGGTTTTCATGCGTTATTAAATGCCGTTTTAAGTTATCAGCCCGGGTGAAAATTTCTTGGCAAATATCACACTTAAAACAGCTTTCATCTTCTGAATGAGACTTCTTGTGTCGATGAAAATTGTCGATTCTGGTGAATGTTGATTGGCAAATTTCGCAGGTAAACAGACTGTTAGATGATTTTGTGTGGATAGCACGATGACGTCTCAAACTGAAGGCATTGGAGAAAGATTTTTGACACACATCGCAAATGTGAACATCCTGAAAAGATGAAAAAACCCTCATTTAAAATTTTATTTAACTTTTTTAAAGAATTAATTTTCATTAAAATTTAAGTCTTCATTAAACTTTTAAATTTTTTTTAAAGAATTAATTTTTATTTAAAAAAAAAACCTTCGTTTCACCCTTTATTAAACAAAACATAAGTTAAACAGAAAATTTATTTCAGTCTCTCGAAACGCACCCTATTTTTTAAATGATACTATTAAAAAAAACTCTTTAAAACTATTTAATCTTTCTCGAGGACTAACATTAAAAAAGATCTGAAAAAGAGAAAAAATATATTTAAAGAATTACCTTAGGGGACTCCACGTTGGACGGGTCTGTGACGGAAGGGCGGGCATTAGATGGGCCTGCGACTGAGACAGAAAGGTTAAGATCAGATTGACCTCCTCTTTGTTTTATGTGAATCAGTTAGTGTCGCTTTAAGTTGTCCTTACGTGAAAACGATTTTTGACACAATTCACATACATGCTGTTCCTGAAAAGAAATGCATACCCTAGCTTTATAAACATGGCTATTAAAAAAAGGATCTACTAATTATCAAGATTTAAACTTTAAGAATTAAACTTTATCAACATTTAAAATTTGAGCTTTAAGAATTGAACTTTGAGATATCAAGAATTAAACTTTACGTTATCAAGATTTAAACTTTACGTTATCAAGAATTAAACTTTATCTTATTAAGATTTAAACTTTGAACGTTAAGAATTAAACTTTACATTATCAAGATTTAAACTTTATCTTTTCAAGATTTAAAGTGAATGATTTAAAACAACTTATAATTATTATATACTAAAGAAAACATACCTTAGGAACATCAGAATGGGGTTTTGCCGTGGTTGCTTGAACCATACTGGGCAGGTTACGCTAAAAAAAAAAAAAGAATATCCCCTATAAGCTTTTACCCCAAAAAATTTAATTTAAACTTCAGTTTGTCTTATAAAGTTTTAAAAATACCTTCAGAGACTCCATCATTTGATTTTTTTTCTCTCTCTCACTTCTATACATCTTCTCAACTTGGTCGATAAGATTTGATTGGTTAGACGTGAGGAAAAAATCCATGTCCCACTTTAAAAGAAAATTCTTATTTACAATCTACATTTATTAAAATTTTTACACACTAATAATAATAAATAATAATAGTAATAATATACCAGAGAAGACTCTTGCGTTGAAGGTGCTGGGGTTTTTTCAGCCATTTCCTTCAGAACTCTTATTTCTATGGCGTCGATTTTGCTGGGACTGATGTTTAAATCAGTTTCCCACTAAATTAGAAAACATAAATTATTTTTGTAAAGGGTTCATCAATAACATGTTATAAAAAATTTCACATAGAATAGTGCTAGAGAATAATGACTTTGTTTATATTTTTAATTAAGTTAAAGTAAAATTTCATTCACTAAAATAACTATACATTTAGCACACATACAGATATTAATATCGAGATCAAAACAGAAAAGTAATATCTTTCTAAAAGAACAATTTTTTTCTCTAATTAGGAGTTTTTCAAGGAAATTAGTATCACAATAGATAGGTATTTGAATAGATTCATTTAGAGAGTTTCAAAAATAAATCGTTTAACAACCACATAACATATGGAAAACTCTTAGGTTAAAATCATTTTAAAAAAAAGGAAAAACAATCTTATAAAACAAAATATAGAATGATACTAAACAGTTTTTCAACTTACTTGACTTTGAAGATATCGCTACTAATTAATGAAGATTGTTTAATTAGAATACTTAACGAGTTAAAAAAAATGTGAATACTGTTTTAAATATTCAAGTAAAAGGAAATATACTTCAAATAAAAAGGATCTTTTTTAAATATAATATTCATGGCTGACATTATAAACTAACTTTGCATTATTCTAATGAAGGTCCACACATTGGATTAAAAATTTGTAATAATAAGAAAAACTGTTTCAAATAAAGTCTAACTTTTTCCCTACTACATATAAATTTTGCAATAAACATATTTACTTGTGAGAAGTATTAAAATGTATACAAAGTTCTTTTTAAACTAACAATTTAAAAATATAGAGTCCTAAAAAGTTTTCCATGTAAATAATATCATTTCACAAAACTTTTAAAAATATTGAGAGATATTTCCACAGAATAAAATCATTTCGATATATATTTCCCAAAATTAATTATTTAGAACTAACACATTATACTGGTATGAAAATAAATTACAAGTAGCATTATTAAGACATATACACTACTAAGGTGAAATATTTTAAATATACATTAAAAATAGTTTAAATAGGTATTAAAAATAGTTACCCTTAATAAAATCATTGCTATACTTCACAATAATCAATCTTATATTTCAAAAAATTATACTCCTGTCTCGTAAATAAAACCTTCATAAAATTTTAGTTTAGTTAAGTACCTCTATTTAATATACCCCTCGGGTAAAAATTATTCATGCTTTAGGCTAAGTAAAATATATGAATAATCACAGTTTAGAATAGTAATTTTAGAATATACTACCCTTCATAAAATTTGAAAAATAGATTTTATCATGTTTTACAGTAAAATATACCAATAAGTAATAATAATCACAGCTTAGAATAGTAATTTTAGAATATACAGAACCCTTCATAAAATTTTAGTTAAGTACCTCTATTTAATATACCCCTCGGGTAAAAATTATTCATGCTTTACGGTAAGTAAAATATCACAGCTTAGAATAGTAATTTTGGAATATGCAGAGCCCTTCATAAAATTTTAAAATAGATTTTGTCATGCATTACAGTAAAATATATGAATAATCGCATTTTAGAATATACGGATCCCCTTAATAAAAATTTGAAAAATAGATTTTATCATGTTTTACAGTAAAATATACCAATAAATAATGATCACAGCTTAGAATAATAATTTTAGAATATACAGAACCCTTCATAAAATTTTAGTTTAGTTAAGTAACTATTTAATATACCTCTCGGGTAAAAATCATTCCTGTTTTAGGCTAAGTCATTTCACAAATTATTTAATAAATTTGCTGAATTAAAATTAGTTTTGAAAGTACATTATATAATAAAAAAATATATATATTAAAATTCACTTACTTCATCATCATCAAAGTTTAAAGACATTTGCTGTTGGGTAGATGATTCCATATTATCACTTCAGAAACTCAAACACACGCACACAAGTAGGAAAATAAATCCAAGAGCTAAGGTTTGTAATGCTACAAGAAACGAAATCTAGAATAGACTAAAGTTTACCCCAAAAGATCTTGCTAATATACAACGCATATGATTCATAGATAAGAGGATCTGATAAGGACGAAGCCGATTAGTGGTAGATAGATATGAATCATTCATAGGAAAATCCCTTAGCGATTACTCATGACAGATACGTTGTAATAAGAAATTTTAACTCATGAGCAAATAACCTTATTTAATTTTCCTAAATAATATTAATTTATTTTAATTGTAGAACTTAGACATTTTTTTGTGATTTTTTTTTTCACATAAAATATTTTTCTTTGTAAAGTTTCAATCAAGTGAAGAATGTTTCAGTGCTTTTTAACCGATACTATTTTAATATAGTTCTTAACGCGAAAAATTCTAACACATTTGTGAACAAATATTAAATTTAAAAATGTGTCAGAAAATATGTTTTTTTTTTTTTTTAGAACAATCTTAAAACCTTTTTTCTTAGTTCAAAACTACTTTTCATGACTGTTTTCTACATATCTCAAATTTGAAAAAAAGAAACACTTAATGATGTTTAGGAAATAATCACATAGAAATTATTTAGGGAAAAAAAAGTATTTTTATTCAAGCAAATGTTACAAACATTTTCTAGTTTTAAAAGCATTATACTTCATGGGAATTTACAAACACAGTTTCTAAATAGTTTTCATAAAAGTTTGAATTCAAAGTATCAAAAAATGCAGGTATATAGTGACAAAGACAGTTTGCTGTGAGATTCTTCACAAACTGATAGACATTAAAGTTTAATAATGCACTATCTCTATACAGAACAAATTTTTCTCTTAATGAAGTATTTAAGCAGTCATGGTCTAATTCCGATAACTGGCTAATGGTACAGGCGTAACAAGTATATACTTGATTAAGAGATCTTTCTAATTCTTGCTCAAAACAAGAAAGGAAATGCTTCTTCGCAGTATCCTCATTAGTGTGTGTCTGAATACACTTTTTTGATTTTCGTAATACAGACATAGGAATCGCTTTTACAAGAAGCATATCAATCATGCAGTCGGTAATTTCCGGAATTGCTTCACGTAATTTTAAAAATTGATCTATAGATAAACGTATTCCTTCTGGTTTAAAATGAAAGCTATGTTGGTTTGCCTTGAAAATCTGTTGTAATATGCAATGTCCTTCATCGGAAAATGCTGTTAAAAGTTGATTATTGGACACGTAACTGTCTTTCACAGAATAAAAGTTGAACTTGATCATATTTTGTTGGAAATGATCAAACGTTAAAGGTGTCATTACGATGCCATTTTTGGTTGGAAACAATTCGCCGCGTGCACCTTCTTTAAAAATTCTTATATGCAGTTTCAAATTACAGTTTTTATCCATTTCAATTTGAGCACAGGTATTCCATTCAAGATTCCAAGGAATTGAGAAATATCCATCTGATTCATGAAATGTATGTGTAGACAGTTTCTCTTGAGGTCTGTTTAATGGTGAAACATGTTTAGACGCGGTAGGTGGACCATAGTCAGGGGATACAGCAAACAAGTCTAAATTCAGTTCAGGATCATTCATCAAGTCCAGTCTTGGCTTTTTCAAATCAAGAGGATGAACTATTAAATGTCTAAAAGTGAGGCTAATTCGGACGTCTTTAATAGCAGGATCTGCTCCGATGCCGTGTGTGAAAAATTCGTTGGTAGGTGGCAACATGTTGTAGAAGGATCCATGTTCTAGCTTGATGAATGTCGAGGGTACACTAGGTCTCTTGAATTCAATAGTTCTTTGAGCACCAAAACTGAGTACTGTGATAGGGAACACAACATTTAAGCTGGATTCATTATCTTTGTGGTGACTGATATAGGTAGTTCCATCCTGGTACAAATTAAGTAGCACATAGTTAAAAGTACAGGCTGTTTCTCTTTCCACTTTATCACGAAGTTCAATCATAAGTGAAGTCCAAGGTTTGGAGGGCACACTTGTTCCACTGAAGGCATAGCTGGTATTGGGATCTCCATAAGCTAGAACCAATCGCTTAGGTTTCACATCCTTTCCTCGCAAATGAAAAGTAGGTCTGTAGAATGGTAATGTTTTTAACTCCGTCAAATAACGATCAGCATGGGCTTTCTCTATATATATTTCTTATATATTGGACGTTCAAGTCATTATCCGAAAAGATGATTGAAGACATTTTTACACGTTGAAAATCACTGAGCAAGCAAGTCAAGGAATATTCACTAACTAAGCAGGAACACTCAGGCAGGAACAATGATTCCACACGGTATGTTCGACCTTATATAGGGGTTGATATCTGATAATCTTATCACTGATTAGATGAGCTCGCGCATGCGTAGTGATATCCCAGGTGATGTCATGAAGGCACAGGATAGGATGATCTCACTTGTGGGGATTCCCCATTAGATAAGATGAACAGTTTAAGCAGTGGTCAGTACAAGACATGTTTTCTTCAATCTGGTGTGTAAGTATTTTTTCCATTCATTTGTATTGTAATTCAGTTTATTATATTTTAATCAAGTTTATTGCCTATATTTTAAACATGTATTTTATAGAAATAATGACACAGATGTAAATTTAAGATAGTTTATTCAAACAATACGCTTTTAAAAGTTTGTACATTCAGGTTACATAAAAAGTGATCACTAACAAAATCCACTTTCTTTAAAAACATGGATAGTACATCATCAAAATTAACAAGCATTAAAATTATATTTCCAACCTCTTTAAATTTTTCACGATTGTTAAATGTAAAACACGAATGCAGGCTAACACTTGGATGTCTAAAAACACATCCCGTACATTGATAAATTTCATTAAATATACTTATAATATTATTCTCGATGTAGAAAATTAGTTTAGACCATAACACAAATTCATTTTCTTGTGTCATTGTAGCCTGTTTACATTTTTTCTTTAATAAGTTAGGTAAATGTTTTTCATACTGGTGATGAATCAATTTCTTATTCAGTTTATAGGCTTTTTCTTTTAATTGTTCTAATTGATAATTGTTTAATTTGATATGAGAATCGTTCGTTAAACTTTTAAGACACATAACAGAATTATCCTCATTTAAAACTAACATTTTGTTATTGCTAACGAAGGAGGAACTTTTGTATCTTAAATTAAAGGCAACGATTTTATATTGGAACTCATACCAAGTCTGTATATCCATAGTAATTCCATTCTAGGTGGGAATTCCTTCAGACGTAAATTCCCTTATGTGGATAGAATAATCAGAATTCTGTAACTCGAACCCTAAAAAGATTGAGTTTCCAAGTTCTTTCCAAAATACAAATGAGTCATCATTCGAAGCATGAGCAGTTGATTCTTGTAGTGGTTCTTGAATGGGTTCTTGCAAAGATTCTTGAATAAGTTCATGGGATGTCGTTGGGGTAGAAGGTTTTGCAAAGTTAAAGTCAATGAAAAATTCATTCAATATATCCTTGGTGGGCTCACAACAGGTGTCCGGAAAAGAGGTTGTTTCATCAATGTAGACAAGGCCTTCAGTGCTTTCAATTCTTGATACCAAAGGTGAATCTACACAAGAACGTTTATTAGGCGAAAGCACTTGTTCTTCGTGATTTCTTTTTGCCATGATACTTGGTAACAATCTTCTTTAAAGTTTATACGGAATTAGCTGAGGTGTCTGGATCCATTGCTTATATAGGTTTAAAAATCAGTCTCAGTTACAGTTAAAAGGCTTAACCCAATCATATAACTCGAAAAATAGATGACGTCATAAGTTACTTTGTTTGCTCATAGGAAGCACATACTTGTTGCAATAAATTACAAAGTCGATTAATCAGTATTCTACGCTGTTCATCTTTTTGCTGTTTGGAAGACCTGGTCGTTTTCTTCGGTTTGGAAGTGTTATGAATCTTCTTGTGTTTATACAATTCAAAATATCGTGGAAACACCATATTGCACAGCTTACAATTATATGTCCTTGAATGAGTCTTAGCATGATTTCGTAAATCATATTTCCAAATGAAGGTTTCTCCGCAAACACCACAGGTAAGAACTTTTTCATCTGAGTGATGAGTCATGTGTCTATTAAAGGCAAATTTTGTAGAATAGCCTTTCTTGCAAAGCTCACAAAAATGGGGTAACTTGATCTCTCCTGACGATGACGGTTTCACTTCAATACTCGAAACAGGTTCCTCTTTGGGGGTAATGTCCATCGTTAGAGGTTCTTCTTTGGGTATCAGGAAGGATATTTGATTGTCTACACTAGACATTTTTTAAACCGAGTTCCACTTAAATCATACAACCTTACACATCAACGACAATGTAATGAATAATGCAATGAACAGGATTCACATCAATTTATACCAATCTAGGGGGCGCGCATGATTATAAAAACTCCTGTGTGATTGGTTCGTGAATAAATAGTTATCATTGGTTAATAATCTACAAAAATAATTCGCAAACTAAAAACGTATGACCTGCACATATGGTGATATCACAGACCTCTTCTTTTAAAATACTTTCAGAGATATGAAATCATAGCACAATGGTTAGAATAACGCAAATCAGTGTGCTATGATTTCATTTTGTGAGGGTTCGATCCTCAGCCAGACTTTTCGTAAATGTACTAAATTCAAACGATAGATGGCAGCACCAAAAATGTATTGTTATTTTCCATTCAAATCTAAAATTCTCCTCAAATATACTCTAACATATATATCTAATGGCCTACTCTAGTTGAAAAAAAAATTGCTTTGAAAAATATCTAAGTTCCCCAATTAAAATTAATTATTCACCATTTATAATTAAACCCTTATTGACTTTTAAAATTCTCCTCAAATATACTCTAACATATATTTGGAATACCCTACTCTCGTTGAAAAAAAAAATTTGCTTCGAAAAATTTCTAAGTTCTCCAATTAAAATTAATTAAATTTCTAATTCGCTAAAATAAATCCCTTGAAACACACCTCGTATTCTAGTAGAAAATTCTCCGCAAATAAAAAAATGGCTTCGAAAAATTTCTAAGTCCCGCAATTAAAATTAATTAACAATAATCCCCTTATCTTAGGTGGTGGAGGAGGACACTTCGGGAGGAGGTGGGCACTTCAGGAGGAGGAGGGCACTTCGTGAGGAGGAGGGCACTTTGGGAGGAGGAGGGCACTTTGGGAGGAGGAGGGCACTTTGTGAGGAGGAGCCCTCCTCCCTCCTCGCACCTCACACCTCCTCCTGAAGCCGGGCTGTCATTTTCTCTCTACTTACATGCTTTCTGTACTTTACTCATACACCTTGTATTATTGAGAAATGCTTGAAAATTTACCAATATGGCGTCATATTAATCTTTTTTTCATTTGGTGAAACTTTTTATTTCATTTTCATTTTTCATATGGAAATCTTTCAATAGAAAATTAATTATTGTAGAAAGAGTTTTATTGTAAATGTTTTATTGTTGGCAACTGCTATAACGAAAAATGTTTAACTTTAATAAGTAAAGGATGTTAGATTTTTGGTTTTTCATCTTTCTATAGAAGAATGACATGATTTTTTTCAAAATTTTATGTTTTTCAGCTTCATAGTAGGTATTCATTTATAAGTACACAAAATTTCATGTGTGTAAGTTATATAGTTTCTGAGAACCTTTTGTGTGACGAACAGACAACGTAGCTGGACGAATAGGATTTCGTGAGATGAACGAAACCCTAATAAGGTTAGAAGACTGACTATAATCGATAATTGCTGGAAGTGCTGTTGCAGCTGTGGTATGCATTTTTAAAATTAACTGATGCATAGTGTTTTACGTGGTGTGTATAAATTCTACCGATGATATACAGGGTTACACTAAAAAATCGCACATATTATCGGAAACTGACTACAGTTGTTGAAAAGGGATTTTTTCGGCGTTATTTGTTTGTAAATTGTTTATTTAGGTATATCCTTTCATTGCAGAGTTGCCAAGTCTCCGGCTTTTTGCACACCAGTAATTTTTAAGAGAAAATGTTGTTCTTTTAAATTGCGAAATGCTCCGATTAAATAAAACAACATTTTCTGTACTAAACTACTGTTATCCAAAAATCCGGAAACTTGGCAGATCTGCTCTCATATGGAAAAAATGAAATTATCTAACAATATTCTGCCAGCGTTTGAAAATGTTTCATAATATATTCCTGAGGTTTGATTTTTCGTTCTTGTCTAGCATTATAAGGAGCTAGCTCTGATGACAGTGATTTTCCCTATGGCCCATTGTCTGTAATATGACAGATTTAACCTATTAACATATAAATACTCTGCGCTTTCATTTAACTTCGAATCCTTTTGAAAATATAGTTGACATGAAATTATAAATTTATGTCAAGCTATTGAAATAATAATGATAATTGCTTTAGAAATTTCGAAAGTTCAGAATCTTACAAAAGGCATAAATTGTTAATAGAAATAATTCTTTAAATGGCCGTATCAATTATTTTCAACAAAGGTTTTTGATTTTTGAGTCTGGTTTTAATTGTTTCTTTCTAAGTAACATTCTGTAATCTAATTTGGATTCTGCTTAGAAACAAGCTTCTAAAATACGAGAGAAATTTGTGTGATACAATCTCGTTTTCAAAACAAAATCCAATTTAAATTGTTAGAGCAATTACCGAGCACGTCATAGTTGATTTCGGAGAAAGTTCAAACGCTTGAGGCGGTATTCTGAATTGTTTCACTATTGTTCTTAAGGTTGATTATTTTAATGATAAGAGATTGGGACTTTTATTAAATTAGACTACTTAATAGCTTTGACTTTTAGGTTAAATTTTGTTTGCTTATCTGTAATATTTAATCATACTGTAACAAGAAATTTTATTGATTCCAAAACATTTCAAGATTTCCACAGTAAAATTAGAGTTGGCAAAAAGAAAAAAGAAAAAGAACATCCTATAAATTTTAATCCCCAAACTGTACCAGAAAAAAAAACAAATAATTATTTGATTGGAAATTATATCTTCTTTCAACTTGTGTTAAAAGAAAGAAGCTTAAGGGATTGTCTTTATAATGAAATTGTACCAACCTCTGCAATTTCCAACAGGAACATATAATTTTGACATCATATTTGGAAAAAGATAACAAATTATAACACCTTGTAATAATATACTTATTTCAATAGCCAAAAGCCTTAAAATAAAAACTTTATAAACAGTAAAATAAGTTCTGTTAGACTGTTGACATCCAAGTAAAAAAATAATAATAATAACGTTAAATTGAAAAATTACGTGAAAAATTAAATGATGTCGTTTCAAATAATAACTTCATAGACTGAGCAATTGTAGAATATACTTATTTGTTTTTATAATGGCTCCGATGGAGCCGAAAAATGTCAATAGTCTAGTAAAACTTATTTTACTGTTTATAAAGTTTTTATTTTACGCCTTTTAGCAATTGAAATAAGTACAGTGTCCTCTCACTCATACACGATACACAAAAATTATTATTCAATACCAGTTTTTTTTTTTTTTTTTTTTTGCCTTATTAAATCGCCGAAATTATAAATCGAATTTTACTATTTTAAAATACCGGTACGCAGGGGTGGAAAAAAATCTAGGCGCCAACGGGCTGTAATACTAAAAATTTTGTGGTGGGAATCTAGCCTACATTTTTTCACCTCTGGTGGTACGAAAAAGTAATTACTGAACATCGCGTATAAGTGAGAGTCACTGTACATCATACTTGGATTTATTGGCATAAGCACCGACTTAACGGGGACGACTTGCGTAAATCAGGCAAACATCAACCACTAATTTAAACATGTTATTTTTGTCTTAATTAATCAATGTGTTTACATAGAATAAAAAAAAAACCCTTTTTAAAATTAGTGATAGTAGAATTCTTGATTGCCTATTTTGCCAAAGTGAAATCGGCGCTTAAATTTGTGGACAAATTTTACCTTAAGACACCAAACGGGAAGTCATCGGGTCAGTTTATGAATTGTGAAGGTTTAAAACCCAAAATTCCTAATGTTAAACGAATTTGAAATCGTTGTAAAACAGACTGCAATGCGGCTAGTTTTTTAGGCATAACTCAAGAACTACTTGACGGAATTAGCTGTAATTTTGGATTCGCATACTTGAAACTAATGGAAATTGAATTTTGCTAAAAATTTTATGGGTTACAATTCATATTTTTTTTCGAAAATTTCTTTTAAAAAAAATAGTTTTTCGAAATAAATTTTCTTTATTTATATACAGGGTGGTTATAATATAAGTATCTCTATTTGGAGCTGTCTGTAGCTCGAAGGAATGATCCGAATAAAACCAAAATCGGTACACTTACTATTCGAGAAGGGGGGGGGGAGTAGAATGGAACAATAGAAAATAATAATTGTAATAATCATCGACAGATGGCGCTGCTGAGTTTGAAATGTAATGTGTAATACAAGAACAAAAAATTGGCGTCAAACCGGATGACACACCTAAGTTATTGGAAAATGTCACAGTGAACGTTGTTACGCTTTTGCATGGCGGTGCCGATAATGTTCAGGTTCCACATGGTCATTGTGCTGAAGGACACAATCCAGGTAGTGCACGACGTGCTCAACTGCGAAATGTAACGCATGAGGAGTGATGTTTCGTACATGTTGTGATATGCGATAAAGTCATCGAGGTTTGCGACACTGCCACAGTACACAATATTACACATTACATTTCACACTCAAAAGCGCCATCTGTCGGTGATTACTGCATTTAAATTTTTTTATTGTTCCATACTTCTTCCCCCTTCTCGAATAGTAAGTGTACCGATTTTGTTTCATTCCGGTTATTCCTTCAAGCTACTGACAGCTCCAAATACAGATACTTATATTTTAACCACTCGGTATCTCCATTTTGCTACTAGTTAAATATTTCGCTTTAGTGCAAGTGCCATGTGTGACAGTTTCAAATAAAAGCAAGATATTGTATCCACAGCAGGTAATGAAATAATTTGAAAACTATGATATTGTAATTTTGAAATATTTTTCTTTCACGTTTTGCTATGTATTTAAATGTTATTTTGAAATAATAGCTGATCCCATAAATCAGTAGGTTTTAAATGTTTATGTTTCACGTACCCTTTGAACACGTGCTTCGAATGTTTCCAACTTTATTTTCTTGTAACACTCTTGCGTAGAAAAGTGAAAAAAATTGGATACAAGCAAACATAAATATTAACATTTTATGCAAATTTTAAGCAAATTTTCTGATGAAACAGTTATCCTTGTATACTTTTGACTGTTTAGTGTTAATTTGCTGAGGTAGAGTCGCAAGTCCGCTTCAACATTAGCTTGCTTATATATTTCGTTTTCAACCCTTAACTAACGAATGGCGCCATATTCGTGACAACCAGCATTTATTGTCCAAATGTGTTGTTTTCAACTGGACAGCTAAGAAAATTTTTGCAAAGAAAATTTCGCCTTATCTAATCCCAAAATTTCAGCAATTACGATACAAAATAAAGTTTGCCCGAATAAGTGGTGCCAAAACAATAATAATTGGAAACAACACAATTGTACAATAAAAATATGGCGTTTTTTTCGTTAAGGGTTAAAACCACCGCCAACTGAATATTAGGCATGAGCGCTGACACAAAAATTCATGCAGTCGTAGGCGTAAATTTTCAGCGTGTGTACGGTCCTTTGAAATTCAATACCAATAATTTCTAAAAATTTTCTCCGCCTTATTTTTCTGAGATTCAATAAGTCAAAGAAAACTTTTAGAAAATACTGGGGTGTAAAATTAGGGGACCGTACAAAGGTTTTACAAAATTGGCCTATGTAATTGCCATTTTTGTGTCAGCGCTCAGGCCTAGTATTCAGGAGGTGGTGAGTGGTTAAAACAGTCAGTGAGAGATGTAAAACACTTTTCATTAATTAATTAGCTGAGCTGTGCCTAGAGAGGACACCAATATATCACTATATTGAAAGTTTCGATTTATCCTATCAAAAACATCGATAAATGAGATAGATGTTACCCTTTCGATGTACAACCTGTGGCCAGAAAGTTCGGTGAATGAATTTTTATTTCAAATACAGTATTGTACAGCATCAAATACAATTTACTGTCCTTCAAAATAATCTCCATGGATGGTAATGCACTATTGAGAACGAGTATATAAGATCTGGAAACTACTGTAAGACAGTTCTTTCGGAATGGCGTTCAGCTCGGCCGTCACGTTGCGTTGAATGTCGGTAATGCCCGTAAATCTCTTTTCCTTCAGGGGCTGACTTCAATCTGGGGAAGAGGAAGAAGTCTGCAGGTGCCAAATCAAGTGAATAAGGGGGTGATCAAGTGTCAACTCCATTCGCGGCCAGGAACTTCCGTACAACCAAGGCGGTGTGTGGCCGGGCATTATCACGAGAAGAGTCCAGGAGCCTTGCGTGGCGTACTCAGGGCGAACGTAACAGATCCGTTGCAGTAAACGCTTCAGAATATCGGCGTAGGCAACAGCATTCAATGTGGTACTCTCAGGGAGGAATTCTTTGTGAATGAGACCCTTAGAGTCGAAGAATGCGATGAGCATTGTCTTTATGCGCGATTTTTCTGACCGTACCTTGGTTTTTTTAGGCGACGACGGACTCCGCCACTTCAAACTTTGTCGTGCCAAACTCCAAACTTTGCCCTGAAGGGAAAGAGATTTATGGACATCACCGACATTCAACGCAACGTGACGGCCGAGCTGAACGCCATTCCGAAAGAACTGTTTTACAGGAGTTTCCAGGACTTATATACTCGTTCTCAACAGTGCATTACCATCCATGGAGATTATTTTGAAAGACAGTAAATTGTATTTGATGCTGTACAATACTGTATTTGAAATAAAAATTCATTCACCGAACTTTCTGGCCACAGGTTGTATATCGATATATCTGTAAATTCAATCCGATGCATCTATACTTCTTAGAAATTAATATTTTTCTATAGCTGTCAATTTTTAGTTTTTTTCTACCACAATTTCTTTTATAAAAAACCTACTTTGTTTAATTTTACATTTCTGCGATTAAATAATATAAACTTTTCTGTTCAAAAATTAGCAGTACGAAAAAAAACGTAACAGTTGGCAGCGATATTTTCATATAAAATCAATTTTAAACATTCTTCATTTCTTATTTTTTAATAGTCAATCTAACTAAATACATTAATTATTTCAGAGGAAATTACTTAATTAAAAACTATTAAAGCCGTATTCAAATAAGTTTATATTACAGGGTAAGTCAAAATGAATATACCCAGCAAACACAGAGCTGACAGATTCATACAAGAAAGATACCTATCATCAAATACTAGAGGTGCTATACCGATAACAGCCAATCTTAACAGAACTGTTTCGATTTTGTCAACTTTTCTGGTATCTTTAGCGATACGTGGACGGGTTATCGATTTGCCGCCAAAAATCTGACACAACGACGGCCACCGGCGATATATCCGATACGTATTCGATACAAATATGCTTGAATTCCGATTTGACCGACACAAGAACGTAAACAAAATGACGCCAATTTGGTATTGCTTATATCTAATTGTTATCACTTTGCCTTTTATTTTCGACGTATATGCGATGAATATCGTTCTTGTGCCTTATATTCGACGTATATTTATGATCAATATCGATTTTGTGACAATTTATCGACATTTATACGCATGTCGGCGAATATTTTTGATTTAATTAATATTGAAAACTAAAAAAATTTCTTAGCTTATTCTCCTCTATTGTTATATAAAGGAACAAATGGAAAATACGCAAGTTAATTTATCCTAGTGCTATAAATAAAAATAATTAAACTTTTATTGTCAAAAGCTAACTGAAGATTTTTTTTTTTTTTTCACATTTTGCAGTTAACTGAACAGGTGTGTGGGAAAAGGATAACATTCCAAAAACAAAAAATGAAATGAGATAGTTTCATTGATAAATAAAATTAATCAGTTTTTTACTTTGAAATGCACGTTTTTTTTTGCGCGTTTCCTTAATATTTACATCAGCTCTAATGTTATGCTTTTTCCATTCACATGCTCAATTTATCATTTTATGGTGGTGTACTTAACTTCAATTCTTTAACTGAATACAGATTCCAAGTTTTGTTTTTTCGATTTCTTTATCATTTTATTTAAATCTTTTATATAAATGTCTTTATTCATTTAAAAAATTTTTCATTGCCACATTCTTTTGTTCTTGTTCTGTGCAATGAACTAGAAATTTGAAAATTGTCAAAATTTGCCATTTTTAGCAAAAGTACCAATTTTAAATTAAAAAAATCTATTTTTCAATATAAATGATTCAAAATTAAAAATTTACAACAGATACTTCCACAGCACAACTACATTATGTGCAAATCAATGTAAAAAAACATTTCTTAAGAATATCTTTAAAATTTCCAAGTAACCTAATTTACCGCAAACTAAAATTAGTGAAATCAAAGTTCTTCTAAAAATGGATTTAAAGTTTTCAAACCCCCCTTTCCTTCCCCCCCAAAAAAGTGATTTTATTCCGTTATTGTCATTCATCACTCCTAGTTGACATACATAACAGATTTTTTTTTTTTTTAAGGTTTTAAGGCAAATCAAATTTCAAGCTATTCAGAAAAAACATTTAATGCTTTGATTTTTTTTATTATTATATATTTTGCTGTCCTCTAAAAAATAAAAAAAACATTTTTTGAAATTCTTTCTGTATAAAATCTAATAAAGAATAAAAAAAAATAATAAACATGGCTATATTTTTACAGCTTGTTCTAAGATTTTAATATTGAGCATTTTTCTTTTTATCACTTTATTACAAAATGGCAGCCAATTAAGTGGGAATTTGAAAACCCCCCAACTTTTCCAAAATATAACCCTTGTTACCTGAAAAAACACACACATAATCAGCGGAATATGAAGCATTTTATTACATATTAATGGTTTAACATAAAAAAAATATAAATTTATGTAGATCATTCTAAAGTTCTATTACAAGAAAATCTGTAAGTTCATGTTTTGCCAGAATTCTGTAATTGTTAATTTAAATTATTTTAAAACTAAATAAGCACTCCTTAGGTATTTTTATTATTATAAATGGTACAGAAAAAGAGAACAAAACAAAAAAATTGACTTTACTGAAATATTTGATGTAGTACTAAGGTGGGTTTTTGTTAAACATTTCAATGTGGGTTTTTTTTAGAGGACAACACAATAAATGATACAACTCCCTTTTACCTTTCTATTTACAAGTTTACTGTAAAAAAATTGTCTTTTATTTCTCACATCACTAGGATTAAATGTACATACCACCCTTTTTTTTTAAAAGAAAAATTTCTACATTAAGTTTAGTTATGCGTTTAAAATGGAATAAAACAGTTAAATTGAACATTTTATTTATCTTTGATAAAAGTTGATATTTTGAACAAACTATGCAAAATGTGATGTTTGCTTAATTAGCCACTACACGCTAAATTTTGCTAAAATTATAATGGCAGACTTGTTAACATGTTTATTCAGAAAACTTTACAATTTTCCCAATGTACTACACTTTAAACAGTTGATCTGGCTTTACCCAACAATTGAGGGGTCGGGGCAAGGAAGTGCCAAGCCACATTTTTGATGAAATAAATCTAGTACTGTAATCTGGTGCATAATATAGTAAATTATAATATAAAACATATAATTTGTTTCTAATGTCACTTGGTGGCAGCCTATGTGACAGGTTTCGTTTTTGCCCCCAATAAAGATAGCTAATTTACAAAAAACATATTATAACCATTAAAGTAATGCCAAACTGTTACTCAGAATATCTCAAATGTTACTAAGACATTGTCGAAAAAACTTTAGGTTATATATACCTTGATTTGAGTATTTGATCAAATTTTCAAATTGAAATATCTCAGAAGTTCAAAAATGTGGCCTGTCACTCTCTTGCCCCGACCCCCTCAATTCTTTGACTTGCTTCAAAGCAATCTTCTCACATGCTTTTAATTATTAAAATATTTTATAAGTAAAAAAAAAAATCTAATAAATTTCTAATCAAAAGTATCAGAACTTCAATTTTAGTTTTGCATTTAACATTGCTGCAAGAAATTTTGAATAACTGTTTGGCTGTGTACCATATTGCTAATCACACTCATCTTTGTAACAAACACAATGCATGTTTTATTCATTCAATAAGTAACATATTTGAAGAATCATTTCAAGTTTTACGAAAAAAAAAATCTTACCTGTCACCTTTACAAATTGACCTAAATCCTTACATTGTAAGGTTAAACTTTACAAGTTGGCAGGTATGTAATGGGAATGCTCAGAACCCCTCCCCCCCCCCCCACTTAAAAAAAGATCTTTTCCAATTTCAAAAAATTTAAATTTCATTTATAAATATATTCAAATTATATTTATAATGGCTACATTCTGACACTTTCTTTAATTTTTATTTTGTCTGTTCCACATGAAAACGTTGGCATAGAAAATGAGATCTATAGTCAGCAGGAATCTGTTTCAAAAGCATCCTTCACAAAATTCTTTGTCTTAAAAAAAATAGGCATTTTGAAAAAAATTTCAAAGCTTAACAGCTGATGCCACCAATGAATTATTATCTAGCTGTATATATATATATATTATATATATATATATACACACACAAAGGGCGTTCCATAAAAACTAAGAGTAAAATCATAAAACATCAAGAAATATATTTAAAGCAAAAATACTTCATTCTTTTTTGAAGTACCTTCCCTCAAATGATATACAATGATCCCATTGTTCAACCCACTTATCAAAACAAGTAGACAAGCCTTTTCTGGAAGTTGCTTCAAAGAACCTGGCACTACTGAAATAACTTCAGAATCTGTATTAAATTTTCTGCAACGGAGCTTCTCCTTTAACGTTGGAAACAGCCAGAAATCACATGGTGCTTGATCTGGACTGTAAGGGGGATGTGGCATGATTTTAATATTGCATTTACTAAGATATTGCTGAACAGAAGTAGCGATATGCAGACGAGCATTACTGTGATGTAATGTCCAATTCCCTACCAGTTCATGAAGCTTTCTCAATATGTGTTATCGCAAAAATTTCAAAACTGAAACATAATATTCACCATTCACAGTAATTTTTGGAGGTACAGCATTCTGATAGATTACACCTTTATGATAAAAGAAAATAATCATGACCTTTCCAACAGATTTGTCGGATTTTTTTTTTTTCAGAGCAGAGAATCGGTGTACAGGGACAGACTTGGTAAGGGGATCCAAATGATGCATCCAAGTTTCATCATCCGTTATTAGTCTTCAGAGAATTTTGAAACATCTGTTTCCACTCACAACATTGGTAAATTCTTGTTTGCATTTGTTTTTTTAGTAACATGATGAAGGACTCATCTGAAAAAAAAAAAAAAAACATGGCGAAATTGTTGCGTAGAATGCAAAATATCAACATTTTTGAAATGTTACCCCCAGAGTGTTAACATTTCGATTATTCACAACACTTTCTGGTAGGCCAGGCTTAGGAGCCAGTTCTGCAGACAAACGTCCTTTTTTGAATCACCATGCTATCTAAAAATCTTACTCACCAAAACATTTATCTTTGTAAGCTTCTTTCATTAACTTTACTGTTTCTGGAGCTGTTTTGTTCAAACGATAGCAAAATTTTATTGCACAACTCATTTTGATTTATAACTCTGAACCACTCACGTCTATTTCAGTAGGACAAATCAAAACAGTTCTTTAAACAAGCACGAAACTAGGAAAATAAAATTGTCTGCTTTGTTTAGATTTATAAACATACAGTTAAGTTAGAAAAAATTGCCTGCAGTTTCATTTTTGCCACTACATAAAAAAAATAAGTCAGTTTTTATAGAATGCCCTTATAAGAATTCATACATGTAAACTTTAATGTAATGATAATTTCCAATTCACAAAATTCTGATTTTAGTTTTCACGTGTATATACAAAGTTCAGAAAAAAAAGCAGATCTGTAGCAAGTGAATTAAATAAAACGTCTCTTGTTTAAAAAAAAAAAAAAAAAAAAAATCATGTGCAAAATCATTTGAATAATACCAATCAATAGAAATAAAGTTATACAAAACATAAAAATTCCTTTTAATTTTATTGCAACTTTTCATGTAATCAGACGACAATCGCCAGACAAACTAAACTATTATAAAAATTCTTTGTAGTAACATGCAGTTAGAATTTACTCTTTTTACCAATTTTTCAATAATGGAAGATTTGAAAATATTTATATTAATGCCAGTACAATAATTTGTTTACTGAAAATAGTCCGAACTCTTTCATTATTTTTAAAACTAGCTCTTTTGGTAATTAAGACAATTCTTAAATTCTCTGCTGCACAATGCAAAACTTTCAGACTTTTAAACGGAAAGGCATAAAATTTGCAGGCGTAACTATTGAAGAAATTTAGATTTTTTTTTTAATCAAAATTTTAAAACATGCATTACTTATCAGGTGATTCTTCTCAAATAAGCCTTTTCCCTTTCTTGCAGTGCTGCTTCAGGAATTAAGTTCAAAATGCAGAATTCACAGTATTTGCTGAAAGATTGTCTGCCTTTATAGAAAAAATGGAAAATTCCATTTGATTACAGTTTATAACACCTGCCAATTTTATGAGTTGCCGAACAAAACTGAATTCCCAAATGTGTCAGAAACTAGCTACTTTGGTTTTGAGAACACATTAAACAAATGCAACTGAAAAATCATTTCAGCAGAGAAATATTTTACTAACAATGGTTAAGTAATAATAATAATAAAGCACTTTTTTTTAGTGTTAAATTAAAAATTATTTTATATTTTAAAATTTATTAAATTCTTAAGGGGGGGAAATTAAATCCGATTACGGAACAAATTCCACTTTAATTTGTACAAATAATCAATATTTCAAACTTTTAAATTGTATATAAATTTTGATAATTAAAAAAAATGACAATACAAGTACACATGAATAGTTTTATTACAATAAATCTTGTACAACAGCATTATTCCAAAATTTCAGGAATAAAAGTCTTTCTTCTTTTCATCTCCTAACTCTATCTGTTGCATACCTTAACCACCTAGCTATCCAGCTCTGATTTATTACAGCATCTTCATATGATATATGGCTTACAGAAGCTAGAAAATATTTAAAAAGAATCAAACATAATATTCAAATATCTCTAAATGAATTAGCAATATAAATTACATTTTTTGTAAGATAAGGTTTTAAAAAGATGTTTTATTTTAGAAGCCATTTTGTTTTTATGGGTGGAAAAGTACTCATGCATGCAATACAGTGAGAGCATATTTAACCCTTTCAATGTGAAAGTAATTGTTGATTAAATGTTGAAATAATTCAACCACCACAATTTACATATTGATTTTTATAATAAATTAATTTCTTCGCTTATACTTAACAAGAAAAATTTTATTAAAATATTTTGAGTGCCATTTAGCATTTTACAACTATCGATAATTTGACTGAATCTTCAAATTCTGTACCCTCCCCAAAAAATTGATCTTAGGACTATAATAGAAATTTCTTTTTCAATAATTTATAATAGCTACAAACTACCAAATGCAGTTCTCTTAATTGAGAGAAAAAAAAAGCTATGTAATGAACCTTAGTTTCCTTCAGCAATTATCACAAAATCACATAAGTCCAACTTAGGGCAAAAAAGGAATAGAAGTGACTATAATTCGATTGAAGGTTGACATTTGAAATGATTTACTAGTCATATTCCAAGATCATAATTTTGAGGTCTGTTTTTTAAAGTGAATTACAAACTACTTTTTAATACTACAAATTAACTACAAATTGAATTCAATCTGAAAATAACAAATATTTCCAGATTGAATTCAATTTGTACTCAAAATTGAAGATAATGATTAAATAACAATGTGACCCCTCATAACATTGCATCTGCCGCCTTACAATACAGTCAAGGTATTAAAATAAATTAAGATAACATACAAGAAAATGTTTAGAGTTTGTCTTCAAAAGGTTATCTTATACACAATTAAAAATGTCTTAAAAATAAGATAGCAGTTACTTAAATACTGGATAAATTTCTCCCAACTTTCCAAACACTTCACAGAATACTGTGGGCTCAAATAAATGGCAATATAACAAAAATGAAAATCATAATTATGAATATATATGAATTAATAAAATGAATTTCATCAAACTATCGCAAAAAAAAATCCGAAAAATTAGTCAAATGGTCTTGGGAAAAAATCACGAAATCTGTCAAATGAATTCTGGGGAAGATCATGAAATTAGTCAAATGATCTCAGTAAAAAAATCACGAAATCCATCAAGTGATCCATGAAGTGAGGGGAAATCGCAAAAATAATCAAACAATCATCGAACGATCGCAGAAAAAAATCATGAAATTCATTAAACGATCAAGAAAAAAAAAATGCAAATTTTGCCAATTTATTGCAGGAAAAAGTTAATTTCATCAAATTGACGGCCCAAAAAATCGTTTAATTCATCAAACAATCATGGAAGAAAATTGCAAAATTCATCAAATGGTTTCAGAAAAAAAATGCAAATTTTTTTTTTTTGCAAAATTCATGGAGCAAAAGCAAAAAATTAATAATTAATTTTCCATTCATTCATCACGATTGACGAGTGTGACTAAGCCAGTGGTGGCAATAAAATCAATTGCCTAATTTTCAGTATTACTCACAGATTGGCTAGTGGAAAGTGCTAATTTTGCCCTACCCTTGCTGCCCTTGTGTTTTTCTTTTTTCGATCACAGGAATAAAAATCTTAAATTTCACCAATCTATCGCAGGAGAACAAAATAATAAAAATCACAGAATTTGTCATTCGGCTTAGCTGAATGACAAATTCTGTGATTTTTAATTTAAAAAAAAAAAAGAAAAAGAAAAGAAAACTCAAAGTTTACCAACTAGTCGTGGGAAAATATATCAAAATTCGTAGAACAGCTGCGGGAATATATCAGTAAATGATCGCTGAGAAAAACCAAGAGATATTTCAGTAGGACGAGAGAATCATGAATTTTTTCATCGGTCGCTCGAACAAACACCCATTCGAAGTTTGCTAATTTGTTGAGGGAAAATACCACAAAACTTGTCAATTGGTCTTGATGAAAATATCCCAAAATTCATCAGTCAGTTGCAGAGAAAAATCACCAAATTTTTTAGTCAGACGGGACGAAGAAATCGTGAATTTCGTCAATTTCTCACAAGAAGAAACAGAAATGAAAAAATTGGTCACGGAAACGAAACTCATCAATCTGTTGTCGGGAAAATATTGCGAAATTTGTCAATTGGTCGTAGGACAATATAGCAAAACGTTATGGGAAAACATCGCAAAATTCACCAAATGGTCATGAGGATGTTGCGAAATTTGTCAAAAGATCGTAGGAAAAACAGTGCAAAATTCGTCAAATGGTTGCAGGAAAAACATCACGAAATTCGTCAGTCAGTTGATGAAAAAAAGGAAAAAATTATTCGCTCGGATGCAGGGAAGATTCGTGAATTTCGTCAGTTTATTACAAGAAGAAACAAAGAAATTCCCGAATCAGTCGCAGGAAAATATTGCAAAATTTGTTAATTGGTCGAGAGAATTTTTTTTTTTTAAATATCACCAATCTTAACATTAACTAAAAATAAATAGCCAATATTTTCACATTGTACTATAATATCTTTAAAAACTTACTTAAAAATAGCTGAAGTATAAATCATGATAAAATACGTAAAAATGAACATATCAATAAAATAACAAAATAACATGTAATTGGGTCTATTACAAATTAGGCTTAGCTCATAATAAAAATGTTAAGCTATAACAAATTGGAAACATTTTATTTCATACTGAAAGCATTTTATCTTAGTTTAATTAGGGATGCACCGAATAGTGATTTTGGCCAAATACCGAATAGTAACAGTAAGGCCGAATACTGAATATTCAGCTAACCGAATAGTAACTATTCAGCTGAAAACTGAATATTTTTATATTTCAGAGTTTAAAAGTATTAAAAGTTAAATTATAAAAGAACAGATACTACCATTTTATGAACTAAACCTTTTTACAAGAAACCTTTACATTCTTCATAGCTTCTTCTGTGAATTAAAATAAATTTATAAAATGTTATCTTCTATAACAACTACTTTAAATCAAAGAAATTTTTTGAATGAATTAGTAGAAAGAAACATTTTGCAGTGTTTATTTGTTAGGAAGGGACTAAAGTAAAACGATACAATATAGTAAAATGCTATCAAATCAGCAAGAATAACTCTCCTGCTCCGTTTGATTTGGCAAGGAAGTTTTTTTTCGATCCGTCGCATGGACGATTCAGGGTGAAACCGTGGAAGAAAGGTGTGCTTTCATTGGCATCCAAACGCATCAGTGGTTTTTTCTGAAATGGAGTGCAATAGGGAAAGGGGGGGGGGTGCAAGATACGAACTAGTAAAAAATATAAGGGAGGATTTCTAGATCCTAACCAAAATTTTAAGTAAGATGGTCGAAAAGTGGAGTTATTTTAGCACGATTCTTAAACATTTTGTGTAAACCCAGACAAATCTAAAAACTGATTTTTTTTTTCTGTCCCATTTCCAAAAGACTGAATTCCATCCTGTGGACAAAAAACTTGCACCCATGCTAAGAATGCCAATTTGTACCATAAAATCTAATAATCTACATGTGGAACATCATTTTATTAAATGATTCAAGCCAGGGTTGGGTTTTAGTCATCAAAAACTAGTTTTGATGTGACAGTTTTAAACTGTCAAAAACACAATATATTAAAGTACACTAGTGTTCCCATTTGATGTTTTTCAAATGGCGCTGCACCCTGCCCTTTTCATTTAAACTGCTGATGCACCCAGTCCTTTTTAGACATTGTAAAAGTGCCCTGCCCCTTAACCCAGTTGCTTCTTTGCGTCCTCCTAGGGTTGTGCAAAGAGGGAGGTGAAGGGGACTTTCGCCCCAGGTGCGGAAATTGAGATGATGCAAAAATTCATACCAACAACTACAGTTTTATTTATGTATTTATTAACACTTTGGCAGTCGATCATTGTCTGGGAATTTCTCTCACGGTGATTTTTTTTCTCTTTCGCTAAACATGATTTCTCTAATAAATAAGTGCAATTTTTTCTTATTTTCTCTTATGTTATTTAGTTGTTAGGAATTTCTGAATTAAAATTAACCTTTTAAAGTTCCAAAAAGCACGAAATATTTATTCAAGGGAATTTATTTCTGTTTCTGAATTTGATAAATTTTAGAAGGAGTGTGCATGTGTGGAGGAGGTGGGGAACAACAACTGAAACTTTGCCCCAGACTCAAACTTTTTTTTTTGGCACAGTCTTGCTTTCTTTTCTTCCCCCCCCCTGGGTTTTTAGATACTTTATATATATATATATATATATATATATATATATATATAAAAGTGGGAATTTTAAGACATAAGATCGATTCAATGATTTTTAATACACTATGGCACTTTTGCAATCTTTCAAGGGAAAAATTATGCATCTTCAAGGACACGCTGCAATTATTTTAAACATCCCTCCTCTAATTTCTGATATTTGTATCATTCTTTTTGTGTTTCATGACAATTTTTTAACATTCGTAAATGAAATTCAATTTTAACTTTTACACTAATACACTGAATTTTGTCTTCCAGATTTATAACATAACTTTTTTAGCATTCCACAGCAAAATTTTAACATTCTTAAAATAATTCTACTTATTAAGCCATTATAGTAAATTTTGTACTTTACAATTTTTGAAGTTATAACGTTTATGTATTTTAACTCCAACTTTTATGCAGTAAAATAACTCGTTTTAATCTTCTAGCCCGATACATTAAAATTTTGGTACTTTTCTGTTCGTCGGGCACCGGTGATATATATGGTACATAAGGTAAAGTACCCAGCAGTTGACACTGGACCAATACTTGACACTTTTTTAGAAACAGTAGTGTAACAAGAAAACGTCACAGGTAGGAACATGAGACACAGAATTTTTAAAATCTATCACCTTGCGGCAAAACTGAGAACTAAAACTATAAACAGTCGAGCCCAATTCCAATATGGCGGAAGACAACAAAGAAGAATGTGTGCAAAGTTGAATTTTTCGAATTTATCTTAAGAAAAGTGATATGGATCGCACGTTGCAGTAAGTATTAAAACCCGTAATTTATCTTAATTTCTGGTTATGTTTTGATTGATATTGATTGTTTCGATGTCCAAGAATTGTATTGGAATAAAATTGATGCATTTTGTGCAAAATAGCGGGAGTGAGTGTGAGTGTCAACTATTGAATATGAAAAGAAACAGATTTTCAAAAGTTGACACCCAGTGTCAACTACTCGCTCATGTTGGGGTTTTGTTAATCTAATTCAGTGCAATGAAAATAATCTGGAATCTACCAGATAAATTCATGACTAACCTTTGAAAAACTAAAAATGCATTTAAACCAATAGATGACACAGGGTGTCAATTATTGAAATTAGGGAGTGTCAACTACTAAAATTAATTAAAAAAATTTTGCTAATTAACGGTTCTTATCATTATGTCTTCATATGGGGAAATTAATATAGTAATATAATAATAAAGAGTATTTATTATTATTAATTTAGGCCCCGCCGCAGTCAGTGTCAATTACTAGTTCACGAAGGTGTCAACTACTAAACTCCCACGTTCACGATGGTGTCAACTTCTGGACAAAAATCATGTTTTCATATCCCCTAGTAATTTTTACAAAATGTATTCATTTCGGGACATTAAACGTTATGATTTTGTGGAAAAATGTTCAAATCCCCTAGTAATGATCAAACTGTTTCCCTTAATTGAAAACTGCACGAACCAAAGGCGATGAATGCCGAAAAATTCCTTAAGGTGTCAACTACTGGGTACTTTACCTTATATGTATGTATGTATATATGTGTGCACAGGGCTTGAATTTGAGGGCGGGATTTGCGCCGAAAATATTGAAGTTCCGTCTAAAAAAATATCGTGGGTGGGAGCCTCCCGCCCAAAAAATTTCACCATTTTCTGGAGAAATTTGAGTTATTTAATTTACCTGAAACTGAACGATAGATTTCGTGAATTTTTTCCCCCGCAGCCGATCGACGAACCCTGCGTTTTTATCCACGACTGATCGACGAACTTCGCGTTTTTTTCCGAGACTGATCGACGAACTTCGCGTTTTTTTTCCGAGACTGATCGACGAGCTTCGCGTTTTTTTTCCGAGACTGATCGACGAACTTTGCGTTTTTTTTCCGAGACTGATCGACGAACTTTGCGTTTTTTTTTTCGAGACTGATCGACGAACTTTGCGTTTTTTTCCCGAGACTGATCGACGAACTTTGCGTTTTTTTCCCCGAGACTGATCGACAAACTTTGCGTTTTTTCCCCGAGACTGATCGACGAATTTTGTGTTTTTTTCCGAGACTGATCGATGAACTTTGTGTTTTTTTCCGAGACTGATCGATGAACTTTGTGTTTTTTTCCGAGACTGATCGATGAACTTTGCGTTTTTTTCCGAGACTGATCGATGAAATTCTCGTTTTTTCCCGAGACTGATCGACGAACTTTGCATTTTTTCTGCGACCGATCAACGAACTTTACGTTTTACCGCAACCAATCGACAGAATTTGCGTAATTTATTTTATTTATTTATTTTTTTTGACAAATTGACGAAGTTTGGGATTTTTTTTTTCCTGTGTCCGACTGACAAATTGAGATTTTTTTCCTGCATTCGACTGATGAATTTCCCGATTTCTTTCCGCAACTGACTGATGAATTTCACCATATTTCCCCAGGAATGATTGATGAATTTCACGATATTTTCTGGCAAGCAATCGATGAATTTCACGCTTTTTTCTGACAAGCAATTGCCGAACTTAGTGTTTTTTTCCTCCTTTGATCGACTGACGAACTTCGCGAATTTCTCCGTAACAGATTGGCAAATTATTCAGTTTCTTCTGGCGACAGATTTATTCTATGGTATGTATCAGTATTGTTGTCTGTAGGTGCCGTTACCTTAGCACAGCTGTACACTGGCTGCCATGTAGTTCCAAAGTCGAAAATCGATATTAACACTGTTTCTTTAGACTTTTTTTAATCCTTGTGAAGTAAAAGTGTACCTTGTGAAAGAGGCTTCAGAAGCACTAAATCAAATAAAATCTAAATTCAGAAATTCACTTAACAACCTAATTGTTAAGGGCTCCTAATATTTGGTGAAAGTTGAAAAATACACTGCATATATAAAATTTAACTTTCTTCCTTTTTTTTATAATAAAAATAAACATTTTAAATAATCATTCTGAGTTGACTTAATTTTTTCAACGGTATTTTATCATGTCTGCATTAATGTAATTCTTTAAATAGCACATAAAATAAAAGTGAGGTTTAAAGATTTTTTTTCTCCCTTCCAAACATTACAACTCCCCTCCATTTAAAAATGTTGGGAGGGAGACTCCCCTCCTTGGAAAAAATGAATTTCAAGCCTTGGTGCATATATACATATATATGTATGTATATATGTGTGTAGTGTATATATATATCACTGGGGTCCGGCTAATGGAAAACTACCAAAATTTATTTGCATTCTTAAAAATGTACATATTCATCAATAATTCAAGTTTTAATCATATAGTACATCTTCCAATACAGGAGTCAGCAACCTTTTTCAGCTGCGGGGCACAATCAACCAAAATATGTGTATTAAGATGACGTTTCGGGTCATAATCCTTTCACTATATCAGGTACATGTAATTCTTAAGCGAAGCAAAACCTTTGGCAACCAGTGATTCAGACAATAAAGCTTTTATAAAAATTCATTATAATGATAAACACCGGAAAAATAAACAAGAGTTTTGGATTTTTGTGAATTATGTAGAAAACATTTGTAGTAACGTATCACTGAAAATATGGTATCAGTGGTATTTTCATTTTAAAACAGCCTTTTTATGGTGCATAAATAAGATAAATTTTATTGAGGAAATAACTATTATGCGCCTTTTTAAACTTTAAACATAAAATTATAATTATTATAAAAGCAGGGCCCGCGCTAAGCATTCGCCTACGCGCCAAATGCAAATACATTATGAAATTGGCGAACAAATAATTATTATGGCGAATGATTTTTTTAGACCCTTTCGTTGTTGTAATCATGTTTTGCACAGTACAAATATATGTACTGTAATGTTTTGAAACATAAATGAATTTCCGTGCCCCTTCCCGGCCGTTGTTAGGCTTAGCATTGGGCCCGCTTCCTCTGGCTGCATCATTTGGAGCTCTCATTCTATCACGCCCTTAACTCACTTGGCGGGAGAGAGGAGCGAAGATCTTTGTACTTGTGCGCCTATGCTTTGATACCGCATGGAGAGTAGACCATATGTGTACGGTACGGGCGCTGTCCGCGGCAGCCGCATTTGTTTAGTTTTCAAATGCTTGTTTCTGAATCTAAGTTTGTAAAACACTGGTGGTCAAAATGACTCAACAACCTTCAGTTCTTTAGTATTTTGAAAAAATAGATCCTAATTCTGATAGTATAGAAGAAGAGAAAGGCGCAAAAAGAAAAAAAAAATGTAATGAAGACTTGGAAATTCGTCCTGAACAAAAACGAAAAATTCAGCTTAGAAGGGATTTTCCAATTTTGTGGTTAGGTAATACACTGCCTCGCCAAGTTTGCTGTTCCTTTATGGTTTGTGTTAGTTTCTTGTGTTAAAAATTTATTCCATATTTGTTCAGGTGGTCCAAAGCTTCCAAGGAAGTAATAATTTTATTAGTGAAATATTCAATTTTTCATTGAGTATAATATTTCTTTTTTAATTCTAAAAATGTGTTGCAAAAATAAGAGGGAAAACATATTTTTTTAATAAAAGTTAGGATTTATCAAACTTTACAATGTTTTAACAGATGGCATATACTCACCACGTTGGTGCAATCTTTTCCCCCTGCCAATTTGACGAAAACTGTTTTTGAATATTAGTTACAAATAGCATGCAATAATAGCGCGTGATTTTTTATTTCAATATAAAAATAAAATATTGTAATAAATGAAATAGCTTCTATTATTTTTAAAAAGGAAATAAAATTAAATAAATGATAGTTTGATATAAATATTGATACACATAATAAAAATAATTTATTGAGTTAAAATAAAAAATAAAAGTAAGTAAACAACAATAAACATATATAATGCCAAAGTTTTTGCCAAATTGAGAGGGGGGGGGGGGTAAACACGCCAATGTGGGACGCATATGACATCTGTGCCAAATAAGATTATATATATACTTTTGGCTAATAATAGATAAATTTGGCTAATTTACTGGCTAACATTTTGAAAATCTTAGCGCGGCCCCTGAAAAGAAAACATAATTGAATGAACTTTACTTTATCTTCAATGGCTCCCCTGATGCCAGGGCCTGATTAATCCACGGGCCTCCGGGGCCTCGGCCCTGGGCTCACCAATTTCAGGTGCCCACAAATTATGTGGCTGATTTTTTTTTCCTTAATCAAATACTTTTCAAATAATATTGTTTTATAAAATATGAAACAAAATTTAAATATGCAATACTGCATACTGTGCAATAACATATGCAATACTGCATACCAAAAACTGCATACTGTGTCTATTGGTTTCAATATAAACTAGGATTTTACAATATCAGAATTATAGTTTAAAATGATTACTAGACTGTTAGGAAAAACACAATTTTTATGATTTTGGATAAGGCGAGTTTTGAAAAAGACGTTCTCATTTATTCTGCAACATAAACTGTGGATCATAGATGTTTGTGAATTATACAAATGCTTATTTGAGAAAGTGGATGGTAATTCATTTTCTTAATTATTCTTGTAAGTTAATTTTTTTTTTTTTGTAAACTTGAAACTTTCACCCAAACAACTTTGTCAACTCATCAAATAAACCTACTTTTTTTTCTGAAAGTATCGCTGGAAATAGGGAGGTAGGGGGCGCCCAACTTTTTAACAGGCACTGTTTCCAACTTCAGCTTGATCAGGCTCTGTCTGATGCAAACATATATGCATTATAACAAATAAGTGCAATTTTCTGTTATGTTATTTCATAGTTGGAGTTTCTGAATTAAACCTTTTTAAAGTTTCAAAATAAACTCGAAATATTTTTTCAATAGAATTTTACTTTTTAAATATTTTTTTCAGAACTTAAGTGAGTCACTTGAATTAATGAAATGGGTCACTCGGTGACCAGCGTGTCATAGGTTGCCGACCCCTGTTCCAATACATTAAAATTCTTTAAATCTTCTAGAAGGCATGAAACACAATACTACAGCTCATATTCAAAATATTAGAATAATTGAGAAAAAGTAATAAGAAAAAATTATTGGTACTTTTCGGTTAGCCGGGCGCCAATGATATTATGTATGTACTTATGTACATATATAAATATATATATATATACATAAATATATATATTCATATATATATGTGTATATTATATGTATATGTGTGTGTATATATATCACTGGCGCCCGGCTAACCGAAAAGTACCAAATTATTTTTCATTTATTTATTTTTGATACTAAGTAAATGCAATTAAATTTCTTATAAATTAAATCTGGAATGTTTAGATAATATTTTAACATTTACAAAATATAAATTCTGAAACACATCAAAATATTAGAATAAAATTTAGATTGGTTCAAAATATTAGAATATTTTATTTTACGCAACAATATTACCTTAGGAATATGAAGTAAATGGTAGTTAATATTTTGTAGCATCCACTTTAGCTTTCATAACAGTATACAATCGATCTTGCATACTATATACAATGTGTTTACAAACATTTCTATCAATATTAGCTCAAATAGACTTTGCCTCAAGCCACTAACTCAGTTTTACTTGAAGGAGGATTTTCTTGGTATTTTTTATTCATTATACACCATAAGCTTTCGATGGGGTTAAGATCCGGTGAGTTTAGTGGCCAAGGAAGTACCTTAATGTTGCGTTGGCGGAACCAATTCTTAGTTGACACAGAGGTATGCGGTGACGCTAAATCTTGTTGAAAGATGAAATCATCTTCAAATAAATCTTCTGATGATGAAAACATGTAATATTACAAAATTTCTTGATATATCAGAGAGTTAACGTTTTCATAGACAATGCATAACTTTCCGGGTCCTTTTGCCCTCATGCAATCCCAAACCATGACAATAGCTGCAAATCTTATGGAATGTTTAAGGCATTTTTATCAAATGCTTCTTGCTTCATTCTCCAAACTCGAATACCTTGATTACCATATAAAACACAAAACATACTTTCATCACTAAATACATTTTTCCAATCTTCTTCGTTCCATAAATGTCTTGATTTACACTAATTCAATCTTATACGCTTTTGTTTTGCAGTCATGAGAGGTTTTGTTTTCGATACACAAGATTCAAACTTAAATTTATGGAGACGTCTTAATGTTGTCGATGTAGAAACTGCAACTCCTTCTTCCCACTTTCGGTGCAAGAATCACACACTTTTAAAACAGTTTTTCTTAACTACACGCTTCAGTTTCCTGTCATCTCTAGCAGATGTTTTTGGTTTTCGGCGCTTATTTTAAAATTTTCCCTTTTTTAAATATTGTGTTAGTATTTTACTAATGCTTGATTGCGAACAATGTAAATAATTTGCTATATAACATTGATTTTTACTGTGCCGATACAAATCAACCATACGAAGTTTAATAGATTGAGGAATATCACTCACACGACCCATTTTAAGAGGAAAAAGCAAACAAACTGCAAAAAGAATACTGATTTTAAATAAAATCAGTCTGAATTTAATCAATGATGCCAGCAGTTATGAATTGGTGATAATTAAAGGAGAATTAATGTGAAATATTCTGATATTTTGAACCACTTGAATAAATATTCTAATATTTTGACTTTTCAAAATAATTTTTTTTTCAATTAATCTTTTCAAAAATGATATTAATTTTAAGACAATAAATAACTTTAATCAACAATAAGTTCTTAATAAAAATATTGTTTGCATTAAAAGACATTAAATTATCGAACGATATTTTCAATTTGTAAAAAATAATTATTCTAATATTTTATATCTGTACTTATCAAATAAAATAAATAAAAATTACTTACTTTTATTTTTCACTTTTTTGTCCACATTTAGCAGACTGCCTATGAAGATACACTTTGGCCAGGTAGGTACCAATCGCAATTTTTTTTAAATTTTAATCTTGCCAATCTTTCAACATTAGCTAGAAACAAATAGCCAATATTTTAACATTGCAATATAGTATCTTTAAAAACTTACTTAAAAATAGCTAAAATATAATCATGATAAAATATCAACACAAAAAACAAATTGCATGTAATTGAGTATTAAAAATTAGGTTTAGTTCATAAAAATGGTAAGATATAATGGCACCTTTCAGTTAGCCGGGCACCAGTGAAATACATTTATACATATAGTATGTATGTGTGTATACATATATATTTCTCTGACGCCCGGCTAACTGAAAAATACTGATATAACTAGAAACATTTTATTTAAAACTGAAAGCATTTTATCTTATTTTATAAACACAAAAATCAGGTCGTAATTTTCGTAAATATCATAATATTTTCGAAAATATCCGATATTTTTTTATATGCTATATCTGATATTTTCAGAGTTAATATAAATTAGACATTAAAACATATGTCATTTAACATGAAAACTTACATAAAACAATATTCTAAATGCCTTTCTACATTTTTTTTTTCACATAAAATTCAATATCAACTAATTAAAAACAGACACAATTTGCTTTTTACACTCATGGAAAACAAACTATTAAGATTTAGTAATCAAGTTAAGAAAATTTTATGTTTTATACAACAAAATAATTTGTTTTTATTGAAAAATTTAAGCATAAATATAGTACACTTTTTTTTTGGGGGGGGGGAAGGGGGGGCTAAAAAAGCCACTAATAAAAGAGCAAAATTCTTTATGTACAGTAA
The DNA here is from genome assembly GCA_963931845.1 of Maratus michaelseni. Classification (NCBI taxonomy): domain Eukaryota; kingdom Metazoa; phylum Arthropoda; class Arachnida; order Araneae; family Salticidae; genus Maratus; species Maratus michaelseni. Next base: position 213,120,988 of record OZ007595.1, on the reverse strand, counting down.
CGACATTGCCAATAACAGTTAAAAAATTCCTTTACACTTGTTTTTACTGAAAATATCAAAAATATTATACGCAATATTTTGAAAATAAATATCAAATATGTGAAAATATCGAACTTCATGTATTTTGAAAATAAATATCGGATGGATACATATCACCGAACCCTGACAAAAATAGGAACTTACATTATATAAAATCACAAAATCTATTAAAGTCATTTAGAAATTATAAAATGTTATTTTTAGCTGTTTAAATAATTGTTCAATGAATCATTATTTGTTTACAATTCAAAAGATGCCAATTAAAACAAGATTTCTCCAGTTATAAGAATTTATTAACTGTTCATTTAAAAAGCATGAATTATCTTTAAAAACATGCATTAACAACGATAAAATAATCCATCAAAAAAGAACTAGGCAGTTTTATTAAAAAAATTATCATGCTGCCGTTTATTTGCAGTTTACCATATCCTCCACAAATAGGTTTCAAGAATGTATTTGTGCAGTTTTCTTTAGAATTTATAGATTAAAGTCTATCCAACTCTGCTAAATAATTCCTTTAATGGTAGTTTATTAAAATTAGGTTTTTGATATGACTGTTTTAACCATATTTAAAACCAGTTAATACTGCCACATGTAAAAAACTTGCCAACCCTGATTTAAGCATAAAGTCCAGAAAACCAAAACTTTTAATTAAAAATATATATACCTACACAAAAAAAATTGATATTCATCGTGTTACATAATCAAAATAGGATCCTTCGCAATTAGCCCTTAGCATGAAAATATATATATATATATATATATCACCAAACTATAATGCCAAATAAACAACTGGAAAAATAATCTAAATTATTAAGGGTACTTTTCGGTTAGCCGGTCGACAGTGATATATATATACATATATATATACACACATATCTACACATATGTATGAATATATATATATGTGTATATACATAATTATTTATATATTGTACATATATCACTGGTGCCCGACTAATCGAAAAGAACCTTTTTAAGTAACCTCTGATTGCGGTGATCACAGAGCACGATAAAATGGCCATACTTTGGAGGTTGGCAACCCCCGGACTGCCAAGCAAAAAGGCAAAATTGTAATATGTACTGTAATTTTTTTTAAATGCTAAAAAAAACATGAAATTTCAAACATGATGTAAAAAACTTTATATACAGATTATAAAAGATGCAAGTGGTTTTTAAAAAACTTTAATTTCATTGCAATGATAAAATTTTTATTAAAGTAGACTCTCTCAAATCCGCACATTGTTTCAGATATAAACAGTGAAACTTACAGTTAAGATATAGGAAGGAAATTCAAGCTTTTTTATTTTATATCATTCTGTACTCATTTTTATGTAATTCTGGTTTAATATCATTTAAATCTTGCTTTTTCATAAAGGAAGTGGTGATTGATCTTTTTATCAAATACATTTATGTATTAATCAAGTTTTTTGTTTATTAAACCTGGTTAAACATCAAATAAAATTTTGTAATTTTATGGATTTGATGCAAATTACTAGTGTACCTTTATGCGGCGAGTTTCATTGAATAATTCAAGAAAAATTTATCTCATCATTATTTTGCATATTTAGTCATGCATTATTAATTTATGTAACCTTTACATTATTTCCCAAAGTTATTTTAATATTTTACTTTATTGTAAGCATTCATAATAATTTTGAGTGCATTATTACATTCAAATTACTGTTCGCTTTTAAAGTTTAAAAAAAACTTGGCACATATGTCATATATGTACCACATTGGCGTTATTCCCCCCCCCCCTCCCAGCCAATTTGGTGAAACCTGTTTTTGAATTTAGTTACAAATAGCATGCAATAATAGCACGTGATTTTTTATTTCAATATAAATATAAAATAATGTAATAAATGAAATAGTTTCTATTATTTTAAAAAAGTAAATAAAAATAATTTATAGAATTAAAATACAGTAAAAAAAGTAAATAAACAATAATATAAACAAAATAACTAGGTTACCATGTGAGGCATAAAATTGATAATTTCAAATGTTCATAACATAAGTTGACCTTGGATTTGATAGCTCTTCTGTACATCGATTCAGAAACTGCAAGGGTTTATGTAGACTAAATATCATTAAATTTACCCCCCCCCCTTATGCTTCTAATATTTGCTTTGCATTTTTGTATCAATCCCAATAATGTTAAAAATTAATTTCAAAAAGGTGGAAATTCTCATTTAGAAGCATCTGATTCATGCTCGATTTACTTTATGCAGTTTAACCCTTAACTGCTGTCACAAAAATTGTCACATACTACATACTGCGAGCAGGGCCTGTTTACCGAATAGGCCCATGAAACCAGAGCTTACCCACTGACATACAAACAGGCCCTCAAATTTACTTTTCAGAATTAATTTTTAGGGGAATAAATTTAAGCCAGGGTAAAAAATGTATTTTTTTCTCTCTTAATTATGGTTACTAAATTTTCCCTCAGACTATTACTGACACATTTATACTCTTTTTTTTTCTGTTGATATAATAAATGATATAAAAAACTGTGATTAAATGCAACTTATTTTCATTTTTCTTATGTTTTACATTTTAATTTCAAATGTTTAAGACTATATTAGGCTAAAAAGAACAGAAAATTTAATCTGTACAATTATATTTTGTTTAAATTCATAAAGAGTAGAGAAACGATATAAAATATGGAGAATAGGTTATTTAAATAAAAGGGAAAGTAATTAGAATTCAGATGATATCAAATCTCAGTTTATAAAATAGAAGCAAAATTGTGTTGCAGCTATTTTATATTATATAAATTTATCTCTGAATTTTTTCAAGATAACACTGATATTAGTGGTGATTGATCTTTTTATCAAATACATTTATGTATTAATCAAACTTTTTTGTTTATTAAATCTGGTCAAACATCAAATAAAATGTTGTAATTTTATGGTTTTGATGTAAACTACTAGTGTACCTTTATGCAGCGAGTTTCATTGAATAATTCAAGAAAAATTTATCTCATTATTATTATGCATATTTAGCCATGCATTATTAATTTATGTAACCTTTACATTATTTCTCATTGTTATTTTAATATTTTACTTTATTGTAAGCATTCATGATAATTTTGAGTGCATTATTACATTCAAATTACTGTTTAAAAAATGTAAACAAAACAGTGACCAGAAATTCGCAAAATTCTAAAATCTGCATTACCTCTGGTCCCAAGCTGTGCGGATTTGACAGAGTCTACTGTACATGATATTAATAAAAAGTTATATATTAAAAAAAAATGTCGGTATGTAACAATTTAAAAATTAAATTAGAGTACTTAGCTGTTCAGTTAAATTAAAACATTTTAAGGACTATGAAGAACATTATTGAAAACAGACTAATTAAACATTCCAGTAATGGACACGGGTCCTAAAACCGTAAAAAGAAATACAATTTTGTAAATGACCATTAATATATAATATTCAAAGTTTTATATTACTATCAAGATAAAAACAAAATATCAACAAATTTTTGAAACAAAATAAAAAAAAGATAAATTAATTCAAGCCACATCTTAGCATGTTAATTCAGATTTTCACTCAAAAACAGTGGAACTATGAAACATTTTCTGCCTCAGATTGGTTTGAATAAAAGTGTTAACAGTAACATGCATTATAAAACTTGCAATTGGGAATTATGAAAAAAAAAATTAAGTTAATTTTTTATTGGTTATTTTTTTATAAACAAACTTTACACCATTTAAGGTGTCCATTACTGGCACATCTATCCTATATTACATCTTGCTGACTGGTAAAAACAGGTCTTTTGCACACGAAAACAACAAAAATGTCAAAAATAAGCAATTTATCCATTTTTTTTCCCGATTAACTGATTAAATAATACTTATTAATGGGAGAAAGAAAACCGAATTAAGCTATTTGAATGCCAATGGTAAAAAAGGTATACGTCACTTTCTTTTCAACATTTAATGCAAATGCTAAGCCAGGGAGATATAAATAGAGGTATTCTATTACCATGTGCTAAACACGTAACACTAACTCATTTGTTTTTATACATTAGCGTATGATTAATTTATATGCATGAGATGATTTCAATACTTAATTCATTTAAAAAAAAGGAAAAGTTACACACTTTGCACATAAACAGTTAAAGCATTTAAGAAACAACTTACTTTGACTGGGATATTCTGGGGAAAACAAAATACAAATGTACACAACACAGTGAAGCCCGCGCGCCGCCATATTGAAGTGTGTTGCCGTTGCCATTCCGGTTTAGATAAATGCCCCGACGACAATGGTAGTATATGGGTGGTATATCGATGGGTGTTAAAATATTATCATATCCATGGTGTAAAGTTGAAATCGGCATCCGACAAGCTCGTGGCGCGACGAAACGTTATCATTTGTAGTATAGCTAATGGATGCCTAGTATTTGACAATGATTTGGTGCTGCGTAAGATTATCGCCAGTTTTTTACCGTGCAGACACCATTTATTTGATAAATCTTTATTTTGCCATGAAAAATATGCCAAAATGTTACATGAAAATCGATGTATCTGACAATAATGATATTTCTTATATCAATTCGTGACGTTTCTGACAATTCTGTGTTTGCTGGGTAGCGATTACAAAGAGCTATAACTATTTAATGGAAAAGAATTCATAGATAAAATTAACACAGAATGTAGACGGAACTTCGAAATTTTGTATACATACGTCATAGATGTTCTATGGGACTTCCCTTAGTCACACGGACTGACATTCTGTCTTTCACATAACCCCATAGATCGGTCGAAGTGGTGATGCCGACGATTTCTTCGGCTCTTGGCGACCGAGATCTCCGGACTTGACACCCTGCGATTTTTTTCTATGGGGTTATGTGAAAGACAGTGCATGTGCAGAAGTTATGTGCCTCCCATGCCCAAAACAATTGAAGAACTCAAAGTAGGTATTTGTAATGCGCTTGCGTCGGTGACTGAACAAATGCTTCAGAATGTATGGCGTGAAATGGACTACAGCCTAGATGTTGTCCGTGTGACCAAGAGAAGTCACTTAGAATATCTATGACGTATGTATACAAAATTTTGAAGTTCCGTCTACATTCTTTTCCTTTAAATAGTTATAGCCGTTTGTAATCGCTACATTCATTTTGACTTACCCTCTACTTTAAGACAGACAAGAGTTTTGAGCAATGTGAAATTGTCATTCATATCATTTTAACCCTTTATATCCTGAATTAATTTTCCAGCTACTTTTTAGATGCTCAGAATCCTCGATTATTCCCACCAGTTATTTTTTTTTTGTAAAGTTTTCCTTATCTAATCATAGCATTTTTGCGATTCAATTAGGTGAAAATTTCTCATTTGAAAAACCGGTGGTAACAGATTAAAAATTCTGTAAAAGACGCTCGTCGCGAAGTGGAACTTATAAGTACCGTCAGGATAAAAAGGGTTAAAGCATTTCAAACCTTTAATATAAATTCTGGGATATCTTGCTATTTATTAACACCTGTAGCTAAAAATTAAAAAGAAAATTCGTTGGAAGTTTTAAAAGGCATAAAACTTGTTTATTCAAAACTTTATGTTTTAACGTGACAATGCTTATATATGTTACTTCAAGGTTCGTACGCTTTCACCACAATTTTTTAATAGAATTTTTCTATTTAATGTTTAAATAGAAGAAATTGTAGATGCCACGTTTACTTCAGGATTTGTAATATTTTTCTGAATTTGAATAAGGCGAAAAATCTTATTAAAAATTGCGGTAAAAGCGTACGAACCCTGTACTTCTCTCTCTCTCTACTTGGATACTCTTTTTAAAGCTTGGTATACAATTATAGGGTAAAATTGTCTAAGTGGCAAATTTATCAAAGTTGCTATTTCTAAATGATTTAACTCAAAAATACTAAAAATAATTTCATCAGCAATAGAAGTAAATCATAAACGCATGTTTGCCGAAAGTCTTTTTCTCAATTCATGCTATTAGTTCACACTCTCCCTATATATATTTATATATCTTGATCAAATTTTCAGTCGTTAATAAAATACTTTTTATTCATCCACTCAAGTTCAAATACATTTTTTAAAACTTGTAGTGAATGACACTTCATGTAATACAGTTTTTTCAAATATTAATTCATTAATTAAATTTAATTAATTAATTTTAGTTTTTGAATCATAAAAAACGACTAAAATAAGTAGCAACGCTGGATATCTAGTCATGGCGTAGTGGTCGGGACCTCCAGTTTTAGTATACGGAAGATTGTGGGTTCGATTCTTATCGTGACAACGTTTTGTTATTTACACAAAACTCACTCAGAAATGCCAAAAAAGAAAAAGCAGAAATACACTGCTCAAAACAATTAAAGGATATTGCAGTTTTAGGTGGATTTTGTATCTGGGAAACTTTTTAGCTGATTGATACATGGTCGACAGACATAGTAGGTTATATGAGAATAAATTACACATGTTTGGCAGAAAAAAATGCATTTTATTGCGCATTTGTGTACAAAAGGAAAAAAACACAATTTGTGCATATGAGAAAAAAAGAATAAGAAAAGGTGTTTTCTTCAAAGAAAATCATTTTCAGTAGGGGGTATGGTTTCCACGGGCGGCCAGCAACGTTGAACATCTTTGAGGCATGGACTCAATGAGGCTATTAATGACGAGTTGGGGTATTCTGCCCCACTCCTCCAGAAGAGCTCTTTCCAGTTCTTGGAGAGTTTGTGGGGGTTGTTTGCGGCCAGAAACTCGTCTTCCTAGAGCGTCCCAAACGTGGTCGATTGGATTCATGTCTGGAGAACACGCTGGCCATTCAATTCGAACGATTCCTTCCTCGAAAAGGAAATCCTCCACCAGGTTTGCACGATGTGGCCTTCAGTTATCGTCCATTAAAATGAAGTTATCTCCGATTGCTGCAGCGTAAGGGACTACAATAGGTCTGAGGATCTCATCCCTATATCGGCGACCAGTCAGAGCTCCATCTCGAATGATGTAGAGGTCAGTGCGCCCGTCAATGGAGATGCCACCATACACCAACACTCCTCCACCGCCAAATCTGACACTTTCGTGCACGAACGCAGGATTATTCCTACTGCCACGTTCCCTCCAGATGAAAATACGCCTATTATCCGGATGCACAGAAAAACGGGACTCGTCAGAAAACAGAATATTGCTCCATTCATTTCTCCTCCAGTTGACATGCTCGGTTGCCCACTCCCTGCGGTCGCGACGATGCCTTAATGTTAATCTAATACATACCATCGGTCGGCGAGCATACAGACCTACAGCATGGAGCCGGTTTCGGACAGTCTGAGTTGAAATCGTGGTGCCTGTAGCCGAGCGAAGGTGTTGTTGGAGAAGAGTAGCGTTCATGGTTCGGTGTCTCCGAGCTGTTAACGCTAAATACCGATCTTCATTGGGCGTTGTTGCCCGTCTACGACCTTGCCCTGGTCTTCGGCCTGCACATCCACTCTCCAAAAAACGGTTCCAGATCCTGGAAATGACACTTTGTGACACTCCAATGGCTTGCGCTACTTCGTCTTGAGTTTGGCCCCCTTCTAACCTACCAACAATTCTCCAAGCTTCTGAATCTGTCAAATGACTTCGCTGAGACATCGTACTCATCGAAACAAAGCAATCACTGAATGCCGATCATCCTTGTCTTCATTCTCTTTTATCCACCTGAAGCGACGTTTTTGACGTCGAACTCAAAATTTGCATACTCCACAGTTTGTAAACCAGAAAAATTTGCATTTGTGATTCTCTTCTTCTATTTTCGGCAAAAAAAATTTCGTTTATATCTTTATTTTATATAAAACTTCAAATATCCTTTAATTGTTTTGAGCAGTGTATATCTAGGTTGTATGTAAATTTGTTCATGAGAAGTCACTTCTTTTTTCTTTTTTTGGTGCTATAATGTGTATTTTAACATTATAAAAAAAAGTTCTAATAAATTTAATTAATTAATTTTAGTTTTATATGGGAGAAAAAAATTTCTCTTATATAAGATATTTAACAGGATATAAATTTAGGAATAAATACCGTCAGTGGCGAAGCGTGTAGATCGCTGGAAAAAAATTTCTTTTTGACCTAAGTAGGAATTTACTTTAAAAAAAATATATATATATTACTTGTTTAAATAAAACATCACTTAATCCATTTGCATTATTAGCGCATATATGCGCGCATTTCAGGATTTTTTTTTTTTTTTTTTTTTTTTTTTTTTAGAAATTCCTAATTCTAACCAGAAATTCTGAATAGTCATTTTTTGCTTTATTTAATGACAGAAGTTTCGTGATTACTTCAAGTAAAAATTCTTCTTTCCGAAATTCTGAATAAAAGAGAAAATCCTGAAATGCACGCATGACGCATATATACGTTCATGATGGAAATGGATTAAAATAAAAAGAAATAAATCATTTTGTTGGTTAAAAAATTGAGAAGTAGTAAAAACATTTCCGATATATTGATATTTTCTGTCCAATTTTTTCAGCCGCATCGATGCTTTTAAGCCGCTATATCGAAAAATCGATATTTCGAATATTTTTGCCTTCACTAGCCATGCCATATAGTGATTATCGAAACAGATTCGCCGCAAACTTCCTAAAACCTTTTAGCATAGATACCCCCATTTCGAGAAGGAGAAACGTTTTTTTCGCCACAAAAGGTCTGGTTTGAAATGACGAAAATTGACTGAAATTTGATTGTGGGGTTAGGAATTTGTAATTACCTTAAAATATTGTTTCTGTTTGCATCTATTTATGTGATATAGAGAAAAAATATATTTGTTAAATTGTAAAAAAGAAAAAAAAAACAGTAACAGAAGCGTTAATATTGTATAGTTTTGCCACGATTTTGATGACCAGATTCCATATTTTGAATCGTTAAATCGTTATTTGCTTTTTATACTGCTTATTAAGTTGCCTCTTAATTATATCTGAAAAACAAACAAAAATTTAAAAAAAAAATTAAAATACAATAAAAAATTCAAAATTCGTAAAAATTAATAAATCATATTTTTTGTTATACACACGGAAAAACAATGTTTGTTTGTTTTACAGGTATCGTTTGTGGGAATCAATTTATTTTTGGTACTTTAGTATTATAGCGGCCCCCCAAGGGTAAATCGCAAGCGATCAAGATTTAACGCCAAATTATAAAGCATAGATGACATAATAATAATATATATTGTATATAACATTTCGTGACGTATATGGCCAAGTTATAGTCATATATGATATATATATATATGACATGTGTATAGGAAGTATATATGATCTATATATGACATATAAAACGTAAATAATGTTTATATAACACGGCTCCCAAATGGTCCGTTTTTTAAATACTGGTATTTTCTTTTTTTTTTTTTTTTTTTTTTTTAATATTTTTAGATTTTTTTTTTTTTTTTTTTTTTTTTTTAATATTTTTAGATTTTTTTTTTTTTTTTTTTTTTTTTTTGCAAATTTTGCAGAAACCACCTTCGGACATAAATGTTTTAGAAACCTACAATGAAATTTTCTGTTAAAAAATATTGGTATTCAGTTGGCGGACCATTTGGGAGCCATGATATAATGGCGTGTATGGCGCATACAACAGTATATAGTTGGTTGGTTGGTTGATTTTATGACGGCCGATTATCTACTCTTGGGATATAGGCCCTATGGGAGAGTAGCCTCCGTGGGGTTTTTCTAAGGAATCCTAACCTGTATTTACGGCAAGGTTCGAAGACAACCACGGGAAATTCCGAAGGGTTAGGTCAACGAGCGCCACAGGGGACAGCAGCATTTGGAGTATATATGTGCGTATATATGATGTTTATATAAAAGCTTTGCGATTTTCTTGGTGAGATCATAGCTGCAACCTTGGCATAATCGTAATTGTGGGGGCCGCTATAACACGAAAATACCTTTCTTTTATTTTTATTTTTTAAAAAGAAACATGTAAATACGTTAACTTCTTCAAACGTTATCGTGGAAAGACCTCTAAAAAAACAGTGTTTCGAGATAATACAGTTTAAAATTTTGCCTTCGCAGGTATCGCTTGTCAACATTTATGGCGCCTACGATCGTAATTTGGGGGATTTCCGTATCGGACAAACTGTATGACATTCTACAACGTTGAAACATTATAAAATCAATAATAATAAAAATTATTTATTTTTTAGTCATTTCAAACTGTAAGAGGACTTGGCACTATTTGGAAAACAAAATTTCACTTTTGCCTCATTTTGTACTTCTTTTACATCACATAAAATAATAATGTTACACAAAATAATTTTCATCACAAAAAATATAATATCAAGGCCAAATAATAGCAATTAAAAAAAAACTAATTTTTTTAAAGAAGTTTGAGAAATTTTAAAATCTTTTCTGTCTTTTCAATTTTTAATATTTTTGCAAAATATTCTTACTATATTCCCAGGAGTATCCTTCATAACTTTAGTGATTTATTTTTCGATAAATTTTGTGAGAAAAAAAGTGGTAACAAATATGGTAAAAGTTAGTGACAAATACAAATCCCCCCCCCCCCGCCATTCAGATTATAAAAAGAAAACTGTATTCATTTTGTTGCAAAAACTAATCCTTTCACTTCGCATAGTTGCCAACTCTTACGTTTTTTTCTTCCACTGAAGTTTAGTAGTAAAACTTACCTATTTAATCGCCGAAAATCTAAAATAAATAAGACAAGAATTTTAATTAAATGTTAGCGGTAAGAAAAAGGCGCAAATGTTGGTAGCTATGATTCTGTAGAGAAACCTTCGACTTATTTAATCATATAGATCCGTGATTAAATAAGACGGAAATTTCTTCTGGGAATTAGAGGTGCTAAAAAATCGTAGCAGTTGGCAGCTATGGTTGTGACGTAAAATATTTTGAAACCATATGTTTTTTTGTGCTTTATTACAGGGTGACTATATTTTCATTATTTTGCCCACCACTATTTCTAAACAAAAATCATTATGATATATTTTTGTTAATCTTCAAGGATTATTATTTTTTTAATAATATTTTTGTTTGGAAATATTGCTAGAAAAAAAAAATAATAAAAAAGTAGTCGTCAGTGGCAGCCCTGTATTTATTATAAATAAGAAATATGTGCAAATGCAGTTATTTTTTCAAAGGCCATATATGTAAAATAACATTAAAAAATATAGGAAAAAAAATGTTTTTTTTTAAATAAAAAATAATAAAGTTAATACATAAGTAATTAAAATATTATAACAAACTAATTTCTATTACATAATAATGCATTCAGTAAGACTAAAAAATTCAAATAAAAATAAAATGTAGAATTAAAAAATTATATAAAACAGAACAATATTTTTATTTTGCATTTAATAAAACAAAATTTATTTTTCTAACCGTTTTCACAATAAATATATATATTTAATTAAAGCTGAAAATAATTAAAATATTATTATAAACTAAATTCGTTATAAAAATACATGTTCAATCTGATTAAAATAACTTCGTGGTGTAAAACAATCTTCAATACTTTTACTTTTGCAGAAGAGATCGAAAATTAAAGTGATCCATCAGTGTAAGAAAGTATTAGACATCGTTATCAGATTTTCCAGTGCGTTATTATTAAAAACTTTTAGAATGCCTGGAAAAAGAAACAATTTTTTTCTTGTAATAAATCTATTTCATGCCAGGTATTTAAGGTCTTTCTGTAGAAATTAACTTTTAAAATTGAATAAATAAGAATATTTTATGAAAATATTTGTGATTACAAAAGAAAGAAAATTACGATCATCGTTTTAACCTTCCAGAAAATTTTATGACGAACTTAATTTTTCTGAAACGTTACTCTCACAAATTTCACCAAAATTTTAATTTAGTTTTTACTACTGGTATGCATAGTTGTTCTTTTAGCTTATCTTTTATTTATTTTCTGAAAAATTTCTTATTTGTAATAGCGTACTTAAAGCTGCAAACCTAGTCTTTTCGGGGCTAAATCTAGCCTGTTTTTGTCTCGTCTACCTCCTGAAAATGCACCAGCCTCTAACGCTAAATCTAACTCAACTAAATCCTGCATGTTTTACAGATTTCCTAAACAATGCTAAAAACAGCCTAAAAATGAACTCAATTTGCACCGTTTTAGCAGGGTTGCCATCTTAGCCTCCTTTTTTATCCAGGACTTTCGAATTCATGCCAAAAAAAAAAAAACGAATAGTCTTTTTTGCTTTATTTAACCCTTTGAAGTGTGGTGGTTCATCTTTGAACCACTTAATTTTAATCTCTAAATGCCATAATGGCAAGAGAATTTGGGCATGAAAAATTTCCTTATATTAAGTACATTTTGTTATTTTCAAATAAATTCGTTTGTAGATTCCGGTATGATTCAATCATTTTAGTATATTATAAATAGAAGTACTTTGCCCCTGAAAGATTTAATGGCAGACATTTCGTAATTTCATAAAGTAAGAATTCTTCTTTCGGAATTATTGTAATGAATTCAGAATTTTTAAATAAAAAAAAGAGGCTAAACGGACAACCCTGTCATTTAGCCCTTTTTGATCTACTTTCTGTCTTTTTCTTCTTTGATCAGTAGCCAACATTGAACGCAACTACTGTCCGAAAAAAAAAAAAAAAAAAAAAAAAAAAAAATCTTACGACCGCTCGTACCGAGGTTGCTAGTGTGGAGGACTGTTTTATTCAGAAATTCCGAATATGTACCGTAAATTCTAAAAGAAGAGTTTTAACTTCGGGTAAGAACGAAAAGGCTGTCATCAAATAAATCAAAAGTATTTTAATTTTAATGCCTGAGGAAGACCACTCGACTGAGGGCGAACCCAGCCGTTGAGCGCTTAATGTCTTCCCCGGCTAGTTCCCCGGCACGCAGGGATTAAACGTGGCAGTACAAAATGGCTGGTCCTGCCGGGCAAAGCCCCACGCGACAGGCGGCAGGAACTAAAGACAAAAAAAAATTACAATATAGGGTTTGTCGCTGGAACCAGCGTTCCTACGCGACAGGCAGCGACAGACAGGATGATGGAGAAGGTGCGCCTGCACCAGTTGTACAGTCCGCTTGAAGAATAGTTGAGCAGTTCAGTGGTATGACTGCACCACTTGTACAGTTCATAGCTGACGGCCCTTTGAAGAGGTAACAGGGCAGGATTTCCACGCGACAAGGAGCGCCACACATTTGCGTTGAAACCCGTGCACTGTAGGAAGGCTGATATAAAATACTGAGCGCCAGTGATGATGTTGCTGAGCATAAGAGCGGTCCCAATGAAGAGAAGTTAAAAAACATTAAAATTATAAGTGGGAGCTTGTCCCTTAGACTAGAAGCTTGAAGACAAAAAAGTTAGGGTTAAGATTAGGATGAACTTAAGAGTTATGAATTAAACTAAGAAAGAGAAATTAATAATTAATTTAAGACTATAACAAATGCAAAGGTGAGATTTGAGGTATTAGGTGAGATTTGAGAGATTGAGTAGAAATTTATAAATTTTTAGTAGCTTATGATTTAAGACTGGCCTCCTTATTATGTTTATCAGCCAGGATGGTGGCGGATGAGACGGTGAAGATCTGAGGTGCCAAGGAACAGTCAGGGGACAGGTTAAATAGTAATGAGTGGGTTCACCACTGGCCCCACACTCGCACGCATCGGTTCTAGACCTTTTAAATTTATATAGATAATTTTTAAAGGGACCATGTCCCGTGAGGAATGCCGTGGTATGTGGAGACAAGTTGTACATTTCTCTAGAAACTTTGGGAATGAGATTATGAGTATGTCTACCTTTTGTGGAGGTGTTCCAGTAGACTTGCCATGCTGGGATGATTTTATCTTTCAGTTCCCTTCTTATGAAAGAAGAGGGAACTGGAAGGGAGTATTCTATTGTTTCAATTTTTGTTGCTTCCTTTGCCAGGCTGTCAGCTAATTCATTTCCTGTGATGCCAATGTGTGCTGTGACGTGTCCCAGGGTGACCCGATTTAACAGAGTATGTAGGATAATTTTAATTTTTAGAATGAGGGGGTGCTTCGTTCGAAGTGCATGGATTGCCTGAAGACCCGACAGACTATCACTATAAATTTTGAAGTTATCCTGCGCGGGGGGATGCAGCTATCCATTCCAAAGCCTTCAGAATTGCAAACAGTTCAGCTTGATACACTGAGTTATCGTCTCCAATTCTGGAGGCCCACTCATGGGTCGACACTCCATTTACCATGGCGCAGAAAGCTGCGGCCACGCCGGTTTCGGTGCGCGACCCATCAGTGTAAATGGTAGGATGCTGCGAGGGCCTGTGACTGTTCTTGGCAATGCATACCTGTAGTTGCGATGTCTCCTCAGCGGGGTGCAGTTGCCAACTTGGAACTTTTCTCTGAATAGTTGTTTGTGGAAAGTATTGCGTGGTTGTTGGTTCAAATTCTAGGTGTAGGATTCTGTTTTTCTGGTGCTCGTATTCTAGTGATATTAGGATTGGAGGGATCCCCGTTAGTACTGTGAGTGCGTCCGTTGAGATAGTCCTATACCCTCTCACCATTTGCAGCAAGAACATCCTTTGGATCGAAACCAACTTTTCCTTGACTGCCTTGGTGAGATTTCCTCCCCAGACGCCCACACCGTAAAAGAGGATCCGTTCTATGATTGCGTGGTACCAGATTTTTAACATTGCAGGTTTAATTCCCCAAGACTTAGAAGTCAATCTGCGTGCATTGTGTTGATACTTAGTTAATTTTGTCTTGAGGGTGTGGATGTGTTCCGTCCAGCTCCTGTGTTCGTCTATGACGATTCCTAGTAATTTAAGGTGTGTGACATGTGAAACGCTTTTCCCATAAATTCTCACTATGGGTTTGCGCTTAAGCTTCTTGGGTTTTGCGAATGTTAGGGATTGTGTTTGTATTTTGCCGAAAGGTGTTTGTATTTGGCCCTTAGATCGCGGAAGTATTCAGTGTCTTGGTCTGTGTTGCGCAGTGCTTTAAGTTTTTTACGAAGTGCCGTGAGATGGTTTCTTTTCGTTTTGAGGTCGGATGTCCAGAAAGAAAAAATAGGTGTTCTTCGAGTGTTTTTGAGTCTAAAGGACGCTCGCGCTGCTGTTTGCATGGTTTTGATTAGTGTGGATGTAAATTCGTTAAGTTGTGCTGTATTTGTAACGTCCTTTATCTGACTGGTGAGGAGTGATTTTTGTGTTTTGATAATGTGGGTAAATTTTTTAAGTTGCCTCGGGTTGTGTTAAATCTACGCTGTGTTGTATAGAGTGGTGTAATTTCGAAGCCAAATTCTATGTATTTGTGATCCGAGGCGGTGTGAACATCTGAGACACGCCAATGTCTGATTTTTTTGGAGTGCTTTGGAATTCACCAGGGTGTGATCAGGGAAGCCCTGAGCTATTATCTCACCTCTGGTGTTTGTTTTGACAAAGGTATGTGATGTGTTGTCTATGTTAGCTAGGGATAGTTTATGGATTGTCAGATGTTCAATAAGGGTATCCCCACGAAGGCTTTCATGATCGTAACCCCATAAGGTGGAGCTAGCGTTGAAATCACCTCCGCAGATAAAGAATAGCCTTTGCGTGATAAGTGAGCTCCACTCCTCGAGGGAATCTTCAAAGTTTGTTTTGGGTGCTGCATAGGTGGAACCAACAATTAGTTTTCCCTCCTTTGCAGTAATTGTGACAAATGCACAGTGCATGCCTGTGTAGAGATGTGAGTACTGTAGTGATGTGTTCTGGATTACTAGACGTGCACTCTTTGCTTTGGATGAGAAGATAGCCCAACATGTGGGTACGTCCCCAAGAGTGCCATCCGGCCCGCAGTATGCGTCCTGCAGCAGGGCTATATCTATTTTATTATCGATTAGATGCGCCTTAAGGGCCGCATTTGCCACTTTGCAGTGATTAAGGTTGATTTGTAGAATTCTGATGTGGCCGAAAGGTGGGGGGTCCTCTGGATTGGAGGAGGACGGAGAAGACATTGCACAGATAATAAAAATAAATTAACTAACAAGCTAAAGATAATAAGCAATAAGATTTCACTTACTAGATTATGTTTGAGTTTGTTTACCGTAAGTTGCGGGGACCGCTCAGCTGATCCATTGGTGGCCTGAAGGGGTTTGGAAGATAGGGCGAGAGGGAGTACGGATGGAAGTAGGGGAACCAGCAGTTACTCCATTCATCCTGGTTTTGAGTCTGCAGTGGGAGGATTCCCTCTGGTGGGGGTCTCGAGGTGCTGCCTTCTTGTGGTCGTGATGATGTGTTTCTGTCTTGGCGTAGTGGTGGCTGTGGCTGTGGCTATTGTTGGTATGTTGGGTTTCTCAGTGTGGGTGGTGTTGGTGATACTGGGGCAAATTCCTCATCCAGACGTCTTCTGAGGGTTGCATATTTTTCCCTGTATGTGGGGCAGGATGAGTCCGACGCCTTGTGTTTGGTGTTGAAATGTGCCCCGTGTTCTTCATTGTAGAATTTTCAGTTTACGCAACTGGGAGACTTTGCGCAATTGGGGTTGGTATGTTCTTCTCCACAGTTGACGCAAGAGGGTGCGACGCTCGGGCAATGCTTTTCTACGTGTGTTAGTGCCTGGCATTTACGACATCGGGGTACTGTGGTGTGTGGCCGGAGTTTGTGAGGATTCTGAAGTTTTGCTATAAATTCTAAATTCCTGAATTAAAAGGAGACCAAACTGGTTACCCTGGATCGTGCAATAAATTTAAGCCCGCTCACTAAAAGTTTAATATGGAAACAATATCATTCTTACAGCTGCAAACATTATAAAAATTCAATTTTACATTTTAAAGAGTATATCGGGGGGGGGGGGGGTTCGTACATTTTTACCACAATTTTTAACAGAATTTTTCGCCTTATATAAATGCAGAAAAGTATTATAAATACTGCAATTAAACGAGGCGTCTGCGATTTCTCCTATTTAAATAATAAGCAGAAAAATTCTATTAAAAATTGTGGTTAAAACTTACGATCCCTGTATATTGATTGATTAAAGTTTTTACTAGCGTCTACTAGTCTACGAACATCCAGGGAAATTCATCATTTTTCTCTAAATGCCAAGTTTTTTATGTATATCCCAGTACACATCTGTTGGTTCAATAAACGCATTGACTCAATGCAAACATGTGTTGGATGTATAAAATAAGTCATAAATAACAGAAGAAAATAAATTATTGATAAACTTTATTATTGTGTTTGGTTAATTAATTAATTAATTAATTGCATTTTGTAAAAACTGAAATGTCCATTTTTCCTAACTTGGCATCCCATTTTAATGATATCAGAGAAAAAAAAAATGCAGTAAGCTATTTCTGAATTGAACATTACGTTCAATCCTTACCAAACATAGTGGTTCTTTGAAATAAACTGCGACCAACGTTAAAGATATCCCTTGCATTTTAAAAAACAGATTCGAATAGTTAATTTATTTTTCAATTTAATTTATTTTGTATTTGTTAAGAATATTTACTTATATAACCTTTGAAATTCATTTAGAGTTCGATATGAATGCATAAAATGTATTAAAGAAAAAAGCGTTTATTAAATGTTTTTCATAAAATATTTTATTTTGTTGTCCTAGAATATTCCTTAAAACTGTGGAAGAAATTTATTAACATTTATATATATATATATATATATATTACATTTCCCCTATTTGCAAATGCACATGTTTTTTTTTTTTATATAAATCCAATTGGAATAAGAAATTTCAGACCTTATCACACTATTTTTTTTAAATTATTTTACACGTTCTATTCAGATTGTAGTGCTCTGAGATAATGATACTACTACATAAAATAAAGCTTATTTCATTTTCATTGATATGTTTATATGTTAAACTTATTCCATACTGAACATATAGTTGTTCTTTCTCATAAATCATGAGACACACTAAAGCTATCTCTAAAGAACAGACTGGACTACTAAATTTATTTAATAACTAGCGGCCCGTTCCGGATTCTCTCGGATGGACAATATGTCGACGTCCTTGGAAAAATGTTTTACGCAAAATATCTAATGAAAAATCAGCAATAATTGTCTTATTCGTCTAATCTTCCATAATCGGGTTAATTGCCGATGTTGGCGACGAAATCGCTCATGTAGTTAAAATACTTGTTTAACTATTTTTTGCAGATTGGTTTCGTTGTATTTTATGTATTTCATTGTTGTAATTTTATTGTTGTAACTATTGTTGCGACTTCATTTTTGTAATTGTATTGTTGCAAAATTCATTCTTTTTTTACCTAACCCCCCCCCCCCCCACCCTATTTAACCTCCTTAGGGGTGAATTTCTAAAATAGCTGAAATACGTGTTTAACCATTTTTTTTTAGTCGATTTGTTTTCCTGAATTTCGTGCTTCGCTCCCCTACCTGAAACTGCTGCGAAATGACCTAAAACTTTCGACCCCCTCCCCTTTAATCCCCTTCGCGGTAGAATTTTCAAAAATCCTTTCTTATTGATTGGCTAGGTAATAACAGCAATCTACTGTCCAAATTTCGTGATCCTGACTTTAGTCGTTTCAGCTGGGAATTGATGAGTCATCCAGTTAGTCAGACGTTCTCTCTTTATATAACAGTATATAGATTTACATGAATTTTGTTTATAAATATTTACTTATGTAATCTGCGAGACGCTTTTAGATATGTACACGAATACATACATTTTGTTTAAAGAATAAGCGACAGAAGCAGCTATTAAATTTATTTTGTTAGTTTTTTTACTTTTTAGTCATGGAACATTTTTTAACCACTTGCGCTTGAAATGCCGGGCCTCAGAGATCAAGATATTTCCGTGAATTGGTTGCTTAACTTGCCACGTCTCGTGCAACTATATATTAATCGTAATCTTTGTCTTAGATTTTGACAGAAATTCATCGATTAAATGACACGAAAACTATTATTAAAACGTAGTAGTGCGAGACTTCGCAGCTTTGAAACTAATACATAAAAACTTCGACGTGTCGTAAAATGTCGTGACATAAATATGTCGAAGTGTGTGGTATATCTTTCCAGCGCATGTGATAAAATCAGTCGCAGTATTTATTAACATTCGCAGTTTTTAACACTTTTCAACGTAGTGTAAAAGTGTTTATGAATTCGGTTTTTCTGTCTTTCTGTCTGTCGTCTGTATGTCTGCCACCTGTCTGTCTGCCCGTGCTCTAACTCGCGTAAATATACTCGGATTGCTATGAAATTTCCATATGTTATTGAGGTTTACTATGCGTGTTCGGAATTGAAAATTATGTCTGTAGCAGTTATAGTTCATTAACAG
Source organism: Maratus michaelseni (assembly GCA_963931845.1). Lineage (NCBI taxonomy): Eukaryota > Metazoa > Arthropoda > Arachnida > Araneae > Salticidae > Maratus > Maratus michaelseni. The sequence goes on along the minus strand of OZ007595.1, from coordinate 213,101,748 downwards.
GGACACTCAAAAAAATTCCGTAACATTACGGTCTATGATGATAAATCGTTCGCTGTGTATTTTAAAGATGTCACAATATTTCAAACATATAGATACATCACTGAGGTGCACTGCAAGATGCTTACTACATCGGAATAGGGTATGCATAGCATTTATCCATTTACATGGATACACATTAGTATTCGGTTACAGTACTACCTGTGAGCAATAATTTCTGGAGTGCATTTTAAATTATAATATGCGTTTTTTAATTTAACTACTTTTCTGCATAATACTTCTTGTGTCTAAATTCTATAGATAATATACAGGGCAGCACAAAAATTCTCGAGTACATTTCCGTTTATTGACGGAGATTTCTGAAGTTGAATTTTCAAGTGTGTTATTCGTTTCCTATCTGAAATAAACTTTAGCATACTAATCTATAAAACATATACAGGGCTGCACAAAAGAATTCGGATATTTTTAGACTACTGATGGTAATTTCTGAAATTGTTTTAAAAAATTGTTTACTTAGGCATCATCTTTCCCCTTATTAAACGGTGAAGTTTTGTTACAGCAGTCCGGAAGTGTTGGAAAGTGTTTCATAATTTATGCTTCACGCATGATTTTTTATTCTTGTTTATTTACATTATATTTGAGACACGCATATCTATTTTCAAACCATATTGGAATCAGAAATTTTGCTTTAGATTTTCTGATACGAAAATGCTTTTAAAATAATATGTTTCAGTTTACACATTTTATCGAGATTGCAGTGATCTGAGACAGGTTTGCTACTTTGGCCTCCTGAAATTCAGAAAAAAGAATTTTTATTTAATGTAGTCACAAAATGTCTGTCATTAAATAAAGCAAAAAAAAAATACTATTTGGAATTACTGGTATGAATTAAGAATTTCGGAATAAAAAAATAGGCCGAAAGTCAAACCTGCTCTAAGATAGTCACAGTTACCGTAATTTCCGGCGTATAATCCGCAGCTCAAAGAGTCGTTTTTCGACCCAGAAAATTTATTCAATAATTGTAGTTAAATATTTACAGCGATCTTTTAAGTTGCATTTTATAAAATAATATTTCTGGGTCGAAAAACGACTCTTTGAGCTGCGGATTATACGCCGGAAATTACGGTACTGTTTAAATTGAAAAATATTACATTTTCATTGTTATATGCGTATGTTAAGCTCATTTCATATTGAACAATGTTCTTTCTCATACATTGCGGGATATATTAAAGATGTTCCTTGCATTTTAAAGAACTAACTGGAATATTCAGTTTATTTAACAATTTACTTTATATCATTTTTGTTCAGAATAATTACCTAAGTGCAGAATTCGCACGCTTTTGTTGCAATATTTTAATAGAATTTTTCTATTTAATATTTATATTGCAGAATTCATAGCCGCCTGGTTTAATTGCACTTTTTGTAATACTTTTCTGTATTTAAATAAGGCGAAAAATTCTATAAAAAAATTTGTGGTAAAAGCGTACGAACCCTGATGCAATCTCTGAGATGTTTTTAGAATTCTAAATGAATATATGGAGCTTGTTTTTCGATACTAGATGCAAGTATTAAATTTATTTCAGAAAATATCTTATTTTGTAGTCATGACATGCTTCTTGTCGAGTATATTTATTTACATTTGTAGTTCTTAACTTTATATTTCTGATATTAGGCATATATGTCAATTTATAGATTCAGTTGGAACTAGAAATTTCAGCTTCGAGTTTATCATACTAAAATGCTTTTAAAAAATTGTTACAGATTTTATGCATGAGATTGTAGTGCTTTCAGATAGTTTCATTTCTGAATAAACCGAAGCTGATTTCATTATTCCTGATATGTTTATATCTTTCACTCATTCTTCACCCAACATTTTTTTTTTCTCAGAAACTGCAAGACATGTTGAAGGTATTTCTAGCATTTTAAAGAACCAACTGGAAGATTAAATTTATTTTATATAATTTTTGTTCAGGATATTTACTTATGTAATATGTGTAATGTTTTTAGAGATCTAAATTAATGATGGGCATAATGAATGATTTTGTTATTCGAATGAATCATTCGGGTATACGCAAAATCATAGCTGTCTTCGCATTTTTTTTTAACCAATAACCACCAGAAAGTCTGTAGGAAAAATCATAGTTTACGAGTCGTAAGTATCTCAGACAGTTTCTAACAGGCTCTTTGATTTTGTGGTTTCTTTAATAAATTCTAATTAAAATATAAAATTTCTTTTTCTACTATAAAATTTCTGGTAGCAATTGATTAAAAAACTTTTCTCGAGTTTGGCAGCTATGCTTTTGCGCATGCCGAACGTTTCATTAGAATATAAAAATTCTTATGTTTTTATATTCTACCTATTATTATTATTTCCCTGTTTCTTATATTCTGCCTATCACTAGTCTAAATGCATATAGTAAAGTTTATTTAAAATATAAAATACAGAAGCGGATATTAAATTTATTTCATAAAATGTTTTATTTTGAAGTCATGGAGTATTTCTTAAAACAATCGAAGATCTTTATTTACATTTGTAGTTTTTATCTATATTTCTTATATTTCTGATGCACGTGCTTTTTTGTAAATCCAATTGTAATGAGGAATTTTGCATTAAATATTACAGTAAAATATTTAAGAGAAAATCTGTTTCAGTTTTACATATTCAATTGAGATTGTAGAACTTTTAGTCACACCACTGCATAAAATAAAGCTTATTTAATTTTCATTGATATGTTAAACTTATTCCATATTGAACATATTTGTTATTTCTTAGAAACTACGAGTCACGTTAAAGCTATTTCTAGAATTTCAAAGAACCGACTTGAATATTAAATTTATTTTCCAATCTATTTTATAGGATTTTTGTTCAGAATATTTACTTGTGCAATCTGTGAAATGTACTTTTCGAGTTCTAGATGCTTAAAGTTTGTTTAAATAGTAAAAGAAAGAAAACGTGATTAAAGTAATTTCATAAAATGTGTCATTTGGTAGTCATGGGACCTTTCTTAAAACATTCGAAGATGTTTATTTACATTTGTAGTTTTTGTTTCGTATTTGCGATGCATATGTCTATTTATAAATCCAACTGGTAAAAGAATTTTCGGTTTAGACTTTACCATACTGAAATGGGTACTTTTCCCGTTTATGAGCCTTTGCGAGATAGAGAAAATGGACTTGACGAGATACAGAATATGGACTTGACGAGAGTAGGTATTTTTTTCATGCATATTTTCTGGCAACCTATTCACTATTTCATATATACAAACAATTTTTGCAATATTTATACAATTTATCTATACTAATAAAAGAAAGTTTCGCTCTGTGTGTGTGTGTGTGCGTTTGTTGGCGATGGCTAGGAAAATCTAGCACACCTAGTAGGCTGGAAATTTAGGTATGGATAGTCCAAGGTCTGGCCATGTGCACCTGAACCTCAGAATTTTAATATTTTGATAATTAGCCTAGATATTAATTAAGATTCTCATTAACCATCGCTTCTAAAATATCATCTTTTAAATCAAAATGGCGAATGGAACGAACCGGCGCATTGGATTTGGAAGCGGAAATGAACGAATTCGAAATTATTTTACTAATTGGCGAATTTTAAGAAAACTAATTGAGATATCAATTTTAAAATTTCTGAGCATATGTAAAAAAATATTCTGTATCTGACTATGTGATTTTTAAAAAATTCGGTTCATAATTTTTTTTAATTTATGCAAAAAACTGATAAAAAAATAAGTTTTTTTTTTCTTGATTGGTTGGTTCACTGGTTGGTTGCATCGATTCTTCACAGAAGTAATTAAATAAACCAGAGTAGCGATGCCTAAATAAGGATTTCTAACTAAATAGTGTCAATATGGATTGAAGTTATCAGCGTAGAGCCATGCGAATGTCGCGTCACCTGCACATGACAAATCACACATACGTCCCCCTGATTGAAATATTTTTCAGGCGTATTTTTCTTCATGACAATTAGTCGGGTTTAAGTTTTTTTTTTTTTTTTTTTTTTTTTTTTACATGACATTTATTATTATGATGGAGATTGTTAATACAGAAAACTTTATTTAACAGATTCTTTTTTTATATTTGCGGGAATGAAGAGGGGCAAGGGTCTAATTACATTTAAGCTTCAAGGTGTATTTCTAGAAAGCAGTTACCAGAATTTCCGAATAATTGTCTAAGCCAAATTTCAAATTAAGTTCCTAGCTTAATCAAATGAATCAATCTTTAAAGATGTATTGTGATCCTCCTAATTAGATATTTGCTGAAGGCCACTTAAACACCCCCACCCCCTCCCTCCCGACCCGTCCTTCAAGGTTCTTTCTCTAATTCTGCTGCGTTTCCATATCTCAGCAATTATCTTTCCGATTTCAACGAAAGTGATTTCAAACATTATAATTAATTTAACAGTCACCCTTTATAACATAAAACTAAATTTATGAGTAGCGGTTACCACTATTTACGAATAACAGTTTAAGCCAAATTTGTAATTAAATTCAAAGCTTAAGGAAACGAACGAATTTTGAAAGATGCATAGTGGTCCTCCTAATTAGTCATTTGCTGACGGGCAGTTGAACATCCCCTCCCCCCCCTTCCGGGACCTCCTTCAAGGTTTTTTCTCTAACTATGCTCCATTTCTATATCTCAGGAACTATTTTTCCGATTTCAACGCAAGTGGTTCCAAACATTATAATTAACTTCATAGTCACTCTTTATAACATTAAACTAAATTTATGACTATCGGTTACCACTATTTCCGAATAATAGTTTAAGCCAAATTTGTAGTTACGTTCCTAGCTTAAGCAAACGAACGAATTTTGATAGATGCATAGTGGTCCTTCTAATCAGTCATTTGCCGAAGGACACTTGAACAACCCCTCCCCCCGGCCCACCCTTCAAGGTTTTTTTTCTCTAACTATGCTCCGTTTGCATATCTCAGCAACTATCTTTCCGATTTCAACACAAGGGATTTCAAACATTATAATTAATTTAATAGTCACCCTTTATAACATTAAACTAAATTTATGAGTAGCGGTTACCACTATTTACGAATAATAGTTTAAGCCAAATTTGTAATTAAGTTCAAAGCTTAAGCAAGTTCAAAGCTTAAGCAAACGAACGAATTTTGAAAGATGCATAGTGGTCCTCCTAATTAGTCATTTGCTGAAGGACACTTGAACAAGCCCTCCCTTCAAGGTTTTTTTCTCTAACTATGCTCCGTTTCCATATCTCAGCAACTATCTTTCCGATTTCAACACAAGTGATTCCAAACATTATAATTATCTTAAATGTCACTCTTTATAACATTAAACTAAATTTATGAGTAGCGGTTACCACTATTTACGAATAATAGTTTAAGCCAAATTTGTAGTTAATTTCAAAGCTTAAGCAAACGAACGAATTTTGAAAGATGCATAGTGGTCCTCCTAATTAGTCATTTGCTGAAGGGCACTTGAACATCCCCTCCACCCTAGGACCTCCTTCAAGGTTTTTTCTCTAACTATGCTCCGTTTTCTTTTTTTCTCTAACTATGCTCCGTTTCCATATCATCAACTATTTTTCCGATTTCAACGCAAGTGATTCCAAACATTATAATTAACTTAATTGTCACTCTTTATAACATTAAACTGAATTTATGAGTAGTGGTTACCACCATTCCCAAATAACAGTTTAAGCCAAATTTGTAATTAAGTTCCTAGCTTAAGCAAACGAACGAATTTCTAAACATGCATAGTGCTCCTTCAATTAGTCATTTGCTGAAGGGTACATGAACAACCCTCCCCCCCCCGGCCCCTCCTTCAAGGTTTTTCTCTAACTATGCCCCGTTTCTATATATCAGCAACTATCTTTCCGATTTCAACGCAAGTGATTCCAAACATTATATTTAACTTAATAGTCACCCTTTATAACATTAAATTAAATTTATGAGTAGCGGTTACCACTATTTACAAATAAGAGTTTAAGCCAAATTTGTAATTAAATTCCTAGCTTAACAAAACGAACGAATTTTTATGCATGCATAGTGGGCCTCCTAATTAGCCATTTTCTGAAGGACACTCGAACATCCCCTCCCCTCGGCACCTCACTCAAGGTTATTTTCTCTAACTGTGCCTTATTGCAGTAACTGGGCTAATAATGTTCCAATCTTCTCGAAACCAGCTCAATTTTGTAGTGCGCCTACTATACAGTAACGTAGGCAGCGGGGACCTGTCTCAGAAGTTCGTTCAGAAAGAGGTTTGTTTAGAACAGAAAGCTCCCCTGGCGGTGGTAGGGGGAAATAAAAGATTTTCTAGAGCGTACGAGCATGCCGGGTATACGGTTCCGAAGCAATCGTAGACCGTGGCCAGAGTTCCATTTTATAAGAGATTTAAGTTTATTACAAGGGCTCGGGCAACGCCGGGCGGGTCAGCTAGTTTAATATAAAAAGAAGCCATTTATCTGTTTTTATATAAAAACAAAAGTAAATTGTATATAAAAAATAATATGTATCTATATAAATAAAATGTTTATGTATATGTAACAGGGTTCGTATGCTTTTGCCACAAATTTTAACAGAATTTTTCGCCTAACGTACACCTCTTGGAATTTCAAAGTAGCCTTGCACCACATTTTCTGATTAGAAATTTTTTATTTAATATTTAAATAGAAAAAATTGTACACGCCTCGTTTAATTGCAGGGTTTGTAATACTTTTCTGCATTTAAATAAGTCGACAGATTCCATTAAAAAATGTGGTAAATCGTATCAACCCTGTATAAATGCATATATAAACAAGCATAAAAGTTCATCAGGTTTGTTTATATCATTTTGTTTATATTATAGGCAACAAATCCCACTTTTTGAAGCTCGAATTGCGCCAAACGTTAAAAAAAAAACGCCAAATCCCCTATACTTGAAAAGTACCCTGGAATTCTTAAACTAATCTGTTTCAGTTATTGCACATTCTAGTGTGGTGTTCAGAGATAGTTACGCCTTACATTGCTTATATTATTTTCATTGATATGTTTATATATTTAACTCTTTCGATATTGCACATAGTAGTTCTTTCTCAAAAAATGCGAAGATTGTTCTCAATTTAGCAGATTATTGAATATTACTATATCTATATTTAATTCACATCGTTTGCTTATGTATAATTTGAGAATTTTACATGCTGATATAAAGTGTGTTTAAAGAACGAAAGAGTGGATATTTTGTTTAATTTATTTCATAAAATGTTTTATTTTTTAGTCATAGAATATGTCTTAAAATAATTGAAAATATTTAGATATACAGTGTGTTTATAAAGTCCCGGACCCATTTTGATGTTTAATAACTCATAAAATAATGAAGATATAAACAAACTTGTGGCATTTATTGATGGAATAACTCATATTTTCCTTTTCAGGTTTGAATATCTTTACTTTTGTAAATGTCGTCTGCGCGTGTGGTTAATATCAGATAATTTCATTTTCCAGTCTAAATATCTGTACTTTTCTAAATATCGTCTGATTATTAATTGCATTTTTCTCTCTTTTGTTTTTGGCAACTATTGCAATGTTATGTTTACTTTTGATGTGTTTGTTCTACGTTACTTTTGTATGTGATGTTTTATTATTATTAGCGGATATTAAGGAGAATGCATACACCAGAAGAGAAAGCACAGACTTTATGGTAGTTCATAGAAACAAAATCGATAGTGCAAGCACAGAGTCTCCGTGCGACGAAGGGGGCACACGTGGAAGTTCATTGACAAGGGTCATGAAACTTTTTGAGGCTGTCTAACCATTTATGTTAATAATTTTAATCTATCTTTATTATTTTATGAGTTATTAAACATCAAAATGGGTCCGGGACTTTATAAACACCCTGTATTATACTTAGAGTTTTTTCTTTTATATTTCTTTTATTTACAAATCCAAATAGTCTTCCAAAACCAATTTTGAATCAGAAATTTCACCTTATAACTTTTTATACATAAATGTTTTAACAAATAGCCTGTTTCAGTTTTTACACATTCTATTTAGATTACGAAGCTTTCATATATTTTCACTGCTGTATAAGATGAAGTTGATTTCGTCGTCATCGCTGTAAAATTTTACGTTTCATTTTACCCAAAAATCGATATACTTTCTCGTAAACTCCGAATCACGCTAGAATGCTTGCACAGTGTTGAATATTAAATTTATCCTGAAATTTATTTTATGCGATTTTGTTCAGAATATTTATTTATGGAATCTTTGAAATGCTTTTAGAGTTCGTCCTCGAGCTTATATAACATTTGTTTCAAACGTAAAAGGAATTTGCACTTTTCATACTTTATTTATCGTTTTAAATCTTGTCCTAGTTTCTAGACATTTTATTGTGATTGATTGCATTGATCTTGTTGATTTAAATGGCTTGAGAAGTAATGATCTCAAATAATGAGACTGCTCCATAAAATTATTTTCTTCACCTTGAGGCGACCGTGGATTTTAAAAAGAGCAAAAATACGAATTTTTTAGTAAAATTTTATTTTAAAATGTTTTAAATATTAATATAATCTCATATACTTGGGAAAAAAATATTTTCATACTTTTTATAGAGGTAATTATTGAAAATAACATATCATATTGCATTTCAAATGCATTTTTCTCAAGATAAATTTTTCTTCGCAGTTTATATGCATTTTTTAAATGCTCTATGTGCTTTATGTTTTATTCAGAATTCTCAATATCGCTTATAAGAGTACTTGATCCATACTAAAAAAATGACAATTTTAATCCGACAGATAATTATTGAAAAAAAAAATATTTAAAAAAAAAACGACACAAAAATCAATTTTCCTTAAAAATTCCCATGCTACCCATCATTGCTAATTTGGTACCTTAACCCCTTTGCGACGATCGTCTTTCACAGAATTTTTAATCTTTTACCACCAATTTTTTTAAACAGAAATTTTCGCCTAATTGAATCGCAGAAATGCTAAGATTTAATAAGGCAAAACTTACAATAAAAAATAATTGGTGGGAATAATCGACGATTCTGAGCATTTTATGCATCACGTATACGTGTCGTTCGTCCCCAAGGGGTTAATAAAACAGGATTTCAAAAGGGATACACATTTCTTGTAATATGGAATTTTAGAGAATATCTTAATTAAGAAACGAAAACATGTAAATTTTTTTTCTGTAAAAAGAATTTTAGTTTTGTTCCTATTTAAAAAATATAATTGTATATAAAAGAAAAATTTTACTTGGCGGATTTTCAAAAATTAAACTTCTGAACTAGAAAATTGCTTTAATATTATTTTAATTATTTTGTCTTATTCAAAAAATTTTATTGATTAATAAATACACTCTAAAATTGGAAGGAGTGAGAAGTTGACTCTTTGGAAGAGTGAGAGGCATTTTCACTCTTTTAGGAGTGAATTTTATAAATATGCACTCTTTAAAGAGTGGAACTTTCCACTCTCTAGAAAAGAGTGAAATATCTCACTCCGTTGTCGAGAGTGACTGTTCACTCCGTTGACAAGAGTGAGATATTTCACTCCGTTGAAGAGTGAGGAAAAACAGTTTTTTCCAATAAAATCGCAAGATGGCGCCAGCTGACGGATGAGAATCCGAGTAATCTCCGTTATCGAAACGAAACACCTAAAATGAAATCCTTTAAATATAGTAGCACGATTTTAAAAAAAACTGAAAAAGGCATTGAAATAATAAATTAATCGATAGAATTATGGACAGGAAATATATTTTATGCTTTACAAATTGCAGGATTTGCCAATGCTAAGAAAAGTGCAGGGAAATAAATATTTGAAGTAAATTTATGCTTAGCTGCAACACAGTTTTGCTTCTATTTTATAAACAGAAATTTAATATCTCTGAATGCTAATTATTTTCCTCTTTATTTAAATAACCTATTCTACATATTTTATGTCATTTCTAACCTCTTTATGAATATAAACAAAATATAACTATACAGATTAAATTTTCTGTTATTTTTAGCACGTTTTAAATTAAACATAAGAGAAATGAAAAACGTTGCATTTTATCACTGATTTTATAACATTTATTATAGAAAAAAAAAAAGAGTATAAATGTGTCGGAAATAATCTTAGGAAAAATTTAACAGCTATAATTTAAGAAAAAAAAACGTTTTTTACCCTGACTAAAATTTTCCCCCTAAAAATTAGTTTTGAAAAGTAAATTTGGGGGCCCCTTTGTATTTCAGTGAGTAAACTTCGGCTTCACGGGCCTATTTGGTAAACAGGCCCTGGGCCTCGGACAATCTTAATCGGGCTCTAATTATGCAAACATTATTAGCAAGAAAAAAATGAATGAATAAATAAATAACTGCTTTGTTGTAACGGAATTTTTGTCATAGCGGAAATGTACAGACGGGTGTTCGCACATTTTTTAGACGATTTCGGCGTTGTTGTTTTTAACGTTTAAAATATGAATATTGCTTTCTGAAATAATCTGTATGATAATCTTGTTTCTTGATTCTAATTCTGCATAATGCTTTCTATGGATATCGATGGATGTTTTCGATGTAAGATAAATTTGCGATAGTCATAAATCCTTACTTGAAACTTCGTTTTCCGCCTTGAAATGGGCTCTTTTTTTCCCTGTTTTTTTTTTTTTAATCTGATATCTTTTTACTATGTATATGTACTGATTTTTGGAATAGCACTTTCCAATCAATTGTTACGTTTATTTCGCACTAAAAAGTTTTTATATTATGCGCTTTGCAATCATTTTAGACTGTGGAATTAGCATACTTCTGTTCGGAAGAAGAAAAAAAAAAAAACGCAAACGCATCTTCCCATTCACAGCTTTTTTAGCATGCGCAATCTTGAAATAAGAATAAATTTGAAAGTATCAGACGATAATATAAATTACACATAATAAGTTGTTGTCAGAATTTTTTCCTCTAAAAGAATTCCATCTTTTTAAATAATTTATCAAATTTGTCTAAAAAATGTGCGAACAGTCTCTGTATTATATGATACAAAAAGAAGGTTTCAGTTTCTTATTTACACAGTTGAGAAACACCGTAGATATTTATGATTTCTACACAAATTTAATAAGTGTGTTCGAATATCACAAAAGAAACAAAGCTAAAATAATGTAATAAGAGCCTTTTAAATTGTAAGCGGCTGTAGCAAGCTGTAGGTAGGTACCAGTTCTCGTCCGAGCGCAGAAGTCAAGCAGCAGCGAGCTCGGTTAATAGTTGAGAGGGTGATCGCCTACGAACAAGCGTGTGTAAAAATGAGTTTCTCTTTTTTATTCAAGAATTTTAGTCACTCCTGAAAGAGTGACTATTTACTCCTATCAGGGGTGAAAAACTCACTCCTGAAAGAGTGAGTATTCACTCTTTCAGGGAGTCAAGAATTTCACTTTTTCCTAGAGTGAATAGTCACTCTAAAGAGGTTGGGCAAATTTTGACTCTGCGATAGAGTGAATATCCACTCCTCCGGAGTGAATAGTCACTCTTTCTTATTTAGAGTGTACATAAAAAATATTTTTTTTTTGTTTTTAGAAGTACAGTATATAAATAATAGTTACTCAAGTTAACAATTTTTTCTTTAATAACTCCAGATGTTAAAAAATACTAAATTGCTTGGATTTCATCCAAACATGGATTGCTATTATATTGATGTATATTCATAAGAAATCATTTATCTTAATTACGCCGTTAATTGCACTAAAACAGGAAAAGAAAGTTTGTAATTTATTTTACACTAGTTGACCCGTCCAGCGTTGTCATTGCTTTTGATAACAACTTTAAATATAACTAAAATAAATGATTTTATATATTTAAACGAAAATCTTTCTAAACGGTCCTAATGAGGAGGGCCCCACTGCTTTCGGTAGCGTACACTCTGGAATTTGTATGATTTTATATTTTCACATGAAAAATTATCGAAACAAACCTAGAGTTGTGGGTCCAACTGTCTTCGGCAGCGTACACCGGGCACACACGTTTCTTTCTGTTCCAATTCTATATTTTTAAACAAAAGACCGGCTTAGCCCAGGCACGAGATAAAAACCATAAATATACCTAAAATCGGTGTTGAATGAATTTATATATTTAAACCAAAAATTTTCAAAATGAACCGAATGTTGGGGCTTACCTACCTTAATAAACAAGTAATATAAAAACTTTTTTTTTAAGTCAATTCCTACTTAGGTCAAATAGAAATTTTTTTCCACGCTTCGCCACTGACGGTATTTATTCCTAAATTTATATCCTTCTAAAAATCTTACATAAGAGAAATTTTTGAAATGTATTAAAAATTAAATAAAAAATAAATATCTAAAATACCAAAAATTAATAGCTCGAAAAGTATTTCTCACAAAATTGTTAGACAAACTGCGTTAGAAAGTTAAAAAATTGTATTTTTCTTGATATAAATTTAAAATCTAATGATTATGCCGTTTTTCAAATATTGAATTTCAAAAATTACCAAACTTCCCAATAAAGAACCATAGCGATGTTACAGTTAACGATAATACAGTTTTTTTTTCAAATATTAATCAATTAATTACATTTTATTATTTAATTTTAGTTTTATACTTCATTTCTGTTCAAAAGTACAGACTCGCTCCACATTTATAGTCTTCTTAGCCCGCGAGCCGCCTGATCTTCGTCCGTGAACAGCCCCATTATCTTTTTACGTGTGAACGTGAGACTATAAATATGGAGGGAGTCTATACTTTTGAACAGAAATGAAATATAAAATTAAAATTAATTAATTTAATTTAATTAATGAATTAATATTTGAAAAAACTGTATTAACATTAATTGTCATCCAGTACAAGTTTAAAAAAATGTATTTGAACTTGATAGGATGAATCGAAAATATTTTATTAACGATTGAAAATTTGAACAAGATATATAAATATATAGAGAGTGTGATCTAATAGTAGGAATTGAATGATCCGATGTGGAAGAAAAGTGAGAAGAAAACACTTCTCACTTTTTTTTTCTACTGCGGATCATTTAATATTAAATAAAATTCTTATTGGCCAAACGCTTTGCTATTGTTATCAGTTACACCTTAATTTCCGGCGTATAATCCTCGGATCAAACAATCATGTTTCAACCAAGAAATTTTATTTTATAATTGAAGCCAAATATTAACAGCGACCTAATAACGTACATTTCATAAAATAAAATTTCTGAATCAAAACATGATTGTTTCATCCGCGGATTATACGCCGGAAATTACGGTATATATAATGGTTTTCAAGCATGTGTAAAAAAATCGTGAAAATATATTGATATTTAAGTGTAAAAGTACTGTGTTTTCTTCTCACTTTTTTTTCGCATAAGGTCGTTTAACATTAAAAATAAAACAATTCTTATTTTTCGAATTGTTTGAAATTTTTATGAGGTATAAATATAGCGTTTTGAAAGCCTGCGTATAGTTTTCGTGCAAAAATATGTATATTTAGTTATAAAAACATAAGCCAAAACCATCCACGCATTCACGCTCTGGGAGAAAATTTTGCAGATTTTAATTTTTTTTAAGCACTTCTAATCGTCCGAATGTTTCGAAATTTTTATACGTGATACAAATCAAGTATACAAAGAACGTGCGAAAAGAATGTACTAAAATAGCGACATCTAGTTATTTTTAACCTAAAAAAAGTGTCTCCCAGTCATGAAATTTTTTGAAAAGGTTAAAATTCATATTTTTCAAAACAAAATGAAGGTATCCTCTTTATATGAATATATTTTGTTTTTCCATATTGTTGCAAATAAATTGTAATGGTTTGCTTCGCCTTATTAAATTACAGAAATTTTGTGATTAAATAAGGTGCAAATAATATTAAAATTTAGTGGTGAAAATCGGCCATTTGTGGTGCAGCACTTACATCCCTGAGAGTATTTCAAATAGTTAAACTGGCACGCACTGCAAAAGATGGAAAATAGAGCCACTTTTTCCTCTTCGGTTCTTTAATGCTAGACAGCTCCAGAATTGCTGGCACGCGCCATTTTGAGAAAAAAAAGCATATTTTGAACAGAGTTCATTGTGATCGATCTCGGATAATTATCAAAATATGAAAAAAATGAGCGTCAACTGCAGCAGGACCTGCCTTGGACTATCTTCATCCAAATTTTCTACGCTTTCCTAGCCATCGCACACAGACAGACATACAGACAAACATCTTTCTTTTATTAGTATAGATACCAAAGTACAGACCTGCCACTCAATCCGTTTTTTAAATACCACTTTTTTCTAAGAAAATTCTTCTCTTTAGATATTTATTACTAATTTTGCAGATACCTACACGGAGCGTAATTTTTGTTGCTAATGTTGTAAAAACCGAGGCTAACGAAAAAGAAAGGCTACCGCGGTGCTTTACGCCTATCTTTTTTTACAGACCGCAGGAGTCACGTGATGCTCGAATCCACCAATGCAGGTGTACGAAAAGAGCATCACGTCAGTCTAGCGGTCTGTAAAAAAAGATAAGTGGAATGCACCGCGGTAGCCTGTCTTTTTCGTTAGCCTCGGTAAAAACCTAGAACGAAAAAATTTCTTCAAAAATACTTGTGTTAAAAAAAAGGACGAGTGGGAAACCCTGAAAAAGTATATATATATTTGGTTTGAAACATGTAGTGTAAAAAACAAAATATAAAGTATTCTCGCCTGTATAGATGAATATAAAAGAACTTGTAATCATTATTTTGGATTTAGACAAAGTAACAAAAACTGTCGCGGTAAAGAAAAAAAATCGTCAGTTTATTTACTTTTATTATTTTTTAATTTTATTTAATGAGCCTTCTTACCGATATGGTTCAAATCGATACGGTGCCGATATGGCCTTTACTATAATGGGCACATTTGAATTTTTAAACAATATTCGCAACATGCCCCCCGCATACATATAGTAAAACCTGCTAAGAAGAACTCGCAAGTGGACTGAAAAATCCGTTTAAAACAATTTTCCGTCGTAACCCATTCCCTGCTACTGGTGCGTTTTCGCAACATTCAAAATAACAGTATATGAAAAAAAAAAAAAAAAAAAAAAAAAAAAAAACCTGCCAAGCTACCACTCTTTTAATTTGTTAACATACACTTTATTTAATGACGAAAGATTCGCTATTAAACTTACCGAATATTATGTTTCAGTATTTTTGGTGGCAAACGAATTTCAGTAAAAACATTGAAGACTCCGCCCATATAGTTTTGTCAGTTAATGAATGACTCCGCCCATATAGTTTTGTCAGTTAATGAATGGGTTAATACCGTCAACTTATAACTGCGTCGTATTTTTTCAATGGAACTATAAAATATTCTTTTAATTCAGGTTTTCATTGTACACAGATTGCATTTTCACGGATTTTACTATATATTTTAATATGGGTGTGCGTAGAGTGCATTTGAATAAATATGAACAATCCAACATATATTGATGTTGGCATAGGATTACGCAGGAGTTTAGTTAGTGAGAGGAGGGAGGGCAAGGCAAATACTTGGTATATTCGACCCCCAAAAACAGTTCATAGTGAAAAAAAATTTAATAATTGAGATGAGCGAGCGAATTTTTATGCGTCCAGTCAATGGATTCTTCGTGGCACTATTCCTCTTAAGTTGTTCAGCCAATGACAATCAAATTCCGTACAGTGATAGCTGCCATAGCGGGTATGATTTGCATGAAACTAAATCTGACACAAATCATATACATAAGAAATAATTATAAATCATAAGTGTCGTAGAGTTACGGTTAAAAGCTTAAATTGAAATACGCGCATGCGATTGTTTACATAATTTACAACGTATAAAAAGCCGATACAGTGGACCAATGGTTTCTTCAAGGCCTTGTGGCGATCTTACTCATCCTTGTCTTACTGCTAAGCAGGGCTTCGTTGACTGATAACCAAAAATAGCAATTTTGCTAATCAGTAAAAAGGAATTGTAGCCAGATGCAAAAAAATATATATTAGCAAAATCTTCGTCGTGAAACATTGATTCTAAAATCGGCACCTGGTGGTGGGTTACTACCCGCACAACACTTGCTGCGTCTGTGGCTGATGCTCAATTGAATTGGTGTTAGGCAATGCAATCTCTCATAGCTCTGCCAAGGGCAGAGAAATAAAAAGAAAACTGTCCAGTTAAACCGAGGGCATTGAGCTCACAGGCTATTCACACTAATTGTATATTGTACTCTTATTTCAAAGAATTGGAAATAAGCCCCTCGAAAAATAAAGAAATCGACAATACATTAAGGGGGGCTCATCCCCCGTTCCCACCGTTATAATGAACCAATGAACCCCCAAAACTGATCAGGGAAGCGCCTTTTCAGAATGAACCTATATACAAAATTTGAAGGAAATCGGATAATTCTGCATGAAAACCCATTTATTTAAATTAAGGGGGGTAGCCCCCGTTCCCCTATTTATACTTAACCAATGAACCCAAAAACTAATCAGGAAAGTGCCTTATCACAATGAACCTACATACAAAATTTGAAGAAAATCGGATAATTCTGCACGAAAAACCTATTTATCGAAATTAAGGGAGGGGAGGATTATCCTCCCGTATCTCCCTTTATACTTAACCAATGAACCCCCAAAACTAATCAGGAAACGCCTTATCACAATAAATGAACGTATATACAAAATTTGAAGAAAATTTGATAATTCGGCATGAAAACCCATTTATCTAAATTAAGGGGGGCTAGCCCCCCGTTCCCCCCTTTATACTTAACCAATGAACCTCCAAAACTAATCAGGGAAGCGCCTTATCACAATGAACCTATAAACAAAATTTGAAGCAAAACGGTTACTTCTGTCAAGAGTTATGACGTTACGTACACACGTACATATGTACTACATGCATGCGTACGTACATACAGAACCGGCGGGCACATTAGCTCTCAGGCTTTGATAGCCTGTGAGCTAAAAAAGAGAAAAATTTTTGTTAATCTCCTCCACCCCATGCTTAGATTTTAAGATTTGAGAACAGGGGAACAAAGAGGAAGAAGTGGAAATTTTGGAGAAATAGGGTTATTTAGAGGATTGGTTATTTATTTATTGTTACAGTGGAGTAACAAGCCCGAAAATAAAATGTAAATGAAAGAGTTCTAAAAATATCAAATATTGTATGCTCAGTACTGAGGGGAAGGGGCAGCAACAGGGGAAAATATGATTTCAGAGGGTGATGTTAGCTGATTGATTATTTATTGCTTGCTACAATAAAGAAAAATATAAGGCGGAAAAGGTTAAAAAATTGAAAAAAAAATTAATTTGTGGGCTGCAAGTGGGCAGAAAGAGATTTTCAAAAAGCTGAAACACGTCGAAATTTCCTAGATTTTCATCAGAAATAGAGTGATGTAAATAGAATGTTACGATTGAACGCGATAAGTAACATCCATTGTTCCGAAGAGTGGATGAGAATATCGCCTGTGCGCAGGAAAAAAATGTTTCCTCGTATTATGGCACACGATTCCCAACATTTTGTGACTAAAACTTCTTTTGATCCCCGAAATGTCCCCTTATGTTTATTTTTCGTTTTCTATTGTACATCAGCCCCTGTGAATCACTGGGTTACCTGGATGCAAAAGCACTTGATGTACAATTCAACTACGCAAAACTCATTTCTTTTCTTGAAACTTAGGATAAATATCATTAGTACGAGTTATTAATTATATGCTAACCCTTTGACTACGGGTTGCAGACATATACGTTGGGTTGGGCTATTTTTTAATTCTATTCTCACCACTTTTCAAAAACTAGTCGTTGGGGGCCACCGTAATACTTAACCATCATGGATATGCATAATGTAAAATATTAAAAATGTGTAAACTACTTATAAAATGCATTGCAATTCAAATAAAATCGTGGCTTGATGACGTCATAAACTTTAAAGGCTCGATTACTGAATTGCTTGAAAGAGGTTTTTCTTTATAACTCCAAAAATAATAATCCTATTAACTAGCGGTTTAATGCATCTGATTAAGCGTCAAATTTCCAATTAAAATATATCTTTAAAGTGAAATTTGGATGAAATACAGGGTCATGAAAAATCGAAAAGTGTGGAAATTGGATTCCAAATATCTCGGCAACTCATTATCCGATCGACTTCATGCTTTATGCAAAATTTGTTTTTTTATTGTCTTTTATGTTCATTTCTTAAAATAAACAATTTCGAAAATTTTTATATACCTTTTATCAGAACGAATATTTCGAGAGTCCGAAAAAAATAGTTCCGGTTAATCGAGGTTATTGAAATGAAATAGGCTTCTTCCCATTATTACATACTAAGTACATACCAAATTGCAAGTCTCTATCTCAATTTTTTCGGGAGATAGAGCGTTTACAGACACACAGACATCACACAGACACACAGACACACAGACGGACGGCAAAATTTTTTTTCTAAAAATATGTTTATCGGAATCTCCAGTGTCTGAAACGTGTAAATCCGTCAAAAAAAAAAATTTCGATTTTCAGAACGATTACAAGACTTACCCTATACTACGTATGATGGGTAAGTAATAGTTTCTGCCTTATACTTATACTAGGCTATTTTCAAGAGAAATCTACCAGAAAGAAAATCTTTTGTAATTTGTGGTACGTCTGAATATAAAAATAGTCACCGGACCTGGCCCGTAATCTAAGGGTGAATGTACTTCGTTGTCAGTAAATGCCAGCAATTCTTATATACCGTAATTTCCGGTGTATAAGCCGCGGCTCAAATAAATCTGTTTCAGACCGGAAATTGTTTTTAATGGAATGTAACGTGCTACATCTTGGCACTTATTTTAATTTATTTCTT
Source organism: Maratus michaelseni (assembly GCA_963931845.1). NCBI lineage: Eukaryota > Metazoa > Arthropoda > Arachnida > Araneae > Salticidae > Maratus > Maratus michaelseni. Next base: position 213,083,001 of record OZ007595.1, on the reverse strand, counting down.
TAAAAATAATTCTGGTTTGAAACAGACTTATTTTACCCGCGGCTTTATACACCGGAAATTACGGTAATTTTATATTAGTGATTTCATTAATTTCATTCCCATTTGAGTTACTAACCAGTCGTCCGCTTTGATTCTCCAATTACAAAAGAAATTTTGTATTAACGGGCATGCCTCACGTAATGTGAGTACTTTGATTTCCCCTATTATCTAGATAGGAACCAATTATAAATCCTTTTATCCCCCATAAAAAGTTATTAAATAATTTCAGAAATAAATTTTATATGTTCCTCTAATCTCAAACTTTATCATTTCGGCAAAAGTTCTGAAGTACTAAAACAAAAATTATTATATTGCTTTTCAATTCTTTCATATTTTATATAGATCGTTTTCTTTAGAGATCATATAGCCTCAAAATAAGATTTCAAAATTCTTTAAAACAACCTATATAAGAAAACATTGGGAAATTTGCTATTTATCTTTTTTCGGTTTAATAGTAGTCAGCTGGTACGCAAAGGAAATTTCCCATTTATTTTTTTAACATTTTCCTTTTATATGTATTTTTCTTATGATAGTACTAATTCAATTATTTCTTTTTTAAATTTGAAACTCTTCAAGTGATTCAAATCAAATTAAGTTTCGTTTATAACACCCGCTAAATAAATCAAGAATTTCTTTTCCCGTAATATTTTCATTTACGTCCTCTGCAATTGTTGCGTGGCTACATTTGTTTCTTCTACATTTGTTGCGTGGAAATACGATGTGTTGCATTTGAATAGGTGATTTAAAAAATTACTTAAGTCCACTTTTTAAAATTCTTTTTTTTTTTATTGTAAACGTATCCTTGAAGGTCAGCTTACATGTATAGACAAAAATTAACTAGGTTTATTTAATTCGTTCTCATTCAAAATTGTCTTTTATTGCAAAACAACATTAATCATTACCGAGATATATTCTATTCTTCAATAAAAGGTCAACGATGATGAATATGGTGGTGAATACGATTCACATCATCAGTTGGCTTCTGGGGAATTCATGGTTGTTTGGTTGTTTTTGTTAGGCATTGGTCAGTTTTGGCGTTTTTGCTACACTGCAAAAAAAAATTGTTGATTTGCGCAGTAGTGTATTACTGCTTATTTTACTGTTTATTACTTTTAATTTTAAGGCATAATACTGGCAGCTGGGATGCCAATATTATACTGTAAAATCAACAATTTTTATTTTGCAGTGTATAGAAGGATTGCCTCATCAGAAGAGAGAAAGTGACCCAAATTATCGCTTTCGGACAAAGAATACTCCAAAAAGTTTGCGATCTGACAAACCGCGTTGGTATAGTGGAATTAATGAAGTATCCGTGCGAGGATTTCGTACTACAGTTTAATATTTTTTAGCAATATCTAATATTTTTAGATGTAGATTTAGATTTCTATAGAAAAAATAAGGATAAAAATATCTGCAAGCAACATTAGTCAAACCAGAATGTCATCTCATTTATTCCTAACAGTAAAATCTCAATAGAAAAAGTCACGCGCGCCAGAAAAAAAAAATATTTTAACTGTATTAGAGGATGACATCATCTTCTTCGGGAAAAACACGGGACAAAGAAAAACTAGTCGTTGGGGGCCACAGCAATATTTACCCATCATGGATATGATAATATAAAATATGAAAATAAAACACGTGTAATGTTGTAGAATATTGCACAAATTATTCATTTTTAACTTATATTAGCATAACCCTTCGTTTCCCTAAATTTTCAGTTTATTTTTTTTTTCACTTTCTTTATTTGTTAAATATATAATTTGGTAAATAATGCAATTCCTTCTTCTAAATTCTAGATAAATGTCTTTTCTCTTTTTTTTTTTTTTTTTTTTTTAAATTTGGGAAATATTCTACAACAGTAAACTATTTATAAAATGCATTGTAATTCGAATAAAATCGTGGCTTGATGACGTCATAAACTTTAAATGCTCTGTTACTGAATTGCGTAAAAGAAACCTCCTTATAACTCCAAAAATGATAATCATGTTAACTAACAGTTTACTGCGTCGAATTAAACGTCTCATTTCCAATTAAAATATGTCTTTGAATTGCAATTTAAATGAAATACAGGGTCACGAAAAATCGAAAAGTGTGAAATAGGATTCCAAATATCTCGGCAACTAATTATTCGATCGACTTCATTCTTTATGCAAAATTTATGTTTTTAATTAATTTAATGTCTTTTATATTCACTCCTTAAAATAAACAATTTCAAAAAATTTTATATATCTTTTATCAGAATTATTATTTCAAGAGACCGAAAAAAATAGTTCCGGATAAATCGAGGTTACTGAATCCCATTATTACATACTAAGTAAATACCAAATTTCAAGTCTCTATCTCAAATTGTTCGGGAGATAAAGCGTTTACAGACACACAGACAAACCGGACGGCAAAATATTTTTTTCTAAAGATAGGTTTTTCGGAATCTCCAGTCTCTGTAACGTGTAAATCCGTCAACTTTTTAAAACGATTGCAAGATTTTCCCTATACTACGTATGATGGGTAAGTAATAAATGAAATACAGTTAAATTACAATTTAAACTATTATAGCAAATCATACCTTTTATGCTACACGTTAATACCACTGCTTTGACTGAGCAATAATATTTGTTTTCTTCGAAACGTTTCAATTTGAATTTTGGTTTAAAATCATAAATATAAAATAAACCCGTGAAAAACGTCCCATTTTACCTCTTTTGTGTTATTTATTATTTTTTTATAATCATTTTTGAGGATCATATAATGCGGTATTTTATTTTTGTGGTAACACTAATTTGAGGAACACCTTTCATTTCATTTATGAAAACAATGCCGATTTAATTTTTAATTAACAGCAATTTTTAATCGAAAAACATCTTTTAACAGAATGTGAGTGTACTACGTCTAAAGCCTGTTTAACCCTTTGAGGGGCACCGGTATATAATATATATCACTTTTAACCCTTTCCGGCGCGGAGTAACTCTGTTTGTAAAATGATGATATAATGGACTGACACCAGAAATTACAAACGAATTCCTTTAGAAAATAAAAACTTGCTGAATTTCCAGTACTTAACAAAAAGAAAATTTTAATTAAATATTCTTGGTGCCGTTTATCAGTTTTGGAATTAAAATTAGGTGTCCTTTTTTGTGGACACCGCCCGTTAAAGGGTTAAATATATAACTATGCCACCAGTATTATTAAATAAAAATATTTAGTATTGTTTTTTGCAGATTGTGAAAGTAAAAATTCATTATTTAAATTTACTGGTGTCAAAACATCGCAAAATTTAGCATTTTTAGACTACGTGCTTGGCCTCTAAGGGGTTAAAATCCTTTTCATATACCAATTCAATTCATTTCATATGGTATCTCATTTATCGTTCTGCGTTTTGCATTTTTCTTAGAAAAAGGGATGTTGACAACAGAAATAATATATAGGATTGATATCTAATAAATACTTATTCCAAACAGAAATGGGTACAATACTGAATAAATTGCCTGCAGTCACATACATTAGTTACCTGCAATGAAAAGGACGGTTATTATAGAGCAAGAGTCTTCAGGGACAACGATTTGATAGCACTGACTAATTGAAAGTGGTTGTGCAGAAGCAAGTGCCACAGTGCAAAGCTGAATTTTTTCAAGAGGATTTGAGAGTGGGGTTCTACGTTGACGGAGATGCATGGCTTGAGATCGAGACTATATTGAATAGTATATTCGTACTGAGAACGTGGTTTTCTACGAACGCGGGTAGAATTAGAATGACAAATGCAAATTAATAAAAAAACATTTTGCCAAATTTGGCATTACTTTTGGTACGACAATCGTATATATTTCCATAATCCATATAACAAATATATGCTTCTGATTTTTGCAGTGTGAGGAAAGAAGCATTAAATAATACTTATAAAAGTTTAAGTCATGTGACTGTCATCAACAATTCCGGGATGTCCACCTCACTTTTTCATATACCAGGCGGCCATTTTTATTCAAAATTATTTTTCGAATTAAACTGCATAAAAGTTACATTTTTTGAAAGATCGTTCAAAATAAATTAATATTTGAGAGATGACTTACGTTCAATTATTCAATATTCTGCAATAACTTCAGTTGAAATTAGTATCGCAGTTCAAGTTCTCTATCCATGAAAGTAAACAACAACAACAACAAAAAAAGATTTTTTTATCGTGAACGTTTAAAATATCAAACCATGGAGTGTAATAGTTCGTAAAGCAAGTTCTCCGCGAATGAATTTTTGAACCGCTGCTTAGATGTAAAAAAAAAAAAAAAAAAAAAAAAAAAAAAAAGTCGCACCATTGAGACAATCAAAATTTCGATAATTCTGCGCTATACAACTCAATTTCCTTCCAGATCTTTGAGAGATCAAGGAAAATTATTGGTAATCGCCAATCATATTTACTATTGTTATGACCCATTGCCTTCAAAATAGTAATTTAATATACATTTATAAAATACATAACATCATTAAGTACATTTATGTTAATTTGCGCAAATCTCGCCAATACCATTTTTTAAATCGCGGATACCAGCTTTTATTTTTCACGTGTGCAAATTAGAAAATATATTGTGATTTTGAAAACAAATATTTTGATTTATGATATTATTTCTTATTTATTTTTTATTTTAAATTAAAAGTGTGAACGACATGTATTTTAAATTGTATGTAATATAAGTATTTTAAATTAAAGCTAAGTATTTTAACTGAAATGAGTGACAGATTTATAATTTAAAATTAAATTGATGCAGTATGAATAGTGCTGCTGGGAGCAATATTTGGCGATTTATCATTTGCTCCCGGCTAATAAAAATACCTATCATTAAAAATAGTAAATAATATGGAATCAAACTAAAATAATACAAAAAATATCAATGTGTGTTACAATGCTTAACATACATTTAAGGGAGACCAAACTGGTCGCCAGTGGCGGCTAGTTAAATAATACTTATTCTGAATCTCAAACATAGATTGTTGATCTTACATGACTTTTTAAAATAAGTTTTAACCATCAGCTTATTTTGCTTTCGATCTAACTTTAGTTACATTTCTTACACTGCCAACAATGGTACAGAGTTTCATTGCAATTTAAAGTTCTAATGATCGAAAAATAAGTTTCATTATTTTAATTTTCCTCTAATACAGCATCTCATTGGTTTCCCTTTTTAATACCAGTACGTCAACACAATAATCATCACAGTATATCTAAATCTTGAACATAGATTGTGTTGATCTTGCATGATTTTTAAAATAAGTTTTAACCATCAGCTTATTACTTACTATCCTAATCCTAATAATATTATAAATCCTAATAATATTATAAATCTGATTGTGTGCAAATGTTAGGCTGAAGCCAGCGTCAAAATGGAGCATTTAATGATCCTGTTTCTTTGCATACAGGTTGATTATAACCCTCGAATGAACATAGGCTTGGTTTTGTTTATTTTATTCAAATATTTTCTTTAATAATTAAAAATTTTATTATTTTCATAGAGAATGAATGGACATTTTTCCATACAATTTAACCATTTAAATTTATCGTTGCTAGGGCTTTGATCGTTGCCAATAAATAAAAACACGGAAAAATATGTTTTCCTCAACAATTAATTTTCAATAAAAAGAATTCAAAAGAAGATGAATTTCCGTGATATTTGAAACAAAAATATGGAGTATTTGTTATTATACATGAAGTATGAATATCGGTTACATTAAAAAGATCTTTTTCTCAAAAACTGCGTTATAATTAGAAGGAAAATGAACAATAATTACATTATTAAAAATAGATTTCGCTTGGACCATGGAACTATGAAAAGGTTGCTCCTCGGCTTGGACAAAAATGACGTCATAAATACAACATGTATTTTTAAATATTCATAATAATACAAGGAGCATAAATAAGTAGATAGATAATGGACGTAATATTTAAGATGAAAAACTAAAATATTTTTTATCGATACTGATTAATAATTAGCTTGAATACCAGTTACATACAAATGTGAGTTTTCTGCTAAAATTTACAACCTTATTGCCAGAAAAAAGAATTAACAAGAATTGTGCCATTAAAGAGAGATTTCTCTGAGGAAAAAGTGATGTCATATTTGAAATAAAACGGGAATTTTCAAATGTGTATACAAGGAGCGGGAATCAATTCCTAACATTAATAATACAAGGATCGGTAAGTTTAGAAAGTAGATGAGTTTCACGCCATAATTAAAACGCAAAATTATTATTATTATTATTTTTATTTATACCGATTATTAAGCACGAATATCAGTTACATACAGATGAGAGTTTTTTGCCAATTAGAAAAATAAAAATAAATACGAATCTATTATATTAAAATCTGACCGCCTGTTTGTATTTCGCAACTACTCCTTTCAGATTATCGAACGCAATGTGATTTATTTAACACGCGACCTATGTTATATACGGCCGGTGCATGATGTTTTAAACGTCACATGCAGTGGATCATTTTGCACGGCGGTTGGTGCAAGGCGACGAGACCCCCCGTTTTGCACCAATTGCCGTGTAAAAATGATCCACTACATGTGACGTTTTAAACGTCATGCACCGGCCGCGTATAACGCAGGTCGCGCTTAACACCGGTTATCATTGATCCGAGGATGTCATAAACTCTCAGAATTAAACAAAAAAATGATTTAAATTCCGAGATATTATTATTATTATTATTTTTTAAATTTAACGAAGTTTCTCTAAAAATGGCAACTAAATTATTCCAATTTTGAGTGCGTTCAGAAACCGAAACGCGGGTTACTCGTATAGTTGGGGAATGACGTCATCTGATTTTCTCAGGGTAAAGTTGGGTTAAAACGGCTGTGAACACTTTTGGGTAAAGTTATGGGTATATTTACAATCAAACACTTCCTTCAACCATTCTACCATTACATTTTGATTGTACGAACATTTCAGGAACCAGCCTAGCCGATGTTGGCCAATTATATCATAGTCCTGTTAAAGGTAGACCAATCAAATGTTCAGGACTCAAGTGTACAGTAGGAGTCATAAAGAACAACAGTTAACAGTTGCAGTTAGCTATAAAGCAAACAAACAAATCAGATTTCCCAACCACGTGATCACTTTACCCAACAAAACTTTCCAGGTAATGTGGGTTACCCGAAGTCTGAGTAATTTCCAGCTCTGAACGATACGGGTAACTCGCAAAAAGTCACGTGATATCGCCCTCTGAACGCTTCGGGTTACCCATGTGTTATCCTATGTAACTCGGGGTTCGGTCTATGACCGCACCCTTTGTGAATAAAAAAGAAGAAATAAAACGGATTAATATATTTTTTCTCATTAAAACTGAAAAAAAGAATTTATTTTCAATTTGAATAGATGGTGAAAGAAAAAAAAATCTTGATTACATTAAAATTTTTGAAAAATAAAAACGTATTTTCACACATTAAAACTTCATGAATCAATTTATTCTAAAGCACAAAAATCGTCTGTCAACATATTTTCATTTAGAAATAAAGATTTTTTTTTTCAGTTATAGATTAAATCAAGGAGGCAAATTTAAGCTTCTTACATTAAGTCTAGAATAATTGGTCCCTATTCACAGGAATTGACTTTAATGAAAAAGAATATACTATTTCCATTATCTTTGAAGGATGGCTATTAAAACGTTTCACAAGGCGTTAAAAATAAAATGGTTTACCAGGTAAACTTGACATATGTTTTTACACAATTCGCCAATTTCCACGATTTTATTTGGCCCGCCTTTTTTCATTGGTTGCAGTTTCCTTTTTGTGATTATTTGTCACAAAATTTCACTTTTTTAAAACTTAGTTATGTCAAGGTCTCTATAACATAGAAATACTGTATTGTCCCCTATGGAATGTGATAAAGAGTTAGCTAATTATTTACGTTTCTATATATCGGGAATGAAATATTTTGCTTAATTAATGCATTTATTCTTCTTTTAATGATACGTGAACGAAGTCACGGGTAACAGCTAGTATTAATATATATTTACATACTATATTAATGCATAATTATACATAGTATGTACATTTTTTTATCAATTTAAGTTATACCAGTTATTAGTTTTAACCATCATCTTATTACATTCTATATTAATATATATTTATTAACCATCAGCTTATTACATACTATATCAGGGTTCGTACGGGTACCGTTATTTTCCAGGTGAAATACCAGTTTATTTTTCTTAGATAATGCATCAACTTCAACCGTGCGAAATTTCATCTTATTTAAGAAGAAAATACTGGTATAAGAAAATACTGGTACCGAAAAATTTACGGTTCTTAAAATTCCAGGACCCGTACGAACCCTGTATATTAATATATATTTACATACTATATTAATGCATAATTATTGCAGTATGTAATTTTTTTTATCAATTTAAGTTATAACTCCAACTATCCTTCCATAAAATGTGGTTTAATTTGACCCAGGTTAAACATGCTTAGACCAGAAAATTTATTTTATTTATCTTTATTTAATTAATTTCATGTGTTTACGAGAAACTTATTTAAATTTATGGCTAAACAAATTTCTGTTTCAAAACAGTTTAGTCAAATTAAACGGTATTTTACAGAATAGTACTGTAAAGTTTTCAGGTATGGATTAAATGCTTCTTTCTTACCAAAAAGCTTCTATTTTAAACAGTGCGCCCTACATGTAAATTTTGTTCGTATGCATATAAGCTCCACCTTCCTCTCCTGCGGCGAGTATTCAAAATAGAAGCTCGTCGCAAAAAACCATCTACTAGTAATTGATAGGTTTCTTTATCCGTCGTTTATGTAGAGCCACAATCGAAACCTTTCTGAATCTCTATCTAACTCAATGATTTTAAGGAAGCGTGGATTTTCAATCTATTGTGCACATTTGGCTTAGTTATGCATCTTTGTCTCGATTAGTATTTTACAATTTCTATTTGGAAGATTTCTTGGGGGGGGGGTTTCCCTTTTCCACACAATCAGGCAGTCAGATGGCACTATTTTCAGCTCGCTAAATTTCTTCCATTCGTCTGCGCATAGGTTTAACCCTTTCCGGCACAAAGTCTCTTCGTAAAATGAGAAATTGCTGACTGACACAGGAATTTACAAACGACTTTTTCAGAAAATAGGAACTCCTTATTTTAAGCTTTCTTTATAGAAACAAAATTTTATTAAAATAATCGTGGTGCCGAATATAAGTTTGGAATTAAAATTAGGTGTGCCCGGAGTGGGACCACTGTGCCGGAAAGGGTTAAAACAGAATAGCTTTATTTTTTACTTTAAACTGAGGATTTAGAGAGGCTCAGTTTTTCTCAAGAGATTTCAGTAAGCAATGTTACTGAAAATGGTCCTGTACTCTAATTTGTAAATTCAGCAAGCATTTTTAAATCCCTGTATAATTTTTTTGGTGTTCATTTGTACAATTGAACTAAAATGTGATCCAAATGTCACAAAACGAATAAAAATTTAATAATTCGAAAAGTATACCAGTGTCCGTACTTTTTTACCACAATTTTTTAATAGACTTTTTCGCCTTATTACAAATCCTGCAATTAAAAGTGGCGTCTACAATTTCTGCTATTTAAATATTAAATAGAAAAATTCTATTAAAAAATTATGGTAAACACGTTTGAACCTTGTATACATAGTTGCACTATGTGGTTTTCGCAGAAGTGCAGAGATAAACATGGGGTTATTTCAATAAGGAAAACAATATTGCAAGAATAGTTACATTTATCACCAACAGGTGGCGCTTTAGTTATCTGTTGTTTAGTGGCGTTCTCTTTGTACAGTAATGCACCAAAGGTACAGTGTAACTAAGAATACAAATGCTCATTGCAAAGGCTGTCATTCATGAGAATGGCTGCCCTATGTGGTACGACAGCATCAAAGCGAGCCTGTGCCCAGACGATACACCTTTTCTCATGTCATGTTCAGAATTGGGGGAGTGCATTACCTATTAGTTTGACACCTTTTGACTTTTTACCATACTGACAATTGAAGTTACATGTGTTTAGAGGTCGGCCGATGTCATTCGCTATGCTGGAGGCAGATATTTGCCATAGTGTAACAGAAGTTACAGCTGAAACACTCTTCGAAGCTAAGCGCAGTGTAAATGAACATTCTCTTGAATCTTACCGTCTTCGTGAATATTTGTTTTCCTAGCTGCACTGTAATCTTTGCTGCAACACTGTAGAAACAGAACAATAGTAATCAACAAGAGAATTGAAGCGCTGCATGTTGGTGGTAAATGTAACTACGACTACAATTCCGATGCTTTTGAGTTACTTTTGAATACTATTTTTTCGGCTTAGTACATTTAATGAAAGATATTGTGCGATTACATATGGTTAGTATTATTATTCGGAAGTATTAATACTTTTTATTTAACTTTTAATAAATAAATCAAGTTCTGCGAAACCACTATGTTTATATAGGAAAACTGATCTTGTAAAAATCATATAAATCACATAAATATGCTAATGCTACTAAATAAAGTTAAAAGTCTATCTTAAAATTTCTGATGTATACTCCTTCATATAGATATAAAAAAACACAATTCTAAAAGAAAATTTCATGTATTTAAGGGAAGGGTTAACACTAGAACAACGGGAAATTTTACACAAGTTTCATAAAAAAAATATTTCACACCAGAATTTTTATTTAGGACTTTTAAATTATTTATTTAACTTATTTTTTGTGCGGTATATGTTTAAATTAATGTATGAAAAAATATCCGGTTCGAATCGACATTTTTTCTTTTGGTAGGGGCTAAACTGGCCCCTCACCGTTGTTCTAGGATTACCATAATTAGCAATGAAGTTTAAATTATGGCGTTGGTATTAAAAGTGTGTAAATTTACCGATATTTTAATCTGATGTGATGGAAGCTGTAAGTTATCATTAATATTTTCACTTTTCTTTCCTATGATATATTTTAAATATTTTCAAAAAGTTCAACAGGGCATAATATTCTTTCTCTATTTTCTATTTAAAAGTTCTGTTATGATAAGCAATGAAGTTTAAATTATGGCATTGTATTTAATGTGTGTAATTTTACCAATATTTTATTCTGATGTGATAGAAGCAGTAAGTTATTATAATGTTTTCACTTTTCTTTCCTATGATATATTTGAAAGATTTCCAGAAAGTTCAACGAGGCATAATATACTATCTCTATTTTCTATTTAAAAGTTTTGACAGTTTCAAATAAATTACTTTACGGTCTACGTATTTGAAAGGAAAATTGAATTTTAACAGATATTAATTTTTGTAATATATATATATATATATATATATATATGTATATATATATATATAAAATCATAAATGAAACATTACTATAACAGCAACTTAAACTATGAAATAATGATTAAGTATGTAATAATTAGATGACAATGAAAGTATTCCCCAACACACTGAATATAGATACCAAAAACTTATTTAAAAGAAGAAGAAATTAAATTAAAAATTGAATAAATGAAATTGAATGGATGAAATGAAATTCGTGGAATTTAGACAGAATTATCAAGTCCCAAATGCCTAAATATCACAAATAAAATGAGTGGTTTCATCATCATATTAGCCATAACATCGCTAAAGAATATGATTTTGGGACTACCACTCAAAAACAATGAATCAAATCTGTGAAAAAATAAAAAATAAATACAATATTAAAAAGGAAAGAAACCATACCTATAATATACAGATAAAACTTGAAATAGAGTCATAAAGTACATAATCCATTTGGATTTAAAAAGATACCTGTGCACCACATGAACCACACATGAACACAACCAAACAGAGGGAATGAATTGCAAAAAATCATTACATGTTGCCAAATTTAGTTTTAGAAAATGATTTACCACGTTGCCAGAATAGATGTTAGAATAATATGAATATTATTGTAAAGCAACAGAAACCATGGTGCTGCCAGCTATTAGGGTAAAAAGTGAATATACGCTGAATAAAAAAAGCATTGGATGAAAATTAATATTTAAAAATTAAACCATATACTATCTAAAGATGGTAGCAATTAGTTAAATAATAAATAAATGAAATTAATAAATAAATAATAAATAGAATATCCAATTACATTAAAGTAATGGATGTATTAATGAATAATTCTATGTTAAAAATAAGATGGAAGATGGAAAAATGAATAATTAAAGCAACATAAAAATATATGTACCATGAAATGACATAGTAACTATTAAATAGCTGTGCCAAAAATGCAACATCACAAAAATTAAATTAAATTAAAATACTAAATTTTTGAATTAAGATACAAAGGATTTAAAATTAATAATAATTAAATATTGAAATTAATTATTAACATATAATGTTTCTTCTTACAAAGTTAAAAATTAAATACTCTTGATATAAGTGGTAAGGGTAGAACGTTTAATAAAAATTAAAAGATGTATTATATTAACACATTAGAAAAATAAAAATTATATTAGAAGTTAATATGATATTGTCCACCGTAGGCATTAATCTAAATGCATTAGATCAAAAACATTCTTAATATTAATGAATATAAATTCATTTAAATTAATTAAATAATGAATATGTAAATATAACTAAATTAATATATATATAAAATATCACATCACAGTCCATTATAAAATGTGTAAATCAAAATGCCCCTCCCCTTTTTTTTCCTTTTTTTTAAATATAAAATAACCATGCGTTTTTTCCCATACAACTCCGCCACACACCTCATATATATATATATATATATATATATATCTGGCGTCCTAATAATAAATATGACATGTTAAGGTGTTTACTAAACTACATTTACTATTATTTTGTCTTTACATTTATCTTTGTTATTACCTCCGCATAATAATGATAGTTTGTCTTTTAATTTACTTTTAAAACTTTATGTTTCAGAATTTAGTAATAAAGCAAAATAATGTTCGCGTAAAGCTCTGTACCAGGGTGCGTACAAATTTACAGCAAATTTTTAACTGATTTTTCAACATTATTTCATAACAGAAAAACGTTGCAAATTCTGAAATTAAACAAGTCGACTACAAATATTTGCAATTTTAACATTAAATAGAAATTTTCTAATCAACAATAGTGGTAACAGATTGTTTGGTAATTCCTTTTTCGTGTACGCAGCTTGTATGCACCGATAATGAGACTTCTATTTTAAAGATGCGTTTCATTCTTTAAATTTAAGAACAAAAATTTGTTGCTAAAAAAACTCGAAAGTTGTTATTTCAATTTTATTCTGGTGCAATATACGACATTTTCCAAACATCTCCGAAAATTCTTACGTAGCCTATTGTCATATTAAGCTTGGCTTCCCAGTCTGATCTCCTCTTTCTTTTTCAGAAATTCCGAATTCATAGCAGAAATTCTGAATTGTAATATTTGGTTATTTAATAGCAAATGTTTCCAGTGTTTGTACGCTTCTACCACAATTTTTTAATAGAATTTTTCTTTTTAATTTTGAAATAGCAGAAATTGTAGATGCCTGCCTCGTTTAATAGTAAGATTTGTAATACTTTTCTGAATTTATGTAAGGCGAAAATATCTATTAAAATTTGTAGTAAAAATGTACGAACCCTGGTTTCGTGTTTGCTTTCAGTTAAATTTTTCTTTTTGAATTCCCAGTATGAATACAGAATTTCTGAATACAAAGGAGGCGAAATTGGAAGCCTGGATATTAACGCTTCGATTACGAGCCTGGACACAGGACTGGTGACAATTCCTGTATTCAATCATAGCACAATTTAAAAAAATCCTTGCGGTTGATTTCTCTTCAAAATACCCCAGTATGTGTAAGTCAGAGCTTATTTTTCAAAAAGTGGTACAAATAGAATAAAAAATAGACTACTGAGCCGTGTATGTCCCAACTCTTAGTCAAAGGGTTACTTTCATGTAAAATAACCCTATTTCTTAGATTTCTATAAATGACATACTGTTGTGCCACCGATTAGATGGAAAGGTAAACATCCGGTTTAAAGGAGGAAATGGAAGAATCGACTAGTTATTAGAGGTGACAACTTAAGCCTGATTACCGGAGGGGCAAACTGCCACCAGTAAAATGGAATGGAAATTTTATGGATAGAAATTCTGCAGGAATAGGGCGTTATATTAGGACGAATAATTCTATTAAAAGTTACCGGTGAAAGATTTCCTCCCCAGTTATTATATTTCTTATCTCTCCCTGCGAGACGTCTGTATTTGGATTCGTCCTTATTTTCGCCTTGATAATATTCCACACAATACGTGGTCGGACAGTATTCGTTAAATTTAAATAAACCTCAATTTTTGTCATTTGTATATCTAAACCTAAAAGAGTCTACACTAGTCACGTGAAGAAACGCGCCAGTTAATGCTAATCCTATGGGAGCGCTCTTTACAAATAACTCGCATGCATTTTAATATTTTTAAATGATTATTTTTGCATATAGTATCTGAGATCGATATCTAATGTTGTGTGTTCGTACTTTTTCGAGTTTGGTTTCAGTTCTTTTATATGCGGGCACTTCCTTTTCTGGAACCGGTTGGAACCGGTTCTGAAAATTATAGTATCTTTATATAAAAAAGTTGCGACCAAAATCGAAAAAGTACAAACGCACAACGTAAGATTATCTCAGGTATCCTATTCAAAAAGATTTATTTAAAAATATTAAAATAGATACGAGATATTTGAAAGGAACGCTCCCATAGGATTAACATTAGCTTGTGAGTGTTTTCACATGACTAGTGTAGGCTCTTAACACTAGAACTGCGGGAAATTTTACTCAAGTTTCATAAAAATATTTCACACCAGACTTTTTATTTGAAACTTTCAAATTATTTATTTAACTTAATTTTGTGCAGTGTATATTTAACTTATTTTATGAAGAAATTTCTGGTTCGAATCGAAATTTTTCCATTTAGTACGGGTCAAAATGACCCCTCACCGCGGTTCTAGTGTCAAATACCTAAATTATCAAAACATTGGCACTTATTAGACTACATTGCATATAAAATTTAATTTATAGAATTATATTTAATGTATGTAATGTTTCACTTTAGGTATATTTTACTGTGGTTTCAAGGAAACAGTAAATTATTGTTATGACATTTCTTCCTTACGATATGTTTGAAAGATTTTCAGAAACTTCAACAGAGCGTATCATTCTGCCCCTGTTCTCTTCAAAAGTTTTGACACTTTCAAATAAATTGCTTAACACTGTGACAGTCTGACTCGAAGTACTTGAAAGGAAAATTTAATTTTTAGTATCAGGTTATTTTTTTCTTTTCTACTACAATTCCGAACGTGAGTTACATACAATAAAATATATTGAACTTGTGGATTTTAATTTAGATGTATTTTTATTAAACAGTAACAAATATTTCTGAAATTCCAAACAAACTAATTTTTACTATAACAATGTAATTTCTTGAATGTATTATCAGGAATATTTATACAAAAGAACGGGCAATCATGCGCCACACATAGTTTCAGATGCACTTTCTAATATTATACTTTTAACTTGAATATTAAAATGTCATATTGAATGTGGTATATTCTACTGTTTACAGTGCACGTCTTTATTTTACAGATATTGCTTTTTACTAATATTAGTATTTTCATTGGCAATAAAATTTAATTTATGAAACTATATTTTCCTGTCTTCAGTGTTTCATTTTACTGATATTTTACTGGGATTTGAAGGAAGCAGTAAGTTACCGTTAATATTTCATGATTTTTCTTTCATATGACATATTTGAAATATTTTCAGAAACTTCAACAGGGCGTAATACTCTAACCCTGTTTCCTATTCAATAGTTCTGACAGTTTCAAATAAATTGCTTAACGGTCTGAGTACCTTAAAGGAAAATTTAATTTTTTGTATCACATTATTTTTTCTTTCTTACTACAATTCGTAACGTGAGTTACATATAATAAAATTTATTGAACTTGCAGATTATAATTTAGATGACTTTTAATTGAACAGTAACTAATATCTCTCGAATTCCAAACAAATTATAAATTTTGAATATAACAAGTAATTTTTTGAATGTATTATTGGGAAAAAATTATTTAAAAGAACGAAACATTCTGCACCATGTATAGTTTGAGATACACTTTCCAATATTATAGTGTTAACATGAATATTAAAATTTTATATTGATTGTTGTACATTCTTTTGTTTTAAAGTATACGGCGATATTTAACAGACATTGTTTTTTATTATATTACTACTACTTTAATTCGCAATAAAATGTAATTTATGACACTGTCTTTTAACTTTTTGACTACGGAGGTTTGGACACCGTTCGTCCCAACGACTATTTTTTTTTTAATTCTATCCCTACCACTTTTTAAAAAATAATCTCGGCCATACACTTAAATAGGATATTTTAAAGGAATATCTACCAAAAAGAAAATTCTTTGTAAATTGTGATATAATCGAATATAATATTAGTCGTCAGTTTTAACCCGTATTTAAAAGGATAAAGTCCCCCTTAATTTAGATAAATTGGTTTTTTATGCAGATTTTTCCGATTTGCTTCAAATTTTGTATATACGTTCAATGTAATAAGGCGTTTCCCTGATTAGTTTTGGGGGTTTATTGGTTAATTATAAAGGGGGAAGATCCCCCCTTAATATATTGTCGATTTTTTATTTTTCAAGGAGCTTACTTCAAATTCTTTGAAATAAGAGTATAATATAAAATTAGTGTGAATAGCCTATAATCTTAGTGCCCGCAGTTTAACTGGGCAGTTTTCTTTTTATTTATTTCTATTCCTACCACTTTTTAAAAAATAATCTTTGCCACTTGAACTGCATGATTTCCCTACTCTTACACCAGGGTATTTTAACCCCTTGAGGAGCACCGGTATATAATGTATACCACTTTTTAATATTTAACTTTGCCACCAGTATTATTAACTAAAAAATTTTTTTTTCAGATCAGATTGAAAAGCTAAAAACTCATTATTTAAATTTACTGGTGTCAAAACATCGCTAAATGTAGCATTTTTAGACCACCTGCTTGCCCTCCAAGGGGTTAAAGATATATCTACCAGAAAGAAAATTCTTTGGTACGATTGAATATAAAACTAGTCGCTACTTCTAGCCCGTAATCAAAAGGATAATGTCTGTAAAGTTTCATTTTAGTGATATTTAACTGGGATTTGAATGTAGGGGTAAGTTAGCATTAATATTTCATGACTTTTCTTTCCTATGACATGTTTCAAAGATTTTCATAAATTTCAACAGGGCGTAATATTCTAACCCTGTTTCCCATTCAAAAGTTTTGACAGTTTCAAATAAATTGCTTAACGGTCTAAGTACTTGAAAGGAAATTTTAATTTTTAGTGTCACATCATCTTTTCTTTCTTACTCTCCTCCGAATGTGAGTTAAATACAGTTAAATATATTAAACTTTCCCATTATCAACAGTAAATTTATTTTTCAAATTAGAATTAATATCTTGAGTCATATGTACTAAAGACAACGGATAAATTCGGAATGTAAAAATATACCGTATAGTCTAGTGTACATGCATGGATCAAATAAACGTAGTTAAAACCATAAATTTAAAGAAATAAATAAAGTGACGGAAATACACAATAATGAGATGTATTTCATTACCTAAAACTTCTGGTTGGAACTATGTTTGTTTTATACGCCTGAATGAATACACAGTGTCCGAAAAATATTGAAACGCGCTTCAATTTTTTATCAGTTGGAGATAATAGGCGATGTAAATTGCAAAGTGTTCAGTATGAAATAGGAATAAAGATTATGGTGATGAAATAGCTTGCCATTATTATTTTCAAAATTTATGCATTTTCAATTTTTATACGGCACCTGAGTCTTGTAAGTTACGTTTGGAAAAAAAATCTCCATTCTTTTACTATACAATACCAAATACTAAACTATATACAATACTAAAATTTCCTTCATCTACGACCAAAATTCACTGAGTTATGATACTTTGAAATTTCTGAGCTTTCAGGCACTAAAAATGGACAGACGGTATTTTACTTTCGGAAAGCTCCAAAATGTTAGTACCGTAATTTCCGGCGTATAATCCGCAGCTCAAAGAGTCGTTTTTCGACCCAGAAATTTTATTCAATAATTGTAGTTAAATATTTACAGCGATCTTTTAAGTTACATTTTATAAAATAATATTTCTGGGTCGAAAAACGACTCTTTGAGCTGCGGATTATACGCCGGAAATTACGGTATTAGGTTTAAAACTTTGCATGTGTTGTTGAGATAAATGAATGTCATTTCCAATAAGAGAGTACGGAGATAAATAAAAATAATGTTTTATTAATGTTTCTTATTGAAAATGAGGTAAGTAACTTTACAGTTTTTTACTGGAACACGAAAAGGGTTCGCAAAACTTCAAACCATTGGCGTCTATGAGCAGTAATTGGGGGCTAAAAAGTGCCAAGCCCCATTTTTGGTGAAATAAATCTAACACTGTAATCTGTTGCTTATTATTGTAAATTATAATGTCCTACAAATAATTTGTTTCTAATGTCACGAATAGGTGGCAGCATATGTACCAGGTTTCTCCAAACGTTTATGCCCCCAATGAAGATAGCTAATTTACAAAGAACGTAATAGTAATATCATTAAAGTAATGCCATGTTCTTATTCAGAATATCTCAAATGTTACTAAGACATTGGCGAAAAAACTTTATGTTATGTATCGTGATTTCTGTATTTTATCAAATTTTCAAATTGAAATATCTCAGAAGCTCAAAAATGTAGCTTAGCACTCTCTTGGCCCGACCCCCTCAACTGGTTGACGTGCATTGTAATAACGCTGTACAGTACAGTTACATGTACCGGGTTCACCATAAATTAGTTAAAATTTTTTAAAGTTATTAAAAATGAACAAATGATGCTGAAAATTTTCGGTTTTCCCGAATGGGATTAGAGGGAGATCGACTTTTTTTAATAACAAAAAAGTTGTGGTTAAAAAAATTACCGATAGATGGGACTTGCATGCATAATATGAAGCAGATTTATGCAAATCAGGTTGTCAATGAAACACCTCGATGCATAAGATTCTTTATTTGATACCTACAGTATACTATCGTTACCAAATCAAGAGTTGTTGGTTAAGTTTTTTACAAGAACGGGGAATCAGTAACCGACGCATTGCGAAAATTCTGCACGGTAAAATGACTCAAGACGAGATAAGGGCACTTTTCATGTGCTGGGATACTGTTGCTTGTCAGACGCTTTGAAGTAACGGGTCGTTTAGAGAATCCTCCACGAAGTGAAAGGCCATGACATATGCTTCATATTACGCATGCCAGCGCCATCTATCGGTAATTTTTTAACCACAATTTCTTTTGTTATTAAAAAAATCCGATCTCCCTCTAATACTTTTGTGCAAACGGCAAATTTTTAGAATAATTTGTTCCTTTTTAATGAATTTTTGACGAAATTATGGCACAACCGGTATTATTGAGGTGCACTACAACATGCTGACCATTTAAAATGATATACTGGAACTGTGATGACACGATAGAATTGTGTTTTCCTGCAAAGGTATGCAGGCTCCACACGACATTGCTTGCGTCAAGTCAGCAGAGCGGAGGTGTAGATTGCGCAGCAGTCAGTTGTGTTGGGGAATGCAAGTGGGACAGGGATGACGTTGCGGGCAGACGGCAATGAAAGGAAAAGATCTTTTCTTTCCTTCGATTTAAAATGAGTTTAACTAAACTGCTTGTGGCGGATCTACATGTGTGATGTTGCTGTTATATATTTTCTTGTAAATAGACCACCTTGTAAATATTGTCCGTTCTCCTTAATTTAATCATTGTAATAGATTCAAGCTGTGTATTCAACTCATTCATGTGTACCAGCAGGGCTGCTAAGTCTCCGGATTTTTGTACACCACTATATTCTTAAAGAAAATGTTGTTCTCTTAAATCGCAGAATGATCCGATTAAACAAAACAACATTTTCTGTATTAAAATACTGGTATCCAAAAAGCCGGAGACTTGGCAGCTCTGTGTACCAGTGATTCGGTTTATAAATATATATATATATATATATATATATTGTACGCCACACAAAGCAATTAGAAGTGCTCTATTATGACCTTTAGTACATATGTTATACGATACTCCTCATGCATATAGTACTTTGTAGTAAATAAAAATAATTTTCATGGCTGTATTCTGATAAAAACTTTTAAATTTAATAGTAATTAGACATATTTAAAACCACAAACAATCCTTTATTATTGTATTTAGCTCATAAAATTGAGCTGTACACAATTTAAAGATTATAAAAATGAGCTGCACACAATTCTTATTATTATTGTGTACAGCTCATAAAAATGCACCTCATTAAATGTATTTTTAATCCATTTGCATAATTAGCGAATATATGCGTTCATTTCAGGAATTTACTTTTTATTCAGAAATTACTAATCCATACCGCAAATTCCATTTTTTTTTTTTTTTACTTGATATAATAACGAAACGTCTATCACTGAATAGAGCAAAATTTACTATTCAAAATTTCTAGTATGAATTCGTAATTCCCGAGTAAAAAAGTGATTCCCTAAATGCACGCATGTAGCTTCTAATGATGCAAATGTTTTAAAGAAAAGTCTATACAAAGTTTCTTTAAAAAATTACAGCATGTTTGACTGATGTCTAATAATAGAGGTGCACAACGACAGTATAACAGTGTGCGTAGGGTTGCTGTCATTTGACAACCGGTATTTTTAATAGGAATTTTCGCCTTATTCAATTGCAAAATCCTGCCATTAAATAGGCTGACGATTACTATTGGAATATAGTGGTAGTCAAATTCACTTCTTGCCCGCATACACTCCTTGGATTTTCCAAAGAGAATGGCACCACTATTTCAGAACAGAAATTTTCTATTGAATATTTAAATCGCAGAATTTTTAGCTAACTCATTTAATCGAAGAATTTGTAATATTTTTCTGTGATTAAATAAGGCGAAAAAATCTATTAAAAAGGGTAGAAGCATACTGGACGCACACTTTTACGCATCGTGTATGCATGCATTAGTAATGACAATGTAACTACAGTAAATCCATTTAAACTCAGACTGGATAGGGCAATTACATCTGAACTGGTTCAAAGTTATGTGAAGGGGGCTACAATTTCGTAGGAAAACGAATGCTTTTCATTATCTAGTATATACTTATATCTTGCTTTTGTATAACATTAAAACTAGTCATTGAGGGCCACCGTAATACTCACCCATCATGGATATGCATAATGTAAAATATTAAAATAAAAAATGTGTAAACTACTTATAAAATGCATTGCAATTCGAATAAAATCGTGGCTTGATGACGTCATAAACTTTAAAGGCTCGATTACTGAATTGCTTAAAAGAAACATCCTTATAACTCCAAAAACAATAATCCTATTAACTAGCGGTTTATTGCATCTGATTAAGCGTCTCATTTCCAATTAAAATATATCTTTGAATTGAAATTTGGATGAAATACAGGGTCATGAAAAATCGAAGAGTGTAGAAAATAGGATTCCAAATATCTCGGCAATTAATTATCCGATCGACTTCATGCTTAACGCAAAATGTATGTTTTTTTTTTTTTTTTTTTGTCTTTTATATTCACTCCTTAAAATAAACAATTTCGAAAATTTTTATATACCATTTATCAGAACGAATATTTCGAGAGTCCGAAAAAAATAGTTCCGGTTAATCGAGGTTATCAAAATTCAATAAACTTCTTCCCATTAATACATACTAAGTACATACCAAATTTCAAGTCTCCATCTCAATTTTTTCGGGAGATAGAGCGTTTACAGAGACACAGACACACGGCATTTTTTTTTTCTAAAAATATGTTTTTCGGAATCTCCAGTGTCTGAAACGTGTAAATCCGTCAAAAAAAAAAAAATTTCGATTTTCAAAACGATTACAAGACTTACCCTATACTACGTATGATGGGTAAGTAATATGTAAAATAGAAAAATTTTCTGTAGTTTTTTTTTTCATCCTTAGATTTGGGGTTGCTCAGTTTGGAGGTTCTTGATCCAAGTCCCGTGTATGCATGCCTTAATCTGTAACCTAACATTTCGAATTAGTGTCCTGTACTGATACCCAACCCGAACCTGACACACAGACGCGCGCAAAAAAAAAAAAAAAAAAAAAAAAGTTGGAAATTGTACGTTAAACGTGACATATGAGGTGCGTTCTTTTTATAACTAGTTTCATAATGTAAAAAAAAATCATCCTTATTATGTCAGTGAAATGAATTTATCGTTTGCTATGAGCGAAATGAGCATGCCTTTTTTTTTATTACATATGCCACGTTTACAAATGCGAATTTTTTTCCACACCAGACATCACTGTAAAATTCACCATGGCAATCTTGCTTTGCGAATGATTACGTCCGTGGTTTAATATTTTTATGACTCATAATGAACGAATATCCTGTGTTTATTTACTCAAACGGATTGAGATATTCGGCTGTTAACCTAATTTCCACTGAAGTTATCTCAGACTCTATGTATTTTTTAATGTAATTCATCTCTCAAGCAAACAATTTTTTGCAAAAAAAAAAAAATTAACTTTTATTTAATTTTATTCGAAAAAATAATTTTGAATAAAAATGGCCGCCTGGCATATGAAAAAAGAAGTGGTTAGCCCGTATTTGGTTTCCTCAGTCACATGACATGCGCTTTTATTATATAAATTACGTACGATAGTATTTAATAGAATAAAAAAGACGCTTATTAAAATTTTTTTAAGTTTTGATTCGATTTTCATAAAATTTGAAATGACTTGACAAACTCTGCAACGATAATACATATTAAATTTCAAACCATTCGGTTGGGTAGTTTTTGCGCTGTTGTATGCGGACAGAAGGACGGACCAGACGACGACTATAGGTGCTATGTATTTATATAATTACGAACGCACCTAAAAATTCGTCGACCCGAATTCAGACTCGAACCCAGCGGACTTGTATCCAGATCCGACTCAAACCGGAAAAGGCTGGAAATTAATCCATATTAATACAATTATGGAAAAATCGTCTATAATTATGCCTCTGATATTAATTTTATCTTTTATGTTGAAAAAATAACATATAACTTTAAATGTGGAAAACAGAATTTGACTGCTGTTCGGAAGCGTTCGATATTGGAAAAAATGCAGATGTTCACAAGATGCATGGGAAATACTCAAGGTTTTCATTATTTTTTTAGCAATTAATTAAAGTATATATACGAAATTACATTTCTTCCTCATACATTGTAAGAAAAAAACAAGAACGAAAAATCATGCGTCAAGCATAGATTATGTAACACATTTCAACGCTTCCAAAATAATTTTGCCAAATCATTACCGTTTAATAAGCTGAAAGATAACATCTAACTGAACAATTTGGAAAACGCATAACATATTTAACAAGAACGAAAAATCATGCGTCAAGCATAGATTATGTAACACTTTCCAACGCTTTCAAAATAATTTTACAAATCATACCGTTTAATAAGCTAAAAGATAACATCTAAGTAAACAATTTCGAAAACGCATAACATATTTAAAAACATAATTTCAGGAATTTCCAACGTATACAATATTCGGAAAAATATCCGAATATTTTTATTCAACCCTGTATATGATCTGTAGATTTGTATATATACTACATAGGATGCTAAATTTTAGTTCAGTTAAGAAACGCGTAGCATAGTTTAAAATTCTCCTTTTGGAGTTTCTGTCCATAAACGGAAATGTGTTCGCAAACTTTTGTGCTGCCCTGTACATGATCTACAGAATTTATACACACCAAGTAATAGACAAAAATTGAGTTGAATTTAATGTCGCATTCAGCAACTTAAACGCACGTCCAGGAATTATTGTTAACAGACAGTAGAGAATTCTTTTGTGTGTCCCTGTAAATGAACGATGCTATACACACAATATTCTGTAGTAAGCCTCTTGTAATGCACCTTAGTGATATATATAAATTTCAATGCGTTTTAAATAGTGAAACATTATTTAATTTAACCGCAAACGATTTTTCTCCATAGACGTAATGTAACGGAATTATTTTGACTGTCCCTTTAAAGTAACTATAAGTGCTATGCAGACCATATTCCTTATTAAGCTTCTTGTAATGCACCTTAGTGATATATATCAATTACAATGTGTTTGAAATTGTGTAACATCAATAAAATAAACCGCAAATGATTTTTTGCCATAGACCGTAATGTAACTTAATTCTTTTGAGTGTCCCTGTAAAAAAACTATAAGTGCTACACACTTCAGTTGAAAGAGGGAACATGCTATAGATAACAACAATAACATAAAATTGCAGGGCAATCCGAGCATTTTTACGGGAGTTAGAGCACGAACAGACGGACAGACAAACCGAAGTCATAAACACTTTTCAACTAGGTTGGAAAGTGTTAAAAAGTTTAAAAAAATCCAGTAAAATCTTCTGGGAATTCCGATGTAGCCATTTTTGCTGCAAATTAACATCAAAGTGTACCTTGTATGAACCAAAATGTACCGGTATTAGAGGAAAAATTGCTATTTTTACATTTTTCACTTTTTTAAGTTTGGTGGATAAAAAGGTGCATTTTCCAAAAATAAACTAATTTCTTTTTACTGTTTCTTTATCCTATTATTAAAAGTTGTTCATCATTTAATCTTTAAAGGAAGTATCATCCAAGATTTCTCTAAAATTCGCTCTTCACGCAATAAGAATACTTTTTAATTTTAATATTCTTGAAATAGAGATATTTTTATTGAGATATTTTTATGTTATAAGCAGGATCGCGAACTCAGCGTTACATTACAATGTAACAAAACCATTGAGTGTTTTTCTTTATATTTTAGCACCGACACAAACATTTTTTTTAACCCTTAATTGCATAGTGATGTAAATTTCCATCACTTTTTATTTAACTTGTAATAAATAAATCAGCCTCTTCGCCACCACTATATTTATAAAAAAATATATATCCAGAAAATTTCCCGTGAACTATGTTGCTGAACAAAATTAAAAATCTATCTTAAAATTTCTGGTGTCTAATATTTAATATATGTATAAAAAACACAATTGTAAAAGAAAAACTCATGCAAAGAAGGGTTAAGCTTGAAGGCTTATTCAAGAAAATTTTTTTAGAACAGTCCAGTGTCATCAATATTATAAACAAATCTCTCTCTCTCTCTCCATGGAAACCAAAAATAATTTATTATTTCCCAAGATCTCTCCCACCCGTGGTTGACACTAATTTGAAAAGTTTGAAAAATATTCATAAACTTATTTTTCTTTGTTTGAAACATTTAAATTCTTCAACTTTTCCTTTTAAAATTAATCGCTTTCGTTTTGTCGTCTTCCTTGAAACATGAAACATAAAATGGCACTAAATCCAGAATAAGCAGAACTCATTATTGTCTAAGAATGATAAAAATACTGTAGACGTATTTTGACACTTTCGAAATTGTAGCTTATATAATTGATTATATTATTTGGGGCTTCATGGCTTTTATTATTTTTTTATCAAATCTAACAATACAAATAGAAATATAACGCATTGGCAAAGTGTTTTATGTTATTTGAAATAGAGTTCTTTTTTTGTTACACAAGTGAGTGTATTTTGATTTTTAATTTTACTGATGTTTGCGTATTTGTAGACGATCAAAAGAGAATGTCAAGTGGACAAAAACTGAGCATTTTCGACACCATTTGCCTTTTGATTCTCCATACTCTCCTGTACCGTCAGAATTTCATCTGTTTCGTTCGCTTTCGAACGCTTTGCGTGGTGAATCGTTCAATTGGCGTAGAATTGAAAGCTTGATTGTACGAATTCGTTGGATGAAAACCCAGAGATTTATACAACCGGGGCATCAAAATACTTATTGAACAATTCGAGGATGTCGGAAACAACGACGGAAAATACCGTATATCGCGTATAAGCCGACCTACAAATTCGAGAGGAAAACAGGTTTAATACCGATATTTTACAATATTTTCTGCAACTAAAATAATTTAGAATTAAATGAGATTAAATAAGGCGTTTGAAAACCATTTTGAATTACTGGTAATAAACTTGTTTTTATGTCGAATTAGGGGGGGGGGGCTTATACGCGAGTATTTACAGTATATTACTTAAAAAGATGTTGTAATTATTTAGTTTAAAACAAATTTGAAAAAAAAAAACATTTCATAAGATATTCCTCCGTTTAATATACGGGATTCTTTTATATTAAGTTGGTTTATTTTATATTTAGAATTATCGTACAATTGTTCGGTTACTTATTGAAAGTTCCTGTATTGTATTAATTTTATGATTTTCTTTTATTAATAACTGCAACCTTCCATCTTTTCGCGTACTGCCAGTGGCGGCTCATGACTGGCTCTTCTTGGGGCACTAAATGCATGGCTGAAAAATGTACCGTAATTTCCGGCGTATAATCCGCGGATCAAACAAACATGTTTCGACCCAGAAATTTTATTTTATAAAATGTAACTTGCTAAATCGCTGTAAATATTTGACTTCAATTATTGAATAAAATGTCTGGGTTAAACAAAATTGTTTTATCCGCAGATTATACGCCGGAAAATACAGTAATCTATTTTTACCATTATTTTTTTTTAAAGAAACCTTTTCCTTGTTTAAATGACAAAACTTTTTTCCAACAATTAAGGCAAATATTACTTTTACTAAATAGTGGTAAGAAAGTAATAAATTTTGCAACCATGCATTTAGTGCCCCAAATAAAGGCAGTCACTGAGTACTGCTATTTCTGAATAGAAGTAGTCGCTTTATTTACTGGCAGATATTCGGAGATTAAGTAAGACGAAGATTGCTATTACAAAATAGTTGCACAAAAAACAGTAGTGTTAGCAGGGATTCATATATAAATTTCGAAGCTATCGAAATACTGCTTACCTATGTTAAAGCACGGACGGACAGCCAAAGAAATAACAAACCAAACTCATATGCACTTTTTGAGTATGTTGAAAACGTTAATAGAAATAATGATAATGATGTTCAAAATAATTATGCTAAAAATTCAGACAGACATAAAGAAGAAAATTTCCTTTTTTGTTTCCGGATAACATATAAGCATCATTATAATCAGTCATAACCTTCAAACAATTATCTGTAATGTTCTATAATTCGTGTAATTGCCGACAACCTTATCTACTAAAATGGTTAAACCCTTAAGGCTGTTCTCAAATCCAAAGGGACCACTTTGAGACACATTTTAGGTAGCTTTCAATACAAAAAAGTATAAAGCTACCTATTTCAGCCGTTCGGAGGAAAGCTGTTCCGGAAAATTTCGATATATTTTCACCGATCATGACCCCCAGAGCCCAAAACCACCCTCCGTTCAAATGTTGATTTATATATATAGATATATCCATATATATATATATATATATATATATATATATATATCTGACCTATGTCATACGATAACGCTCGTAATTGTAAATCGATTTGGATGAAACTAATTGTGTGTATTAAGATCACCAATGTCTCGACCGAGTTCGTTGGCCAGCTTGGTCCGCCATTTTGTTTCAAGATGGCGGCCATTTAAATTTAAAACTAAAATAAGTATACAAAATTTAAAAATTAAAATTTATTTTTTAATTACGTGTTAGGCCTTGATACAAGGATTCCAGAGCATTTTTGGTTTACCTCTATCTTAAAAAATGGCTGAGATAGAGCAGTTTGAAATTCTAGGGCGGCTGACATTTTGAAACAAAACAGCACATTAACGTGATTACTCGCAAATTATTTTCTTTCATTGTTGTAATAATTTTCCAAATCATACGCATAAAACTATATATTCATATTCGTTAGCGCCAAAATTGGCGACATTGGTGACAAAATTGGCAAAATTGGCGGCAAAATTTGTGACATTTGGCGAAATGTCGCCAAATTTGGCGACCAAAATAAGTCTTTATAAATGAAGTCAATTTGGCTATTGCTCAATAATTTGGCGAAATTCTTATTCAAATTGAGTATTAACTAATCTTTTGTAAACGTTTCTTTGCATTTTAACTTGCTGTTTTCGTGTAACATTAGATAACATTTTAAAACGAAGATAATGGAAAGCTACCTTTTCCTCCCAGTACAGGCCGGAAGGACTTTTTAAATTCATTTCTGTTCAGAAACGCATGAAAAGGACAGGTTTTGTTATACAGAAACTTTGTAATCGAAATACATTGTCCATTTTCTGATAAAAGCAGAAGATCTTTTAGAAAACACTGTCAAAGTCGACGTTTTGAACCGTATTTCCGGTTCCTCAGCGTCAGAAACGAGAAAAACGTGTTGTACGCGAATCGCTTATAACTCGATAAGTCAGTTATTTATCAAAAAATTAAAAACTCATTTCGATTCCAGGGTTCGTATGCTTTTACCACAATTTTTTATTAGAATTTTTTATTTAATATTTTAATAGCAGAAATTGTGGACACCTCGTTTAATTGCCGGATTTGTAATATTTTTCTGCATTTAAATAAGGCGAAAAACTCGAATTGTGAAAAAAGGAACTGTGGTAAAAGCGTACGAACCCTGGATTCCAATTCGCTTTAATACTCAGGTCTGCCGCCTTTGCGTTTAAAAATGAGTCAGAAATTGTCTCAAAAAGTTTTTTGTTGTTCAGTAGATCATTTGGGAACCACCTTAAGGACTTCATATAAAATAACCACCAGGAAATATGATTTAGTTTTTTCGCTAGAAGGCTTTCTCATTGTTCATTATTATTATTATTATTATTATTATTATTATTACTTTAGGTGCTGGTTCATTAATTTAAATTAGTCATATCACTGTATTCCTCTTCAATCACACTTTTAGCGAGTTAATGTCAACTATAGATAAAAAAATAATTTCTGAAGCTTTATAAAGTTGTTTTAAATTATGTAAATAACTACATTTTAAGTTTATGTCAATTTTATTAAATTCTAAATTACTTTTGTGACATGTGGGAAACTGTATGTAAAAGCAGAAAACTTATTTGAAAGTCATGTAAAAGTTTAAACCAAACATCAGCATAAAATTTATCTATCATATATTCTAATATGAGCAAATCTTGTGTGTCTGTGAGCATGCACATTTTACCTTAAAAACGGCTCTAACGATACATCCTACCATTTATATCCTGCCATTATTTTATATCCTACCATTATCGGACACGAGAGGATCATTGGGCTAGGTCACATGTTCGAGAAAATTCGATTAATGGGTCATTTTGGGTCACTATTGGTCAAGGTTAAGCTAATTATATCTAAAAAACGGCTCAAACGATTTTTACTAAATTTTGTATCCTACCGTTCTAGATTACGAGCAGACCGTTGGGCTGCGTCACATGCTTGAGAAAATTCCATTAGTGGGTCATGTTTAGGTTACAGCTGGTCAAGCTAATTTTATCTAAGAAAGGCTCGAACGATCTTGACTAAATTTTGTATCTTGCCGTTTTGGATTACGAGAAGACCATTAGGTTAGATCGTTAGAAAAAAATCGCTTTGAGGGTCATTTTGGGGTCACTGCGGTCAAGCTTATTTTATCTAGAAAGCAGCTTTAACGATTTTGGTTAAATTTTGTATCATCGAATAATGTGTTTAAACATTTAATTTACAAAGACAAATTATTAAAGAGATAATGTTCCAGATATGTTATGGTTCATTTTAGGAAAAAAGTGTGAAATTCAACATTTTTTTCATTTTTTTTGTCAAAATGAGAGGTAAAGAACCTCCTTAAACATGCTAAAAAAAAGCTCTTACGTCAATCGTGCTAATGCTACTTTACATGTATGACTGTGAGAATTTTCGCAAATTAGCCAATTAGCGAGATGTTCACTTTATTTTTCGGACTTATTTTTGGCTCCAATATTGGATGTGCTTCGCCAAGTACTGTCAAGCTAGAAACACTTTGAAACGTGTGCGCTTGCTTACGTACCTCTACGAGTGTATGTGCTGTGGTATATACGTCAGTATATACCACAGCGAAACGTTAGAATTCTCCGATTTTCTTTTTTAACATCATGATGTCAACTTCTAATGACGTTCCATCGTGAGTGAATATAAATGATTTTACAATATATATTTCAAAATATATATTTCAATTTTTAGTGAAATTAACAGAAATATGTAGTATGATTTACTTCTATAACAGAATTAGCGCTTATGAATAACAGGTGCATGTACTGTCGTTTACATTTTGATTGTTTATTATTTTGCTAGTCCGTACATAAAATTATAACTATGACAAAAGGTAGTCATTGGATGCATTCTTTTTTATAAAAGTGATATACTGTAAAGTATTTTTTGGCTATCATTTAAAAATAATTTTGTTTGGAAGTTCCTTTCTGGACTAGAAATTCCTGTTTTATTATGATCAAAATATTCAAAACTGAGCCATTATGTATGTATTACGAGACGTTCATTTGCCCTTATTTGTTAGTAGGGGAAGATCTTACACGTGGATAAATTGCAAATAAAAAAACAAATGAATGAAATTTCCGTCTTTATTTTATACTTAAAATAAAATTACGAACTTCTTTAGTGATTTTAATTAAACATACTAATAATATCGAATTATTTAACGAAATATACTGAAAAAAGTTTGGCCTTATTTTTTTGGCGTCACAAGAAACGGCGGGTAGCCCGGACATATTAATCAATGGTGCTCCAACCGTTTTTCGGTCTTACAAACATCACAATTATAATAAAAATCCAATGCATCTATACAAACACAACCTTCATGGGCCCAGTCTTTGCATTCATGGCACTGAATCCAGTCTTCTTCAAATGTTTCTCTGCCTGTGATGCATTCTGTCTCGTTTTTTCAAAAATTTATTGGCGAAAACAAAACACTCACTCACGACTAACTTACTCGGCACCCACGTCGCAATTAAACCAGAGGCGTGGCGTCAAGGGGGGGGCACAGATCACTTTTCTACCAGTATTTTTATACACTATATTTGGCCTTATTTAATTCATACCGTTCAAAGATTAAATAAGACTAAATATAGTATATAATTATACTGGTAGTAAAATGATCGTGCCCCCCCTGACGCTACGCCACTGAATTAAACTGTATTTATTTTGACTCTAGAGGGCGTTCATTTACAGTAACTTTTTATTTACGCAACACTTTGAATTTCTTAGAAATTGAAATGTCCGTGGTTACCCGTCGTCCGCGGCTACTCGACTTTCCTAATTAAACTTTAAGGCTTTTTTTAATTTAACCCTTTGAGGGTCAGTGGTATGTTTATGAAACCACTTAATTTTAATTCCCAAACGCCACAATGGCCCCTAAACTTTGCTAAAATCTTTTCCATTTAATATGTATGTGAAATATAACCTTTTGTTATTTGGAAATAATTTTTTTTGTACATTCCGGTGCCAGTCATTCATTTCAACATTTTAGTACTGAAAGTACTATAATACCCCTGAAATGGTTAAAACATTATACAAATTAACTTTCTTATTTTCCTAATAGTAGGTACCTTTGAAGCAATTAAAAATTTTGAAGAAATTTACATTACTTTTTGGGAAAGTGTAAACATCAAGACAAGTGGTAGAAATCTGTGTCCAAACAATACGAACTCGACGCTATATATTTTTTAATGTTGTTGCCAGTGTATGATAGGATATCAGTTGTACAAGTGCCCGTTTCTCGCACGTTTAGTGATGTCATAGCATTTCAAACAAAGCAAGGTAAGTCGCTTGAATTTTTCACCACAGTATCTTTACATTTTTTAAAATCATTAACTGAAACCCGAGTTAGGTTAATGACGAACACTTTGCAGTTTCAGGTAGTAGTTTTTTTCTTAGAATAGTTTTAACTCTTTTTATTCAGCATCGCTATTTATATGAAAATAGAACAAATTATAACACCTTGTAATTATATACTTCTTTTAATTGATAATAGGCGTAAAGTAAAAAGATTATAAACAGTAAAATAAGTTTTATTAGACTGTTGACATGTTTCAGCTGAATCTGAGCCATTTTTATTTCTTTTTGATAATGGCTTAGATTGAGCTGAAACATGTCAACAGTCTAATAAAACTTTTCTTTTTATTCTTTTTTTTTCAGCGTTTGAACGGTCCCTCGAACTTTAACACCAATAATTTCTAAAAGTTTTCTTCGCCTAGTTTTTCTGAGATCAAATGTGTCAAAGAAAACCCGCGGTGCCAGATAGTGGTGCCAGAATCCTTAGAAATTCCAAGTGGTGAACGCAACTTGTATACACTGTTTTTCGGACATTTATTAAAAAATTGTCTGATGACGGGGCATTAATGAAATAGTGAAGCGTGAAGATAATTTTTTGCCTGTTTTCCTGTCGAAGTCAGCATTTTTTAGCATAGAATCCAATTAGAATTGTCAGCATTATATCAATTTTAGATGCCCCAGAAGCTATATTGACGCTATTTTTTACTATTTATTGACCACTCCTCTCCCCCACATTTTAATCACATGACTTTCTGCCTACCAATGACTTTCTGACTACCGCATGCGCGGTAGCGTATTACTGCTTGCACGGCAGCGTATTACTGCTTATTTTACTGTTTAATACTGTTAATTTTACGGTATAATACTGGCAGCTGGGTGCCAGTTTTATACTGTAAAATCAACAATTATTTTTTGCAGTGTATATATAATCTACAAAAATGAAAGATTTCCTGCTTATATTGAGAGCAACATTTAATGTCTCTTATTAGATTTTAATTTAAAATATGATTATGACAGTTGATTAAATAATGATTGTGTTATGTATGATTAAGGAAAAACTAAGAGATTCAATGACAATGCGGCTGGTAATGGCAATTAAAGTGCCCTATTTATCAAAATCCTCAATTAATTAAAAGCAAACAATGATTTCAGAGAATTAGATGAAGAATAGAATTTGATAAAATGTGGTTCTTAATCATTAATATAATGCAATTTGTAAATGAACACATCTTATTTTCATATTCATTACAAAATTTAACGAAGTTATAAAGCAATGAATGCAAATAGAACTTAAAGATATTATATATATGAATTTTTAAGAGATGCGCTTGTTGTATATAGAACTCATTAAATATCATTCGCTTTTCTAGCATTTCATTTTCCAACTTAGGTCATTTGTTTTTTCATGAATGGCGTTCAGTATTATCCAATTTTATATTGTTTTCATTGCTCTTTAGCTTTGCTCGTGCACACACACACACACACAAACACACACACACACACACACACACACACACACACATATATATATATATATATATATATATGTGTGTGTGTGTGTGTGTGTGTGTGTGTGTGTGTAAGCAAAGCAGAGACTACATTTATACAGGTACACAAATGATCGCGCATACACATACACACATTATACTGCAGGAAAAGTACAGTAGATGTATCGAATTTTGAAATCTAAAAATTTTAATAACATTTATTGTAAATTTTTGCCTTTTTTGACACGTTAGGAGAAAAAATCCTTGTAATAAAAGTGTCAATGAAAGGTTTTAGAACTTATAATAACTTAATTTGGCTGTAATCATAACCATGGAAAATTTAAAAATGGAATATTATGAATAATTTTTATTAACAATAAAGTTGACATAATATTTTTATGCTAGGATCATTTTACACTTATCAATATATCTAACATTTTAATTCACTTTTTTACATTCTTTATTTAACTCAACTTTGCTTTATTTGTATGTAAAGTGGAATTTTGTAATCGTTTTTCCCTCACTTCCTGGTATGCTACAATTCCAAAAATTATGTACACAGGTGTGTTTTCGATGACAAAACAGCATTTTAATATCTTTAGAATTTAATTATAAATCAATAAATCAATTTTAAGGCATTTTCCTGATAACCTGGTGCAGATGATAAATCGCTAAATATTGTTTATAGTAACAATTGTATATTACGAGTTAACAACAACAATGGAATCAAAAATCTTTCTCGTTAAAATAGGGCAATCGGCTGTGAAACTACAAACATGAAAAATTTTAAACGTAAAATGTACAAAAAAAAACTATAGTATATAATAATTTTTTTTTAATTTTTTTTAGAGTATAATAATTTTTTAGAAAAAAATACGCTTTCATTCTTTTGCGAAGACGTTTCGTGCTCTAACTTTCGCTAAAATTCTTATAAAACCACATTCTTATAAAATCATATAAACCCTTGATCTACAGTGCGTCCAAAAAAAAATAATAATTCGAACGCTATGCCTATAAATGGAATTCTTATTAACGCAGCAATAAAAGAAAGGTACAGCTTTAATTCGTATAAAATCCAATTGTAACTGTATGTGGTTTCTTTTATCAGAAAAGGTTGCTTACATTTTAAAAATTGCAACAACTTTCATTTTTTAAAGTGTAACAAGCATTTCTCAGACTTTATTTGAGTTTCTTGACTCAAAGCAACCCGGAACCGTATATAGCAGGGGTTATCTCCGAGGGTTTTTAAACACCTCGTATTAGTATGCAGATTTCAGTAAAAGTGCAGATGCTATTCACCGTGGTTGTCAAACTGTAGCCCCGCCGGATACCACTAAGATTTTATAGTAAACTTTTCCTTATCTAATCATCGAATTTCTGCGATTCAAGAAGTCGACTATTTCTTTTAAAAATTAGTGGTATCTGGAAGGCCACAGTTTGTCACCCCTGACATACCGTCTGCAGTTTTACTGAAATCCATACCAATACGAGGTGTTTTCGAAAAGTACAGATACACTTCAGACAGCAGGAAAGAAAAGGTTTTAGTGAACGCGTTGGCAACACATATTGTAACATTTGACCTTTTCCTTGCAGTTATTGGTTATTTGTACGGTGAGTCTGCTTCGTGAACCAAGTGTTTATAATGGCTGCGACAGTTCAAAATTCCTCCAAATGTGAAGCACGTTCCGTCATACGTTTTATTCATGCAAAACGCGAGTGTCTAACTGATATTCAGAAAGGACTTGTGTTCAATCTATGTGAATATTATGAATCGACAACATGTAACGAATTGGTGTTGTGCTTTCTCTGGAAGTAGGACCAATGTTCATGAAGAATTCAGAACAGACAGGCCATCTGTGATCTCTGTTGGCCCCAGCGTCTAACACTTGTTCCTTTACATCAGGGGCGTCAAACTGTGGCCCTCCAGATACCACTAATTTTTAAAGGAAATAGTCGACTTCTTGAATCGCAATAAATTCGATGATTAGATAAGGAAAAGTTTACAATAAAATTTTAGTGGTTTATGGCGGACCACACTTTGACACCCCTGCTTTACATGAAGAAACATCATGCAGAGCAAAACTTCCACGACGATAATAAGATCAAAATCGAAGTTGAAATGTAATTTTGATAACAGGCGATAAACTTCTATTACTGTGAAATACAAAAACTTGTACACAGTCTTAACAAATGCTTTGGCAATGACCGCAGCTATGTCGAAGAGTAAGGCATATAAACCAGTAAATAATTTGTAAGGGACAATTTATCAATTAAAAGTTATTTGAATAAGTATACGGCATTGTATCTTTACTTTTCAAAAACTCCTCGTAGAAGGCCTCCAAGTTTGAAGATGTTAAATTTAAGTACACCTGACAAATTTTATTTTCTGAAAAAAAATTATCTGACTGAAATTTTAGTTTTACAATGAGATACATTGAATGTACCCAAACAAAATCTGGACTTTTTTTAAACATATTATTAATTATGAAAATTATTAATAAATTAATTTTAAAATATTATTTTCCTACATTATTTTTTCGTAACAAAGTATCAGCGTCGTCGAAAACATGGCAATGTCAGGGCTCCCAAATGGTCCGCCAACTGAATACCAATATTTTTTAACAGAACATTTCATGGTAGATTCCTACAACATTTCCCCAAAAATTTAACTCCGAAGGTGGTTTCTGCAAAATTTGCAAGGAAAATCTTGATATAAAATGTTTCTAAGAAAATACCGGTATTCAAAAAGTGGTCCATTTGGGAGCCTGCAATGTGTTTTTATTTTCTGTCGGTCTAATTGGACTTCAGAACTATGAATAAAGGAGAATTGACATATCTTCAAAATGATGAAGCTTCAACTGTAACCCGTTCCGCAGGGCCTGATTACCGATGAGACAAACTTCCATCAATAAATTTGAATAAAAGTTTCCTCCTTATTTAAACGTCTTATTCAGAGGTGCCAAGCTCTCACTCGTCGTCCGTAATATGCGGATTAATTTGACCCAGTTTAACTCTTTAGCGGGTGGTGGTCACAAAAAAGGACACATAATTTTAATTCCAAAACTGACAAACGGCACCAAGAATATTTAATTAAAATTTTCCTTTTATAAAGTAAGGGAAAATCGGCAAGTTATTCTTTTCTAAGGAAACCGTTTTTAAAATCTGGTGCCAGTCCATTATTTCATTATTTTACAAACAGATTTATTCCGCGCCGGAAAGGGTTAACAACGTTTCGAACCAGAAAAATTATTTGACCAATCTTTATTTAGTTAATTTCAGATTTCTACATGGAATATATTTAATTTCATTTCTTAAAACAATTTCTGGTGCAAAACGTATTAAACCTGGGTTAAATTAACCCACGTATTACCGGAAGATTAGTGAGAGCTTGGCACTTCTGGTCTTATTCATACACAATTTCTGTGATAATTATCCAAACATATCTATTCGATTTTTCTGGAGTCAGTTTGCCCCGGCGGTAGTCATGCTTTGCGGTTCTATCATATTGTTATTACATAAATAATCTTCTTGACAACAGCAGTTAATTTGATTACCGTCGTGACAAACTTCCATTAGTAGATTTGAATAGAGATTTGCCCCTTATTTAAATAAAGCGTTTAAATAAGGGGCAAGTCTGGCAGAATTTATGTCATAAATAAGGCAAATATTTCTATTCGTTTTGACTGCTGGAAGTTTTCCCCGGACTTAATCAGGTCCTCATCAGAAGTAAACAAACAAAACTTGTGACTACATCCCCAGCTACTTCAGTCGCAACCTGTAGACGCACTACGCTTTCTGTCTCTTACAACCCTATAAAAATAACTGATAAAATTATACATGCTTTTCTTTTATATTAATTTAGCTTATTTTATATTTAAAACTTTCGAACATTTGCTCTAGTTACTAACTGAACGTTCCTATACTTTTTCTTGCAAGATTTTAATTTTATAATTTGTAAGATTTTAATAACTGCAACCCTTCATTTTTTGAGTACCGCTATTTCCGAATAGAAGTAATCGCTTTATTTAATAGCAAAAATTCGGTGTTAAATGAGACGAAGAGTTGCTATTAGAAGATTGTACTAAAAAGCAGGAGGGTTAGAAGGTATGCATATGCAAATTTTGAAGCTATCCAAGTACTCTTAGCTAAGTTAAAATATTGGACGGACAGTCAGACGAATAAAACAATAATGTCATATACAATTTTTTACTATATTGAAAATGTTATTAGAAATCATAACAAAGTTCACAATAATTATCCTGATAATTCAGAACAGCAGAAAATGTCCTTTCTTTCTGGCTAACATATGAGCGCTATGATAATCATTCATAACGTTAAAACCATTATCTGTAATGTCCTACAATTCATGTAATCGCATACCAGCTTATCTGCCAAAAGTTACTCAACCTTTAACCTAAGTCTTATTGATCGCTCTCTCGATATCAATATCTCTTTCATAATTTGGAGTGATAAGCTTAAAGCATCCCATTGTAATACTCTAACATCAATTATATTCGGCAAATAATCATCACAAAATGACTTTCAAGGGACTCAGAAATAAATTATGCTTTATTTAATGTTTTTTCTGCCTAGATAGAGAAAATAATTCTGATCGCACAGGAAAACAATTAATCGCCAAAAAAAAGAAAGACGATTGTTTTGGTTTTGGATTTTTTTAGCACTCTTAATATATATATATATATTTATTTAAATAAAAAAGGAAGATTTTTTTAGAAATACCACAAAGAAGAAAACATAATAAGAAATAATATGAGCATACCGTGTAAAAAAAATTGAAATCGTTTTTGATTCTTTAACCCTTTAACGGATAAAGCACTTCAATTGCAAAAATGTTGAAATAAATGATTGACACCGGAAATTCTGAACAAACTTATTTGTATACAATAAAAAAAAAAGGGCGATATTTCACATACATAATAAATGGAAAACATTTCTATTAAAATTCTGCTGTCATTGTTGAATTTCGTAATTAAAATTTTGTGGTTTCCTAGGGAAACCAATGTCCGTTAAAGGGTTAACATACTAGTATTCCGAAGATTTAAACCTTTATCATTTCTGTAAAGTATTTTGTTGCCACTAAAATTTAATGGAAGTTTTTGTCTTATTTTATCGTTAGATTTCGGAGATTAAATAAGGCAAAATGTACTATTAAATTTTAATTATAAGAAAAAACGTACAAATTGGCAGCTATGCTTTATGGGCAGTTTGTTTTATAATCAGTGAAGGTTGGCTGGTAGTAAAAATATAGAGGATGCTATTAATTAAATTATACTTTTAAAAGTATTATAAAATTCCTAACAATGTTGAAAGACGAAATCTATACGTCTCACAGTTGAACACAAAAAGCTTAGTATCACGAAAGCTTAGCATTAATTCGTAAATATTATGAAACTGTTTATAAAGTAAAGATGAACTTTTTAAAAATCCAATAAGCACATACGAAGGGCGTTCCAAAAGTAAGTTTCGTCATTTTTTTCACACGGAAACTTTATTTTTAAAAAAATACACCATGGCATCATGAACTATACACCTTGCACTATTTTTAGACATAGTTGCCAATGACATTGAGACATTTGTCGTAGGGTGCAATTAGTTTGAAAAAACCACTCTGATAAAACTCGGTGGCCTGCGATGCAAAGAATTGTCGCACAGCCTACTCCATATCAGCATTGTTTTGAAGTGACGTCCCGAGAGTGAGGCTTTCAGTGCAGGGTACAGGTGAAAGTCCAATGGGGCAAGATCGGGGCTGTAGGCCAGGTGATCCAATCTCTCCCATCCGAAACGCCGAATCTGATCCTGTGTGAGCCTTGCTGTGTGTCGTATTGCGTTGTCATCCAAGAGCACATTCAAGAGCACTGGTTCCTTTCGTCGAATGGAGGACCGGAGTTTGGTAAAATTTGTATTCGAATAACCTCGGCAATGCCGTTCTGCTGCTATTCTCTTTTCTTCGGCGATCTGCGCATGCGTCATTCCTCCTCCGCTGACGCCCCTTCCATCGTTGAACCAGCAACAGGTGTGGATTCTTATGGCAATTGGTTTTTTTCCCCTGATATACCATCTTCTCTTTCAAAAAAATTACTAATCTTACTTCCGGAACGTCCCTCGTATTTAAACAAAACGATTCATTAAATTCCAATAACAAGGAATAATTTAATAATCTTAAAAGTTTATGAGGATGCTATAACGCAGCCCTGACCTCAACAATATTTTTTAGGTTGCGAAAATTTGTCATATCCTTTCCTATAGTTACCAACTTTTACGCTTTTTTTATACCACTATTTTTAAACGGAAAATTTGTCTTTTTCAATCTAAATTTACGGCGATTAGGTAAGACAAATGTTTGGGTTTAAAAATAGTGATAGGAAAAAAAACGTAAAAATTTGCAGTTATGCCTTTCCCTTATAATACTTTTTTAATTCGTGAAAAGTTCATTATAATTAAAGACAAACGAGTGGAAAGAAGGTGTTAAGTAACAACAATTAAATATGAAGAAAATTGAAGGAAAACTTTTTGTTTTAACGTTTATTGATTTATATTTCTCAGAAAAACTCGTCAAAATTTAATTACGAAATATTAAAAACAATTATTATTGCTTAAAATATTAAATATAAAAAATGATGTCTTATATCTTGGAGATAATTATAATATTAGTATTTTAGCTTTACTATATAATAGATAAACCTCATAACACTTTCGTCCGTAAAAGAAAACTTTCTTGAGAAAAATGTAACATAACATGTGCTTCCATTCTTGTCTTCAATTATTTGTTCAATTAATTGTTTTGTCATAAAGGTACATATGCAGGATGTTCGGGCTTTTAGCACTTGTTTGTGAACATTATCTATCATTTAAACATTAAATATCTGAGTTCAAAGAAATGTTAATGGGAAAATGTATAAGACATATAAAGATTGCAACAAGGCAAATAAACTTTAATCAAAGAAGCCACCCTCAACAACCATAACGGTTGCAAGGTAGCTTCGGAATCTGGCACATGCATCTGGCAAATCTTAATTCTGTCGATCAGTTGTCGATTAGTCTTTGTGATACTGGTAGTACTCAACCACGCTACACACGTAATAATACATAGGATTGCAATCAGAAAAAATAGGGCACCAAACGCTGGGATATATCAAGGCAACACGATACCGGACTTGCTCATTCATTCTCCTGGAGTCACAAATAGTGGCTGCCGCGACCACGATTGGTACAAAGCGACGCGCCCATCGGTTTGTGCCAATCGCTGTATGTCTATCGTCGCGGCTAAGACTCCTATAATAGGAGCTGACGCATATCCATTTTGTTTCGGATTATTGGTACACAGTTCAGCATCAATCTACTGCAGCCGGAGTTGGGGTTGCCTAAGAGTCGGTTCTGATTGGCTGAACCGTTTCTGATTAGCTTTGTTCTTCGACTGGGCTGCAATTCGGGTACCAAATCTGTGAGGATGCGTCAGCCTCTATTATAGGAGTTCTAGTCGCGGCCAGCCACCATTTGTGACGTCATGAGAATGAATGAGCAAGCCCGGTATCTAGTGAAACCATGGCTATATCCGAGTTCCAAATAAATTTTAATGAAAAAATGCATATGTGACATAAAGACTTCAACAAGGCAAATAAACTTTAATCAAAGAAGCCACCCTCAGTAGCTATAACGGTCGCAAGGTAGCTCCGGAAACTGGCACAAGCATCTAGCAAATGCTGACTACTTAATTCTGTTGATTATTTGTGTATTTGTGATGCTGGCAGTAATCAACCTCGTTACACACATATTAATACATAGGATTGTAATCAGAGGAATAATGGGACCAAACGATGGGACATATCCGAGTTTTAAAAAAAATTATGAAAAAATCCATAAGTGCCATAAAGATTGCAATAAGTCAAATCGAATTTAATAAAACGTTTGCATAACGGTCGTAAGGTAGTTCTGTAATCTGGCACATGCATCTAGCAAATGCTGTCTCAATTCTGTCT
The DNA here is from genome assembly GCA_963931845.1 of Maratus michaelseni. Classification (NCBI taxonomy): domain Eukaryota; kingdom Metazoa; phylum Arthropoda; class Arachnida; order Araneae; family Salticidae; genus Maratus; species Maratus michaelseni. Next base: position 213,041,786 of record OZ007595.1, on the reverse strand, counting down.
ATCAGTTGTGTCTTTGTTACACTGGCAGTACAGCCACACACATAAGATTGCAATCAGAGAAATGAGGTCGCCAAACATTCTGATATATCTGATCTCGAAAGAAATATTTATGGAAAAATGCATTAGTGACATAAAGATTAAACTAGGCAAATAGATTTTAATCAAATAAGTCAGCAGCCCTAACAGTACAAAGGTAGCTGCGGAATCTGGCGCATGCATCTGGCAATTGCTGTCATAATTCTGTCGATCAGTTGTGTCTTTGTGATACTGGCTCAACCAGGCTCTACACATAATAATACAAAGGATTGTAATCAGAGAAATAAGGGACCAAATGTTGGGTTAAGGACATTCCCGTAACTGAAAGTCGTTTCTCACTACAATTTTGAAAGGTAATCTTCGCCTTATAAAAGTTTCACCCTTTGCACCTCCTCATTCCAGTTCTAAACTTTTTACCGGTATTCAGGGAGCACTGACTGAGTACGGAGCTGGGTTACCGGCACGAATCATCGTGAAACAAGTTACTACTTTCCAATATTCCGATGATTTATACTCATCCCTTGTACGACTATTTGTCCGTATTTGTTTTGACATATGTTTATACTCATCAAACAGTATAAACATGTGTAGAATAATGTTACATTTTTCACGGCAGTGCATAATTTTATACTAATTACAAATTGTCGGATTTAGCCCGAAGATTATAAAAAATCCTGTACATTCTAAAACTGAATCTAGCTTTTTTAAAAATTCAAGAACAACAGCATAATTATATTGTATATATTATATTATTTATTGTATTTTATTGTATTGTAAGTTTTGCATTCCAAAAGAAAGTTAAAATACAAAATTTTCATCAATTTTGAATAATATTGTGAAAAATAAACCGACCAATCTTAAGCCAGTTATTTAGATACAACACGAACAATATTTATGTATTTCATTATGTTTTGTTTTACATGATGCTTTAGCGTCTTATCCATATTTTGAGTAAATTTCCACTATTTGGACCACTATTTTTTCCACTATATTCCATAATTTGGATATTCGAAATAATTATTAAGAATTAATAATGTGACTAATTCTTAAATAGAAACATACATATATTCTCGTTGCCATTAAAATTTGCTGAGCCCCAAATATTTTTTTTCACTTCTAACCATTAGTTGTGAGTTAACCAGATGCCAATAGAGCAATATGGTTAAAATTAGCTATTACTTAATAATATTCAAAATGGTAACTACATGAATTTATGCATTTTTCACTTGCATTATTGACTAGTGAAAATTTCCGTATTTTACCATTGTTTTTTCATATTCTTCTACTAGTTTTAATATTACTGAGCATTAGAAACTTTCGTTTTTATTAAACATAAATTGACATATTTTAAAATCAATTACATAAAATAATTTAGGAGAAAATCGAATAAAATCGGATACCGTATTATTTTTTGCTTCTTGAAGCCATGATTTTCGATAGAATAATATGAAACTATGCGTAAATACTCTGCACTTACCGGGTGTCCTAAAAATGACTGATGGATTTTAAAATTCAATAACTTGCAAACGGTGACAGATATTTCAAAAATTATTGCTGGATGGTTATGTATGATGTCAGAAATTTTCTTACTGTGATTCTTGATTTTAGTTCGAATTTCAAACAATAGATGGCGATGACAGCAATTGGCACTTAGAGATCCTACATAAGAGAGAGCAAGATCTCCTTATCATAGTATCAGACCTCTCAATCAGCAAGTTGCCTTTGACCGCTATACTTGTCCTGCTACTAGCGCCATCAATCGTCAGTAATAGTATTTACGACACGAAATCACACGAAATTTTTTCACAGCTCCATTTGTTCTATGCATTTGCTTATGAACTAGTAGTTTTCCTACCACTAAAATTTTATAGTAAATTTTATCTTATTAAATTGACAAGATCGTGTGATTACATGTCGAAAAAAATTCTATTAAATTTTAGTGGTAAGAAAAAAGCGTAAGAGTTGGCAGCTATGCGGTAGCAGACCAGCTAGATTTTTCTATAGATTTTTCTATTATATTTTTGGATACCGGTTTTTTAGTAGAGACAATTTTGTTTTGTTTTATTGGAGAATTCTGGGATTTAAAAGAACAACATTTCCTCTAAAAATATACTGGTGTTCAAAAAGCCCGAAACATGGCAACTGTGCGGTAGTATCCACCAGGCGGCGATACTTTCCGGAGGAAGTCAATTAATAAGTTGGCAATTACCGCGGACATTTTCTCCCATAGTCTTTCTCCGGATTGTGAAGTCTGATCTACGATAAGGGAATCTTGAGAGAGAGATTGGACATTGACGAAATAACCGCCATGTTATTTCAAAAATAGATTGATCGCCGTAGAACGCAATTTATTTTCTTCAGCATTTAACACTTTTAATTTTATTAAAATCATAGAAAATTCATTTTATATATCTTCAGAGATCCATGCAGAACATAAATATAAGTGTATTTTCACTTTAATGAATAAGAAATGTCCGCCATTTTAGTTCAATGTCCAATCTCTCTCTTATGTAGGATCTCTATTGGCACTTAGTCGAGGCCGAAAGTGACGCCCCTCAGCGTTGATGCACCTCGCCCTAAGTACTAGATCTTCGCGCTGACAAAAATGGATGGGGGGGGCAGTGGCGTAGCTACGTTTTCTGGCGCCCGGGGCAAGAAAAAATTCTGCACCCCTCCTCTCCTAAATAATAATAATAAAAAAAACCACATTACCTTTTTTCAAGCACGGAAAAAAAAAATCTTCCATCTTTAGCTTACCTTTTCCCTGTTTTTAAGAATTAAACTAATTTTACTCAAACACACGAAGATAAAATTCGTGGAACATGATTATAGAAGATTCCTAATTTTCGTCAATATTGAATTTGAATGGGAATTTCAAAAAATTAGTCAGCTATCGTCAATTCGACATTTTCATATACGACATATTTTCTGTATGGTGACCTACTTTTATTTCCAAGATGTTTAGCCAAATATCACCACCTCGATGAGAATTTAATGTTAGCGGATATAACTAAGTAGTTTTAAGAGTATGACGGTAGCAACAATTGTTACAGCAATGAAAATAAATTTGCTAGAAATCACGCTTGCGAAAACTCATAAATTAAACCCGATTATGGAAAAAAATCTGATTCCTTTTTTCATTTACAAGGTGCGTACACTCTTTGGAACAGTGTTGAATTCAGACACATTTTTCTGGGAGGGATTTCTGTGGCTCCGGGGGCGACATTTCAATGCTTCGGGGGGAATTTCCACCCCAGGCTACGGCCTTGAATTCAACACTGCTTTGAAAATTCCAAGAAGTTCCATATGTCCTAAGTGAGAAAACTGCAACAAATATTTTTCAATTGACTCCAGTTTTTTGGAAATCCTTAAGGTGCATTTCATAAAATTAGAAATACGATATAAATAGTTTATTTTCTAAAAAAAAAAACGGTTAAGTAAAAAGTCATTTTTATTGTATTTTAAATTTTTGTCATGACATTTTAACTAATTAACATTTGTCATGACATTTTACCTAATTGAAAATGTTGTCCTTACAGTTATAGAACAGATTTGTACGGAAAGTATGAAAAACTAGTTGGATGTGTCAATCTCAAAATTTTCTTCTATCTCGTACAGGTTTCACATACAACAAAAACAAATCAACATCAATTTATATCAAGGTCTGACTGAATCTGAAGTTTGATGAAATTCCGTGCATTATTTCTTGAAATATGACTATCGCTAAAATCATGTAAATCCTGAAAAATGCAGCATAGCAGCGCCACCTGTTAGTAGATTTACACCAAAACCTAATCAACAACAATTTATGTAAACGTCTAACTGAATCTGATGTTTGGTAAAATTCTGTGCATTATTTCTTGAGATATAGCTAACGTGAAAATCATGAAAAAAGTAGCATAGCAGCGCCACCTTTTGGAATATCTACACCAAAACATAATCAGAGTATATTTATGTCAAGGTCTAACAAAATCTGAAGTTTGATGAAATTCTGTTCTTGAGATATAGCTATCATAAAAAATACAATAAATAAAAGTGTTTTTAAATAAAAATATATCACGTTTATTTTTTCTTCACTGTATTCAATTTTCTACAACTTTCAAAGTGCATTTAATACTTCACATACTTTGAATGTTTGTTTTGGGCTAAATGAGCATTTAAATGATCTTTGGAGGCTGGCATGCCGCAAACGATTTTTTAAATTGTTAAATCCTTCTGAAGATTACATATTATTACTTACATTTAACAGGTAAACAAGACCAACATAATAATTTTTATTTTTCTCCGTTTTCGGGCAGCCATTTGTACAGGCCGTACTTGAAAGCCTGAAAAGGTCTGCTTTGATTTTTATACGTTTTGAGAAGGAAAAATTTGGGAGTAGATCGACCACATTTTATTATTTGACTTTTTTTAATACCAGTTCGACGGAAAAATATAATTTCCAATAAAGGAAGACTAATATATTTACTTAGTTCCTCCAGCTAAATCCATTTTGCACTGGTTCACAGAAACCTCTATTACAGGAAAAACATTTATATGGAATGCTAAGAATACAAAAATGAGCGTGAAAACCAACAGAAATTTAAAAAATGCTCTTTTGATATCAGAAATGCGACATCAGCAAAGTGCTTTGTTTTATAAGCTGGAGGCTAGATAGTGAGGAGCCTCCATCTGTGATTGCACTTGTGGATCTTTCCATGCCCCCCTCCTTTGCCGAATTTCTTCAATGCATTCACACAGAGAAAAAAGCTCAATGATTCTTATTTATTGTCAAAATGTGTGCTTTAATTTCGCAAAAAAAAAAAAAAAAAAAAAAGATTGTTATTTATTGTCGAAATATGTGAGATAATTTCGTTAAGAATCTCTCTCAATTTGGTGCCCCTTATCAGCGGCGCCCGGGGCGGACGCCCCCCTTGCCCCCCTTAGCTACGCTACTGGGGGGGGGGCGTTCAGCGTTTGTATGGGCCCTTGAACTTTAACACCAATATTATCTAAAAGTTTTCTTCGACTTATTTTATTTCACAAAAACTAGGCGAAGGAAACTTTTAGAAATTATTGGTTCGAAGGACCGTTCAAAGGCTGAAAAAAAAATCCGCCTGCGACCGCAACCATTTTTATCTGCGCGTAAGTCTAGTATTTAAGGGACGGTGCATCAGTGCTGAGGGGCGTCAATTTCGGCCTCAATTGAGCGCCAATCACTGTCAGCATCATCTATTGTTTGAAATTCGAACTAAAATCAAGAATCACAGTGCAAAAACTCCTGAAATCTTACATAACCCTCCTGCAAGCATTTTTTAAAAATATCTATCACCGTTTGCAAGTTATTGAATTTTTAAATCCATCATTCATTTTTGGGACACCCGGTATATCCTTGTTCAATATTATCATTATATATAAAGAGTTAGGTTAACATATTTTTATTACTGAATGTTTTTCTTGAAAAAGCAAAATCATCGAATTTACCCTACTGGTGGAATAAAACAACATGGATATGTATGTTGATCTTATAGGAAATGAATAAATTTAGATTTTTTTAATGAAAACAACAAAAATTTTATACTCTACTAAGATAGGTGGTATCCGGTTTTACTCTGTTTAGGATATCCGGTCTTACACCAAATTTGAATCAGAATGTAAGCGATAAATTTGCATCTATAAATGTTACCAATAGTTTCGCTGGGTAAATAAATTGCCATATTAAATATTATACAATAGAGAATTTTGGTAACTTTAAATGCATCATATATGAGAGTTTTGAAAACTAACAAACATTAAAAAAATAAATAAATAAATAAATAAACATTGAAACACAGAAGTTACACAAATGTCAGTTTTAAGACACCGTAACTACTGCTTCTTCTTCTTGCCTACAGCTATATATTTCAGTCACCAACCTTTACAGGTCTGCTCAAATCATGTCAAAACTGAGATATCCACTTTGAAACGACTGTAGGATATTCTCCATCTTTCCCTAAGTACCAACAACACATTCATTTATGCAAAACAATTAATTAAAGTTATAAATGTCCATTATTTTTACTTTGAATAAATACTTACATGTAACACATAACAGTTGCGCTAATTTAATAAAATTTTGATCATTTTAAAAAAAGTGTTTTTTTTAAAACAATTTCTCAGTTTTTCCTTCAATACTTACATTAAAACACATTGTTCTTTATTCATTGACTGTAAAATTTGCGCTAGAGATTTAAATAAACTATCTACATAAGTTTAAATATATATATATATATATATATATATATATATATATATATATATATATATATATATATATATATATATATATATATATATATATATATATATATATCAGTTAGGTTTGATAATGCATTGAATAGAATTTGCAAACAAAAACAAAGCTATTTGCAATTGCTAAGAAATTTAAAGAATTTAATTGATTTATACTCATAACTCTGTATTTTATTATGTTGTATATGTGTATAAGCATTACCCAACTTTACGTTTAATAACACTTTTTTTATTCTACTTCATTTATCAACAATTTAGGATTTAAATTTATGATGGCTAATTTATACATGATCAACTATATAAATATTTTCACTGAATTATGAATAGAATTAAAGTTTTTCTATAAAAAATTCAGAAATGATAAAATAGCGTATATATTTCTTTTAAATTTAATTAGTGTAATTGAAAATTTGTTTTTATTTGTGTAAATATGATTAGTGGAAATATCTTTAAAAAGTACGAGTTGTGCAAAAACTCTGAGTCACATTAAGATTATGTTATTTTTTTTTATCTAACAATTTTACTAATGTTATAAAAATGCGTTGTGTTTTATTTAAATTTGTATTGCTAAAGCACATTTAAAGATTTCGGTCCTCTGCAACTTTGAGACCGTAAGGATAAAACCAAAATTTTATTGCTTGTAAAAAATGTCACAAATGGATATCAGTTTTTCTATGGCTGTTTTTTAAAAATGTTTGAAAGAATTTTTTAACATTATTTAAATTGTTTGAAATTCTGATATTCCCTGTCTGTAAAGAGAGTTTTCAATATTTGTATGGTAACCAAAGTTTATCAAATGGAAGTCTGCAATTTATGAATTTAGATTTTAAATAAAATGGGGCGATTATTGAGAATGGAAGGCCACCGTCCATGCATGAATGCTTTGCCGTAAATCAAGGCTCTATGCCAGATACCACCAGCTATATTTTCTATATAGCTGACCGTAGAAATAGCAAATTTGTTGAATTAAAGAGGTTATTGCTTCGTTGTGCAGTAAGATTATTTATTTTCGTGATTTTTTGTTCGGTTTTTTTTGGGGGGGGGGAGGGGGGGAGAGGGGTGATATAGAAAGAAGTATTTTAATTTAAATGAGAATATTTCAGGCATTTCATATTTATTTTATGCGATTTGAAATTTAATTTTGCTGGATGAGATATCTATTTATTGTTAAACACATTTTGTATATTTTGAAACCTGTTTTAAAAAAGAAAGTGAATTTGACATCATCTACGGGGTTCATACGCTTTTACCACAATTTTTTAATAGATTTTTTCTATTTAAAGTTAAATAGCATAAATTGTAGACGCCTCGTTTAATCACAGGATTGTAATACATTTCTGCATTTAAATAAGACTAAAAAAAATATTAAAAAATTGTGGTAAAAGCGTACGAACCCTGATTTACATTTCGAAAAGCCATTTAATTCAACACCTAGCCTCACATAAATAAATTTTTATAACAAAACAGTTGCTTTTGATAACATTTCAATGTTTCGATATAAAGCGAGAATGCCTTACGGAAAGTCAACCGCCAATCTACGCTCTCGAAACCCTTATACGCACGCGCCAGGTGGGCCTGGTTGACACCATAGATTATAACATTCCAGATTGGACAGTTGCAGCAAAATCTGTAGCGGCAGCAATAATAGCGTCACTAGTGAGAAGGAGGGGGGGGGGGGGGGGCAAAGAAGTTTCCGTACTTTACCCATGTACATGACATCTGTTTATGCTCTATGTTTTTAATATCTATTCTTTTCGCTTCGAAGCAGAAGCTTCTCTTCAAATTGTCCGCTGGTGTGCTAAATTTCTTTTTAAAAGACTTCATTTTATTTTTTATTTTATTATTATTATTGAAACAACAGTTCTTTTCAGAACTTTTTTAGTACGGCTAAAAATATCAAAATATGTCATAAAGAATAATGTTTGCATACAAATCAGAATTTTAAAACTTTCGTTTTTCGCGTTTCCTACAAAGTTGGAAATGTAAACATGTAGCATTTAAAAGAAGAAAGATCATAGTAAGATAGACGTTCAAAAGAAGAAATATTCCGTCTATGAGACGTTTCTTCCCCCTTGTCACTACAGGCGCTGCGATCGTCATCACGTTACCATTACGCCCTATGATCGTATCCAAGACTCCCTTATCATAGATCAGACTTGACAATCCGGAGAAAGTCTATGAGAGAAAATGTCCGCGGTAATTGCCAACTTATTAATTGACTTTCTCCGGAAAGTATCGCCGCCTGGTGGATACTACCGCACAGTTGCCATGTTTCGGGCTTTTTGAACACCAGTATATTTTTAGAGAAAATGTTGTTCTTTTAAATCCCAGAATTCTCCGATCAAACAAAACAAAATTGTCTCTACTAAAAAACTGGTATCCAAAAATATAATAGAAAAATCTATAGAAAAATCTAGCTGGTCTGCTACCGCATAGCTGCCAACTCTTACGCTTTTTTCTTACCACTAAAATTTAATAGAATTTTTTTCGTCATGTAATCACACGATCTTGTCAATTTAATAAGATAAAATTTACTATAACATTTTAGTGGTAGGAAAACTACTAGTTCATAAGCAAATGCATAGAACAAATGGAGCTGTGAAAAAATTTCGTGTGATTTCGTGTCGTAAATACTATTACTGACGATTGATGGCGCTAGTAGCAGGACAAGTATAGCGGTCAAAGGCAACTTGCTGATTGAGAGGTCTGATACTATGATAAGGAGGTCTTGATCGTGTCCTATCTTGTGCATTAATGTATGGTTGACACAGACCACCACATAGGTACATACTACCGACCAAGGAAAAGCACCGCCTAATGTGTATTGTTTTTCCTTTATGTATTATCAGGAAGCGGGTTAAAATCCATTAAGAAATTCCATCTTTACATAAAAAAGCAGGTTGAGTCGAGTGTAATAAAAGAGTGTAAAGCTATGTTACTAAATGAAAGAATAAGTTGAAATAACAATACTACTAAAAATACAGATTTTAAATTTAATTATTATAGATTTGACATATTCGTTTATTTATATGGTTGAAATTTGAAATTTGTACAAGCCTACAATAACTAAAATAATATTATTACTAGCCTTTTTTTATTCTTTCGCGTGAAAATTTTGCTAAAATTTTAAAGTTTAGCGCGAATTTTCCGTGAATTTTGATCTATATTCTCCGCAAGAAACATTTAACCCTAATATGCTCTATTACAAAATGATTGGTGATTGATGCTTTCTATATAGGGTGTAACTGAAATGCTTCAACAAACTTTGAGGGATGATAGTACTCATGAAGATGAACAAAAAATGCAATAGAACACGGGGTCGCAAATGACATTTAACCCTTTCAGGGACAGTGGTATGTCTAAAAAACCACTTAATTTTAATTCCAAAACGCCACAATGGCACCAGAATTTTGCTAAAATCTTTTCTATTTAATATTTATTTGAAATATAGCCTTTTTCTTATTTACAAACAATTTTTTTTGTAAATTCCGGTGCCAGTCCATTTTCAGACGCATTTTCTCTATTTTTATCCTTTAAGCCTTTTAGGGGCAAACTACTTTTAGTACTAAAATGTTGAAATAAATGACTGGCACCGGAATTTATAAAAAAATTTGTTTGTAAATAAGAAAAAGGCTATATTTCACATACATATTAAATGGAAAAGATTTTAGCAAAATTCTGGTGCCATTATGGCGTTTTGGAATTAAAATTAAGCGCTTTCATAAACATACCACTGCCCCTGAAGGGGTTAAACGTCATTTGCGACCCCATGTTCCATTGCATTTTTTGTTCGTCTTCATGAGTACTATCATCCCTCAAAGTTTGTTGAAGCATTTCAGTTACACCCTGTATATTTTCCCAACTACTTATGAAATCGTAGATAAAAGTATACGTTCTCTAATGACAATATACTTTCTGTCTTTTTTTTTTTTTTTTTTTTTACATAAAATTTACAAAAATGAAAGCAAATATAAAATGTCTTATAGCTACAATAAATTAGATTATTCGATCTGAGAAGAATTTTTCAGCTTATTTTGCTATTTTAGTAATTTCCGAACTACTTTATTTAAACTATTAAACAAAGAACTGTTTAATTTATTTTTGAACAATGATCAGTTCAAGAAAAATAGTTGCCATTTGTGGCAACTGTTGAAAGATGAGTGTGAGAATGTTCAATAGGGTGGTGCTAAAGACGTGAAATTGGTATTTACGAGTCGCTATGGTGCGGAAAAGTTGCGATTGGTAAATACAGGAAAAACGAAAAAAAATTATTCAAATCGGACTTCATCTTCCGATCCCGCAAACCGCCTAAAAATTCAAAAAAATTGAAAATTTCCGATTGTTTCAGAATTTAAAAAAAGATTTACGTATATATATATATATATTATCACTATAGTGAAAAATATTTGCAGATTGTATTGTTTAATAATAATAATTAAAAAAAATGCGTTTAGAGAATATCTTCCGATCGCGCAAACCGCCTAAAAATTCAAACAAGTTGAGAATTTCCGATTTTTTCAGCATTTAAAATTTTTTTTACGTATGTACATTTTTATCGCTATAGTGAAAAATGTTTGCAGATTGTGCTGTTTAATAATAATAATAATAATAAATTGCGTTTAGAGAATATCTTCCAATCACGCAAGCTCAATAAAAATCGGAAAAATTTCAATTTTGAGTGATTTTGATGTATTAAGAAAATAATCAACTGAAGTCAGTTTGTTTTCTCAGGTTAAGATTTAAATGTAAATTGATACTATTGAGCTGAACTATTGAGCTGATTACTGAACAAGGGTTTCATTAGAATACTTAGATTTGGGAGTACTGTAGTGGTACAAATACCAATACAGGATGGAAAGGTGGTGCTATCAGACAGCTTGAAGTGCATCTCGGACGACCACTTCAGTGGATTGTTTGTTTATTCCTTTTTGTTGAATTAACTTTCCGCTATCTTTTTCAACATTTGGATGGTGAAACAACTGGCCCAAGCTTATTTAGTGGACCAATTGGACAGAATCTCATTGGTTATGAAAAGCTGTCAGTGATAAATTTTCAATTAATTGATTGTGAAATTCGAAAAGTGAGCAGACAACTGTTGAGCATGGACCAAAGATATCTTTTTGACGTAAGTCAAGCAATTAAAAGTGGCAACTTTCCAAATTACTTATCAAAGCGTGACCCCGGCCCAAATTCACATGCCAGATAGCTCACTTGTGCAGATAGAGTTCTTCGACTTTACGCGAACGTAGAAAACCCATCGGATGCCTTAAAAATCATAGTGACATGTATTTTAAAATCTTACATGCCAGTTTGTTTGAAATAAAATGCAGTAAGTACATTACTGATGGGACTATTAATCTGTACAGAGCAATAGAAACATCTCGAAACTTGCCTGACGACCTGAAGAAAGTGGTATTCCCTGTAATTGAACTAAACGCATTCTTTGCCCACCCGGAAAACCTACTGATGGCAATGGTCTTTGATAAGAGAAGGCTCATAGACAGCTAGGGCTAAGAAGAGTGTTAACAGCCAGGTAGAGGTAAAGGCATCAGAAACTTTATCACTCCTACTTTAAACTTCGGTGCGGCAGACTGTACAGAATTAATTGATTGGAATGTCGCAAAATTATCATCTCCAACTCTTTTACGGAGAGTAGCCAATGAAAAAGTACATTCCTTCATTTTATCAGGCGATATTCCAGACTGGGATGCTAAAACATTTCCCTGCGAAAACGCAAGCTGTCGAGCTGTGCGTCTAATTGGTAATGGGAGCATCGCTTAAGGTATCTGTGGGCGATCAATCAGGAGATGTATTCATCAAGGCCACACTGAAATCAAGGTCCATGATATCAACCTTTTCCACCAAATCGCAGTACGAAGTTGCGTCTTAAAGTCAAACTCAAACAGATGAAATAACAAATTATGCATTTACAGAGTTGCCAAGTCTCCGGCTTTTTGCACACCAGTATTTTATTAGAGAAAATGTTGTTCTTTTAAATCGCAAAGTGCTCCGATTAAAAAAGTCAACTTTTTCTGTACTAAAATACTGGTATCCAAAAAGCCGGAGACTTGGCAATTCTGCATTTAAGTAATGTAAGTAGCAAACACCCTTATTGGAGAAAAGGGTGTGGGTGGGACTCGAAGTGCAGTCACCTCCCTGTGGTGAGTTCTGGGTTGTTTAATTATCATCAAATATCTAAACAAGCAAAGAGCTGTACAGTTAATATGTAACTATTAACATTGGAACGCAAACTGACCTCATATGATTATTTTCATAATTCATCAAAATCACTCGAAATTGAAAATTTCACAATTTTTATTGAGTTTGCGCGATCGGAAGACATTCTCTAAGCGTAATTTATTATTATTATTATTATTAAATAGCACAATCTGCAAATAATTTTCACTATAGCAATAAAAAATCTATATACGTAATTTTTTTTTAAATGCTGAAAAAATCGGAAATTCTCAACTTTTTTCAATTTTTAGACGGTTTGTGCGATCGCAAGATATTCTCTAAACGCAATTTTTTAAATTATTATTATTAACCAATACAATCTGTAAATATTTTTCACTATAGTGATAAAAATATATATATATACGCAAAACTTTTTTTTAATTCTGTAAAAATCGGAAATTTTCAATTTTTTTTGAATTTTTAAGCGGTTTGCGGGATCGGAAGATAAAGTCTGATTTGAATAATTTTTTTTGTTTTTCTTGTATTTACCAATCGCAACTTTTCCGCACTATAGCGACTCGGAAATACCAACTTCACTTTTTTCGCACCACCCTAATGTACAAGGTGGCGATAATTAATGTGACAGTACTTAGCTTATTCTGTATCGCGGTCTAATTACGATAAGGAGCCAAAATTTGTAGTATGATCCTTGAAAAAAAAACCAGCGCCACATATATCCCTAGCGGTGACTTTTAGAACTATTCTTTTCGTAAAATCCTTCGTCCTCTATCTTGATTAATCATTTTGCAAAATTTGGCTCCCTTATCGCAAGTAGATCGTTCTACAGCAGGGTGTCAAACTGTGGCCTGCCGGATACCACTAAAATTTTATAGTAACCAATGCCTTATCTAACCATCGAATTTCTGCGATTCAAGAAGTCGACTATTTCCTTTAAAAATTAGTGGTTTCCGAAGGGGCCACAGTTTGATACCCTTATTCTACAGATTACGCCGAGTACTATCAGTTTAACCTTTTCAAGGGCGGTGGTCACAATTATGACCACTTAATTTTAATTCCAAACTGCCAGTTGTCACCCAGAATATTTTACTAAAATTTTAATTTTATAATGAAAGCGAAGAAAAGCAAGTATTTATTTTCTAAGAAATTCGTGTGTAAATTCCGGTGTGAATGAATGATTTTACCATTTTCCGAACATAATTATTCTGTGCCGGAAAGGGTTAATCCTACAGTGCATAAATTTTTCTTTTAGAATTGTGTTTTTTTATACTTATATTAAGGATTCGACACCAGAAGTTTTAAGATAGATTTTTAACTTTATTTAGTAGCATATTTATGTTATTTTTACAGGATTAATATTTCTTTATAAATTTAGTAGTTGCAAAGAACTTGGTTTATTTATTAAAAGTTAAATAGAAAATGTTGCCAATTGGCTACACTATGCATATGCACTGCAGGGTTAATTATGTCCACCTCATATATGAAATCCCAAAAGTCTACCCTAGTTCTCTAAACTTATGATTTGCTCTATGTGCACTAATATTTCTACTTTTTTGGTAGCAAAACTTTATTTGAAAAGCATGATCCAAAGTATAAAACATTTTTAACAACTAAGTTCCTTAATAGAAACCCAATCTTATAGAAGTACCAGAACAGATATCTAGAGTAAAATTGACTTGTCTTCCTTATATTTGCAAAAATTATGTCGTACATTCGTTCAGATTAAGACTAATTTAATGCAACCATTACGAGATATTTTATCATATTTGTTCCAAAATCCACTCTTTTCTTTGCTTGTTTTTTTTTCTTTTCTTTTCTTTCTTTCTTTATTTTTTTTAAATTGAACTTACTTTTTAAAATGTTTTTGCGATGAAAATAGAAAAGCGCGAAATTTTCGGTCATCAATGGCAATCTGTCGACTTGAATTTTGAGACAGGCAACTAAAAGACAACAACGGAAATATATTATCGGTTTAAGATCTCGAAGCAGCATTCTAGTTATTCGCGCTAAAAATTGATAATCAAAATACCTTACATATTCCCCCTTTCTTAACACCTTTCAACATATAGTTGAAAAGTGTTTATGAATTCGGTTTGAATGTCTGTCCGTGCTCTACCTCGCATAAATATATCCGGATAGTCATCCAATTGATATATGTTATTGAGGTTTACTATAGCATGTTCAGTATTGAAAATGAAATGTGTAGCACTTGTACTTTTTTTACAAGGACACTCAAAAGAATAAATACTGTTACATTATGGTCTACGGGGAAAAATCCTTTGCAGTTCCTTTTAATGATGTGGCACTGTTTCAAATATATTGAAATTGATATACATAACTGAAATACACTACAAGATGCTTACCATTGAACATAATACCTCTAGCACATATAATTAGTTTACAGGGAAGCTGAAAAGAATTCCATTACATTATGGTTTAATGTGGAAAATCGTTTGCTTCGTATTTTAATCATGTTACGCTATTACAAACATAATGAAATTTAAATCAATTTCTGAGATGCACTAAGACATGCCTTCTGTAGAATATGGAGTGTAAAGCTTTTTTCGTTCATTTACAGTGCCACACAAAAGAATTCTTTTACATAATTGTCTACGAGGGAAAAACTGTTTGCAGTATATTTTAAATATGTTCGCCATTTCAAATATAATAAAATTCATGTACATTATACGTCAGCGTAAATTGATTAAAATGGGTTTTTAATCGAGTTATGCATTTTGAACATGAAATATATTTAGTATACCAAGAAAGGTTTGTAGAATATAAATAAAATCATATACAGGGCCACGCAAAGAACTGAATACATGGCTGCCTATGTATGATAATTTCTGGAAGTCTGATTTCAGCGTGTATTTACCTGAATTAAACTATAGATTAATATGTGGCGTGTATAAAAAGCTTAAGGTAATATACAGGACTGTACAAAATAATTGAAGTATGTTTCCGTCTATTTGTAGAAACTGCTGAAGATGAATTTCCAACTGTGTTATGTGTTTTATTACTAAACTAAACTGTAGCATACCATAGAGTATATACAAATATATAAATTATATACAGAGCTGCAGAAAAGAATTTGAGTACTTTTCCAGCCGTGGACGGTAACTGCTGAAATCTGGTTTTCAAATGTGTTTTATGTTTTTTCTGAAACGTTTATTTAGATACCTTATTTACCTTATTAAACAGCGATGGTTTGTTAAAGTATTCTGTTAGTGTTGGAAGGTGTTTCATAAGCTATGCTTGGTGCATGATTTTTATTTCTTGTTTTACTTAACTGCAGAAAAGAGATTTTCCCGTTTCTTGACCTTGTAATTTTTTATGTGGTACGATTTGAATGAACATTTTACAACATTTTATCAAAACACAGATACAGCTTCTTTTTTTTTATATAAATAATGGTTTTTATAATTTGTATTAATCTAGAATAAGCATTACAGATGAGTAACATTTAGCATTTTTTTAAAGGTCCGCATTATATCATCAGACGATAAATAAAGGAATTTCAACTGGTTTAAAATTGTGGGGAGCGGTATTTTTTAGTAGGGCGATTGTATTTCAACTAACTAATTGTATTTGTGTAATGTTTAAATCATATCACAATTTTTGTAAAATTTTATTTGGAAATACGGACTAGCAATTAAACAGCTTTTTTCACAAATGTTAGAAAAGTATAATTTTATTCAAAAATTCTTGTACAAATCTTGATTAAAATTAAGTAGGATAAAATGTATCCGACCGCCCTTCAAGGGGCTAAACGTTGTGCCCTGAAATAGAGTATAAGGATATATGCAATAAGTTGGTTGAGTTTAGCTTAACATATTGTTTGCAATAAAATTCTAAGCACTTCTTATTTAATTTTGGCCATCCTGTCCATTTTTTCTAGAAATGCATATCTGTTTGTTTGAAGTTTGTATTACTATGTATTAATTAATTACTTTTTTATTCTATTTTCTGAAAATGTTAAATTAATATTAAAGTATTGTTATGCTAGATAAAAAATTAAATAAACAAACAACAAATATATTGGTAAAAAAGGTGCAAACATTAGCCAAAGAAAAGCATACTTAAATTGGCTGAGGGTGAGGGAATTTTCTTTATGAATAGGCCAGATTTAGACAATGTAAGCATATATGAAGCTCCTTCAACAAGGTATTTTAAAAATAATCCAGTCCAATTTATGTTCTTACAGGTATACCCTGAAAAACTTTGCACAGTTCATGAGTCAAAGCGCTCTGTTTTTGAACGTGTGAGTAGTGTTGTCAGCATGGTGCGTACAGTTTTACCAGAATTTTTCAGTAGAATTTTTCGCGTTTTTGAATCTCAGAAAAAGATATAAATTAATAACTTTAATCTCTGAAAGATTTAGAATCCGAATAAAAAATATTTCGCAAAAACATCCAACATGAAAAAGTCTTTCCATACTCCTCGTAAATTCTTAGGACAGTACGCACCTTGTGCTAGTTTACCGCGTTTGATTATTCAGAATATCTACTACAATTTTCTAATAGTAATATTCGATTTATTCAATTTTAGAATGTCATCTGTAATTAAATAAACCAAATATTACCATCTGAAAATAATGGTAGATACGAGGGCAATTGGATAAGTCCGTGACTTTGAAGTGAAAAATCAATATACATACCAAAATGCATTTTATTTATCGACGTAATCTCCTTTCATATTGATACACTTTTTCCAACGATGTTCTAACTTTTTTAAGCCTTCCAAAAAATAAGATTTCTCAAACTCCTCAAAATAGACATTTGTGGTATTAAGGATCTCAGAATTTGAAAAAAATATATCTTTCCACCAAGCCATTTTTCTTTTTAAATTTGGAAAAAGGAAAAAGTCGCTGGGGCTCAAGACAGGCGAGTAGGGTAGATGAGGGAACAATTCATATCGTAATTCAACCATTTTAGCGGCTGCGATTGCAGACGAGTGCGCTGGCGCATTGTCGTGATGAAAGAGCACTTCTTTCTTGGACAAATGGGGTCGCTTTTCTTTCAATTTTGCATTAAAACGGTCAAATAAATCAGCATAATACTGTCCGGTGATCGTTTTTCCTTTTTTCAGATAGTCAATGAGAATTACGGCTTTTGAGTCTTTTGAGCGGTCTTTCAACACGATATCATGGATTTGTTGACCATTCCTTCAGTCATGATCTCAATTGGACGTCCAGAACATTCTGCATTTGTTGTTCTCGTACGGCCACAACGAAATTCCGTAAGCTACTTGTGAACCATATCATGTGATGGAGCAGAGTCCCCATAATATTTTTTCAACTTTTCTTCAGTTTCGGTAATTGTTTTCCCGTGCAAAAAATAGTGTTTTGTCAAAACACGAAATTATTTTTTCTCCATAATCAAAACAAACACGCCAATCGTTTGCTTTTGAATTCAATAGAACACAATGTATTTAAAATATCGTCTGCAAATTGCACAAATGTTGCCGCAGATAATTATAAATTGAAAACATAATAATAACAGTGCGATCAGACCGCCACCTTTTTTAAAGTCATGGAGATAACAAACTGCCCTCGTATTTGAATATAAACGCGCTAAATTTGGAAACATCAAATGTAAACCGTAACTACAAATTCCCCACGTTATGCTTGCATGTTAAACACTTAGCAGAAAAAATAATCTTCTGAATGATTTCAAGTTAGATTAATAAGTTTCATTATTCATCATTATCAAGCAAAAAAGGTCGTTCTGCCAAGCTAAGCTCTAAAGAAAATACTTAGTCCGTAAAACGTACATACCCTAATAACCAAACAACAGACCGCTACTACTTATTATACTGGAGACAACTTCTCAATGTTAAATCGACCAAACATGCCAGCGTAAAATATCAGATATCAAAGGAACCAAGCCTCGCAGGATAATAAAACAAAAACTAGAAGAATCTAATGAGGAAATTCTTTAATTTGAAACCACACTCATTTTCATAAGTGAATTATAAACAGAGATATAGAATTTTAAAAAAAAGATCAAGATATTTAAAATGATCATTTTTTTTCTTCGTCAAACAATTTTTTTCAGACTACCTAGAGACTTAAATAATGGACAGAAAAAAACAAGGATTGCATTTTTGGACAGGTATTTTTTTTTTAAATCTACGTGCTTTTGTAAAATTCAGTCTAAACCAAGTCGGGTTATCCGACCTGATGCAGAATTGTAATCCACATTTATTGTTGTCAGTGTCGCTTATTTTGACGCGCAAAAGACGATTATATGTTAAAGTTTTTGAGGTGTCCCTCTAAAAAAAAAAAAAAATATATATATATATATAAACAAACACTATAAGGTGATTATTTAAAAAACTTAAAGTAACAGTGTTCTCCTTAACACCATATTAAAATTTCTTGCCGATTAGTCAATTTTTACGAATGAAAAAGCACATAAAGTAAACCAAAAAAAATTATGAAAACAGACAGACAGACAAACGTATCATTTTTAGGTCCAAATGATATTGAAACGTGACCGAGACCTTTCCAATCAAAATAGTAGGATATGAAAATTAGCCAATCTGTTCAAAAGTTATTGGCCAGGACTCACATAAAAGAAAAATACAAGCGAATCGTATACTCTCCTTCGTTGGAATTCGGTTAAAAATAATAAAAGTTTTTTTTATACAGGGTGCCTGCAGATTAGCAAATTCCCCTGACTTTAGGTCAGATATATACCAGTATATACTTAGAGAAAATCGAGAATTATGTAATCGCGCGAATACATGAGTCAAATTTTTCTAAAAGAAAATACTGGCAATTCCCTGAAACTGTAGGAAACCTGTTATAACTGCTTTCTTTCGACTGTTCCAAATACATATCAAAAGAACTGCTTACTGTATATACTCGCGTATAAGTCGACCCCCAAATTCAAGATGAAAACACGTTTAATACCAGTAATTCAGAACACTGCTTTCTACGCCTTAAATAATTTGGAATTAAATGAGATTAAGCAAGGCGTAGAAAACCATTCTGAATTACTGGTTTTCCTGTCGGTGAACCTGTCCTGTCGGTGAACCTACTGGTGAACCTGTTTTCATGTCGAATTTTGGGGTCGACTTATACGCGAGTATTACGGTATTTATGTAATTTAAAGTGAAAATATTTCTTAAACCGTGCATATTATTTCTCTAAGGATGCGTTAGTCGACTTTTATCTTTGTATACTCTTTTTATATTCTTAGTATGATTCATTGAGAATATAATCTTTGTCAGCAATATCAGTAAGCCATTCAGAATGGTAAAAGTTTAGATATTAAAAATGTTTTTCTTCATAATGCAAAATTATATAACTTCTATACACTATCCTGTAACACTCTCTGTGAAACACCCATTTGAACACAACCATATCCTGTTTTTTAAATTAAATATATTTAATAAAATGATTTTAAACACTTTTTTCGGGAAGAACATCATTATCTTTATAAAACTACTTTTAAAAAATATAAATAAATTATTGGGTTATATAAATCTATTCTTATCTCAAACTTTTTTTGTTCGATCCAAAAATCTACTTTTTCCATAAAGATAATGTAAATATTTTAAATTTTCTTTTCTGGTAACTACTTTAAGCTGTCTAATCCCTTGTTTAACTAATAATTTATGCATACCAGGAGTTTAAACTTTCTTAGTAAACTTTTCTTTTTTGTATAGTTAAAAAAGTAAAAAATAAATATAAATAAATATAGATATTGTGAAGTTTTTTCATGATTTCATTTTTACAAATAACTTTATAGTTTAAAAAAAAAAGAGCATATACAATTAAATCTAAAATTATAAATTATAAATAACTATTTCAATAATTGTCATAGAATTAAACTAGGTTTAATCATCTAGATTAATTTTTAACGCAATTGTTGAAATTGGTAAAGAAATCATATGAGTTGTAATTTTCCAACTGGACGAAAAATGTCCAGGGTAGAATTCGAACCTGGGATCTCTTGGATGAAGGTGCAATTCTCTACCAACTGAGCCATACCGGCCGAATCTGGAGGACCTAATTCCTCCAGTTAACCTTATTGATCAATATACGTATCCAACGTTTACTGGAGTTCCAAATTACCTGCGATTTATTCTGTTGAGCTGATTCAGATATCAGACCAGATGCTATGATCAATAAGGTTAACTGGATGAATTAGGTTCTCCAGATAAGACCGGGATGTCTCAGATGGTAGAGCATGTCAGCTTCAGACAGGATATCCCAGGTTCGAATCCTGGCCCGGACATTTTTCGTCCAGTTGGAAAATTACAACTAATAGGTTTAATCATTACTATGTGCTTAATCAATTATAGACGGTATATATATTTAATATGAATTAAAACGTTCATCTAAAAAAGGGGGGCAAAAATCAGTTTGTAATCTTTAAAAATATATATTTTTAAACTCTAAAATAATAGAAAGTTCTTTTTATGTATTGAACTAAATCAGTGTGGTCTAATTGCGGCCTGCGTTGTGCCACATTTTTCTTACAGAAATTTCGACTTATTTAATAGCAGAATTTCTGTGATTAAATAAGACAAACATTTCTGTAAAATATTAGTGGTTTTAGCTTACGCGGCCAGCAATTGGATTATACTGACTTAAAAGTCCAGTATATAAGAGCATAAAATAACAATATTATAAATAATTACGCAGGTCAAAATTTTTTTAAAGAATCAAATGCTTTATATGGATTAGGATTACGTCTGAATTCATAGTTATGCGTGAAATACGTGATAAGTTCAAACTGAAGTATTTATTTTAAACGCTTTTTTTTTGTTTATTAAATGAAGGGCATAAAATGAAGGGAATAAATTTAATATGTATGTATACATAGTTTGATATGATCATCACGAAACTTTCTTCTATATTATTCTAAAATTTTCATTTAAATTAAAATATCACTAATGCGCACCAACAGTTACGAAGTAGAGTGCATTTCTCTGATTTTAACTGGGATTTAATGAATAAAGAGGATTCGCACATGCTCAAAATATCGAAGCTTGAATTGTAACCGGTTCCGCAGGGCCTGATTACCGCTGGGATAAACTTCCACCAATACATTTTAATAGACATTTCCACCTTATTTAAACGCCTTACTCATCCTAAATTTGTCATAATTAAGGCAATATATATATATATATTAGTTTCACTCGTGGAAGGTTGTCCCAGCGGTAGTAATGCTTGGGGGCACCATATTGTGAACATAGAACAATCCTCCTGTCAATCTCAGTGAATTTGATTACAGCCGAAGCAACCATCCACCAGTAAATTTGAATATAAATTTTTGATTTACTTAAATGGCTTATTCATGCAGAATTTATATCATAAATAAGGCAAAATTTTCGTTTTTAGTGATAGAAGTTTGCCCCGGCGTTTGTGAGGTCTTAATCCTATGTAAACTTTAACAACAGCCGCCATCTTGTTATTACATCCTCGTTACTTCACTAGGAACCTGTAGATACTACAATATCTGTCTTCTCCTTATTCATAGCTTCATTGAAGTTACAGAGATCTGGGAAGAAGAAATACCAAATTTCAACATCGCTGTCTATTTAGTATTCAAATACAAAGTTAGTCCGACATATATATTTTAAGTTAATAACTTTGAATGTAGAATTTGGTGTATTTTTACTCTATTGAAACTAAGATACCGATATAATGTTCATCGTAAAATTAAACCATTGTAAACCGTGGGGAAGTGAGAAGGGTGACTAGTGTCATCTGGTAGAATAAAATTAAGAAGCCTCCGGTTATCCGAAAATTCCTATGAAACTCCGGTTAACCGAAAATGCTTTGGTCCCACGATTTTCGGATAACCGGGGTTTTACTGTATTTGCATTTGAATCTCTGTTGTGGTGAAATCACACATTACTCATTGTAATCCTACATATATAAATTTCTTCTAGGCGTAGCTAAATGTTTAGCAGTCAACAAATAAACATTTGTTAGGCTTCCGATTTTTCTTTCACATTGCTTTTTTTATAGTGAATATTTAAGTACCAATACATACTGTGCACCAGATTTCAAGTAGCTACGTATGCTGGAAGTAGTCATTGTTGCCAGTTGGCCGTGGTTCGTTTTTACTCAGATTTATTTACTGCTACCAATTTTTTTAATAATAATATTTGCCTTATTTAATTTGTCATTAATTAAGGCGTTTAATGCCATTTCAAAAAAGTGGTAGCAACCTACATAATAATAAAAAACCCTATCGGAAATACTGGATGTGGTGTAAGTTTTAATTATCTCTAATGAGTGCCCACCTCAAATATTTTTTAATTTGAAGTTTATTATGTTTTATTACTTTAAAGTTAGTTTGTACAAGTCATAGTTATTATAAAGGCATTTATACACTGTAAAAAATAATATAACCACTTCCGAGTTACCCACTATTCCGAGAAGCGTTCTGTTATCTCCAGAAAGTCAGAAACCAATAGATTTTCGAGATTTAAAGAGTAATTTCTGAAATAAAATCTATTTTGCTGCCCGTAACTTTAGAAAACGTTACGAAGTAGTTTTTACAGTGTATTAATTAGTTTCCTCTGTCATGTGTAACCACGAAACATTGGATTTTTAGAATCTACCAATTCCAAAAAAAAAAAAAAAAAAAAAAAAAAAAAATCATAATACATGGAAGGGCAACAAAATAATGTTCAATTTATATTCTTAATTTAGCATGATTGTCTGTTGAGCATGAAAATATTTACTTGAGAAATCACAGAATCCTAAAAACCGATATTTCGTGATGATGGGTATCAACACGAGATATCGGTTTTCCGGAAAATTGATTAATACACAGCAAAATTAACAGAAAATTTTCCGAAAATTACGGGCAGCTATAGAAACTTCTTTTTTTTTTTTGCCTGAATGTTTCTTTAAATCGCGGAAATTTATTGGTTTCTGAGATTCTGAAGGTAAAGAAACCTTTTTCAGAATCGGGGAGAACTCATTAGACGTTAAATAACATTTTCGGAAATCTTCTTGCTAGATCAAAAAATATTTTTCTTTTTTTCCAGTGTATACTTTCAATCAGTTTTCGAAAGAGATTGCAATAACGTATTACACAAATGAACAACCCTCTATAATTAGAATTCAAATATAAATAATAACAAGTTTTGAATATCTAAAATAATTTTATCCAAAAGTTATCATTGATATATTTTTTTCTTCGAATCAAAGAGAAATCCAAAAGCATTTCTCAGATTTTACCGAAATATGTACGAAATTCAATCTGCAATAATCAGGAATATACAGGGTTATTCTAAGTGATGGACCCATTTTCAAAAAATTGTATTTATTAAAGTACAAATCCAAAATGAACAATCTTTATACCAATGAAAAGAGGAAGTTTCAGAGGTTTTTTTTTAAACATATTATAAATGTTCAATGTGTCCACCGTTTGCTGCACGGCAAACATCTACGCGATAACCAAACTCGTCCCACACACGAGAAAGCATATCTGCTGTTACTGAGTGCACGGCAGCAGTGCACTCAGCTCGCAGTGGCCTATTGCAGCGCGACCTCTACCGGCCGCCTCTGGAACCATCACCGCTTTGAAATCCGTCCACTCAGTAACAGCAGATACGCTGTCTCGTGTGTGGAAAGAATTTGGCTACCGCGTAGATGTTTGCCGTGTAGCAAACGGTGAACACATTGAACTTTTATAATGTCTTAAAAAAAACTTTGAAACTTCCTCTTTTCATTGGTATAAAGATTGTTCGTTTTGGATTTGTACTCTAATAAATGCATTTTTTTGAAAATGAGTCCATCAATTAGAATAACCCTGTACATTTAATTGCATATGGTGTTTTATTCCATTCTTGGCCCTAAACATTTCATTCCACACTTTTTCATGAAAATTTTCTTTTAAAATATTTTAAAAGACTTTATTGCCTGCGCATTTTGAGGAAAAATAAAAAGATAAAATATATAGCTTTTATTTTGTTTTCATTCTAGAGAAAAGGTACGAAAACTTAAAAGTTTTTTTTTTTCAAATAAAATACTAAAAATATGAACTGAAAGGATATTTTTGACCTCATTGTGTGCATATTTTCGGAAGCAAACATTTTCTTATAGAATTGGATTTTTAATTAGGAAGTTACGATATAAGCTTTCAAAAAAGTAATTTCTAAAGATTAGCGAAATCGCTCTGGGGAGTTTTTTCATAAGACGTTTTCATTTTTGAAAGTTTTCAAATAACTTGAAATCTTGAAAGAAGTCTGGAATGCTTTGATATAGTATAGAGATAAGGCTTAATTGTGATTGCGTAATTTAAAAAGTTTACCAACATATGCTAGAGTTCGTTCGCTCTTACCACAGTTTTTTTTAATAGAATTTTTCTATTTAATATTTAAATAGCAGAAATTGTAGACGCCTAATTTATCCCTACAGTGCATGAATTTTTCTTTTAGAATTGCGTTCTTTTAATACTTATATTAAGAGTTCGACACCAGAAATTTTAAGATAAATTTTTAACTTTATTTAGTAGCATATTTACATTATTTTTACAGCATTAATATTTCTATATAAATATAATGGTGATAAAAAACTTGATTTATTTATTAAAAGTAAAATAGAAAGTGTTGCCAATTGGCTACAGTATGCGCTGTAGGGTTAATTGCCGGATTTGTAATATTTTCTGCATTTAAATAAGGCAGAAAATTCTATTAAAAAATTGTGGTAAAAGCGTACGAACTCTATATACTGTTAGTGCGGTTGTCGGAAAAGAAAATAAGTAAAATGAGATAGATGCAAGTGAATAGAATAGGTTTGGTTTAGTTTGTTGGGAGCGCAACGGTAGTCTATTGCTCACAAAGGTTACACAGACCTGGAATTCCGTTTAAAGTGAAATCCGAATTGTCATCGGGCTTTTCTTTTTAAAATACATTTAAAAATTACTTATACAACCGGTGAAGCCGTTTAAATTAGTAAAAATCATGGAATGTGGGATAAAACAATAGCAAAATTTCATTCAATCGCTAATAAATATATAAAAAAACGTGAATGATTTATTTAATCTGATTTATAGAATATTTTAAATTAATATTACTGCAAACGTACAGAGAGTTGAAAATGTTGAACTCAAAATGCAAACGATTCTGAACAAGAGGGTATGGTATCAGGAGCCCTAGAATTAGAGCCGTATAATTTTTTTATAACAATTTTACGCTTTCAAATTTTACAAAAATCTCATAGACATATTTGGAAATTTAAAAAAGCATTGCTGAAAATGCAAAAATTATACAAAAAATAATAAACTTTCATCGTTTAAGTTTAAATTCATTAAGTATTACTCATTCGAATAATCATTTTACAAGCAATTTTGAAATGCATTAAAATCGTTTGTGTTTGGCGAGGAAAACATGTTGCTAGCCAAATCGCGTCTTTTTGCGCCAAATACTCGAAAGTATTTTATTTTTTGCAGATTTTCTACTGAGATTCCGCAGCTAAATTTCACTGTTCCTTTATTACATACATGTGAGTAGCTTCATCAGCATTTTTTTTTTAATTTTCTGAGCATGCGCTTTAAGGAGGCCTTCTTTGTGAGGCGTAGGAACCCTGAAACTTTCATGCTGCTTTGATCCAAGAAATCAACAACAACAACAAAAAAAAAATCAATAATGGATGTTACCATTTAAAAAAAGAAAGTTAGCGTACTTTTTAATAATGTTAATATGTACTCGACCCCGAAGCATAATTCATGTATATCATTAAATAGTATACATATTATTTTCAATATTACCTGTAGTGTTTATTTACAGCGGAATTAGTGTATATATTTGTGTGTGTGTGGGGGGGGGGTAATTTTTTTTCAGAACTGTACAGATATTTAATTCTAATAATCTTTAACAATAATAATATTTTTACTGTTAAATTAACTGATCTTAGAATTAGATAACAGATCTTAGATCAGAACTGTACATATATTTAATTCTAATAATCTTTAACAATAATAATATTTTTACTTTTAAATTATCTATGTATATTTTTATAGAAGATCAATAAAGGAATTTTTTAAGTTAAATTTGTTTCTTAAATTAAATTAAAATATTTATACTCATCTGCATTTCAATCAATTAAATTTACTATGTTGCACATGCATTTATACTTAAAGAATTTTTTTAAGTTAAAATTGTTTCTTAAATTAAATTAAAATTGTAACATTGCTTATAATAAAAACGTGAAAAAAAAACTCACATTCCTTAGTTAAAAGTGTTATGTAAATAGACAAAATTAAAACATAACTATTTCATAAAACGCATAATTCCAAAAACTAAACTTTTATTGAGCGGTTACACATATTAAATTCTGGTACATTTCAAAGCAAATATTTCCACTTTTAAATTAGATTAAAAGATTACGATTAATTAAATAATTAATTAATAACATCGGTATTCCGAAGCAAAACAATTTTCTATATTTTAGATATACTTAAATTAAAAAAATAATAATAATAGTTCCTTCCCCAGTATCGTTAAGCCGTTGTAATTAGCATTTTTTTTCTTTTAAATACAACGTAAAAAAAAACTACATGTTCTTTTGATAAATAAAAAAAGATAAATCGACTAAATTAAAATATCATGAATATAGGAAATGTCAAACGCAAAAACTAAATTGTATCAGAACGGTTGTACATAAGTTTAATTCTGGTATTTTTTAATCTCTTAAAGCGAACCATAGTTTTATTTTTAAATAGAAATTATCATATGTCGGGAATAAATGATTAAGAAATGATTAATGATCTTTATCCCAAGCAATACAATATCTACTGTGTTTAAGTTCACTGTTAATTTTAAGAAAATGTTTATATTTCCTTTTCCAATTTAATTAAGCTGTCAGAATTATAATCTCAATTAAATTTTAGTTATATTTGTAACTTCCATTATACGGAAAAGGGAAAATAATGAATAAGCCTTTGTTCAAAAAATTAGAAAAAAAATTCATAAAATATCAGAAATTCGTGAAACATGATTTTTTTAATGCTGAACATTTATTAAACGACTCTACTGAAATTTAATTTTGGTAAATTACTAACGGAATGATATTTTCATTTTTAAATTATAATATTTTATAAATAAATATAATATTTATTATAATGTTTTATAAATATTATATAATAATATTTTATAAATATTTTATAAATATTTTATCCCGAATAAGTAATTAAAAGTTTAACAATCATCTCTATTTAAAGCAATACACAAGGCTCGTACGGCTCCTGGAATTTTGCGACCAAGAAATTCTTCGGTACCAGTATTTTCTTACAGAAAATCTTTGCTTAAAAGAAGGCGAAGTGCCACGAGTTTAACCTAGGTTTCTCTTTCAATACAGAAAATACTGGTGAAATTTCTGGAAAAATCCCTGATCCGTACGAGACCTGAATACAATTTACTGTTATTCAATTCAAGGTTTCCATTTTTCACTCCTTTTTTATTCAAATATTCCGAAAGAAGATTTTTACTTTAGGTAATTACAATATATCTGTCATTAAATAAAGCAAAAATTAGGATTAGGAATTTCTGAATAAAAAGGGGATCCAAAATGTCAACCGTGATTTAATTTAGACTTAAGAACGTATAAAAAAATATATCAATTTACCGTAATTTCCGGCGTATAATCCGCAGCTCAAAGAGTCGTTTTTCGACCCAGAAATTTTATTCAATAATTGTAGTTAAATATTTACAGCGATCTTTTAAGTTCCATTTTATAAAATAATATTTCTGGGTTGAAAAACGACTCTTTGAGCTGCGGATTATACGCCGGAAATTACGGTACTTTCTTAGATTAATTACAGCTAGAATTTCATTTTAAAATAACTTTGCTTATCTAAAATTACTGCATATTGTTTTGTTTCAAAAAGTTAGATAAGTTCATAAAATTAAAATATCAGTAATTCGTGAAACACGAAAAAAAAAAATGTTGTTTAATTCTAATCTTTACTAAACGGCTGTACAGAAATTTAATTTTGGTAAATTGCAAAGCGAATAATATTTTCATTTTAAAATTACAATAGATTACTTTTTATCCCGAATAAATAATTAAGTTTAACCTTTAACAATCAACTTTATTTAAAGCAATACAATTTACTATGTTTTATTCTAAACTTAAGAAGGTATGAAAAAAAAATTTTTTTTTTAAATTTTTCTTCTTAGGTTAATTAAGCAATCACAGCTAAAATTTAAATTTAAATTTAAATTTTTAACGTTTCTTATGTGAAAACACTGCATATTGAAAGAGTTAGATAATTTCATAATATTGAAATATAATAATACAAATTCAACATGCAAAAAGCAACATTTTATTGAACTGTTTACATAAATTTAATTCTAGAAAACGTGAACAGAACTAATACTTTTATTTTAAATTTGATTATTTTATATGTCAGATAACTTATTTATTGAATTAAATATAACCTTTATTCGAGGTAGAATAATTTGACATATTTCGAATTCATTCTAAAGATATCACGGAATGTTTTTAATATGTCCATCCCTAGTTAAATTAGCCTGTCACGTTTATATTCTTAAATTAGATTAGGATGTCTTCTGAAACCTGTCCTAATTTACAAGTGAAAATATCATTCTCTTTGACAGTTACCAGAATTAAATTTCAATAAAACTTCAAAAATACATTTTTTTTTTCGTATGTTATGAAATGCTGATATTTTCATCTTACGATCTTTTTTAATTTTTTTTTACGAAGCATATGCATTTTTTCAGTTTTCAACATACGAATTTAAGTAAAGAAAATAAATATTCAAACTATGGCAGCTTAATTAAACCAGAGAAGAAAACATAAAAAAATATTTCTTAAAGTTTAGAGTGCATATGTAATATGTAGTAAATTCTATTGCTTAAATGAACTCGACACAGTTCAACTCAAACCCGGACTAAGCACGAAATTCTTAAACCCGAATACGATCCTTACCCAAAATATAAGAAAATTACTCCTTATTTAAATACAGTTATGAAACATAGTATACAATTTTATTTCTATTGTGAATTTTATGTTGAAAAATTGAAATGCGTATGTATATTCATTGGTGTTCAAATAAATAGTCTTTTTTTTCGCAAATTCCTACGATTAAATAGGCGAAGATTATTTTTAAAAAATTCTGATAATGATAAAACATAAAAGTTGGCAGTGTTGAAAAGACGATTACAGGGTTCGTACGCATCCGGGAATTTTCCAGGAGAGCTACCAGTATTGTTTTTATAAAAAAAGAAATCTATATTAAACTCGCAAAACTTCACCTTCTTTTCAAGAGAGATTACCTGAAAAAAAAATACTAGTACCGAAAAAGTTCTTAGTCGCAAAATTCTAGGAGGCGTACGAACCCTGCGAGTATATCCGTCACCGGTCAAAAATGTGTTTCGAATAAACAGCCGTGGTATTTATACAAGACTTTGTAAACTAGGTAAATTGGAAATTATGGTTTGGTGCACGAATGTAGGCAATCCTCGCGCATGCTGCAATTTTTTTCTGCCTGCAGAAGTGGCCAATCGCTGGCAGACTGCCTATAAGAGAGGAAGTGTAAATGAGCGCCTTCGAATTTTACTTTTTGAAAAATTACAGAAAAGCTTGAACTACGCTATTGCATTAAATTGTGTGTAAAGCTAACGATTCTGAAGTAGAAACTATCCTTAAGATTCAACAAACCTTCGGAGACAAAGTAATAAGCACCACACAGATAAAGAGTGGTACAACGCTTCAAAGATGACCACAAACCAGTGAGTGAAACACTTTCTGGTAGGCCATCGACATGCATTCTTTGACTCCAATGGCGAGGTTCATCACGATTACACACCACACGGAACAACAATCACTAAGAAGTAATACCAAAATATTATGCGTCGCGTTCGTGACGATGTGAGATGCAAACGACTGGATCTGTGGGCAGAGTGCAATTCAAAGCTGAATCATGATAACGTACCCGCACATTCTTCACATTTTATACAATAATTATACAATAATAATTTTATATATAGTGACACACCGTTGGGAGAGGTGTGTGGCATACCAACGAGACAATTTTGAAGGACATTAGTGTAAGATTGATGTATATGAATACCAGTATTTTTCATGAATAATGGTCGTATATTTTTTAACCCATCTCTTATATGTGCATGCGACCGATTAAGCTATTTATTATCTGGTAGAAATAGCTAAAAATTACATACAATTAAGCAAAAATAAATAAATAAACAAAACGGAAAAGCTAAAATTGAAAAAAAAATTAACTGATTTAATTAACGCAAATTGTTAAAAAATATATGCAATATTTCAAAATACCTAGAGAGCCCATTGATCTCCCTTTTGAGTACTACTATTTTCAAACAATAATCTCTGTTATTTAAAACAACACAAATGTCACAAAACACATATGCATCATTTAATAAAACTTTACTTAAGGTGTTTTTCAAACATACACAACTGTATTGCACAATGATAATAGCGCTTTCGAGCTACCTTAGCTGGTCTTCAGGGTTATAAAACTAACACGCAGACATACACAAAACAAATAGTCTAAAACAAGTAAAAACATCGTTTTCTGCTGAAGAATGGTCAAACCATTACAAACAGGTCACTAAGGGTGGGAAGCATTTGGAGGGATGTGCTAATCTTATTCAGTCTTGAACAATCTGTAAAACATCAACAATCTGTAAATCCATAATTTAGGGATGTTGTAAGATACCGAATCATTGCATGTCTTATCTTTTCTGGTTAAAATTTCTATGGATTCATTTATTATTGCTTGATGAAAGGAGGATGTTGGTTTAATTATTTTAGCTTTATCAAAATCTATTTTAATCGACTGCTCTTGTTTTAATCTGGAAAGTGCCGTTTTACTTCTATTGTATTTGATATCTGAAATATGCTCTTTTAAACGAATTTCTTAAAGTCATACCAATGTAGTCGTTAACTTTATAACCTTTCATCCTATTTTCTATTATTTCTATAGTAACTGGGTTGTATGGAACTTCTTTTTTCAAAGCATTAACCTGTTTATGTGATAAAATTAAGTTGTTTAGTTTTCTCCTTATGGTGACTCCTCTTTTTTTCTTTTTGTATATCACGATATACCTGCAATGTCCTGAGAAACATATCAAAATCCCCCTTCTGAAGATTAAAAGTCAGTTCATGGTAAAAGCGATATAAGTCTCTTGAAATGAAATCAATTAACTTAATTTTAGTCAAATAAACTTATCCAAACATGCTAACTCATATTTTAGCTTAAGCTGCGGAAAGACATTACCACTAAAATGATATTTAGTATGTAAAAGTTTATACCCCAATTTAGGGATGTTGCAAGATACCGAATCATTGCATGTTTTATCTTTTCTGTTTAAAATTTCTATGGATTCATTTATTATTGCTTGATGAAAGGAGAATGTGGGTTTAATTATTTTAGCTTTATCAAAATCTATTTTAATCGACTGCTCTTGTTTTAATCTGGAAAGTGCCGTTTTACTTTATCTGCAATATGCTCTTTTAAACGAATTTTAAATTTTCTTAAAGTTATACCAATGTAGTCTTTAACTTTATAATATATCATCCTATTTTCTATTATTTCTATAGTAACTGTAAAAGTTTATACCACAATTTAGGGATGTTGTAAGATACCGAATCATTGCATGTCTTATCTTTTCTGGTTAAAATTTCTATGGATTCATTTATTATTGCTTGATGAAAGGAGGATGTAGGTTTAACCCCTTCAGGGGAAAAGTACTCTTGTTGCTAAAATATTGAAATGATTGATTGACACCAAGGATTCACGAACGAATTTATTTTAAAATAAGTAAAAGCTTTTCCTCATGCACCTTATAAATTCAAAATTTGATTCCAAAATACTGGTGTCATTGTGGCATTTTGGAATTAAAATTAAGTGGTATATATAATATACCGGTGCCCTTCAAAGGGTTAATTATTTTAGCTTTATCAAAATCTATTTTAATCGACTGCTCTTGTCTTAATCTGGAAAGTGCCGTTTTACTTCTATTGTATTTGATATCTGCAATATGCTCTTTTAAACGATTTTTAAATTTTCTTAAAGTCATACAAATGTAGTCTTTAACTTTATAACATTTCATCCTATTTTCTATTATTTCTATAGTAGATTGTTAAAGATTGAATAAGATTAGCACATCCCTCCCAATGTTTCCCACCCCTAGTGACCTGTTTGTAATGGTTTGACCATTCTTCAGCAAAAAACGATGTTTTTACTAGTTTTAGACTATTTGTTTTGTGTATGTTTGCGTGTTAGTTTTATAACCCTGATGACGAGCTAAAGTTTCTCGAAAGCGCTATTATCATTGTGCAATACAGTTATGTATGTTTGAAAAACACCTTAAGTAAAGTTTTATTAAATGATGCATATGTGTTTTGTCACATTTGTGTTGTTTTAAATAATAATTATAGTACAAAGGTGAATATTGATTTAAATAAGTGTTGTTTTTTCATAGCTCAAGTTTATTTTAATAATCTTTGTATTAGAATTCTATTACAAATGTATTATAAATAGAACCCAAATACTGTTGTTTGGAAATAATGGTATTAAAAAACGGAACAGAGGTACACCAGAGTACACAAGACAGTTTACATACAAATTGTCTAATTTTACCGGGGAGATAGTCACCTCTATCTCGTAATATTCACCTTATTTATAACAGAAATTCTAAGTTTAAATAATGCGACAATTACTCTTTGAAAATAGTAGTTCCCCCTATTTAGGGTAGGTGCCTCTGTGATAATCAGGCTCTCGATGCATTCATGAAAACATCTAGTACAACCTACATATATATTTTGGCAAGTAATGCAAGAATTGATATATTATTCATCGGGTTGATACGATAATTTATACTTTTTCAAAAACTTCTAAAATGACCAAGCTGTAAACAAACTATTTTTAAATACGAACATAAAAGTTTAGCTGGTAATATCCAACCCTAATTAAATTATCAATGGCCTCCGATTTACAAATTCTTTTCTTGACACTTGCGATTCATTAACAAAATAGATTTCTGCCTTATTTGCGAAATCGTTAAACTGATTATCCAGCTATTACTGGAGAACTTTTAAATGAGTTTCGTACAAAATTCTTTCAACAGTTAAATACGAAATGTTTTTTTTTTTTTTTTCCACGAAAAATGTTATTTATACATAAAAAAAATAAAAGGCGAAAATAATGCACATATATTTTAAATATATACAATTTTGATATCGTAGCAAACAAAATTTCAATCGTACCGCGTAGTGTTTCTGATAAATATCAGGAGTTATAAGGAGTTGTCCTAATTTTCCTAAAATTTAAAGAAATATTCCCTTCTCACTTTCTGATAACAAAAACAAATTTAATTTTTTTTTTTTTTTTTTTTTTTTTTTTTTTTACGGAAATCAGCCCATGCTTTCCAACAAGAAATTATTAAAACTAGTCGATTGTGTCAATACCAAAACATTCTTCTATCTCATACGTATTAATACTTCAAAGCTCACTATCACAGCGCCAGAAAAATCAATATCTTTCGTCATTCTATTGTACAGTGACCTCCCACTTATACGCGATACTCGGTAATTATTTCTCGAGACCAGTTTCTTTTTAAAGTAATTTTCTCCTTATTTAATCGCAGAATTTATAAATCGAATTTTACTGTTTCAAAATAATGATACTAAAAAGTAATTACTGAACATCGCGTATCTGAACATCGCGCAGAGGTCACTGTACGTCAGATATAATTGCGAATCACTGGGTTACCTGGTTCCGAAGCATTCTTCCCTGCGCGAGCAGTCGATGTATAGCATAACTACAAAAAGCGATAAAGTCGTACAAAAATCGCTATTACACGAAAAATAGTACAAAAATCGCTAGCTTGTTTAATCATGTCAAATTTGGCTTCATTCTCGTAATTAGATCGAGTTATAGAACACGCTGAGTACTGTTAGTCTAATTATGACCGCCTTGTGTTCTGTAGTGCGATATAATTACGAGAGTGGAGTCAAATTTTGTAAAATGATTAAACAAGCTAGGGGACAAAGGATTCCGTGACAAAAGCAAAACCAGTACCACATATCCACTAGCAGTGATTTTTGGGAGTATTTTTATCGCGAATCCTTCGTCTCACTTCTTGTTTAATCATCCTACAAAGTTTGGCTTCATTCTAGCAATTATATCGCGCTACAGAGGATGCTGAGTAATGTCAATTTAATTATGGCCACCATGTACATATACATGTGTAATGTAAACTCGAATACAGAAACTCTTTTTTCTTTTCTTTTTTTCAATTATGCAAAACACAAGATGAATGTAAATAGGTGAGACGTACTGTTTAACCCTTAAATGCATAGTGTATCCAATTGGCAACACTTTTTATTTAACTTTTAATAAATAAATCAAGTTATTCTCAACCCCTATATTTATATAGAAATGTTAATCCTGTAAATATAATATAAATATCTACTAAATAAACTTAAAAATCTATATTAAAATTTTTGGTGTCTATTTCTTAATATAAGTATAAAAAACACAATTCTAGAAGAAATATTCATGCACTGTAGGGTTAAAAGACGAAAATTAGCACTCGCAAAAGTGTTGAAATATCGAAAGTAAATTTTAATTTCGGGTAACGTCAATATTGCTATAGAAAATACTCTTATTTGGCTAAGTTCGATTAATAGTGCCATTAAATGTGAAAATAAAGCTTATCAAACTAAATTTGAAAACACTCATGTTTCACCGTTTCAAGAATAAGATTCATGACTGTTAAGTGAGATTCTAAAAAGCAATCGTACCGGAATAATATAAATTTCTTATTACAAAAAAAAAAAAAAAAAAAAAAAAAAAAAAAACTGTGTTCGAGGCAGTTTTAATAGGTAGTCGAAATCCCAAACCAATTAATTATGTAATAAGTTGTTTATTGTTCATTAGCTCGAACACATTATCTAATTAATTTCAATTAATCATTCTTTTATTAAATTATTCTTTACATTATTACAATTTTTTCGTAACGTATGCATTTTCTCTAATGAAGTTAATTATTTTGATACGAATTTGTGTAAAACGTTTTCACGATGAAATCACAAAATAAAACAAATAAATAAAATGAACCTTATTTACTTAGAAGATTTTTTTTTTTAGTTTTTAATTAAATTAATTTAATAGAAACTTTTTCAACTGTCAGAAGAATCGTAAAAAAACGACAAAAGCGAATAAAGAAATAAGTTACCATTTTCATCTATTGTGACATAATTCATTAATCTTCAGGTCTAAACAGCTATCAATCTTGCGATATTTTCTAAGTCACAGGTAAATATTTTTAATCAGAAATTTTATGTATTAAATTTTATGTAATAAATAAAATTTAGCAGGAAAAATATTCAAAAATAATATAAAGTGGGATGAGAATTTCACCTTGTAGTTAAAACAGATAAAATACTTATTAAAAGTACAAGATATTATAATATACTTTAATCCCAGGATCTTTCGAACACACACGCGTTCATTTTCAAGTGGAAACGTTGACTGACAATAGAAATGTCGCTACCACTTGCTGTTACATAACGGATTTTGAACAAGGGCTAGTTTATTAATCTGTAGGGGTATATGAAAGGCCATGAACAAAAAGTGAGTGAACAAAGGCCATGAAAAATTCACAATGCTCTTTCGATTGTTGGTTTTATAGATTTTTTTCATTATTACACTAATGGCGTGGTTTCATGGTCAGGTACGTTGTAAGATAAACCATCATTACATGCGGAATTTCCTTCATTCAAAATTTCCAATGGTTCTCTGATTTTAGCAGTATAATAGTTCGTTTTAGGCAGTAGCGCAGCAAGGGTGGGTGTTTAGAGTCACTACATACCACTTTTTTCAAAGAGTTTTTTTCGTTTAATTTAATCAAAATAGTTTTACAATTAAATAATATAAAGTTTACTATATTAAAATAGTAGTATTTCGAGCTTTAAAACCCCCATCCTCGCTGCGTCACTGGTTGTAGATACTATCATTTTTGTGTTTTCAAAATCGATTTTTATAATCTGTCGTTGATATAATCTTGATAATGCTGTGGACGGTCGGTTGAATTTGATGTCAGAAATATGGTCTTTCAATCTTTCTTTAAACATAGGAGTGGTCATGACTATGTAGGATAAATCATTTTGCGTTTCTGTACAAAATTGGATAGAATATGTTCCTGCGATGTCGTTATTGGGTATTGGATCGATTTTACAGTGAATTAATTATTTTAATTTTGATGGTGGTTTTCTTAATAGTTAAACCACAGAATTACCAGAGAATTTTTAGTCATAAATTATTTTAAAAATAGTCTTAAATGTGATGCCAAATAAATAAAAGAAGTGTAATTGACGCTCATCGCGAAGGGTTTGAAATATTTTCCGGCATAAAACATCTTTGGCTTGGGTCAGGCTCCCAAAGATAACTGAAATGTTGGCATCTGTGAAAGCATCAATAATTTTTTAGCTTTGTTTTGCGACAGACACCAAGCCTGTATCGGGATTGATTGAATTGTTTTAAATTTTAGCCCCAAGCCTCTCTCTATAAAGAAATAACTAAACACTGACTTTTCGCAAAGTTATTTATCTATATGTTTTAGCGATATTTTAATGTATTGTTTTATTATATTATTGCAGCATATAAAATTATTATAAAATGTATTCATTCGCATCATTATTCATCAATTCAACTCATTCGTATCATCATTCATAAAATGTATTCATCACATCTTTATTATCATTAGCGCATATCAGTGGCGTAGCCAGGGAGGGGGTCCAAACGCTCTTTATACCAGTAATATCGTGAAGTTTTCTGCGGTTTGATTACCACAGGAAGATCTCTCAATAGATAAAGCAAAGAACAGTTTATAAAATTAGTGGTATCCAGAGCATCAGGACCCCCCCCCCCCCTGACTATGCCACTGGCGCATATATGCGCTTCTTTCTTTTTAATTCAGAAATTGCGAATCCTTAGCAGAAATTCCGAAAGAAGTATTTATACTTTATGTAATCACGAAACGTCTGTGATTCAATAAAGCAAAAGTTTCTATTCAGAATATCTGGTATGAATTCGAAATTGCTGAATAAAAAATAGATTTCGGAAATGCGCGCATATATGCGCTAATGATGAAAAAGGGTCAATTATACATTTTAGAAAACTAATGTTCGTATTCACCGTCTACCTCAACCCGGAAAACCTCAGCTGAATACTCAAATGGTATTCATTAATAATTTGATTAGACTTGAGCCACGATCAGTCCAATCAGGTTAATCGCGAATATCATTTGAGCATTCGACCGAGGTTTTCTAGGTTGATGTAAATGCGGAATTTGAGCATAAGAGGAAAGATCGGTGGATCGATCTTTCCTCTACCCACCGATATTTGTATATCTTGCATGTAAGCTCCGATCGTAGTTAAGATTAAAAGCTCTCAGTAAACTATTTCTTGTTATTTTAGCGAATTTCTAGTTAGTTAGCTTTTTATTATTACAAGTTAACATAGTATCATTTTTTAAATATCACAGTGGTTCCCTGACATTTATTTGTTTAATAAAGATTCGTAGAAGTGAGACAAGTTTCTATAGTATGTGTCTGAATCAGCTGTTTAAAAATGAGGTCAGTGAAGTTTCAATGGCATTAGTATTTCTGAATAGTAATATTTGCCTTATTTACTAACCGAAATTTTGAGATACAATAGTTGCTCGAAAACATTGGTATAATAGAGACCAATCAAGCCACAGCTTGGCAACCCTGATTTAAATAATGTTTTCGATAGTTATTACGAAACAAAGAATATTTACAAATTCACGATACGTAATTATAATTATGAATGAAGACTATATAATATCTACGATGATTTCAAGATAAAAATAAATTCAATTTTCAAAGCAGAGGTAACGAGAAACATATTGATAAAAATTACTATTCTTTTTTCGACATTGACAGAAGTATCTCCAACGTGAAAAAAAATGAAACGTGAATGTTATTTTATTACTTTTAAAAACTGGAAAATTCCTCCGTCCTGAGTGGATGGCTGTATATAACACAACTTTTTACTGAAAGGATATTTTACTTTAAGCCCAGGAGGTAGCGTTGTATGTTTTTAGGATGAGTGATTTTATCACATTTTTGTAATCATACTGATCCTATTTCAGCTTACTGTTTGAGCCATGCAAAATTACTAGTTGTGTTACGATTAAGTAATCTTTCCATAAATTTTCTAATTACTTTCTTTTACATTTTTTCTCATAATTTTTTTTTAATATTAAGAAATGTTGTGATCTGAACTAGTAATGTAAAAACTAACTTTCTACTATTTTTATTTTAATCTCTCATGTAATATTCAAGATCTGTATTCTGAAATATGAATTTTCAATAAACATTGAAGAAAACGTGGAGAAAAGTTCCTATGCTTAACGGCTGGATCTTTACTAGAGGGTAATTTCATATCATTTTTCGTATATAAGATAGATTTATTTGTGTATATAAGGAAATTATCACTCAGATGGCGCACCATCACGGTCTGTTGCAATAGCAATATCGCACAATCGGCTCCAATGTGAAATGAATTGCAACCTGATTACTAATGATTCTTCCGAGTCGAGGTAACATTAGTAATCAGGTTGTCATTTATTTCACAATGCAGCGGGTATTGCAATGTTGCTATGGCAACATCCCCTGCTAATGCGCCAGCTGACAGGCCGTTTCATTATCTGCATCATTTTATTTATCATATATATTAAAATCAAAGACTCTAAAATTGGTAATAAAAATTTGAGGCTGCCTTCTGGACTATTTAGAGTAAATAGAAATTTTACTTTTAAAGAAATCAATCCCAAGCATTTTATTAAAATAACTTTCTCTTTCAATAGTTCTTTTCTTTTCATTTTATTGAAAATACCTCTTACATCGACAAAATATGTCATAAAATCAAAATTATTTTTTTTTAAAATTATAAACAACTTAATTTTATCACTTTCTCAGTCAATGCAAGACAGATTCTATATAAATCGCCAAAATATATCATTTTGAAACCTCCTTCGAAATGCATTTACTATTTACTAAGTTTAATTTATGTTACTGTGTGTGTGTGTGTGTGTGTGTGTGTGTGTGTGTGTGTGTGTGTGTGTGATATACCTTACAATTAAATATAGATGTACAGCAATTATATCTTAATGTGCTTATTATAGGTATCATACTCCCAGTTGCAAAAAAATATACAAATCAATAAAAAATATACAAATTATTTTAAGTATGGCATTTGTT
The DNA here is from genome assembly GCA_963931845.1 of Maratus michaelseni. Taxonomy (NCBI): domain Eukaryota; kingdom Metazoa; phylum Arthropoda; class Arachnida; order Araneae; family Salticidae; genus Maratus; species Maratus michaelseni. The sequence continues at coordinate 213,002,011 of OZ007595.1, read as the reverse complement.
TTACAAGTGGTTGTATAGATAGTAAAATATAAAACTCAATTTATACGTCCTCCTTTACCTTTTACTTATATATTTAAAAAATGTTGCCTTGAGTCTAAAAGGACATTAAAAAAAATCACATTCTTTTATAACAGAAACTTATTGAGATATGATACAAATAATATAATAAAATCACTTGTTAACTTTAAATTAAAGTGTAATTATTACTTTAAAGTGATAAAAAAAATAACACAAAACGTTAAAAATACCTTTAATATAGATTACATATGTTTCCTTTGCTTTAACGGCGACATCTTCAAATCAAAATGATAAATAAAATATACAAATATTACGTCATAAGATATAATACGTAGTAACGATAATAACAGAAAAATTTATTAAATCATTGGCACACGATGTTTTACAGATTGAAAAAGCAATAAAAATAAAAATAAATAATAATTTTCACGTTTTCCAGTTTGACCAATTTAAGCACCTGCTTGCATTGGACATGTGATCTCGTGATTTATGTTTGCCATTTTCAAAAACTTTGCGAGAATATTTTATTTATCATTTAGATCTGATGGATGTCGCCGTTAGAGCGAAGGAAACATGTGTAATATAAATTAAAAGGTATTTATAAACGTTTTGTGTTATGTGTTGTAGCAATAATTACACTTTAATTTAGAGATATGATAAATATCCATAAATCCCTAACTGGGTTTGTACGCTTATACCACAAATTTGTAATAGAATTTTTCGACTTATTTAAATGCAGAAGAGTATTACAAATCCTGCAATTAAACGTGGCGTCTACAGTTTCTGCTATTTAAATATTAAATAAAAAATATATATTAAAAACTTGTGGTAAAAGCGTACCTGCCTAAAGATGTTTTAATCTTCATAGATCTATATATTCTTTTTTCCGAGATCTGAGAACGTTGAATGCGGATCAATCATAACGAGGAAATCACGTCTTAGTGTAATAATAAAAAAATCTAAGCAAGCAGCAATCGAAATAGAATAGTGAAATGTGTTTTTTGACAAATATTTGTCCTCGTCTGCCAGTTATTGTGATATAAAATCTTAAAGTTTGCTAATTTATGTATTTAATTTAGGGAAAAAAGGCGTGGGTCTGATTCAGAGTAACCAGATTAATACGAAATACAAAAAAATATTTAGACATAGTAATATAAAAATGAAAAAAGCCTGCAAAAAAATGCTATTGACAAATATGGTACTGAACCAAAAAATTATTGAAGCGTTTAAAATCGTGGCACCAAGAAAATTTCACAAACATAATTCTATTGCAGTTTGCAGTGATCAACCTCCTGCGAAAAACAAAATTGCAAGGGCAGCGCACGTTTCAAATGGAAGGGGCCGAATTTGCACAAACCCAGGCTTGTACCAAGCAAGACCTCCTTATCATAGTATCAGACCTCTCAATCAGCAAGTTGCCTTTGACCGCTATACTTGTCCTGCTACTAGCGCCATCAATCGTCAGTAATAGTATTTACGACACGAAATCACACGAAAATTTTTCACAGCTCCATTTGTTCTATGCATTTGCTTATGAACTAGTAGTTTTCCTACCACTAAAATTTTATAGTAAATTTTATCTTATTAAATTGACAAGATCGTGTGATTACATGACGAAAAAAATTCTATTAAATTTTAGTGGTAAGAAAAAAGCGTAAGAGTTGGCAGCTATGCGGTAGCAGACCAGCTAGATTTTTCTATAGATTTTTCTATTATATTTTTGGATACCAGTTTTTTAGTAGAGACAATTTTGTTTTGTTTGATCGGAGAATTCTGGGATTTAAAAGAACAACATTTTCTCTAAAAATATGCTGGTGTTAAAAAAGCCCGAAACATGGCAACTGTGCGGTAGTATACACCAGGCGGCGATACTTTCCGGAGAAAGTCAATTAATAAGTTGGCAATTACCGCGGACATTTTCTCCCATAGACTTTCTCCGGATTGTCAAGTCTGATCTATGATAAGGGAGTCTTGGTACCAAGCATAGCGGATCATGTCGGATTGTCGGAGTATTGCGGCATAGTAAACTAGAAATGGACAAATGACTGGAGTTTGATGATATTGTTACGTTGAAAACGTAACGACACGACTTCTTCAATCCTATCGACTCCCCCTTCTATCCTATTAAATCAATAAATTAGCGAATTTTAAGACTTCATATCTCGAGAACGGAGGGAAGTTACTAAGGCAAAGATTTATGCGTCAAGAAACACGTTTCATTATGCTCTTTCGATTACTGCTTATTTAGATATTTTTAATTATTACACTAAATGAGTGGTTCCCTGGTAAGGATGATTGTCATCTATATTTTGCAGTGTTTTTCAGATCATTCGATTATTTAAAATCATTCGATTATCAAAATGACTCGACTAATATAACACGTGGTCGTAACCATCCGAAGAACGATTAAGAGCATACAATAGTCAGGAGAAGAAACGCGCAAACTAAAGTTAAGGTTCGGAGAAGGTCATTTTCAAATTTCTCGCTCGCATTTCACTATTTTTAAATGATTTTTTTGCTTAGGATAGCTGAGGTTGATCTCTAACGTTGTTAGTTTTTACTTTTTCGATTATGGTTCCAGTTTTTTTTATATATGGGTACTTTCACTTTCAGAACCGGTTCCAACATGTTCCAAAATTGGAAATGTCCGCTTATAAAAACACACGCAACCAAATTCGAAAAATTAAAAACTAACAACGTTAGAGATCGACCTCAGCTATCCTAAGCAAAAAAAAAAACATTTTAAAATATTAAAATGTGAGCGAGAAATTTGAAAATAACTTTCCCATAGACTTAAGATTTTGTGCGTTTTTTCGCATTACTATACAGGGTTCGTAGGCTTTTACCACAATCTTTTAATAGCATTATTCGCCGTATTTAAATGCAGAAAATTATTTAAAATTCTGCAATTAAACGTCTACAATTTATACTATTTAAATATTATAGAAAAATGCAATTAAAAATTGTGGTAAAAGTGTACGAAGCCTGCTATATTGTCATAAAATATACTATAATTCAGGGGTGTCAAACTAAGGCCTTCCGGTTACTACTAAAATTTTACAGTAAACTTTGCCTTATTTAAACACCGGATTTCTGCGTTTCAAGAAGTCGACTATTTCTTAAAAAAATTAGTGGTATCTGGTAAGTCACAGTGTGACGCTCCTGCTAATAATTAAAGTCAAGGTAAACACAGACATAAATATCGAAGAAATATTTTCTTAGTAGATTTCTGGTGTCATTACATTTTTATTAGCATTATTTGAAGATAACGAATTCCAGATTATTTTGCTTGCTAAGTTATAAAAAGACATAATTCACTGCAATTTCGATGAAGAGCAATAAATCACGAAACATTTAGAATGATAAAGCATGCTGCGAAAATCAATGCAGCAAGCAGTTTTGTTTTAAACATGTGAAAAACCGATTTTAAATTTATTCTCGATTCATTATCCAGTCTGCAGCAAAGGACAAAATGAAGGACAACCACCAGTAACAAAAGTTACAACGTGACAAAACCCACGATATTGACATAATAACCAATGAAATCCTCAAAAGAAGACCAAGATTCAAAATGTGACAATCAGCTCTAGCACAAGCTAGAGGTAACTATCAAGAAAGAAACATAAACCCAATGAATGATAGACAAAAACAACCCACAACAGGGGTGAGCCTATAAAAACGCCAGAGACAGAGACAAATACAACAAGAAGTGAAATCAGCCCATAAAAGAGGCGAAAAACACTACAGCGACAACCCACCATGAACGTGACAAGCCAACAGACATGGCAAATATGTAAATCTATGTACGCTAATGGCGCCTGGTGCATGTAAAATCCGTCGTGGGTGCAAAGCCCTCCAAGTTACCTGTGAATTCACTCTGGGGGTGCCTAGTCAGGTGAGGGTCTCGTCACCTGATCAAGGTTCTAAATTACGAGACCTATTAAATCTGTCAATTCAACAAAGTTAAACAGAAACCTTGAACCGGCGAACAAAGATAACTGTAGCAAACCACAAGAGAGCAAGCACAGCAGCGATGAGAATAAATCTACAATCAGGTGGATCACAGCCATGCTGTGATCAGGTGATTTCCGCCCCGCACCCAGGTACTAACCCGTCAAGCTAGGCATCCATGCCGGGCAGGTAGGGGCCTGGTTAGCGGTATAAAAAAAAGAACAAAATGAAGAACCCCTGTAAGTGCCGGAGTATACTTAAATATCGGGATTTACATACTATATTACTCATATATTTCATAAAGCAAGAGATGTTGCAGAGTAACAAATTATTTGAATGTATATTTCTAATGTTTGATTTTAAAATAGACTATTTGCATGGCTGCCAAACCTTCCGATACTAGAGAATCGCTATTTCCGGATACACATGATTGCTGTAATTATAGACTGAAGCTCAACGAAGGTATAATTATATTCTGAAGCTTCTATTAGGGAATAGTGATAACTAAAAATAGGAAGATTTTTGGCAGCTACGCTATTTTGTGTGAGCAAAACTTTTATGCTATCCCTTATTGAAAATCTCGAATTCATTTCTGATTTGTTTCACAAAATGGTCAACACTGATTCACACTGATCTAGTTCGAGTAGAAAACATTTTATTTGTATTAAGGTCAATTTCAAAACGAAATTATCATCTATTTAGTCAAACATTGAAATTCTTTATTTAAAAAAATATTTTTTGAAATTCGTCTTGTAAAGCTGTAACAATGATTCGAAAAATCTTCAATACCGAAATGTATATCTTCCACGCTTTCCGCATTTTTAGTAACACTATTCCCACACTTATACTTTTGGTTTATTTGATGACATAATTCTGTATTAAATAGATAGAAGATTGCTATTCGGAAATAAAGATACTGTAAAACGAGAAAATTGCCAGGTTTAAATGTTGGCGAAGTAGATTTCTCAAACCTTGATAACATATTATTTATTGATTCTAGTCCATAAATATATGCAAAAGTCAATGAACATTTAAATTTTTATTTCCTGTAACATTTTTGAAATAATATATCAATTCCCTGCATAAATTTCAATTGAAGCTCTGATGTCAGAAATATACATTTCAATTTTTGTGGCGTAACTTTCAACAACATAACTTTATTATCTCATGAATATATTCGAAAATTTAAAGTACATGCTTATCATATTTTCTCTTTAATAATTTAATTAAATTGTCATAGTCGCAATCGTAATTTTTGGAGATGGCTTCTGAAATATCTTTGGTTCGTTTAAAGAAATTTTAGTGAAACATTCCTTTTATATTTTCAACAAGACATTAGTATTAACGACAGGAAATAGATTTAAAATAGTTTGCTATGACTAAATATTCACATTGTGTAAAAGCGTACTTCATTACCCACATATTAAAAGAATTTTAATAGAATTTAATTATTAATTATTAACATTTATTTATATTGGAATTCAGCTGGAATTGCTCAACAAAACTATTTACTTATAAAAGGGTTGAATGTTGAAAATATTTCAAATATTCATTTATGAACCCAAATTATTTCTTTCATTGATTTAAATTACTTCAATCAATGAATAATACTCTCGCATAATTCGAAATTGGAGCACTTGCGGCATGAACAAATATCTGAAATTGCTTGTTGTTCATGCAGTGATCGAAATTTTAAAGTTATTAATTCTTATATTTCCTTTCTTAATTTAATTAAATTGTCATAGACGCAATCATAATTTTGAAGATTCAAATTATAATATCATTGTTTCATAAGTTTATAAAAAAGGTTTATTGTCAGCTTAAAATTATTTTGAATAACCGTTTTGTTATGCTTAAGAAACGACATCACTATAGTCGTAGGACCACATGTTCATTAAAAAAAATTAATAAAAAAGTGTTAAGAAAGTAAAAGAATTATAAAGTTTTGAATACGTGTTTGTAATAATTTTTAACTTTTTTTAAAGAATTTACGAAGAAATGCTACATAAAATTACTCTTTTCGTAACGAAGATTGAAAATTTATAAAATTCAAAGTATCATATCTTTAAATTAAAGTGTAATTATTGCTACACATAACACAAAACGTTTATAAATACTTTTTAATTTATATTACACATGTTTCCTTCGCTCTAACGGCGACATCTTCAGATCTAAATGATAAATAAAATATTCTCGCAAAGTTTTTGAAAATGGTAAACATAAATCACGAGATCACATGTCCAATGCAAGCAGGTGCTTAAATTGGTCAAACTGGAAAACGTGAAAATTATTATTTATTTTTATTTTTATTGCTTTTTCAACCTGTAAAACATCGCGGGCCAATGATTTAATAAATTTTTCTGTTATTATCATTACCACGTATTATATCTTATGACGTAATATTTGTATATTTTATTTATCATTTTGATCTGAAGATGACGCCGTTAAAGCGAAGGAAACATATGTAATCTATATTAAAAGGTATTTTTAACGTTTTGTGTTATTTTTTTATCGCTTTAAGCAATAATTACACTTTAATTTAAAGTTAAGAAGTGATTTTAGTATATTATTTGTATCATATCTCAATAAGTTTCTGTTATAAAAGAATGTGATTTTTTTTAATGTCCTTTTAGACTCAAGGCAACATTTTTTAAATATATAAGTAAAAGGTAAAGGAGGACGTATAAATTGAATTTTATATTTTACGATCTATACAACCACTTGTAAAACAAATGCCATACTTAAAAGAATTTGTATATTTTTTATTTCTTTGCATATTTTTTGCAACTGGATACCTATAATAAGCACATTTAGATATAATTGCTATATATCTATATTGAATTGAAAGGTATATCAATTATACAGTAACATAAATTAAACTTAGTAAATAGTATGGTATTAATGCATATCAAAGGAGGTGTTAAAATGATATATTTTGGCAATTTATATAGAATCTGTCTTGCATTGATTGAGAAAGTTATACGTTGAAGGACTTTGAGTCACATAAGAAAAACGAATAACTCAAAACAACGCAGGTGACTAGTTTTTATCAATTTGGCGATTTTCCTTCATCTCGTGCGTACATATTAGATTGAGTTTAGGTTTATAGCAGTTTGTTGGATGTAGTCATCTAAAGGAATAAGCATGTGTTAGAGGCCTCTGAAACATTTTTTCATTTTTCCTCTCATTTTTTAAAGTAATTCATAATATCTCTTCTAACACAATTAAAAAACTAGTCGGATGTACCAATCCCAAAATTTTTTCTATCTCTCACAGGTTGTGCATACACTAAAATCGAATCACAGCACCAATTTATATCAAGGTCTAACTGAACAGTTTTATAAATTCCGTGCATTAGTTCTTGAGATATGACTGACTATCGCTAAAATCTTGTAAATACCAGCGGTCGGACACTGACGCAGCAGAGAGCCGATTGTCACCACTAAATTTTCCTAATATTCTTCGTGTTTTTAAATGTAAGAAATTATGTCAATAAATAAGCCGAAGAATACTATTAAAATTTAATGGTGACAATCGGCTCACCATTGCGCCAGTGTCCAACTGTTGAAATCCTGAAAAATGCGGCATAGTAGCGCGACCTGTTGGAAGATTTACACCAAAACTTAATCAACAACAATTGATGTCAACGTCTAATTGAATCTGAAGTTTGATGAAAATTCGTTCATTAGTTTTTGAGATATAGTTATCGTAAAAATCATGAAAAAAGTATCATATCAGCACCACCTGTTGGGCTATTTATACCAAAACGTAATCATCATCTATTTATATCAAGGTATAACAGAATCTGAAGTTTGATGAAATTCTGTGCTATAGTTCTTGAGTTACAGCTATCGTGTAAATCAGGAAAAAGGTAGCTTAAAAGCACCACCTTTTGGGATAGCTACACCAAAACGTAATCAGCGTTTATTTACGTCAAGATTTAACTGAATCTGAAGTTTGACTGAAATCAGTGTATTAGTTCTTGAAAGAGCGCTATTGCGGAAATCGCGAAAAATGCAGCATAGCAGCTCTATCTTTTGCGCAATTTACACCAAAAACTAATTAGCACCAATTTAGTTTAGGAACAAACTGAATATAAAGTTTTATTACATTCCATCCGGTAGTTTTTGAGACAGAGCGCCTACAAAAGTTTTGACAAAGACAAACAGAGAGAGAGACAGAGTCACAGACTCATAGATAGACATTTTCTAAAAACAATCAAATCGTGTTCAGGACCTTCTAAAACGTATAAATCCGTCGAAAACCAGAAATCTAAAATTTTCATGAATCCAATATTTTCTTCTTGTAAAGATAGAAAAAAGGGGAAACATGAATCTTGTTCACCATAATATTTACAGATCTGAAGTCTTCCGAACACAATTTCAAAAACTCCTTCTAGGAATATAAACCCACATTGCTTCAAATTGACTCAACTTAATTCATTGTTTATTTTTCTTCGGAGATTTCATGAACATGCAGTAAAAGAATTATATTAATTATAATAATGTTTATTATAATAATGTTAAAAACGGATTGCAATTTTTACCAACTATGACGCCAGGTACAGAAGCGTGCGTAGAATGAGCGATCCAGCGGACAATGTTCATTATCTGACAGGAAATGATCAAAACGTTGATTTATATAAATATACAAACAGGGTAGAACAATGTTAAATCAGCGTTCACATTTTTCGAGGCTGGGTTTCCACTTGCAAATCCTATTTCGGGAAATGTCCTTCTCATCTATGTTCAAAGGCGCTTTAATCGATATCTTGAAAAATAGTTTTCTCCGTAAGTACATTATGTAAAAATAATCTGCAAGCTAATAAAACTGATAAATTTCAAAGCTTTATTAGATTTTGTAAACTTTATTTGTCAAAAAAAAATCACAAATACGCTGATTCTTTTTTAATCATTTTGTGAGTTTTTATATTGCATCATCTCCCGGTATAGATTTTAAACGCCAAATTAATAGAACACGGTTCGTACGACTCAGGAGATTCAGCGGATTATGAATACAAGGTTTTTCATAAAGTAATAGTCTATATATTTAAACTAAGAAATTCTTCATTAAATAGGGTAAAAATTACTTTACGTAAAATCTGGTACTCACATTCCCTGTAGCGTATGCATCCTGTAAAAGTCGCATGTTTTAATTATTTAATTAAAAAAAACTAATAAAAAAAATCGGATACTACCTTTGACATGCAAAAGTATAAACATTTTTCTAACTTCCTACTAACTAGTGCAGTTCCGTGCTCAGTGGTTTTTTTCAGGAAATTTTGCACTGATATACAGGGCGATTATAATTAAAGTCTCACATTCAAAATGCTGTAAAAGAGGAACCACTGGTCAGAATGACTTCAAATTTTAACTGAATATACGGGAAGAAGGGGGAAACGGTATGGCATAAGAAAGATATAGCTAGAAAGAGTATCAATAGATGGCGCTGTAAGCGGCAAAACGAAAATGGATTCGGCTACAAGTGACATTTTAAATTAAAATACGACGACTTTGGCATGAGTTGCACGGTACACTAACCGTATTGTTTACTGTGCATGAGTGTTTCGGTTGTTTGACGGAAAAAATGACTTCCAAATCAGTCCGAAGTTGTGGTGTACTGTTAGTGGAAAGCTCATCCACCACGGCAAGGTCATACCACATTGGAAGGGAAAAATCGGTTTTTAATTGTCCTTGGGCCAAAAAACCGCATATAAAGCACATATTGATTAGGTTTTTAATTTCGCTTGAGTGTCTTTTAATTTACATAGTATGCCGTTTACAGCGTCATATATTGATACACTTTGGAACTTTTTTTCTTAAGGCATACCGTTTCCCCTTTCTTCCCGTATATTCAGTTCAAATTTGAAGTTATTCTGACCAGTGGTTACTTTTTTACATCATTTTGAAAGTGGGACTTTAATTGTAATCACCCTGTATAATTACCAAACATTCGAAAACTTTGCCACATTTTTCTCTTCTAGTTTTTATTTTCGTTACTCATAATGTTCAATAACGCTTCAAAATCGTTTTAAGTCATTAGTCTTGAACTCAAGTTTAAGAATATGTGGTAACATGTCATCTGAATTAAGCATTTCAAAATTTTTTGCGCGTAAAACCGCTCTAGCAAAGTCACCTGGGAAACGCGGCAACTTCGCCAACTTTCTAAAAACCAGTGAAAATCGACAAAATAACGCAGGGAAATTGAATTTTATAATTCAAATAATGTATTTAAATCATTTCAATTAAAAAGAAAAGAAATCGAAGAGTTGTTAGAAAAAATTTCAAACATTCTTCTCAGAAAACGAAAATTTCCCTTTTTTCTATGTAAGGAGGTTCAACAATATACACAAAATCGGCTACGTTGACACGTTGACAGACGCCTCGTGCGGAACAGTAGTAAAATGGAAACTCCCCAACCCACTGTCTTTTGTTCACCTCAAAGTCTTCATGTCCGTAATAATAGGTAATTTTTGCAGCATAATGTTCCACACTTTTTTTCGCGAAGAACTTAAAGATCACAAACATCCCACCCTTCAATTGTATGAAGTTCTTACCATCTTCGGCTAACTAGATGTCTTCAGCCATTCATGATTGTTCATTATCTTGAGGAAAAATGTCCTTCAATAACTCTTCACTAGGTTCTTCAGGTTGCTTGTGTTCTGCATCATGTTCGAGTTCTGCTTCTTCCTCTGGTACTACACATTGCTCGGATTCTGATTCAGATGTGTCATGCAAGGAAAACGCGCAATCCGATTGATTAAAAAATATGAAAGAATCTAGGGAAATGACAAAATTCTAGATTGGCAAAGTTGTCCCACTTTCCCCAAGATTCCTGGTACAACTTTGCCAACTAATATTATCAACCATAAAAATAACATTAGATCAAGTTCCAAAAGTGATTCCGAAAGCTTATTACATACTTTATCAGACAAAATAGGCAGTTTCTACTTACGTTTGTATTAAAAAGGTGAAACGGCACACTTTTTAGACGTCCAAAATCGTCTGTTTCCCACTTATAAAATGTTTTCACTCATAACGGCCTTAAAACAACTAATAAGACAGAAAACGCAAAGGAAATAGTGTCACACAATGTCTTCTTCGTGAAATAAAAACAACAGCGCCTATTTTAATTAGATCTGGAACTTCTCAAGTGCCAAAAAACATATTTTTCAAAAAATGGCCAAGTTATCTCGGTTGACGTAATATTATTTAGAGTTTTCGGAATATATATATGAAAATTCAAGAATAAAACCGGAAAAAATAGGAAGCAAATGCATTATATAATATTAAAATTACATTCTGTCACATCCTGTTGAGGGTTCAATTGGACTTTCGCTCAAGATATGAAGTTGTCTGCAGTGACAGCTTCTAAATATTCAACAGACTACGTCTTTCCATTCTGACTTCTAAGGACGTTGTAGACGAGTGAGTAATACAGGGTGATCAATTTGAAAGAGTAACCATTTGTTTTTGTATTTTCCACATCAATAATATATGTAGCAAGACATACAACAACATTACTTATTTAGTATGTCTATATTTATGGCGCGGGTATCGTTTTTTTCACTTTCTAAATGCGAAAACTCGTTTTTTAAACGTAAATTCGCATGAACATCATTAGTATTTTTTAATCTGATTCTGCGCAAATGATTTGAGTAAATAGTCTGCTTCTTTCAACGTTTTTATTACTTAGATTTTTTTATGGGGGGGGGGGGGTTATCGCAATGATATGGTTTTCCAGACAAGTCCTCCAAACATCGATGAATTAAAACAAATCATAACTGAAGAAATCTCGTCAATAACAGCAACAATGTTGCGAAGTGTGACAAAAAACTTGGTTCGACGTATTCATGTTTGCATTCAAAATGGTGGCGAACATTTTCAACATTTGCTATACGGAATGTTAATGTAAAATCTTTGAATTTATATAATGATTTTCAAGAATAAAATTATTACAGGATTAAGTAACATTGTGCATCTCCTTTTCTGTTTTACCTCACAGATAAAGTTGTAACAGTCCAACAGTGTTGGAAATTGTCTCCCACACTTAAACAAGGTTCAAACAAGTACAGTTTAGTGTTAGAATAGTTGCCACATCCGTCCGATTTAAGGGTAATAAGAAAAACCAACGGGCACTCCTTCAAATTGATCACCCTGTAGATAGTATTGCCAATTTAGACCCTTTTTTATTAAAAAACAAACTATCATCCTACCAGAATTTTTATATAGTAATTTTTGTTTTATCTAATGACAGACATTCTGTGATTAAATAAAATAAAATCTATTTTACAGCAATTCTATCAGGATGGTAGTTTTTTTTTTTTTTTTTTTTTTTTTTTTTGAAAATTTTGCATTACGGCATATAGTATGAAACACTATCCAACTCTATCGTAATATTGTTAAGAAATGTCATTTTTGTTCATACAATGAAATGAGATATCTAAATAAACATTAAACAAATAACCACAACGCAGCAAAAATTAAAAACTGAAATTGCTGTCCATAGTCGGTATTGTGTGCGAATTCTATATCGCGGAACCAACCCTGCATGTGAAATACGCACCTCATAATACTCTAAAAATAAAGATTTTAAATACATATCACAGCTTAAAACTTAAATGTAGCAGTTATGGTTAATAGTCAGTCTTGTATCCAAAATCATTTGAGTGTCTCTGTATATAAACGAAATACTCTACGCACTCAATAAATCTACAGAAAACATGCTCTAGTGCACTTCAGTAATGTATATCAATTTCATTAAAATACACTGTAAAAGATTTTTCCCCGTAGATGTCAATGCAATGGACTATTACTTTTGTGCGTTTCTGTAAACGAACTATAAATGCTACTTTCTTTATATCCTTTATATATGATGTTTCCTGCCACCTCAGTGACGCATATAAATTTTTTTATGTTTGAAACAGTGTAACATCATTAAAATGCACTGAAAATGATTATTCCCCATTGACCGTAATGTAACGGAATATGTTTGAGTGTCCCTGTAAACAAATGATAATGGCTACTTATTCTATACTCTATAAAAAACATGTTGTCGTCTATCTCAGTGACGCATATCGATTTTGTGGTGATTGAAATAGTGCAACGTGATTAAAATGCACTAAAAACAATTTTTCCCCATTGACTTTAATGTACAGAATACTTCTGTTTGCCCATGTAATCTAACAATAAATGCTGCACACTTCATTTTCAATACCAAACATACTATGGTCACCCCCAAAGAACATGAATTACCTATGAACCTACGAATTACATGGCAATCCGACTGAATTTACGCGAGTTGGAGCGCGACCAGACAGACGGACAGACAAACCGAATTCATAAACAATTTTCAACTATGTTGGAAAGTGTTAAAAGTGAGCTAAGTTGGCAACATCAATAAATGACATCAATAAATATAATTCCTTCTTCCGTATAAGTCAAGAAATCTGTTTTTAAATCATTACCTCGGAAATGACTAAAAATTTCAAAATTTCAGGAGCTAATGTAACATTTTCAAATACTCGCGAATAATTCAATGTTCGGTTTAGATCACAATTCTTCAAATTCTCAGAGGAGTAGGATTTAACATATACACAGCCACCAACTGCTGACATTTTTTCTCCCAACCTTTATAAACCTTCGCTTTATTTCATCGCAGTTTTCTGTGATTAAATAAGGCAGAAATTTCTATTCAGAAATAGTGATTTTAAAGAACAGTAACCATTGTGAGCTAACGTATATAAATGTTTTATATTATCTCTAGAGAAAAAGCATTATTAGTTATTGCGTTTACTCGGCAATTTTTGCTCTTTTACTTCATAGAAGTAAAACAAGTTAGCAGATAAGCAGTTTTCTGTCCGCAATACTTTTCTTCTTCGGAGATATGTGCTACGTAATCGAAGGAAACGTTCTGCAAATCTCTTCAACAATATACTGAAGGAAATTCGAAAAGAAATAAAAGATAGAATAAGGATTAAACTTATAGAATAAGATTATTTTAATGAGATAAGAAAAACATATTTGAAAAATTATTTATTATTTATACTTATTTATATATAATAAAATTGAAGTTCCGAGACTACATTTTAAATTTTATATCAGTTTGAAATCTGTAAAAACATTTCTTGTTTGTATGAGCGATTTTTTTGGTGAATATGAACAAATTGTTGACCGACAATGTTGCCAATTTGGAGCATTTTTAATTCAAAATATCTACCAGAAATTTCCAACATAATTTTTAGTTTATCTAATGACTCGCATAACGTAGTTAAGGAGGTATTCAAAAAGTATTTTTCCCGCTCAGCAACTAAAAATTTTTAGGTACATTTTCAGACTCAATTTTGAAACTGAAAACATGAAACTTTGCAGCGTGATTTATGAAGAGATTTATAATGACCCTATGTTTTTATTTTTCGTTCAATTAATTAGAAATTGATTTACGAACATTTACTTTCACAGTATGATAATTTTTTTTGTTGTTGTTTTCAGCGCTATCGCTTCGGGAAATTCGGTTCAAAATGTCCACTTTGACAGCATTTTTTCAAATATATTCAAAGACACGTTGCATTGACAGCATTTTTTCAAATATATTTCTTTATCAAAAAATCGAGACAATATGGACATTATAAAGTTTCTGAATAAGAGAACCTGCCAATTGGATGCATTTTATAGCAAAAATGAATTTAAAAATGTGTCTCAAAATAAGCAGTTTGGATTTGAATACACCCTTAACAACAAAAACTAATTCAAGATTCTTTTAGATGTTTTGAATTAAAGCACTCTGAATTAGTAACGGGTATACCCGACTCCGCTCAAAAAAGTATTAACACGTTGATTGTCATGTGTACCGCCGACGGTTATAATTAATTTTTATTAGAGTGCCGTGTGTACCCCCGGGATCATATGTAAATCTAAATTTTAAAGCCTATTAATTTTGATGACACTACAATAACATACATTACTGTTGTTCAATGGTACCTAGATAAAGCATTTTTTTTTTCTAATCTTATATTTCGGATGAGTTATAGAAAGAATAAAAAACATATTTCGGTTACAACTCAAAATTTTATTTATTCACTTTCACTTTCATCAGTCTTTTTACGTTTTCTCTAAAAAATATTGGATCCATTTTTATTGCTAATTATGGTTATTATTAAAGTAAAAACAATATTGACCGTTATAAATTGAAAAAGAGAAAAATTCTAACAAAATAATAATAAAGAAAATTACTTGCGTGACATCCGGCGGTGCATAAAGCACATTTTTTATAAATTCTACTTACACTTGTAATAAATATCACTAAAGTTATTAGTTTACTGATAAATGTAATAACAGGGTGGCTACAGATCAGGGAAAAACACAGTCGAAAAAAAGGGAATATACCACTATCTTCTTATAAGAATATTCGACTTATTTATCGTTAAATAAACAATACGAATTTTTCTATAAAAAAAATACTGGTGTTGCCCTCTTTTTTTGACTGTGTTTTTCCCTGATCTGTCGCCACCTGGAATAATGCAGTTATGGAACAGTGGGGCAGCAGAGTTAAATTTAAATTGCACTCTTTGTCTTATTTAAGGACAGAGTTTCAGAGATTTTTTAACCCCTTGAAGGGCACCTGTATATATTATATACCACTTAATTTTAATCCCAAAATGCTATAATGACACCAGAATTTTATAACCAAATTTTAAATTTATGAGGTACATGAGGAAAAGCTTTTACTTATTAAAAAAAAAAATTCGTTCGTGAATCCTGGTGTCAATCAATCATTTCAATATTTTAGCTACAAAAGTACTTTGCCCCTGAAGGGGTTAAGTCGAAGAATACTATTGAAATTCAGTGGTAAGAATCGCTCAATTGCTCCATCATTGAATAATGGCATTCTATGAAAGCTTAATTCATATATATGGTGGCACTTAACGTGTTAAGGAGCTACTTCACTCATGCGAAAATACCCTCTCGCTAATGTTAATCCTATGGTAGAGTTCTTTTAAGATGTCTTGTTGTTCACTTTCGAAACCTGTTCCGAGAGTAAAAGTATCCTAATAAAAAAAAATCGCAAACAAAATCGAAAAAGTTAAAAACGGCCTTTGTAGAGATCAACTTCAGCTATCTAATGCAGAAAAAGCATTTGAAAATATTGAAATGCAAAAGAGATATTTTAAAATAACTCTCATAGGATTAACATTAGCAAGCGGGCGTTTTCGCGTGATTGAAATAGGCCCTTAATAAAGTGTTTCCTTTTTTAAAAAAAATATACAGAGCGTCGCAGTAAAGCTTACCAGGGGTGACTGTGTTGCATATGTACACTTTTTCCGAATTATGATATTTGCCTTAGTTTTTCTGTAATTAAAAATGGGCGAAAATATTTGATCAGAAATCATCGTATTAAAATTCCGGAAGAACCCCTCGACTCTGGAATTTCAAAGGTCTGTAATTGGTTAAATACAATAGGGGAGATTAGAGAGGGATGGGACATCAGCAATATTGCTTAAAATATGCTTTATTTTTAATTTATGACTCTTTCACCAGATGGAGTAATAATCATTGCATCATACATGTTGCTGAAAATCTTTTTAGTTGCAAGCACCTATGAGTTTATGAATTAAGAAGACTATTTAACAAACCAAAAGTAACTAACTACTCAGATTTTTAATGTAAATTTTCTGTCTCTTTCTTTGTTGCTAACTTAATTGTTTTTAATGTTTTGTAAACTCAACAATATATATATTTTATGAATAGAACAGTTAACTTAAGACTAAAAACCACATGCTTTTTGTAAAAGCCTATTTGTTTTAAATGTTGTTCTAGGGGTGGGATGGAACACTATGGCTCAGGGAGGAATGGGACTTGTTTGTAGGCGGATCCGACAAAGATTTATTTATTTATTTATTTATTTATTTATTTATTTATTTATTTATTTGCTGTAAGAGTTGGTCCTATAAAAAACTCGTCAATATAAAAGTTGTAGATAGTATTAAGTCGATTTATAATAAATTTAAGCGGATTTTATATCTTCTGATTTGACGAAGTTGTGAATTGTTTTCTTCTTAATCCCCTATCCTCCCACCTTGAGGCCATTTTTAATTATATCAAAAATCTGTCATACATAAATTTTCGGCCCTTTTCCTAGAAGTAATAATAACTTTAAACGGATTAGATATGTATCATAATTAAGAAGTTATGGGGTTTTTTTTTACTGTTTTCACAACCCTCCCCCAATTCCCCGCTCTCTCGGCCAGATTTTGCCCATTAACGAACTTGACCGAGATTTTATGCCCCTTGATTTTATGTATCAGTTTGGAAGAGATTTTTTCAAAATTATGGAAGTTATCATATCCATAAAAAAGTGATATAAATAGATAGATAGGTAGACAGATAAAGTTTTGAACTGGGGAAGGGGGGGGGGGGGTTGTGTTCTAGGTGTCAGGATCGGCGTAGATCTGCAAAAATTTTCAGAAATTCCCACATAGGGGAGAATGTAATAGGTAGTATTTCTTAGGAAAACTACCTAAAAAAATATGTAAAAGTACATTATGATTGTTTCATCATTGATGAACAATCCATAATTGCAAAGCTACATCCACCAAAAATAATTGGTGGCACTAGTCGGGCACAAGCATATTTTTCATTTGATTTGCATTTTACAAAGCATAATATAAGATAAAATAAATGTTGTGATTTAGAATAAACCTTAACAATGCAAATGCCACACTGTTTTTGTTATTTTTTCACCACATTTTTGAAAATTAAATATGAATTGTCATATTTAAAAACAGGATAATTGCACCATAATTTCTATAATTCAAATACAACATTTGCTAAATGGTACATACATTAAAATCGTGAATTTACAATCACAATTAAACATCAACGTTTCATTTCGCTTCTGCGAACGTCATCAGGATGTTACAAACAAGTCGAAAATGTCAAAATGAGCATACACGTCAGAGTTCTGTAGAAAACATGATCGGAGAGTGCACAAACGTCATCATGTTCCCATGGTAACCAAGTGGATCATACCACCGTAGTGAAAAGAGGGGTTGGAAGACAAAATGAGCAGATTGTATTAATGGATTATAACATATTATGCCAGATTTTATGAATGTTATAGGATAAATTATCGTTACATGTATACTGCCCAAGTTTAATAATCGTAAGGGACTCTAAAATTTTATTAACATAAGAATTCTTGCATGGGATTATGATTCTAGCCTCTTCAAAGTCAATTTTGCTACCTTCATTCGAAAAATAAAACCTTGCGAGAGCTGTACTCTGTTTTGATTGTGAAATATCTCTCTTGTGCTCTTTTAATCTTTCTGAAATTTTTCGTTTTGTCTCACCGATATAAACTAACCGTTCGTTATTTGGGAGGGTAATCGGTATTTCATAAACTCCGGCTTTTTGATGATTCTGGATTTTATCAATATTGCTACTAATAATTTGTATAAGATATGGAGGGGGGATAGCTACTAATTTTATACTGAATGTCTGAAGCACTTGTTTTAATTTTTCATATATTATCGGAACATAATGCATACTTCTGTAATTGATCTTTAAACTATAAACAAACCTTTGACCTGAAGGAGGGGGGGTATTATACTGTCGAATAATCTTGTCAATCTTGATCTCTCGCAAGGTTTTATTTTTCGAATGAAGGTAGCAAAATTGACTTTGAAGAGGCTAGAATCATAATCCCATGCAAGAATTCTTATGTTAATAAAATTTTAGAGTCCCTTACGATTATTAAGCTTGGGCAGTATACATGTAACGATAATTTATCCTATAACATTCATAAAATCTGGCATAATATGTTATAATCCATTAATACAATCTGCTCATTTTGTCTTCCAACCCCTCTTTTCACTACGGTGGTATGATCCACTTGGTTACCATGGGGACTTTATGACGTTTGCGCACTCTCCGATCATGTTTTCTCCAGAACTCTGACGTGTATGCTCACTTTGACATTTTCGACTTGTTTGTAACATACTGATGACGTTCGCAGAAGCGAAATGAAACGTTGATGTTTAATTGTGATTGTAAATTCACGATTTTAATGTATGTACCATTTAGCAAATGTTATATTTGAATTATGAATTTTCATTTTAAAAACATGTCCACAATACTTCCTTCATATGAGGGAGGGATGGGGCATATTTCTTGTTAATTTAATTGATTTATTATCCTAAAATTTTAATTATTATCATCAAATTTATATTTTTTAAGTATGTTAAATTACTTCAAGATGCTATTCTGAAAATTTCGATTTTGTACTAGCGAAACATACTTTGTAAATAACATTTTTCTTAAAATTGTCCCATTCCTCCCTAATCTTCCCTGTAGGAGGTTATACAGTTTTAACCCATTCTCTGCCAACCACGAGTATACGCGTGGTTTTTCAATCTAAAATTAAGAATTCGCACCGGAAATTCCGAAAGAACTTTTATTTCATGTAATCATATAATGTCAGTAATTAAATAAAGTAAATATTGCTATTAGTATTTTCTGGTATGAATTAGAACTTTCTAAATAAAATAAAGTTCTGGTAATTTTAACCCGGCAGTGAACGTGGTAATGTTTATTATTTCTATTATTATTATGATTTAGTTCCTATATTACTGTACACTGCAATGCGCATTGAGCTCTGAAACAGGACCTGATTACCACGGTGGAAAACTTACACCAATAATTTAGTACAGAATATTTCGCTCTATTTAAACGCATTTTTTCTTTTACATAAACCAAATAGTTTCTATTTTAATATGCTGGAGGAAGTTTGCCCCTGTGTTAATCATGTTCTGCACTAGATGAAGAATTCCTTGACAATTTGTATACCCAAGACTTTTAAAACTATTATACTAATAGTAAAGTGTGACAAAATACCAGTACCTTTAACAAGTCTTGGTAAACAAAAAACTTAGGCAATGTCGAAATGCTCGGATTCAAAAGGGTGTGAGAAAGTTTTGAAAATTATAAAAAGCATCTGCTTATGTAACTGCAAGTGCTCATTAGATATCAACACCTTCATTAGTTCCAAGCAGCTAATATATGGGCCTGAGCTTGCCTCTGGCGATATCTTTTCAAGAATTATGAAGCAAAAATTGACGCAGCCTGCAGGCTGTATTAGCATAGTTGCCAACCTCTCAATTTTTTTAAATACCAGTAAAATCTTACAAAAATTTACGGTTTATTAAATTGCAGAAATTGCATGATTTAATAAAAGAAATATTTTTACATAAAAATATTTGTATGGAAAAAATTGGGAGGTTAGCAACTATGCATTAGAAACTGTGTAATTAGAGGTTTAAAGTCGAACTATTATACTAAATTTGATACACTACATGACATATCACTGAGCGAGCCATTTCTTTGCTTCAAAATATTTTTGTGGTTCATTCTCTGAAAAGTGGCAAGTTTTATTATATACAGGGTATAACTGAAATGCTTCAACAAACTTTGAGGGATGATAGTACTCATGAAGATGAACAAAAAATGCAATAGAACACGGGGTCGCAAATGACATTTAACCCTTTCAGGGACAGTGGTATCGTAGGTACCAACCTCTCATTAATATTCCGTAATACGTGGGTTAATTTGACCCAGGTTTAACACGTTTCGCACCGGAATCTTTTTTAAGAAATGAAATTAAATAAATTCCACGTAATAACCTGAAATTGAATAAATAAAAATTCATCCAATAATTTTTCTGGTTTGAAGCGTTGTTAAACTGGGTCAAATTAACCCGCATATTACGGAATATTAATGAGAGGTTGGCACCTATGGTGGTATGTCTAAAAAACACTTAATTTTAATTCCAAAACGCCACAATGGCACCAGAATTTTGCTAAAATCTTTTCCATTTAATATTTATGTGAAATATAGCCTTTTTCTTACTTACAAACAATTTTTTTTGTAAATTCCGGTGCCAGTCCATTTTCAGACGCATTTTCTCTATTTTTATCCTTTAAGCCTTTTAGGGGCAAACTACTTTTAGTACTAAAATGTTGAAATAAATGACTGGCACCGGAATTTATAAAAAAAATTGTTTGTAAATAAGAAAAAGGCTATATTTCACATACTTATTAAATGGAAAAGATTTTAGCAGAATTCTGGTGCCATTATGGCGTTTTGGAATTAAAATTAAGCGCTTTCATAAACATACCACTGCCCCTGAAGGGGTTAAACGTCATTTGCGACCCCATGTTCCATTGCATTTTTTGTTCGTCTTCATGAGTACTATCATCCCTCAAAGTTTGTTGAAGCATTTCAGTTACACCCTGTATATATATAGGGTGGTTATAAATATAAGTATCTCTATTTGTAGCTGTCAGTAGCTCGAAGGAATAACCCAAATGAAACCAAAATCGGTACACTTACTATTCGAGAAGGAGGAAGACGATTGGAACAATTAAAAAAAAGTAATTGCAATAATTACTGTCAGATGGCGCTACTGGGTGTGAAATGTAATGTGTAATACAAGATTAAAGAATTAAGGCTTTAAATCGGATGACACACCTAATTTATTGGAAAATGTCACATTGAATATGGTTACGCTTTCCCATGGCGGTTCCAATTATGTTCAGGTTCTACATGGCCATTGTGCTGGAGGATACAATCCAGGTGGTGCGACGTGCTCAGTAGCATGTAACGCATCAGGAGTGATGTTTCGCACATGTCGTGATATGCGGTAAAGTTATTGAGGTTGCGACACCTCCACGGTACACAATATTACACATTACACTTCACACTCAAAAGCGCCATCTGTAGGCGATTATTGCAATTTTTTTGTTGTTGTTGTTGTTCCATTCTACTTCCCCTTTCAAAAATAGTAAGTGTGCCGATTTTGGTTTCATTCCGGTTATTCCTCCGAGCTACAGACAGCTCCAAATAGAGATACTTATATTATAACTACCCGGTATATATATATATATATAAATAAGAGAGAGAGAGTAAATGAAATTTCCCTAAAATAGATTAATCTTACTTACTGTAATTGAAAATCTTATGAGTTTTTAAATATGTTTTTTATTACATTAGATTAGTCTTATTTTACAGATTGTATTTAGTCATCCGGAAAGTTTTGTGGTATCCTTCTGTTGAGAGAATGTTGAAATGATTTATTCTCACCAAAATTTACAAACAAATTTATTTCAAAATAATTAAAAGCAGTTTCTTTACGTATATTGTAAAAGCAAAGTTTTTAATTCCTGTGACATTTATGGATTAAAAATAAATAAATAAATAAAATAAAATAAATAAATAAACGCAGAACTTTCCGGATGACTTAATATAATAAGTGGATTACAGATCATTTCCTCATTGATTAAATGTATTCGGAAATGATTGTGAGGGAATGATGAAATATTTGTAAAAATCGCTTCTTACAAAAATTACGCTTTGATATATTTTAAATTGCCAAATATCCTTTGAAACACATTTCCAATAATATATCAACCGAAAAGGAAATTTTATTTTATTTTATTAAATTTATAATAGATGAGGGAGTGATAGATCATAAAAGTACTTACTTTGATCTAATAATTTATGTGCTATCTATTGAGGTATGTTGTTGAGCAAAAAACAAGACGGTTTTATTACTTTACTCTTATACAAACTATTCTAGACCTTTACAATGTATGTTCTGCCATTTACTGAGTAAATAAGGACAAGTTTATGTCGTAATGTGAGTCATCGGAATGATATCAATTACTAGAGACAATAAAAAGTGTCCCGATTACTTTCATTGCATAAACTATTAATATAATTAAGTGTCTAAATATTTATTTAAGTATCTCTAATGGATTTTATATTTAAAAAAAAAAAAAAAAAAACGTTATAAACATGCACGCCATAATGGCAGAGAAACCATCTTCTTTCCTACATGTGTGAACAGGGACATAGTGAGGGAATGATATTTGCACTTAAAAAAACATTTTAATATTATATTTAAATTTCAATAAGCAAACAATCACAGTTTATACGTATAACTGAATAATATTGATAGGTTAAATCACTTTTTCTTTTTCAATTTTAAAAATACGTCCACAAGATGTCTGGGACACAAAAATGCCACTTTTTAAGAGATACTCTTGTATTCTATTGTAATCTTATATACAGATACTTATATTATCTATAGAAAAAAGATAATTTTAGGTATTGTTTTACTCAGGTGTATGTTTTTTATAGCTCCCTAGAGGATCCAACTTCAAGGATGAGATTTCTCCGCTTTTTTACATACCAGTATAATCTTAGAGAAAGTGTTGTTCTGTTAAATTGCCGAACAGTTGATGTCGGTTAACCCTTTCAGGGGCAAAGTACTTTCAGTACTAAAATGTTGAAATAAATGACTGGCACCGGAATTTACAAAAATATTTATTTGCAAATAAGAAAAAGGCTTTATTTCTCATACCTATTAAATGAAAAAGATTTTAGCAAAATTCTGGTGCCAATGTGGCGTTTGGTAATTAAAATTAAGAGGTTTCATAAACATACCACTGCCCCTGAAAGGGTTAAGGGGCTTCCGAGTTGCAGACAACTTTACGCCCAGTCTCTACACTCTAAAAAAACCTGTTGTTTTAACAGATATTCTACAGTACTTTTAACAGAATATCTCCATTTTATGTAAAGTAGAGATTTTCTCTGTTACTCAGGAAAGATATCGTATTCGCCCTCTGGCGGACAGTTTTATAGTCACATGGTTCTTCATTTTCAACGTGTATTATAAAAAAAGTTGTTTGTGTACGATCTTCGTATTCGTATCTCTACTCTAGGCTAGACTAGTCAAGTCACTATTATAGTGTGTACCACAGAATAGGATGTACGTTTACCTCGTGTTCGCCGCCAAAACTGGATACACGGAAAAGCAGAGTAATGTGGATATTGCAGTAAGTCTGTTCAGTGAACGTTCGTTAATTTTGTTTTGTTACACCCACCTTAATCTTTAATAAGTTCATTATTTTTTAATACCTTTTATTTCGTAAAGTTTAATATCTTTAAATAATTAAATTTGCGTTGATATTTTCGTTGTATAAAATGATAGTTGTCGTGAAATTAGGGAAATATGTTTCTGCATCTTTATTATTTAAGCTTTTATGAAACGTTCAATATTTTTATATTTTTAGTTCTTTTTAATTAGTGCGAGCACTTTAAACGTATTTTTATTATAATAATTACAGAATGACATTTGATTATTTTTTGTTGACATTCTTATCTATTCGCTTCTCCGCAATTTTAAAATACTCATATACTTAAAAATCGCCAAAAATTTCGATTGTTTAATAATAATAATTTATAATGTTTGTACTTTAACTTAATCAAAGTTACTAATTCATTTATTTTTCGAATTATTTAAACCATTTTTTTTTTCACGTATCCTAGTACTTTGATCTGTATAATATTTCATTTAATACCATTCAACTACAGAAAATTTTGTATGCGCAATCTTAATTTGTTAAATTTTTACTGTACAAGTTGCTTGAATTTTAAAATATCATTAAATTTGTTCAATATATTTTATTTCTATGAACTTACAAATAAGATAATTTTGATTAAATCAATCTATTTAAATATTTGACATTTTAAACGCACATAATAATATACATGAGAGATTTTGAAAATGTATATTTATATTTTAAAAAGAAAGATTTAGAAAGAAAAATGTAAATAATGTTACTTGATTTAAATAAGAATGAAATTATGGAGCATCAAGTTAGAAATAATGTAAGATGCAAATGATTCGTAAAAATAAATTGTCCTTCTGTTTAAATGAAAATATATTTGGAGAAATTAATAAAAATTAAAAATAAGAAAATATGCAACTTGTAGATCATATAAAAATATCTTTTAATATTGCTACGGAAATGTATTTTTCTAATTTTGTACAGGAAATATATAAACCAGTGATCGATGAAGGTTTTTTTTTTTCTTGGGTCAAATTTTGTGAAGTAAAGGTTATTTTGTGAAATTTATTATATTTTTGTGTAAAATAACATTTTGTAACGAAAGTTGAAATCCACAGTTACTCAAATTCGAACCAAGCATTTATTAACAAAAACTTTTTAAAATCCTTTTGCTCAAGTTTTCCTCTCTGATGAACTTGTTTGTTTATAAATTACACATTTTAAAAGTCACAAAATAATTAATAAATAGTAAGATTTTAAGGAATAGAATTTTGTGAAGGGGGACCATTTTATCAAATTCATTTTTGTGATTTATTATTTTATTAAATATATTTTTGTGAAGGGGCCTATTTTATTAAATATATTTTCGTGAAGGGAGCTATTTTATTAAATAGATTTTTGCGAAGGGACCCTAAATAGACCCCAAATTTTGCGTGGATCGACCCTTGTAAACTCTAATTTTTGTTTATATATTTCTTTAAAAAAGATTAATCTTTACGAAATAAAATTATGCAGAAATATTTAACTTGCTTAAGATTGTGGTGGATTTAATAAAATTTTAATTGAGCTTACATACTTATGACAGACTTACATTTTAAAGAACAACAAAAAAAAAAAAGAAAAATCACAATTATTTCATGGTTTTATACATGGGTACAGAATACATTTTTAACTAAGTAAGTAAAAAAAAGTTTTATTTCGAAAGTATGACAGTAACGTCAATCAAAAATTTCCAGTCCTATAATTAAACAAACTCGCAGAGTGATGAAATATTTTAATTTTTAATGAAAACGAAACAGATTATTTCTTTTAACGTTTAATTTTATTTTCTGTTTACTTCTTAAGAATACGAATGTTTTTGTAATAAACTGTTTGTGTAAATATTAACTTCATATAATAAATATTTAATTAAATGGAATTGTTGAAAACAATAAACTTTAAATTAAAAAAATTATATCCACTGTTTCAGATAATAATCTCTTTTAAAATATTCGTATTCTTCACGCCATTATAAATTGTAAAAAGGAAACAGAAAATACAAAGAATAAAAATTTAAATAAATACATAATTTGATTAGTTTCATTAAAAATTCAAATAACAGGTCTTCCCTGTCTACGGAGAAATTCTATACCAGATAACAGGTTTCCCCTGTCTATACTCCGGAGAAATTCTGTTGCATACAGGGAAAGTCTGTATCAATTTAACAGATTTTCTTTTTACAAACTACAGGAGAAATCTGGTAGCATAGCTGACAGTTTTTTTTCTGTTAAATCTACAGGGTTTTTTTAGAGTGTATGTGAGTAGAGTGTCTTGAATTAAATTGAGCCGTTGGAAAAAGTTAAGATGTAGTATTAACTACAATATAAAAGAACAATTACAATGAAAATGATAGATGTAAAGCAGGGGTGTCAAACTGTGGCCCGCCGGCTACCACTAAAATTTTATAGTAATCATTGTCTTATCTAATCGTCGAATTTCTGCGATTCAAGAAAACAACTATTTCTTTTAAATTTTAGTGGTACCTGGCGGGGCACAGTTTGACACCCCTGATGTAAAGTAAAGAAAAGAGATTATAACAAATTTGGAATAAATAGTAAAGCGAAGGAGATTAAGGATAGAGTCTAAATAATTGGAAGAAAGTGAAATGATATAGCTGTAGTTATTACTAACTACTAGTAAGGAAGTTGAAAAAGTAAAAAATAGGGTTCGGAACATGTTCGTGAAACAGCACATAAATGCCAGGTGGTGAAAAAGCGGGCAAAGCTTAAACAAAACAAAAAAGCACTCAAAAGAACCCTACTCTTTTTTTTTTTTTTTTTTTTGTATAGCTTAGATGCTAAGTTTTAGTTAAGAAATTAGGTATTTATAATGTGGAAAAACTGTTAAATTGCAGAATTGTCCGATTACATGCAAAAAAACATTTTCTGTAAGATTATACTGGTATGTAAAAAAAGTGGAGAAATCTCATCCCTGATGATCCAACCCAGGCTTCCTTATAGAACATAGGGCTGCGTGCTCCTCCGGGTGTTCCGGAATCAATCCGGTCCTTCGGGACGCGGAAGGATGACCTGGAGCCCGGCAGAAGACGCCGTGGCGTCCGGATTCCATTTTCAGGAGTTTGGGACAAAGCGGGGTCTCAGAGGGAGCGGTAACCGACGTAAGTCCACTTCCGGGAGGACTGGGCCGCTGGCTGTTGCCGGTGTGCTCGGACAATCCTAAGTGCAGCCTGGGGATCCTGAACCTCTCTTGTCCGTTCCCAGGGCCCTCGGCGGGGGGCGCCGGAGACAGCTGTTGTTGAGATATGGAGCCATGGGTGGGAGCCACATGGTTAAGGTTCTGGAAAGCTGGTGTTCGTGTCTAGTGAAGGTGAGCTAGCGGACGCGGGCGGTTACGCAGGTCTGGCCGGACCACCGGGACGAAACTATTGCACTACCTGTTTCGATCCCTTCACTTTTAGCTTTTAAACTAACGTTCTCCCGACCCTACGGCTCTGGCGGCCTGGTCCCCCGACAGCGTGATGGGGGTCGGACCCCCTTCCTATTTTTTTAATCTATCTGTGTTTTACTAACCTAGTTTTTAAGATGTGTTTGTCCATTCCCGACTAGAGAGACATGAGATCACTCGTGTGAGTTGTTCTCGATCTCGAATTGGGATAAAGCAAATCATGAGAGGGAGCCCTTGACTAGTCGCTGGGCCCTGGTTGCTCTTGTGAGCTCTCCAGACAAGTTCGGCGTCGAGGATGTCACGGACTGTCGCTCATGAACCGAGCCTGTCCGGCCACTGTCGTACTCATGAAAGGGGTTACGATCGCGCCGATTCAGGCATCATGAAAGTATGAAGGGGACAATGTCCAGTAGTGGATGGGTGCCGCGTTTTTTTAAACACCCGCAGTCGTCTTATAGAACATAGGTGAACTAATATATTTTTAATTAAGAATTTAATAGATTTTTTACATCTGATATATTTTTTAGATTGTCCATTAACCATACCAAAAAGCATTTTTATATGAAAAATATCAATTATCAGGCTTTCTACAGATCAGGGAATTTCCCTGATTTTAGGTTAGATATATACCATTATATACATAGAGAAAAACTAGCCATACGCAATCGCACAACTACATAAGTTGAGTTTTTTTGTGAGAAAATACTGGTATATTGCCTGAAACTGTAGGAACTTTGATTATGTATTCAAATCAAATTTTGAATTTTATTAAAAACGATACTTTCGTATTAGCCACATACCAGAGGTTAATAACCGAAAAATTGCCATTCTCCAGAAATCGCCAGGTTTTTGCTAGATTACAGCACTTTTTTTACATTCTGATTATTTCAGCGTTTAAGCAAGTAGCTCGATTACATATCTGTTAAACTTGTGTTTTATTTATTTATTTATTCATCAAGTGTTAATTTCGTTATGGAATATTAGCCGTAAAATAGCTGAACTATTTATATTGTTTTAAGTGCAAACGGGTTAATCTTCCGTAATAGAGCTGAGATAGATTTATAAAAAATTATACTTCAAAATTCTTTTTAAAGCCGTTAAATAGTAAATTGAGATACAGTTTTCAAACAAATTGCAACTGAAAGTACTTTTTTTTTATTAGATGGTTTAAAAGTTAAAATTATGCGATATTTAGAAGAAATTAAATTTGCGAAAAAAGGGAAATGGCTTACTTAGATCGTTGTCACCGTGATGACGACAACGTTACTCATATTCAGTGGCGGCTCGTGACTCGCTCTTTTAGGGGCACTAAATACATGGCTGAAAATTTTATTCTTTTCTTACCACTATTTCCTAAAGAAATATTTTTGTTCATTTAATGGCAAAATTTCTTATCAACAAATAAAGCAAATATTTTTTTTTTACAAAATAGTGGTAAGAAAATAATAAATTTTGCAATTATGCATTTAGTTCCTCAAATAAAGACAGTCACAAGCTGCCACTGCTCATATTTATGCTTTATAATGTAGACACGAGTGAAACAAGTTACGCTTTTTACTTTGTTGAAACTTTACTCAACCTTTATAGAAAATTTTCACATCAGAATTTTTTAAAACCATTATTAAAACCATTTAACATATTTATTTAACTTAGTTCTCTGTAGATTTTATTTAATTTACTTTCAAACGAAATTTCTGGTTCGAATCGAATGAAATAAATTATAGAAACGGGTCGATTCGACACATTCAGGGTAGAGAGGTTAACAGATAAGCAATTTTTCGTCAGCAAAAGTTCTTTCTTAGAAGGTATATGTTCGATAATTAAACATAGCTTTCTGCAGATACCTTCAGGGAAATTACTTAAGAGAGTTCGGTAAAAAGGAGATAATAGTAACTAAAAAATAAGGACTCATCTTATTTTATATAAATAAGTAAATTTAAGTTAATAAGAAAACGAAGTTTTATCAATTAAAATAAGATTAAAAAAATAAATAAAAATTTACTATGAATTTTCTCAGTTAATATATATACAGGTGGTTATCAAAATAAAGGAAACATCTGTGAATAAAAGTGACATTTAAGAATGCAGTTCTTAAGCATTAAAATATAATTCTAGCTACCTGTTTTTTTTTTAATAAACAGTATATATAATGGTTAGTATGAGAAAGCTTTCGTGAAGTTGTATATGCCTTGGATTTTCGTCAAACGTGTAAAAGGACAAACCTGAAAGAATTTCAAAGAGGCCAAATTGTAGGAGCCCGACTAGCTGGATCAACTGTGACCAAAACATCCCAGTTTTTAGGCGTATCTCGAGGTACGCTGTCTAAAGTCATGACAGCGTACACAAAGCGCAACAAGAAAAGCTTGGCAAAGCAAAATACTGGACATTTACGGCAGAGCAGAAAATCCCAAGCCACTTGTCAGAGATGTTAATGTCAAACGTCGTCTACAGTGATGCCAGAACCACAAAACCTGGTCGATTGATAAATAGAAGATAGAGTATACGTTCAGACGATTCATCTTTCATACTTTTCCGTACAACAGGACGGGTTCACGTTTGGAGAACAGCTTCACAAACATACGATCGCGATTGTCGCCTTCCAACTGTCAAGCATGTAGGTGTATCTGTCATGATATGGGCAGCTGTATCGTGGGTTTCTGCTGGCCCAATCGTAACCCTGAAAGGAAGGATCACTGGGGAGAAGTATAGAGAAGTTTTAGCTGACCAGGTCCATCCTATGATGCAAACTTTGTTTAATGCAGGAGATAGAATTTTCCAGGATGATAATGCTCCCATTGTTGCAGCGTGACTTGTCCAATCATGGTTTGATGAACACGAGGATGAAGTGCAACATCTACCTTAGCCTGCACAATGTAATCGAACCTTTATGGTCTATTTTAGAGCGTTCAATTCGGATTCGATATTCTCCGCCAGCATCTCTTCTGGAACTTTCACAATATCTCCACGAAGAATGGTACAATATTCCTCTAAACACTATTCAGCTCTTATATGAATCGATTTCCAGGCTAATCCAAGCTGCATTACATGCCAAACTCGGTCCTATAAAGGATTCCTGATAAATCTAGGGTGTTTCCATTATTTTGATAACCATCTGTATATAGATTTGGTCAGATTTTGTTGATAGAACTTGTTTGCATGTATATATATATATATATATCTGAGCTTTTCGTTTCTTGTATACGGACTCTTGTTCAAATCTATTGCTGTAAAGAAAATCTTCAAATTAGTATCAGTGTATTTTTAAAAAAAGCAAATCTTAAATATTGGTCTCGACTGTTATCAAATTTATAAATATTAAACAACTTTTTTAGACACTATTTTGTTTTTCTATTGTATTTTTTAGATTACTATTACCGTGGTTCCAACATCGCAGCGTCCTATATTTTTTTATGTTTGCCATAACTATTTTCAAACTATAGTTTTCGTGGTAGATTTCTTTAACATCTGAAATAAGAGTTTACCTATGGGAGGTACAAACTTTAAGGGTTGGTACAGACACTGTAACAAACAATTTTTGTATAGGAAAGCAGGGTCGGAAATCCAATTATATAGTCAAAAATACAGGGTATCTTACACCAATCCGAAGTCGCGTTTTCGTTCATAACTTTAATAGTAGTGAAGATACTTTAACGAAACCCTAACAATATGCTTACAATTCATACAAAGATGGGTGTGTTACAAATTTTGTTAAAATATCTTAAATGCTGTTAAAGTTATGAATGAAAGCGTGACTTCGGATTGGAATGAGACGCCTTGTATATTTAACTATATAAATGGATTTCCGACCCTCGTTTGCTATACAAAAACTGTTTGTTATAGCGTCCTGTACCAACCCTTAAAGTTTGTACCATGAATTCGGGATGACACTGTATAGTAATTGTATGTACATATACTAAAATTTTTAAAGTTTAGTAAAAACTACATGTTTTAATTAAATAATCAACCTGTATCCTAATCTTGTTTATAAATCTATCTATATGCAAAATTTCAGAGGAATTAGTACAACCAATGCTTTCATTTTACGAAATAAAATAAACTTTTTTGGTTAGATGAGGCTGAAGTAGGAGCTCTTGCAAAGACAATATACATTAAAATTCATAAAGATGCAACTAAATGTAAATAGATTGCTTGAAGGTGCGTAAAAACATACATAAAACATTTAAAAGCAGTATGGGGTCTATTTAATCTCAGATCTGCTTCATGTTCTTTTATTCTGTCCCGAAATTTCCTCAGTGTCGTACCTGAGAGATCTGAGATTAAATAGACCCCACACTGCGTTAGCAAGATTAGCACAAACTGAACCTATAAAAGTAGATTTCAATGGATCCAAAATTATATTCCGTACAAGTAATCACCGGGAAGCTATCATAAGGGAGTCTCTGGAAATAATATCTAAAAAAGAAATAGTCTGTAACGATGTATTATCATATGATATCTACGCAGTCTGGAATGAATTAATACATGATTGATTAACCTGTACATATTTTTGAAATATTGAATGAACTTTCCCATCCCAGCTTATATTCCACACCCTTGAAGTAAAATGGTTTTTCCGGGCAAGCTAGAAAAACGCGAAGAGACAATAACTCAACTTAACTATTAGTTTTTCACTGATGATGACCGAGTAGTTCAGTTGAAAACGTTTTGAATTTTTAAAAGGACTTTAATGTGCTTTTAAATGTTTTATGTATGTTTTTACGCACCTTCAAGCAATATATTTACATTTAGTTGTATCTTTATGAATTTTAATTATTAACCCTTACAGGACCATAAGATGTCCACGACTAAATATGCCAATACAACACAATATTTTAGCTATTGTGGGTGTAAAGTAAGAGAATATCACCATGTCTCTGTGATACGCTTTAACCCTTTAACAGACATTGCTTTCCCTATGAAACCACAAAATTTTAATTACGAAATTCAACAGTGACAGCAGAATTTTAATAGAAATGTTTTCCATTTATTATGAATGTGAAATATCGTTTTTTTCTTATATACAAATAAATTTGTTCATAATTTCCGGTATCAATCATTTATTTCAACATTTTTGTAGAAGGGAAAAATATTTCCCTTGAGCGTGAAAGGGTTAAACAAGGTGAATTTGCACTGAAATTTTAACTTTTTATTGAATTAATATACAATTTATGTTATGCCGCCACTTTTTCCTTACATTTTCATTGTTATTTATATTGCTTCAAATGTAAACAAGGACGAAAAATCATGCTTCAAGCATAGATTATAAAACACTTTCCAATACATTTAGCACACTGTAACCAAGTTTCACAGTTTAATAAGGGAAAATGTGATGTCAAAGTAAACAATTTATAAAACACGTAACACATTTGAAAACACCATTTTAGCATGTACCATCAATAGTCTAAAAAAATCTGAATTCTTTTGGACACCCCTGTATATGACCTATAGCTTTGTATACATACTACGTAGTATGCTAAAATTTAGTTCAATTAGGAAATGGATAGCACAGCTAAAAATTCTCCTTCAGCAATTTCCGTCAATAAGCGCCAATATACTCCTATCTTTTCCGAAGTCCTTTATATGATTCATAAAAATTTATACGCACCAAATAATATACAAAATAATATTTAAATTTAAAAACGCGCACCACAACAGAAAACGCACTTCCAGAAATTATTGTTCATACACCGTACTGTAACCGAATTCTGTTGTGTGTCCCTGTAAATGAACTATGAATTCTGTGCACACGTTTTTGTACAGTAAGCATCTTTTAGTGTACTTCAGTGATATATATAAATTTAAATATGTTTGAAATAGTCTAAAATCGTTAAAATACACTGCAAATAATTTTTCCCTATAGGCTGTAATGCATTGTTTTGTAATTTATTTGAGTGTCCTTACTAATTATAAACTAATTATAAACGCTACACACTTAATTTTCAATACCAAATATGCCATACAAAACCTGAATAATGTATATTAATTGCTTGCATGGCACTCAGAGTAGGGGAAGGCAGTGCAAAGTGGCCATGGCGGGAAAGTGGTCACCCAATATAATGTCGTCACCAGAGCGCTGGCATTGCGTGATTTGTGGTCAAACTATTTCGTTTGATGGCAGTGAGTAACCAGACAATCGTTGAACAACTTGGTTCCATGTTTCATGGTTTCTAAAGCGGGTTTTTCAGTTTTTTAAGTTTGTGATCTAAGGTAAGTGACTTATATTACATACTATTAACAATAACCTCTTGAACTTGTCTTTATTTATTGAATGTATAAGGAAAGAGCATGTTTTCAGCTTCACGTTGGTGGAGGAGTGGTCGCTTACTGTTCATTAGTTACCACTATAGAACGTATTTTCTGTCATGACCCCTAAACGGGCAAAGTGGTCAGGGTAGTAGCCGTTTGGTTGGATCAAGTGCAATGTTTGTCACCTCTGGGCTCATGAGGCCTGTTCACTTTGCGAAGATGACGTGGAGTTCATTTGCGAAAAATGTAGTGTTTGATTTTGATTTATAACTTTTTATTGGGGTTGTTAAACTCTTATTGGATTTTCATACCATTTTCAATCTTTCATTATGTTTTATACGATTTGTTATGACAATAAAAATGTTCTAATAATTTAAACAGTGTTTTCAATCTTTTTAATATGAATATCCTCACATTTCTAAGTAGTCACTCTAGTTCTATGCAAATTGTCAGTTATGTATATGTATTTGAAGGGGTAACAAAAAAAATCACAAAACCCTAGGGTGACCACTTTGCCTTCCTTCCGCTACATTTACGCGAATTAGAGCGCAGACAGACAAATCGAATTCATAAACACTTTTCAACTTTGTTGGAAAGTGTTAAAAACACAAATCAATACACATGTAGCAAACAGATGTTTTTTGTTGGGTTAGATTTAATATAATCATACTTCAAACTTATTTTAAAAAGTCATATAAAAGTAGTAATTTGAGTAATTTTTAAACTAATTTTATTCAAAAGTACATTTTTTTTGTTTTACTAGGGGGGCTCCGCCCTCCTGCTCGCTACGCTATCCAACCCCCGCTCAATCGCTTCGAGATACCGATTGGTATCGCACAGTAATCCCTATTTTTTAGAAAAAAAAAGCCGGGAAGATTTACCCAGATTTTCATTGGTCCATTTCCAAATCGTTTGGCACATTTCCAAATTGTTACTTTTTTTAATATAGTTCTTTCTCCGTGATAGTGGGATACGAAAGGTATAACAACGAAAAATAAACATTATTTAGAAGCTAATCTATTTGTGATAAATACAAAAGCGACAGCGACAGTCGTTTCTATCAGCGTTATGAAGTTATAGTTAGTTAAAGACATAGTTTTGCCTTATAGCATGTATACTTATATTATCTCCAGAAAAAACATATTTTTAGATGTTATTTAATGGGGCATTTTTATTTTTGGTTTATTTTTATAGAAGTAAAACAAGTCAAAAGATAAGTAGTTTTCCATCCTCAAAATTCCTTTTCTTAGAAAATATATGTTTGATAATTAAACCAGGCTTTTCTTAAATACCCACAGCGAAATTACCTAAAGAAATTCGGGAAGAAAGTAGAATAGTCGATAAAGTTAAACGATAAGGACGCGTAAAACATTTTCGTGAGATAAAAACATGCACATTAAAAAATTGCTATGTCTCTCAGTTTGTTTAAAGAAAAAAAAAAAAAAAAAAAAAAAAAAAAAAAACCTCTGTGCTTTTAGTTTTATGTATATTGATATACCGTTAATATCTACTTCTGTAAGAAATATTTTCGAATTAAATATTTATTTAGTTAAAGAAAAGCGAAAAAAAAGGGAACACTGAATCCTTTGCATTATTATTTTTATTTACATAGTTTATAACTTACTGATATATTCTTAAATGGTTTTATGAAAGAAAATCATTTAATCACACAAAAATTTTCGTAGTAAAATTTAAAAAAAAAAAAAAAAAAAAAAAAAGAAAAGAAAAAAAAAAGAAACATTTAAAACCACATTTCTCCTACGATTCTGAAACTTCTAGAATAATTTTTTTCTGCATCTTTCTTACCAGAAAACCACGCCATTAGTGTACTAATGAAAAAAATTTAAATAAGCAGCAATCGAAAGAGCATTATGAAACGTGCCTTTTGACGCATAAATCATTTGCCTTCGTCTCCTAGTTATCGAGATATAAAGTCTTAAATTTTGATAAATTATTGATTTAATAGGATGGAAGGAGGAGTCGTTACGTTTTCAACGTAACAACATCATCAAACTCCAGTCACTTCTCCATTTCCAGTTTAGTACGCCGCAATACTCCAACATGATTCGCTATGCTTGGTACAAATCTGGGTAAGAGCAATCTCGGCCACTTCCATTTGAAAAGCCCATGCAATTTTGTTTTTCGCAGGAGGTTGATCATTGTAATTATTGCACTAGAATTAAGTTCATGAAATGTTCTTGGTGCCACGATTTTCTACGCTTCAATCATTTTTTGGTTCAGTGCCATATTTTTCAATAGCTTTTTATACATATATATATTTTTTTTTTTGACAGACTTTTTTAATATTTATATTACTATATCTAAATATGTTTTGTATTTCATATTAATCTGATTATTAAAGTTTCTAAATCAAAACCACGCCTTCATTTCCTAAATTAAATAAATAAATTAGCAAACTTTAAAGTTTTATAACTCGATAACCGGGAGAAGAGGGCAAATGATTTATGTGTCAACAAACTTATTTCACTATTCTCTTTCGATTTCTACCTACTTTGATTTTTTCCATTATTACACTAAGGCGTGGTTTCCTGGTTAGAAGTGTGCTCTATTACTGTAACAACCAGTTTTTCGAAAAGTTAATTAGTGTAAGAAAAAAAAGAAACGCGTGACATGTATAAACAAGAACAAAAAATCATACTTTAAACATAGATTATAAAACACTTTCCAACACATTCAAAATACTGTAAAAAAAAATTCCCATTTAATAAGGTGAAATGTGATCACAAAGTAAACAATTTGGAAAACACATAACACATTTGAAAACTGAAATACAGCAATTACTATCAACAGTCGGAACAGTATTCGAATTTGTGTAGCCCTGTATATGATCTATAGATTTGTATAAATAGTACATATTATGCTAAACTTTAGTACAGTTATGAAACGCATAGTGCAATTGAAATATTTCCTTCAGCAATTTCCGTCAATAAACGGAAATACCCTCGAAATTTTGTGTGCAGCCTGTATATGATTTATAGAAATTTTACACACCAAGTAATATGCAAAAAAATTAGTTACTTTTAAAAATGCGTACCTGAACAAAAAATGCACTTCCTCCAATTATTGTCCATTTATAATACTGTAACTGAATTCTTTTCTGTGTCATTGTAAATGAACGATGAATGATATACACATCCTATTTTATAGTAAACACCTTGTAGTGCATCTCAGTGATATGTAGCAATTTCAATTTGTTTGAAATAGACTAACATCATTAAAATACACCACAAACGATTTCCCCTCCTCGTCATAGACCGTAATGTAACGGAATTTTTTGAGTGTCCCTGTAAACGAACTATAAACACTACACATTTCATTCTAAATACTAAACATGCGTACTAAACGCCAAAAACGTATATCAATCTGAGTTTTTTTTTTTTTTTTTTTACAAGGGTTTGAGCATGGAGAAACCGAATTCATAAACAATTTTCAACTTTGTTGGGAAGTGTTAAAATACAATAAGAATGACAATATACTTAACTATTTATACTACTGAAAACGCGATCCATAGTTTTATTAAATGTATCTTAATCCTTCACTGAGTAGTGACGCATGTTATAGATAAGACGGTTGGGCCCGTATTCGGGCTCAGCCGGAGCCCAACACAAGCCGGAGCTCGATTTTTATACGTCTTCGGACTCGGGCTCAGAGTGAAGATTTTATGTATTCGCAAAATTTAAAAAGGAAACAAAACTTGTTATTTAAGAAACAACAACGTACTCTAATTTTTTTTTAAGTACTTTGCAATCCTTTAAATATCAGTTGGAACGGGAATTGAATTGTTTTATAATTGTTAAAAGGAGAAATATTCTGTCTTATTCTGAAGTTTTCCCATGGTCAGTTTTATTTACACAAAGAAGCCGTAGGAATCCCTTGTCGCCAGAAGCGGCTATCTTTTAAAACTTTGAGTACCATTAATAGGTAGATTTCGTAAGAAATACTACCTATTACATTCTTCCCTAAGTTGGAATTTCTGGAAAATTTTTGCATATCTATGCCGATCATGATTCCCAGAACCCAAAACCACCCCCAGTTCAAAACTTTATGTATCTATCTATCTATATCACTTTTTTTTATGGACACGATAACTTCAATAATTCTGCTCAAATCTCTTCCAAACTTATACATAAAATCAAGGGGCATAAAATCTCGGTCAAGTTCGATAATGGGCAAAATAGAACCGGGGGGGGGGGGGGATGGGGGGCTTTTTGTGAAAACAGATAAAGCCCCATAACTTCTTAATTATGATACCTATCGAATCCGTTTAAAGTTATTATTACTTCTAGGAAAAGGGCCGAAAATTTACGTATGACGATTTTTGATACCTTTAAAAATAACCTCCAGGGGGGGGGGGGATAGGGGTTTAATAGAAAAAAAATTCATAACTTTGTAAAATTCACAATATATCAAATCCGCTTAAATTTATTATAAAACCTCTTAATACTATCAACAACTTTTGTAGTTTTTTATAAGACAAACCCTTACAGCAAAAAAAAAAAAAAAATCCTGCCGGCTCCGCCTACAGACGCAGTTAGATTTCGAAGTGGGCGGTCCCAACTGCCGCATCGTGGCAAAAAGGTAATTTCTTCTGCAATTCCCAATGAACAGATGCTCACGGTCTGCGTCTTGGAAATCTACCTGTGCCTGTAGGCCGAGCCATCAGTTTTTTTTTTTTTTTTAACTATACTCTTCCTCTTATTAGACTTTTTTAGAAGAAATCTGTGCATGCTTGAAAATAGAATAAATGAGCACTAACGTAAAGAAACTTTTGAAGGTATTGCACTTTCCTTTATTCCACATTTTTATACTGTGTTATTGCAAACTGGACATGAAAAGCTCGTGGTCTTCACTTTACTTTTCACAAAGATTCCAGTGTTGCTAAAATCTGAAATTCGCAAAGAATGGAACAGCAGCATACCTACCAACCTTTCTCTATTCTCCCGTAAAATGTCGTTTAATTTAATCCACATCAAACACGTTTCGAACCATTTTTGAGGTGCGTTCGTAATTATATAAATACGTAGCACCTATTGTCGTCGCTTGGTCTGTCCGTCTGTCTGTCCGTCCGTCCGCATATAACAACGCAAAAAATA
Organism: Maratus michaelseni; assembly: GCA_963931845.1. Taxonomy (NCBI): domain Eukaryota; kingdom Metazoa; phylum Arthropoda; class Arachnida; order Araneae; family Salticidae; genus Maratus; species Maratus michaelseni. The sequence continues at coordinate 212,963,332 of OZ007595.1, read as the reverse complement.
CCCAACCGAATGGTTTGAAATTTAATATATATTATCCGTGCAGAATTTTGTCGAGACATTTCAAATTTTATAAAAATAGAATCAAAACTTTAGGAGATATTAATAAAAATATTTATTAAGAAATTTGAATTTTTTTACAAAAATCGGTGCTTTTTTGTTATAGGAGTTTCCGAAGTTGAATCGTCAAGCGACCGAGATACTTATTTTATGACAGAAATTAATCTGCAGATGATATAATTCATTTCGCAGAGTTAAAAATTATCCAAATCTGAATATTTATGTAAGTGGCTATAGTACGAACGCACCTCATTTGTCACGTTTGACGTACAATTTCCAAATTGTTTTTCTTATAAACAAAATCAAATAAATTCGACATAGAATCATGACATAATATTTATAATGAAATGTTAAACATACTGTCCTTGTCCGAAACATGTTTAACTTAGGTCAAATACCTGGGTCCAGCAACTGTTCTCCATTTTATGGAAGAATATTTGCAGGTTGGCACATATGCAAATGTACTTTTAAGTGTACAAATATTTGCATTGTATGCAATCTTATAAAAACAGTGACCTCTCACTTATACGCGATGTTCAGTAATTACTTTTCCATACCACTATTTTAAAACAGTAAAATTCGATTTATAAATTCTGCGATTTAATAGCGCGAAAATTACCTTAACAAAAACTGGTGCTGAAAAATAATTTTCGTGTATCGCGTATAAGTGAGAGGTCACTGTGCTTACAAAATTACAAGAAAAAAAGCATTCTCAGATATTGTGGTTACTCCGCAGTTTATACTCCCCTTTTTCACAGACTAAAAGGAAATTTGAACATAAACAATTTTTCATTCATTTAGGAGGTTTATATTCGGTTATTTTAAAAAGGCGTTTTACGAAATTTCGTATAGAAATTACCAAATAAAAATCGGAAGAAAATAACACAGAAAAATAAACAATGTATAAAGATTCAAAAATGTAAAGTAGTCTTATGAAATCAATAAATTTTCTCTAAATCCGTTAAGATAAGTTTACAAAACATCATTAATTATAATTTTTTTTAAATTCTTTAAAGATTATATTAATTGAAATTACAATAAATGGAGTGTTGTTTAGCTGATTAGTTTTCAAATTCCTAATGATTTATTCAATTTCTCTTGTATTATAAATTAATTAGATTTTAGTTTGCCAATACTAATACTTATTCTGAAATTGAGCTGTCATATTAAGGAGATGGTGGATGTTTTATACTGTGTTAGGTTGGGTTACCCGATTTTACTCGAATCACAGCCGACCTACGGTTCGAGTCGAGTCGGAATGACACTAATTTTTTTCGGTGTTGGTTCGGTTGACTTTAAACGTTTCGGATTCGGCTCAGTTTCGTGTTGAATTATGATTGTTTCGGTTCGGGTTTAGCTTACCCGATATTTCATAAGACATGCCTGAATATTTTTTTAATGAAAAAAACTATATTTGTGAATATTAATGAATGTATATGTGTTCATTTTTATACAAAAAAAAAGATGAAATAGATATTATAGATATAATTGTAGACGCTTTTTCCCTAATTGTATTCAAATATGGATTAATTGTTTTCACTTCGAGTTCGGGTTTAAATATTTCGAGTTTGGGTCTGTCTGTTTCAAATTGAAGTGTGACGGGTTCGGGTTGCTGAAATGTTTTGGGTCGGTTTCGGGTTGACATTAAGCAAAATATTCGGGTTTGGGTGAGGTACCACCCGAGACGCGCAAGACTCTAGTTCAGACTAAAATGCTTCCTTTCTGTTTAATACTATATAATGTTATAAATTATGACTTAGCCCTTAACTGCTGTTATCGGTCTCACAGACCACTGCATTTTTCACTTTTCAGAGTTTAACTTGTAACTTTCAGTTTAACTACAGATACTAATGAAATTTTGCTTCGTTTGGATCCTTGGTGCTATCGCTAGAAACTTCTGAAGGGGTGAATTTTGATTAGAATCAGCCTGGACATAAAGTTTACTACAGAAACAGTATCTAATGCGTCAATCGAGCCTTTTATTGATCTTTCGACCTATCAGTCTCAGAGACCGATTCACAGTAGTTATTTAACAATTTTTGTCACATTAGTTAAGAGTTAAATCCAGGGATGAGATTTCACCGCTTCTTCTCATACCAGTATAATTTTACAGAAAATGTTCTTTTATTTAACCGTAACTTACGGCAATCTAAGAGAACAACGTTTTCTCTAAGATTGTACTGGTATTTTCTGTATATATGACAAGCTCTTTCGAATTTTTGCTTTAATATTACCTTTTAAAATCATAAATTGGTAATTATTTCTTATTTGGCATACGGATACCCATTTACATGAAAAATAAAAACATTAAAGTATTTGAGAAATTAAAAAGGTGTTGGAAGAAAATTGTTCTTGAAATTTCAAACTCGTATAAATAAAACTAGTTGAAAACTTCATCGGATTTAACCTCTTGGAGGGCGGTGGGACATTTGTTATACCACTTATATTTAATCAAGGTTTGTACCAATATTTTTGAACAGAATTGTACTTCTATAACTGTTGTAAAAAAAAACAGAAAATTGGATTTACTTATGAAATAAATTTTTCGAAAATTGTGGTGTGAATTTGACAGTGTACAGAAACACAATTATTCACCACTGAATGGATAATGACACACAGACCGCTTTCATAACTACAAAGTTGTACGCTTTTCTAATACCATTAAAACCTTATAGAATTTTTCGTTTTATTTTATTGTAGACTTCGACGATTGAATACGGCAAAATTTTCTAATAAATTTTAGTGGTACGGAAAAAGCGTAAACGTTGGGAGCTATGTTGATTTAAAATGAATTTAGATATTATATCAAAGAAAAAAGTTTAATCAAAAGTGATTTCTGTTGGGATTTTTTTCGATTGCTCGATCGATTGCTTTTCTTTTTTGTTCATCTTCAAAGTTCACCTTTTTCTTAATATCAAAACTTCATACTAATTCATAAATACTATGGGCAGACTTGTCAACCTCAGGCTTTCTAAAAATAAAAAACTATATACTTTGAACTGGAAAATTTATTTAACTAAACGTGCCTTGCATTAAACGCGGTAGTCATCTGCAATCTACTTACTTCATTTCATTCATCAGTCATGCGAAAAAACACGCAAAATTACGTTAATTCTATGGGAAGATTCTTGGCATATTTCTCGCTCACATTTTAATATTTTTAAGTGATGTTTTTGCATAGGATATCTGAGGTCGATCTCTAACATTGTTAACTTTTACTTTTTTGATTTTGGTTCCAGGTTTTTTTCATATAAGTGTGCTTTCACTTTCAGAACCGGTTTCAACCGGTTCCAAAATTGAAAGTGTCCGCTTATAAAAAAACTGTAACCAAAATCAAAAAAGTAAAAACTAACAACGTTAGAGATTGGCCTCAGCTATCTTATGCAAATATATCATTTAAAAATATTAAAATGCGAGCGAGAAATCTGCCAAGAATCTTCCCATAGACTTAACATTAGCTTGAGCGTTTCTTCGCGTAGGCTCTTAAGAGCCTACAGTAGAAAAAGCTAAATTCCTGGAAGATGAATTCCTACAAGATAAATTCCTACAAGATAAATTCCTACAAGATAAATTCCTGCAAGATAAATTCCTGGTTCGAAATACAATTTTTTCATTTTACAAAAGCCGAAGGTTGCATGTACTGCTGTATGGCGTAATTCGCTGTTACTCAGAACAATTAATACTTCATTTTCTAAATGTTTGCATTGTATGTAATATTATAAATGTTTGGTAACTCGGCAGCTTACACACTGTTTTTTATTTGATCCAAACAATTTTGAAAATAAACAATTCTGGGGTTTTTTTTAAGAGAAATTCATTTAGAAATATAAAAAGGCTTTTCTTCAAAATTTCTCAGAGAAATTATCAACTAAATGTCACAAAAAAAGTTAACATATTGAATGAAGAATAACTTTTAAAAATATTCCCATATAAATTTCTATTATGAAATCAATAGAATTATGCTAAATCCGTTATGGAAATTTTACGCAAGACCATTAATTAAAATTTATTCTTTTATTTTATTTAAAATTATTATAACTGGCATCATCGTAATTGAGATTTTTACTTAGATGTGCTGCTTCTTTTCAAAATTCTTAATAATTTATTCAACCTGCCTGTTGTTATAAATCGATTATATTTTAATTTTTCAGCACTAACATTCTTCTTTTTAATTGCTAAAATATGTAAAATAAAAATATTATAAACTGTAAAATAGGTTTTATTAGACTGTTGACATACGTTTCAGCTCAATCTGAGTCATTATCAAAACAAGCAAAAATATTCTATAAATGCATGGTCTATGAAGTTATTTGAAACGCAGTCATTTAATTTTTCACGTACTTTTTTTTAATTACGCACGTTATATTTATTTTTTACTTGGATGTTTATTTCCATGTTTGTAACCATGGAGTAACTCGAGCCACAATTTTGGTAAATTAAATGATGCTGCATCATTACATATTGTATTTTTGCGTGTTACAATCTCTATAATCTATCTACAACCTATATCTCTACTCTATGGCCTCTCTCATACCTGCTAACTTTTACGCTTTTTTCCTACAACTAAAATTTTATAGTAAATTTTACTTTATTAAATCTCCAAAATCACGTGATTCAGTATGCCTTAAAATTCTATTAATTTTTAGTGGTAACAAAAAAGCGTAAAAGTTGGCAACTATGGTTTTCTCTTATAATGAACTGATAGTATAGATTGCTGGGGAAAATTATTTTACTTTCATTGAACTTTATTTGGATGGTTTCTTATTGGTATAAACTTACCAGGGCTGTGGTTTTTCTATTATACTTAATATCAGCTAAATGCTCCTTTTTTCTGTAACTAAATTTCCTGCTTGTCATGCCAATATAGTAATTCTTTGATCCGTCTTCTTTAACACATTAACTGCCAAAACTATGTGGGCAGAGTCTTCGATATTTTTACAGAAATTCGTTTCCCACCAAAAATTCTGAATGATAATATTTGGTAAGTTTAATAGCAAAGTTTTTGTCATTAAATAAAGTATTTTTTAACATATTAAAATAGTGGTGGCTGGGCAATTTTTTTTTTCTCATACACTTTTATTTTGAATGTTGACAACCACGAGTATACTCGTGGTGGGTAGCGAATGGGTTAATATATTATGGGTTATATATTATGGGTTATATATATTAATATACAGGGTGTCCATAATTAAACGACCCTACTTTAAAGTTGTCTACAGACGAAACTATTGGTCAGAAAATTGTGAAATTTTGTGAAGGACATAATGAAGGGATGGGAATTTTTTTGAGCGAAAAAAATTAGTTCAAAATTTCGCCACCAGGGGGCGCTTTTGAATGAATTACACATTTAGCATACATTTATGATTGTTTAAAATTTTTATTACATCATGTTTCACATGATGGCCATCATTTTCATCTACCATCTGGAGTCGTAAGGTAGCATGTTCCACATTTGACCGCAGTGTGTTTTGGGAAATGCCATAATGCGAACATGTGAAAAAAGTTTTGTTGAACATCTTTTATTGTAATAAAATTTGTAAACTATTGCAAATGTATTCTAAATGTGTAATACATTCAAAAGCGCCCCCTAGTGGCGAAATTTCGAACTAATTTTTTTTTCGCTCAAAAAAATTCCCATCCCTTCATTATGTCCTTCACAAAATTTCACAACTTTCTGACCAATAGTTTCGTCTGTAGACAACTTTAAAGTAGGGTCGTTTAATTATGGACACCCTGTATATGGGTTATTTGAAATAATCGTGCCGCAAAAATACCATATATTAAATTTCATTAATAGAATAGTTTTGTTTGTTTTGATAATGGCTCAGATTGACCTGAAACATATCTCAACAGTCGACTAAAACCTATTTTACTGTTTATAATCTTTTTATTTTTCTCCTTTTAGCAATTAAAAAGAAGTATATAATTACAAGGTGTTATGATTTGTTATATTTATATAACTAACATTCTTTCTAAAATTGAGCTATCCTATTAATATCAAAGCTTCATACTAAATAAAAATAAATAAATAAAATAGGCGGCATAATTCAGTATTCAGTAGTGATTTCAGTATTCGTACTGAACATTTAGTACTTTTGCTTAATGTATAATCTTATAATTGCTTATATATCTCTAGAGGAAAGCTATTGCTAGATTTTGTAATTACACGGCAGTTTATACTCTGTATTTTGATGTAATAAAAGTAAATTAGTAGATAAACAATTTTTCGCTCCTCTTTGGAGGTATATGTTCAGTAATTAAACAAGATGTTTAGAAAATTTACAAAGAGAAATTATCAACTAAAATTTGATATCATGGAACACAAAACGAGAAAAGGGAATTAACCCGTGTAATATATAATTTTTAATCAGTAAAATTACTCTAATACGATATGAAATTTTCACGCTGGAAAATTAATCATAAAAGTTATATCATTTTAACAAACGAAATAATATTTAAATTATAGTACATAAGATATTATCGAGCTGATGATGTAATTTTTTTTTCGATTTAATAATAACACATTCAATGTGCATTATTTGATATTTTATTTAAACTAGTCGACCGTGCGAGGATTTCGCACTACAGTCTAATATTTTTTAGTAATATCTAATATTTTTAGATGCAGGTTTAAACTTCTAAAGAAAAACTTAAGGATAAAAATAACTGCAAACGACATTAATCAAGCCTTAATATTATTTCATTTATTTCATCAAAGTTACACTGAAAACTGATCGAAGATAGCAAAAGGCAAGCGCTAAAAAAATAATAACAATCGTATTTTAACTGTATTAGAGGAGGACGTTTACACGTGAAATGCCACTGCTCAGATCGATCGATGGTGACTTTTTCTTCTAAACATTAAAATTAAAATTTTGCTTTATAATCATAAATATAAAATAAGCAACTTTGGTTATAATAATATCAGGATTAGATTTAAGAGTTTTGAGAGAGTTTTTAACTGAATTATTCAAAAATTTATTATTTATTATCAAAAAAATTATTTGAATAATTCAGTTAAAAACTCTCTTCAGTTAAAAAATCTTAAATCTAATCCTGATATTATTATAGCCAAAGCTGATAAAGGAGGTCAAATTATTATTTTGAATAAAACTGATTGCGTTCAAAATGTTTTGAAGTTGATTAATGAGGGGCCTTACATTGATTTGAAAAGTTCCATCCAGCTGCGAACTGACTCAAATAAAATCTGCGGTTAAAACTTCTCTCATTATATGTGATTCTACTAAACAGTCTCTTATTCCTTAGATTGCCAACGGTGCTCGTTTATATGCCTTGCTTAAAGTACATAAACTCGGTGTTCCTTTTCACCCGATTGTTTCTAATATTTGTAGGTACTGCATCTTATAAGTTAGCAAAGTATTTAGTTTCCAGGTTTTCCCCTCTAATGGTTAACAATATTTATACATCAAAAATCTCAGTTCAGTTTGCCAATAAAATACGTAACTTTAATTCAGCAGGATATACTATGGTTTCGTTTGACGTTAAGTAACTTTTTACAAATGTACCGGTACAGGGCGCTTTGGAATGTTTAAAAAATAGATTAAATGAATTTAATTTCTTTCAGTACGAGTTTGATAACCTTATTTTTTAACCAACAAATGTTTGTCTCAAACTACATTTGTTTTTCAAAATAAGTTTTACAGAATGTCTGATGGTTTGGCTATGGGTAATCCTTTGAGCCCCATCTTAAGTGATATTTATATGCACTATTTTGAGGTTAAGTTATTTAAATTAATACATTTTCCATTTTATACTCGTTATGTGGATGATTCTTTTGCATTAATCGATTTGTCTCAATCTAATATTGAAGCTGTTCTTAATTTATTAAATTCAATTGACCCCTACATCCAGTTTACTTATGAAAGGAAAAATCAGCAACATCAGGCTTTTCTTGACGTTCTAGTAATTCGTAATGAACATGATTTTTCTATGACTGTTTTTCGTAAACCATTTGCTGTTTGTTTGCCCCCTCATTTCAGATCCAATCATCCCCCAGCACACAAGTTTGCTTCTTTCAATACTTTCATTTCCCGTGCTCGTAACGTATGTTCAAATACAGAATTTTTCAATAGTGAAATTAATTAAATTAAAGCCATTGCTATATCGATCGTGGATTTCCATTGGATACCATTGATCGTATTTTATCTGAATCCCCTAAGATCAATAATCTTATATCTGAAAACAAAGATTTTAAAAATGTTATTGTACTACTATATTTTCCAAAAGTCAGTTCTCAAATTTCACGGATTCTAAATAAATTTCATTTTAAAGTTGTTTTTTCTCCGATAAATAAAGTTACTTTCTCCAGTCTTAAAGATCCGATTCCAAGTCATAATAATTGGGGTATTTACGGAATATATTGTGAATGTGGTCTTTCTTATATTGGACAGACGAGGCGAGCACTTACATTTAGATTAAAAGAACACGAAGGTTATCTCAAAAAGCAGGAACTTGATAAATCTACAATAGCGAAGCATTGTTGGAATTTTGACTATAGATTTAACTTTTCCGGAGCCAAAATCATTCAAAATTGCAATTCGATATTTGATCTTGACTTTTACGAGGCTCATTATATTTATAAATATACAGATTCATTGGTGAATGACATGTCCAGCACCCCTTTTCTTTCTCCCGTTTGGAGAGAGCCTGCGCTGTGATGCCTGTTTCGGTGATTTCCTGTCAGTGGCGTCACTTTTGCTCTTCTGGTTACACTTGCATGTAAGATATTTAAGGATATGATTTTTAATATTTTGATAACTTAAAAAAAGAAGAAGAGAAAGAAGAATCATATGTACAAAAACTAGTCATTGTTTCTGCTTTTTACCACTTGCATTTATTTTTTTCCTCTAAAATTATTGATATTAAAGTACATATTATCCTTAACTCGGGAGCAGTCATGCCGGGTATGACATATCAAGGGTGTGTACGGTTTGTTTCAACTGTCACCACTATTTTTCGAAACATAATCTTCTATTTTCTTTATTACAGAATTTTTAACAATTGTCTCCGACTAAATAAGGTGGCGATTATTATTTGTATTTATCGGTGACAAGGTAAAAACCATTCATACCTTGGGTATGCGCAACATCTCCCGGATTAAATCTATTCAAAATATCATTACTGACCTTGCAGTAAAACAATCTGGTGAAAAATAGAAAAAATAAATTACTAGTAGCGTTTTGAAATTGATGGTTAAAATTGAACATTTTTAAAATTTTGTGAAATTATTTTTTTTATTAAATTATTTGAATGTAACATTTACAAAACAATATAAAAAAATACTTTTGTAAAAAGTGATATTATATTTTCTGTTTTGTTTTGAGTGCCGAGTCCCCTTAAATTACAATAAATGGTATATTATCTAGCTGACAATGCAGATTATTTTCAAAATTCCTAATAACTCACTCAATCTGTATATTATTATAACGTGATTAGATTTTAGATCTTAAGCGCTAATACGCTTATCTCACATTATTTGAGATAACACATTAATATCAAAGCTTCAGAATAAATCAGAAACATTAAGGGGCACTGTTCTTAACATTTGCTGTTTTTGCTAAATATTTGCTTAGTATACAATCTTATAATTGCTTGTTTTATCTCTAGAGGAAAAGTGTTGCTAAGTTTTGAGATTACTCGGTAGTTTATAATTTTTTTTGATACAAGTAAAGCAAAGCGAATTACTAGGTAAACGATTTTTCATTCCTGTTAGGTAATATGCTCAGTAATTAAACAGGGAATTTTGCAAAGGATCAGGGTCCATAAGCCGTGTTTTTGGCCCATGAAATAAGATTAAAATTCGATTTTGTTATACTGACTTAATTATTTCACTTTTTAATATCAGAAGGTTTATCCTGTACGATTTCAACAATATTTTTTTGCATTTTGTTCGGATTTATATAACTCACACAAGCTCAAAGTTCGTATTATTCGTAGTTTTTGATGAAATATACGCAATTTCTCCTAATTTTACCTCAATTTTTAATATATTTTTTAATATTTTACTATGAGCGCAGCTTTGCAACGCTTTTATTTTTACATATATTGTACATTTTGATGTATTTTATAAAATATGTAAAGAAGAAACTGTTGCACGATTGCGCTCATATAAATAATTGAGGTAAAATTAGGAAAACTTGCGTATTTTTCATCAAAAACTACGAATAATACGAACTTTGAGCTTGTGTAAGTTACATAAATCTGTACAAAAGGCAAAAAATATTGTTGAAATCGAACAGGATAAACCTTGTAAAATTAAAAAGTGAAATAATTAATTCAGTATAACGAAATCTAGTTTAGTCTTATTTCATGGGCCAAAAACACGACTTATGGATCCTGATCCTTTGCTCAGTAAAATTACCAACTAAAAATTTATATCGTATAACATATAACATAGAAGTGGAAATAACGTGAGAATTAATTCATGCGAAATATGTTTTTGAAATCTGTAACACTACTATAATCCGTTATGAATTTCCGCAACGGATAATTAATTGTAAACATTATTATATTATTTTAACAAAGGTAATAAAAATGTTTCGTGGTGCGCAAGATATGTATGATAATTTAATTTGAACAGCACTAATAGTGTACAATAATACTTTATTTATTTAATAGCCAGTGTTGCCATTGCCAGACAGTCAAAAGTCAATATCCCGCAAAAGTTCTAAAATTTTCCCGAAATCAGTATTTTGTTTTTCGGAAAAGTCCCCAAATCAGTTTTTAGTCAAAAAAGTAAATTTTAAAATTTAAATTTACCACGATAAAATTATTTAACCAATTTAAGCTAAAAAAATTTCCCCAAATCGAGCCTTTCTAAAAAAAAATCTTCATTTACAAAAAGAAAAAAAATAATTTCTTTTGAAAAAAAAATAATATAAATTAAGAAAAGATAAATAGATATTACAATTATATGCATAATGTTTTAGAGATCAAAATTCGAATAATCGACGAATCCAGATCCAGTGTTGTGACTAAAAGTGAATTTTAACCCAAAAACATGAAATAATGGTAAAAAATCCCCAAGTTTTTCCCTAAAAATTTCCCACAGAGGCTCACAATTCCCCAAAACGGGGGACAAAATCCCCAGTCTGGTAACACTAGACATAACATAAAAGAAATACTAGTATTTAAACGTAAAAACATAATGAACCCTGAAAAATGGGTATCAACGGTGCCCTAATCAAGGGGTTCATATAGAAGCTTCATACTAAGTCGGAAATACTATCTGGCATAGTTCAGTATTGTTTCAGTATATTTTTTTACATTTTATAAACTAAATGTCTGTATTGTATTCAAGTTTATGTTGGTTAATTAAAAGCTATATATTCAGAAATTAAAACAAGAAAGAAAGATCGTGCGTCAAGCATAGATTATGAAACACTTTCCAACACATTCAGAATACTGTACCAAAACAACGCCGTTTAATAAGGTAAAAGATTATGTCTAAGTAAACAATTTGGAAAACGCACAAAATGTTTAAAAACCCAATTTCGGCTATTAATATCTAATCTATAGTCGGAAAAGAATTCAAATTGTTTTGTAAATCTCAGCATATGATCTACAGTTTTGTATTTGTATATATACTACATATTATGCAAAAATGTAGTTCAGTTGGGAAACGCTTAACACATTTAAAAATTCCCCTTCAGCAATTTTCATCAATAAACGGATAAGTATTATTTTGTGCAGCCCTGTACATGATCTATAGAATTTGTAGACCCCGAGTAATATGCAAAAAATTATTTAAATATAAAAATTTATACCGCAACTGAAAATGCATTTCCAGAAATCATCGCTCATAGACAGTACCGTAACCGAATTATTTTGTGTGTCCCTGAAAATGAACGATAAATGCTATGCGTATCATATTCTAGAGTAAGCATGTTGTAGTGAATTTCAGTTATATATATATATATATATATATCAAACATGGAAATAGGAGTATATATGCGTGAGTTAGAGTACGAAAAGATAGACGGTCAGACAGACGACCAGACAAACCGAATTTATAAACACATTTAAGCTATGTTGGAAAAAGTTTAAAATGCTTTTCCGTAAATTTTCTCAGATAAATTATTCACTAATCATCGATAAGAAACAACATGATGCAGAATGAAGAATAAATTTTACAATTAGTCCACTTAAAATTGTTTTATGAGATCTATATATTTATTCAAATCCCATTATGAAACTTATAAGCAAGATAAATAAGAAAAAACTTAATTTTTATATTTTAACTAAGATTCTAATAATTAAATCGCAGTCAGTGGTTTATAGGACGATTAAGCTTCATTTTAAAATGCTTAAGAATTTTTTAAACCTGCATATTATTATAAGTTGATTAAATTTTAATTCTTAAGCACTAATACTCTTATTCAAATGATGTTATCATATTTATAGCAAAGTTTCATACTAAATCAGAATTCAGTATTCTAGAAAACATTTGCTACTTTTGCTAAATATTTTGCTTTGTGTTCAAACTTTTAACTGTTTATATTATTTCTAAGATGAGTGAGCTATGTCAAAAGCTTGTTCAAAAACCTTTCAAAATCATCCACCATCATTCCTTGTTGTGCGTTTTGCATGTGCATAGAAAATAGATGTTAACATCAGAAATAATATACTATATGATATAATATATATTCAATTCAATTCAGAAATAATATATATTCAATTAAACTTTAATTTATACAAGTGAAAATTTTAATTAATCATTCACTAGAAAAGTGAGTAATTTAATTAACCTTTTATGTATTTTAACAGTAATTACTGGGCCTTAAGCTATCGTAAAATGTGGAAACAATTTTCTTTCTTTGTGTGTGAAAGGGGGCGGGGTCTCCATTGAAGCAACTGCAATCTTAAAACTAGTATGTTGCAACTGTCACAAATCCTTTTTCAATATCACTGTAAAACAGGTTTCGTAAGTTTTTACCACATTTTTTTAATAGAATTTTTCTCCTTACTTAAATGCAGAAAAGTATTACAAATCCTGCAATTGAACGACAATTTCTGCTATTTAAATATTAAATACGAGGGTGAATCAATAAGTAATGCCTCCATTGCTCTAAATTTTATTTCTTTCACAGCTACTGAACTACCTGTGCTTGATATTATAGAAGTAACCTTACTCTACTTATATAGTATTTTCCTTTTCAGTTTGGCAGATTAGAACCATGGATCTGAAGCTAAAAGAAAGAGTCGTCATCGAATTTTGGCAAAAGTAGGTTGTCCACCTAAGGAAATTTATAGACGCTTAAAGGATGTTTATGGAGACGCTGTAATGGAGATTAGCAATGTGCGGCGTTGGGTGAAGAAGTTTGGAAAAGGAGAAACAGAACTTGTAGATAAAATGAGAAACGGCTGGCCGACAACATCAGTCACAGGTGTAAATCTAGAACGTGCTGATGAACTGATTCGAGGATACAAACGCGTTACAGTTCAGAATGTTGCTGATGCATTGAACGTCACGTATGTCTCTGCCCAAGGAATGATTGCTGATTTAGGATATCAGAAAGTTTGTGCAAAGTGTGTTCCCAAGCAACTGACTGTTGATAATCGGAGAAGGAGAGTGGAAGTTTGTCAAGAGCTCCTGGACGCATTTGAAGCACACTACAGCCCCGATTTTGCCCCTTCTGACTTTTACCTGTTTAGTCTAATGAAAGACAGCCTTCGCGGTTTCAGATTCAATGACTTGATTGACGTTAGCTTAAAAAACCTGGGTCAAGAAGCAAAAATCTGAATTTTTGCAAAATGGTTTTGATTCCTGGGTTAATCTATGGCGCAAATGTGGGCAAATGCATGGTGACTATGTTGAGCAGTAGTTTTGTGTAGAGGACAGTTCAGGCTATGATCTATAATACCTTTTGCTATCATATGTTCATTAATAAAGTTTTTAAGACATAGGAGGCCTTATTTATTTATCCGCCCTCGTAGAAAAATTCTATTAAAAATTTTAATAAAAGCGTACGAACCCTGTAAAATATTAGTTTTAATAGCTCAGTTACACTCCAATAATTATAAATACGGAAAAAGAGTGCATTTCTTTGAATGTATGGGATAATAGTTTGTAGTTTTAATTATAATTATAATTTCAAATATAAAATTGTGTACATTTCTACGCAATAAGAAGAGATATAGCTACAGTGTTCATCATAGAAAAGCAGACCTCCCTGTTGAGAATTCCAAGCCAAAAATTATTAAACAAATTATATTCAGGACATCCACAAGGCGTGTAAATTTATCAAAGAACGGAAGCTCAAAATTTTTACAAATACAATATTTTCTTATTATGTAAAAAGAAAGTGTATGAAAAAAAAAGAGAAAAATCTAATTCAGAAAATATAAATTCTAAAAAAATAAACATCTAAATTGAGAAACTTTCAAAAATTGAAGTGCCCTATAGTTTTTATTAACAGTGTTGCTACTTCAATAACCAAAAATGAAATTTATTCTGTCGCTCAAATTACAATAATAAACCAACAAAAACATAAAAATAAATATTTGTGATCGTCTGAGCTACATTTGTTTAAAGCAAAAATCCCCTTTTTGTACACTATTCAAAATATTTGCATTAACTTAACAAAAACTTTTTTTTTTGTAATTGTTTTATTGATATCTATAAAAAGGTTGATAATTATTTGAATTGTCGAAGTTCTATACGTACATGCATTTAAAAAAATCATAATAATGCATTAAGATAATAAAAATTTTAAAGGTGTTGTTTCCAAACCTATAAACAATAATTTTCTGCCTTACACGGATCATTCAATTTTTTCTAATAACATTTTCGTAAAAAATCGCAAATGAAAAATACATTCCAAACCAAAAACAACAACGAGGCATTTGCGATATACTCGGCTAAAATATGTTCGAATTTATTTAATCAAAATTCATTCACTCGTACCAAAAATAATTGCCGTAAAACAGAAAATCGTTCTGATAGAACTAAAACGACGATTTTCTCCAAAAGAGAAATAATCGCCTTAAATAAATCGATCAGAAAATCATTGAAATAGAGCTCAAATGAATAATTTTTCCCTAAACGAGGAATAATCGCCAGAAATAACTCGGACATGTGCAGAAGCCAGATCTCCCATCATTCGGATACATTAAACGAATGGATGGACCGGGCATAAAAATACAACATTTGTTGCTTTTTTAATCAACTAAAACCAGAAATTGTGTACCAAAAAAGTTTTGAATTACACGTAATATTAAGAGTAATATTAAGATATTTCTATTTCACTATTATATTTGTAAATATTTTTATTTAATTTTTAATTTTTTTAAATTTCTTACGGCTTTTTTTTGCCTCGCAAGTCAATTACCTTTAACCCCTTGAAGGGCACGGTATATTATATATACCACTTAATTTTAATCCCAAAAAGCCACAATGACACCAGAATTTTATAATCAAATTTTGAATTTATAAGATACATGAGGAAAAGCTTTTACATATTTTAAAATAAATCCGTTCATGAATCCTGGTGTTAATCAATCATTTCAATATTTTAGCTACAAGAGTACTTTGCCCCTGAAGGGGTTAACCTGATAGTTCAGTTGGTACGCAACTACGTATTCCATGTTGCTAACCGCATTGTTCCATTGCTCCATTGATAAATACATTTCAGTGATATATTTTCTGGTTTTAATTATTTTTATTTTATGCTAAAAAATATTCTAAAGGCAAACCTGCCGTCATTTTGGGGAAAATGATCGATCGAGTGATTTGTTTCGAGATTTCTGTAATCTAGTTTTTCGAATGATTAATGATAATCGAATTTTTAGAGTGATAGCCCAACGCTATATGCAACAACATGCTTAGAAATTAAGAAAAAATAAATAAAAATTATGTAATATAAAGGTGTTAAAGGAACATTTAGTGCGCCTTAGTTAAAAAGAAAAAAAACCCACAAAACTACACAAAATTATGTCATTAATCAGGAATGGAACAGTGGCGCAGTATTTGGGCGATTATCAACACTAAATTTTAATAGTATTCTTCGTGTTAAAAAAATCTCAGAAATTCTGCCCTTAACACTAGAACGACCATGAGCGGTCATTTTGACCGCTACCAATTGAATATATACCGATTTGAACCAGAAAATTATTTTTTAAATAAATTAAACATAAAACTCATAGAAATGTGTTAAATGAATAAGTTAACTAGTTTTAAATAAAAATTCTGGTTGTGAAATGGTTTTTTAAAACTTGAGTAAAATTTCCAGTTGTTCTAGTGTTAAATAAAGCGGAGAATACTATTTATATTTAGCGGTGTCAATTGGTCCTATGCTGCGCCACTGTTCCATCACTACTTTAATGCAGCATACTTAAAAAGATTAGCGATTATCACCACTAAATTTTAATAGTATTCTTCGTGTTATGAAAATCTCAGAAATTCCGTCTTTAAATAAGACGGAGAATACTATATATATTTAGCTGTGTCAATTGGTCCTCTGCTGCGCCACTCTTCCATCACTACTTTAATGCAGCATACTTAAAAAGATTAGCGATTATCACCACTAAATTTTAATAGTATTCATCTGATAGCATTCATCAATTCTTTAATAGTATTCATCATAATCATTCGTTTATGAAAATCTCAGAAATTCCGTCTTTAAATAAGACGGAGGATACCATTTATGTTTAGCTGTGTCAAATGGTCCTCTGGTGCACCACTGTTCCATCACTACTTTGATGCAGCGTACTTTAAAAGATTTACTGAAAAATCATGCGTGGAATAAAAATAAACATAATTATTCAGTTAGAGGTTTTTGATCGTGCTATAAAAATTAATTATGTTGTTTCAGCAAAAACTTAAATTTGTAATGTTAATGAAAATAAATGAAAAAAAACCTTTTATTTTATATTCCTTTTTAGTAGACTAAAAGAGTATTTTTTTAAAATTACATAACATAAATAAAACTTTCAATTGTACCTGTGGATATTATTTGTGCTAAAAAAAAATAAAAAAAATTAGTGCGATACAGTTATTTCATAAGAGAATTTAAGGACATGTTAATCTATTAATGTTATAGCAACAATTAATCATCTTGACACTTGTTTTCATTTTATTCATTAACCTTTTGAAAACTATTCGGAACATATTTGTCACAGTGGAATATTTTTTTATTCTATTCGTATCACTTTTTGAAATACAATCTCTGCCATACACGTATACGAGGGATTTTCAAGAGAAATCTATTACAAAGAAAATTTTTTCTAAATTGTAGTACGACTGAATATAAAAATAGTCGCCAGGCCTGGCTTTTTTTTTTTAATCAACGAAACCCAAAATTTTACTTTTTAAAAAAAGGAAAAAGAAATTATCAACTCAACAAAAACCAAAAACATTTCATTAAAGAATTTTTCTGGTTCAACTTGAGTTTATTTGACGTGAAAATAATTGGAAATTTGGTAACTGTAACCACAATTGCTAAATTCTAGGAACAGCTAAATCATTTCAGGAATTCCCAAGCATAGAAATTTTAGTTTATGAAATAGTTAAAAATTGTTCTACACAACTTGTGTAGAACATCCAATAATGAACATTGTTTTGACAAAAATATGTTGTATTCGACATTCATTTGTTACCTTTTGTTATTAATTGTCAAAGTTAAAAATGTTTAATGTATGAATGTTAAATAATCCACTATTTAATTATAACGCAGTGTTAAGTATTTAAAAAACTGAAAACAAATAAATTAATACAATTTAGATGAACTGACATGTATAAAATAAATTGTCAACAATTAGGTTTTTTAGACATCTCTTTTAAAATTACTGTAAATGTAACAAAAATTACCTAAATGGTACAATTATATATTTTTGCTTAGTTACAGATAATAATTCAATTTCTTCAAAACAAATTAGTTTTAACTTAAAAGCTTTTAATACTTTATCCGTTTTTGCTTCTAATTGTCATTTTATATTTAATAAAATGCGAAATATAACCGAAATGTGACGAACTTATGCGAAATTGCATCGCATTTAAGCACAATGATCTTATATTTTAAATGAGAGATCTTCCATGATAAACGTGTCTATTGTTTTTTTTGTAACAATAATTTTACAACAAATATAAATACTAGAAACTCTATCGCTAATAACTCCTTCTAAGAATATATAACTTATCGGTATTACCAATCTTTGGTTTTCTTTCTGATCAGAAACGCTAAGCAGTAGATACTATAATTGTTTAGACTTTTTGCTACTTCTATCAATATTTGCATTCTATGCAATCTTATAAATACTTGTGTTATTTGTACAGAAAGTACATTGTAAGATATTAAGTTTATTCGGCAATTTTTGCTCCGTTTCTTTTATCCAAGTAAGGCGAATTAGAAGACAAACAGTTTTCTTCCAGAAGATATTTTCTTATTTGTAGATATATGTTTAATAATTAACCAAGCGTGTAGCAAATTTGTTCATAATCAAATTTGTTCAGTACTAGAGAAACTAGAGATTAAAATAACAAAATGGAAAACGGCTTGAAATTAAAGAAAAAAGTAAAGAATATTGAATATATATAAGTAAAATACTTTTATGGCATGTAGGAAATATTTAAAAAATATTGTCATTCTTCTTTAATTCTTTCCCCTTGAAAAAATATTACAGTATTTTATTATTTTACATTCACAAGAAGAAAGTATTGGATTCGTGATATTTTTTTATTTTCGATTTTTGATTGATTTACACGTTTAAAGATATCTTGAAGACGATATGAATATTTATGAAAGCGTATGTGTGTAACGAAACTTTTATGGAACTCAAGTACTATAAGACATAACTCTATAAAAATCCAAGCCTTGACATAAATTAGTGCGAATTAGATTTTGGTATCATCCAACAGGTGACCCCCGCTTTGTTGTGTTTTTACACGATCTGGTTAATAACTATATACCAGCGGGACCCGTGCAAGGATTTCGCACTGCAATCCAAATTTTTAGCATTGTAGTAATTTTTTTTTATATAAACTTCTAAAGAAACATTAAGAATAAAAATACCTGTAAACTACATTGGTACAGATGTCGCAACCGCATCGGGCTTTCTTTTTAGCGCAAAAATGGCGATTTTTTGCCTGGTGGGGTAACCTGGTGACTTTTGATTTTTATGGCAACTTGGTATCTTATAATAAAATAAAATGTGTATGTAAATAAATTAAAAATAAAATAATATAAAAATAACTAATAAATAAAATTAAAATATTTGTAATAAAAGTAATGTGTGTTTTAAATAAAACTGTGTAATAATAAAATTAAATGCGTATGTTTTATGGGGATTTCTCGACAAAATAGCACCACAAAAAATTGCGCCAACCCCGGTGCGTCTGCGATATCTGTTACCTAACATTAATTAGTCAAGCCATAATATGAGTTCATTTATTCCATCAAACTTATAAAAAAGCACACGAGAGAAAAAAAAATAACAATCGCATTTTAACTGCATCGAACAAAAAAAAAAAAAAAAAAAAAAATGGTACAGTCCATGGTGTCTTTTCCTCCTAAACATTGCAATTTCTATTTTGCTTTTTAATCATAAATATAAAATAAACACGTGCGGAAATGTCATACTTTATCTTTTTTGTGCTATTTATTTCTTTATAATCATTATTGAGAGTGATATAATCCGGAATTTTGTTTTTGTGGCAACACCAATTTGAAGAAAACCTTTCATATCATTTATGAAAACAATGCCGATTTAATTTTTAATTATCAGCAAATTTTAATAAAAAAAGCATAGTTTAGGAACATGTATTTGTACTATGTCAGAAGCCTGTTCGAAATCCTTTCATATGCTATCTCATTAGTCGTTCTGCGTTTCGTATTTTCTTAGAAAAAAGGATGTTGACAGGAAAAATAATATATATGACCAGTGAACCCGTACGAAGATTTCGCACTGCATTTTAATATTTATTAGATACAAGTTTAAATTTATATAAAAAATAAGGACTAAAATATCTGTAAACAACATTAGTCAAGCCAGAATATCATCTCATTTAACCCATCAAAGTTATAGTAAAAACTGATCTCTGATAGCGAAGGTAAAAAAAAAAAAAAATTGTCAATCGTAGTTTGACTGCTTTAGAGTATGACATCGTTGCTACCATGTCAAACTATCGAATGTGAAAAAATGCATTTTTCATTACTTTTAAAAATGGGTTGACTGTCACCACTAAATTTTATTAGACATCTTCAGCAAGTAAGAATACGAATAAAATTTATGTGAAAAACAGTGTTACCAGTTTGACGTTCTTATTCATTTAGAAATTCTGTACCGGAAATTTTGAGAATAAGCACGCGAAATGTCTGTCATTAAGTAAATAAAAAATTTCTGTTTAAAATTTCTGGTGTGAATTAAGAATTTCCGTAAAAAAAAAAATAAGAGGTTAAAGTGCCAACCCTGTTGAAGAATATTATTAAAAATTTAGTGGTGAGAATCGGTCCATTTTTAAAAGTAATGAAAAATACATTTTTACGCATTCGATAGTTTGACATGGTAGCGACGACATCATCAATTTCGGAAAAAAAAAACATGGAACAAAGAAAAATAAAACGAACATTTGAATTTAAATTTTTCTTTTTAATCATTAATATAAAATAAACCAGTGAAGCAATCTTTATTTTACAGGTTTTTTTTTAATTATTGTTGAGCACGATATAATGCGGTATTTTATTTTTGTTGCAGCACTAATTTGAGGAAAACTTTTCATTTCATTTATGAAAACAATGCCGATTTAATTTTTAATTAATTGCAATTTTTAATCAAAAAACATGTTTTAACGAAAAGTTAAGTGTGCTATGTAAGAAGCCTGATCAAAATCCTTTCATATGCTATCTCATTCATCGTTCTGCGTTTCGTATTTTCTTAGAAAAAGGGAGGTTGACAGAAGAAATAATATATATGAAAATGATATCTAGGGGGTGAAACTGCACCAAATGTATGTACAGGGCCTGACTACCGGCAGAGCAAACTTCCACCAGTAAAAACAAATAGAACTTTTTGCCTCATTTATGACAGGAATTATCTATTCAGATTTACTGATGCACGTTTTCCCCGCTGGTAATCAGGCCCTGAATATATAAGATGCATATTATAGAAAACTGTGCTATTTGATCCCTCTGGAGGACGCGCAATGAGGGTATGCTTTTTATGTTAAACATTACATCTGCATCCGAATTTTCATTGTGCCAAAACAACGGACTTATTTTTTGCGCCCATACTTTAAATTTTAATTCCTACTGGTGTGAGAATTATTCGACCATGCCATTTAATTTTCATGTGAAAAAAAAAAAAAAAAAAACAGATTCACCTTATAAGCCCTAAACTCGTATACGTCCTCAACGACCAACGTAATTTTTTTAATTTGAATCAAACAATCTAAAAAATGTTATAGTTACGCGTATATTGGGGTGTTTTTAATTGACGTTATTAATTAATAATAATTAATTTTCTAATTAACTAAACGATCAAAATATAACTAATTATAATACAAAAAAATTGAATTACCGTAATTTCACGCATATACGCTGCACCTCAGAAAATTCGATTTCCTACCAGAATTTATTTTAAATAAAATGTGGGTTGGTTCCTATTTGAGACCACCATTTGGCGAAATCTTTCCTAATCGTCGACTGTAGCTCTTTTTTTGTTGGAAAGGCTGAGCTATGATATTTTTTGTGATGACGCGTTTGTTACGTATGACGTATTTGTTACATCATCAAGTGATTCTTTATTCGATGTTTATTTGTATTTTAATGATGTTTAATGATTTATTAGTGATTTAAAACATTTTTTAATATAATTAAATAACACTTACATCATTAAATGGATATGTCATGATATTAAAAGAAAAAAACCATTGAAAAAATTTCATCATCTGCTTGTTTATTTAAAGCTTGATTTTTCTTCTTTTTTTTATGTTTGTGAGTGGTTACTCTTGTTACTTTAGAACAGTATAAAAATTAATTGACTGCAGTTTTTATGGAAGTCTCATGTTCACGAAGCGATTATACATGCGGTATAGTGATCGCCGCATTTACAAATTTTGTGTATTTTTTGTGATCGCTATACAACGAGGTTGCTGCATCCAGAGATGTCTTTTTTCGGTTTCGTGTTCGCGAAGCGATCATACGTGCGGTACAAAGACTTCGGCATTAACGAATTTCGTATATTTTGGGGGATTCCGATACGACGAGGTTGCTGTATCCAGTGATGTTTTTTTTTTCGGTTTCATGTTCGCGAAGCGATTATACGTGCGGTACAGTGATCGCGGCATTAAAGAAATTTCGTGTATTTTTTGGGATTCCGATACGACGAGGTTGCTGTATCCAGTGATGTTTTTTTTCGGTTTCATGTTCGCGAAGCAATCATACGTGTGGTACAGTGATCGCGGCATTAACGAATGTCGTGTATTTTTTGGGATTCCGATACGACGAGGTTGCTGTATCCAGTGATGTTTTTTTTCGGTTTCATGTTCGCGAAGCGACCATACGTGTGGTACAGTGATCGCGGCATTAACGAATTTCGTGTATTTTCGTTTTTTCAACTTCACATTAATGGTTAACTTTTATGTAATATCGATGAAATGTGTATAAAAACGTTGGTTTTTACTGCTCATATTATCTTTTTTATATCTATCTTATCAAATTTGTCAAATAAAATATTTTATTTCACTCATAAATGCACTATCAAAAAAAATCAACTGTGTATGGTTTAATTTAATAATTCTGTATTTAAATTATCATTCTTTTGTCCAAATTGTTTTGAACGAATAAAATTTTACATTCGTTACATTGTTACTCTCGTATAAATGCAATCTATTTTTCAGTGACTTTTTATCGCTAAATCCATTACTTTTCCTGTGTGTAACTATTTAAAAATTAAGAATGGCAACATTTTACCACTTGTTTATTGTGGGTTACAATATGATAAATGTAAGTAAACAATTTAGAAATCGCCAATGTGGCATCGCTTTTAAAAAGTGCCAAATGGTGGCTTGAAATAGGATTATGCAGAGCCTGATTACCAACGGGGCACACTTCCACCAGTAAAAAAGAAAAGAAATTGTTTCCTTATTCATAGCAGTAATTTTGCATGAATAGCGCGTTTTAATAAGACGAAACTTTCCAATAAATTTTACTGGTGTAAGTGTGCCCCGTCGATAATCAGGCCCTGGGATTATGCCTAAAATGTGATTTGCTTCTGCTTAGCACTTATTTGACTTCTTATTTTCAATAAAATTTCCGCTTTGAAAAAGACTTAACTAAGCCGCGGCGCATACGCGCGAAATTACGGTACTTCAGTAGTTCCCGCCAGAAACGGCATATCGCTATCTGTTGGTTTCTATAAGATTTTGATGCTGTTCTCGTTCTCTTAAATAAGCCTATTTTCAATAATGAAGAGTGTTTTATAATGTAGGTCAACAATGGAATTCTGTTTGTTCTATGTAAAAGATCAAAGGTAATTTCTTGTATAATTTTTATGCTAATTTCGGGAAAAAATACACAGAAACTTATTACGTTCAGTTTCAGCACTAATGGAGAATTTATCTCAAGTTCTTAAATTTCAAATTTAGTGATAGAGACACCAGTTGGACCACAGTGTTGTAAGTAAACAATGCAGCATATATTTGCGCCAACCATTTTTTTTTTGAAGTACCGCAAATTCTTGAAAACTATTAGCTATATCTTATATATATATATATATATATATATATATATATATATATATATATATATATATTATATTTTTTATTCTTTTTTTTTTCTTTCTTTTTTTCTTTTTTTTTTTTTTTTTTTTTGACTTCTTGACACACTATATTGAACTGTTTAAATCCATAATATACTTTAATTAACAAAGTCTAAGAATGAGAAAATCAACATGTTGCTATCTTAATTGAAAAAAATCCCTGACGGTTCAGCCTACAGGCACAGATAGATTTCGAAGGCGCAGACCGTTGGGCGCCTGTTTGTTGGGAATTGTGGTAGAAATTACCTTTTTGCCATGATGCGGCAGTTGGGCAGCAGTTAATTCAAAACCTAACTTGTTTGCAGGTGGATTTTTTTTTTTTTTTTTTTTTTTTTTTTGCTATAAGGGTTGGTCCTATAAAAAACTTATCAGTAGAAAAGTTTTAAATAATATTAAGAGAATTTATAATAAATCTAAGCGGATTTGATATTTTGTGAACTGACGAAGTTATGAATTTTTTTCTTCCAAAACCCCTTTCCCACCCCTCCTTTGGGGCCATTTTTAATGATATCAAAAATCTGTTATACATAAATTTTCGGCCCTTTTCCTAGAAGTAATAATAATTTTAAACGGATTTGATACATATCAAAATTAAGAAGTTACGTTTTTTTTCTGTTTTTACAAAAAGCCCCCCCCCCCCCCATGGTTCGATTTTGCCCATTAACGAACTTGACCAAGATTTTATGCCTCTTGATTTTATGTAGCAGTTTGGAAGAGATTTGTGCAGAATTATGGGAGTTATCGTGTCCATAAAAAAGTGACATAGATAGATAGATAGATAGATAGATAAAGTTTTGAACTGGGGGTGGTTTTGGGTTTTGGGTTCTGAGAGTCGTGATCGGCGTAGATCTGAAAAAAAATTTCGAAAATTCCAACTTAGGGGAGAATGTCATAGGTAGTATTTCTTACGAAAACTACCTAAAAAAATTGCAACTTTCATGCACATTTTTCAAGATTAAATGATACTCCTGGTGGAAATTTGTTCTTGTGGTAATCAGGCCCTAACCGCAAAAGGTGCGGTGTTCTTTCGATTTTATTTTTTAATCAGCTAGATCTGTGTGATTTTCCAGAAACTTCCTCTATACTTTACTGAGAAATCTTCCTTGATCGAAGGAAAACTTGAAATTTCTATAATCAGTTAATTAAAAAAACATTAAAAGCATCTAAAACAATACTGGAAAGTTATTTAAAAAATAATATTGCACTATTCCTTGTAATCAAAAATCAGCGCTTGAATTTAATTCTTTATTTTAATTAGTCCTTTTTAAAAAAATCTTCTGGTGGTTAAAATCTTTTAAACATGCATCAAACCAGGGTTGAGGGTTAGGCCTCCTTTTTTAGTCAAAAATTCCAAATTCTTAATGAGAATTCTGAAAGAAAAAATTTTACTTTAAGTAATCACGAAATGGTTGTCATTGAAATTGACGAAAATTACTTTTCGGAACTTCTGGTATGAATTCGGAATTGCTGAAATAAAAAAGTGAGGCTAAACCAGCAACCCAGCATCAAACTTAAAGGAAGAAGTAAATAAAATCTCTAAGAAACACAGCTCGTAACATTCAAAATATCTCTTTTTGCTTTTCAACGTTGAAGAACCCTTATAAATATATAGTAAATTAAAAAGTTCTTATTAAAATTCATTTATAAAGAAAGAAATGCATAAGCACTTAAAAATGATTAGGAAAACGTAATTAATTAGACTTTAAGTAAATGAATAATTAATATGCTTCGTAAATAATTAAAAAGTTCTGATTACTTTTATCATTAAAAATACAACAGCATTTTTATTCCAACATTTCATGTCTGTACGTGATTGCTGATTTTTTGTTTTTTCTATTTTTTTTTTTTTTTACAATCACGGAACTGGATTACTTTTTTTGTTCGAAAATCATTATACGTAATTTTTTTTCCTTAAAACTTTGTCTTATTACAACATACTCAATTAAATATACGAAGAAATGTTTAATTTCTGATTTCAGAAACAGATGTTAGCAGAAGATACATATGATTACAGGTGATTAAAAAACGATAGTTAGGTTGAACTCTAGTGAATTAACGATATGTCTTTCATAAATACTTAATTGGATTTGATTTTGTCGTCCTTTCAAATATGCACCGACAATACATTTACTCTAATAGCCTTATGTAAATAACTATAAATATTCATGAAAGATTTTTTCACGAAAGCAGAAACTAATTAGCTTTTTTTGTTTTTGAAAATTATCTCAAGAATATAGTTTTCTTAAAAAATTATGTACTTTTTGAGTATGCTATAGCGAGTAGTGTGAGAAATTTTTTCATTTTTATTATCGAACACGTATGAATGTAGATGTAAAAGAATTTTTTAATATAGCTATGCTTATTATATAGTTAACAACATACCGATTTTTAAATACCATTATTTTCACATAGAAATGTTCGGTTTGTTTCATCACAGAAATTCTGCGTTAATACAAAACGAATATTTTTATATAAAAATAATGATATTCAAAAATTGGAAGCTTGACAACTATGTTTTTAATTTCAGAAGTATTTGAGTATAATTCTACTATCTTGTTTCGAAGTTATTATTATGTACCATGTAGAATTATAAATATATATATCCTGCAGAGGATTATCAAAGTTAGTTCATTATCAGGGCTTTACAAATTGGATAAAATCTGGTAGCCAGAAAAAAATATTCGTCGCCAGTAAAAAATATTTACGCCCCATCCTCTTCCCTTTCATTAATTAAAAAAAACACAAGACTTTTTTATGAATTAATTGAGAAAGAATAATAACAAGCATAGTTTAAAATTATTAATTACATAGTGTAGAATATTACATAATTTAGAAAGACAATATAAACTATGTTTTCTAATGAAACATTATAATCACGTTATAATCACGTATATTATGTTGACAACTTATATAAACACAAAAATCAGATTTGAAACTTACAAAATAACTTGATCATTTTTTAGCATTGTATCCAATTTTAAACACTATTTCTTACTATTTTATTGAAATATCCTTTCTCCCCTCATATTCTAATCACGTGACATATACTAACTGGCTATATAGCCAAAAAGAATGGTGTTTTCTATGCATGAGTTGAAAAAATCTTTTTAATTTAATTCTTCTATTAAAAGTACGAGAGAAGAGGAAGATCACTGGTTGCCGCACAGGAGTAGGGGTGGGGGAGAGAAAAAA
Source organism: Maratus michaelseni (assembly GCA_963931845.1). Taxonomy (NCBI): domain Eukaryota; kingdom Metazoa; phylum Arthropoda; class Arachnida; order Araneae; family Salticidae; genus Maratus; species Maratus michaelseni. The sequence continues at coordinate 212,936,311 of OZ007595.1, read as the reverse complement.
TGCCGTTTGTACTCATTTTTTATGTCAATTTTTTTTTTAAGAAATCCCCTAAAAACATAATTAACTTGGTAGCCAGTGGCGAGCGCATTTATCAACCCCTGTTAATTATCTATTCCAATTTTTCCCAAACTATGGTACGCGAAATTTCTATTTTCATTAGAACCGGTCTCTCCCTTGCCCGCGATAAGTCGAGACCTTTAAGAGAAAATATTTCTTTCGCTGGGAACTTCTAAAAGAGTTACACAAGTAATCAACTTTCAATCAAAGTCACTTTAATTCTCATAAAATTTTATTGGTGATAATAAGTTTGTGAAAGTACTGAAGTATACATTCCGAAATGAAAAGTGATATACAGGATGTTTAAAAAAAATTACCCGATCTGAAATGTGTATATTATGAAACATGTTAAACAGAGACACTTAAGATTATTTTTATATTACATAACTAACCATAAAGTATTTTTTAAAAACCATATTAAAGGTGCTCAATATGTCCACCTTTGGATACACGGCATATGTCTATACGGTAGTCAAATTCGTCCCAATCTTTTGCGAGTTGTCGTCCACGGCTGCTATTATGCGTATATTCAGTTCTGAAAATGTAGCTGGAAGGGGTGAAACATAAACATAGTCTTTTATAAACCCCAGAAGAAGAAATGGCACACTGATAGGTCCGGTGATCTTGGAGGACTCTGATGCTTAACTGAATCGTCAGATCCCATACGGCGGATCCATCGTTGAGGAATACCATTGTTCAAAAATTCTCGAACGTCCAAGCTTTAAAAGAAAAATTAAGCTACATTAATTAATGTTTTAATTAAATCGGATGATTCTTTTTGAAACAACCTGTATATCAAAAGTGTGAATGTCATACAGGACATTTCAATGACTATTTTCCAGAAAATTTAATACCAGCTTTTTTAAAGAAACAAAAATTAGAATTTCGTTTCCGTTTGGAGGTAGTCTGTCAATGTAACTGACTAGAAAATAAAAAGGACTTCTGCTATTCTATGAAAGAATTCGTGTGAACATTTAAAAAAAGACGAATTAACCTTTTGATTACGGTGTTGGGACATTGTAAGTCCAGCGACGGATTTTTTATTATTATTATTCTTCGTGTAGAACTTTTTAAAAGATAATCTCAGTCACACACTTATACTGCTGAGCCAAGCTTTAAAGACTGGTCACGTGAGTAACAGGTCTGGGTGAGACAAGTCTGACATTGGTCATAGGGAAATAGCTAATGAAAAGACTATCCCCTAGTTTTGCTTTTGTGAGGGATGTATAGGAGAATTCCGATAGTTTCGTATTTACTAGTACTATAACATAGAACAGCCAGTGAAGAAATGACATGCGATCAGACGTGTTACGCAAAACCTGAACTTTGTCTCCTCCTAATCCAAAGCCATTAAATAATAAGCCCAGTCAGATAAATGGGAAACTTTTCGCAAGTTGAAAATAGCGCCATCTAGCGGTTGGGAGTGCTGCATTCGGCACCAAGAATATTTTAATAAAATTTTGCCTCTAAAATTAAAGCTTAAAATAAGGAGTTCATATTTTCTAAGAAAGTCGTTTGTAAATCCCGGTGTCAGTCAGTAGTTTCACATTTTACGAACAGAATTTGTCTGTGCCGGAAAGGGTTAATTGCATAGTGATGTAAATTTCCATCACTTTTTATTTAACTTTTAATAAATAAATCAACTTCTTTGCCACCACTATATTTATATAGAAATATTAATCCAGTAAATTTCCACCATTTTTTTTTCATTATAGTTTTAGCTTTAATGTAAAAGATCCCAATAATTAGCAAGCTTTTAAAGGAAGTGCAAAAATAAAAAAATAGATAAAAATCGTATAAAATATCGATATAAATAAATCGTATCGTTTCTCTGCGACGCACTTCTGTTTTGTCCTCCTTCCGCAGCAGAGGTTTGGCGCTAGTGTGTCGCTAACAAATTTAACACTATCTGACTGGGCTTATTATTTAATGGCTTTGTCCTAATCCAAAGTTTTCCTCCCTTCGCAATGGTCTATTTTTTGGCAGCATGCCAAGGTCTATCTTTTAAGACTGGTCCAGCAGTACTAGGTTATTTTCAAGAGATTTCTACCACAAAAAAAATTTCTGAGTAAATTGTGGTACGATTGAATATAAAAATAGCTGCGAGTCCTGGCCCGTAATCAATACGTTAACAGAATTTTCTTTGCTGAAAAAAAACGGAGTAGACACTGACTTTTGTAGAATTTTTGAAAACTTAACTATGCCAGAATCTTACCTTCCCTTCTTTAAATAAAATAAAAATTCAGGATTAAATTAAGTATCGAGCCAGACAGGGCTAAAATTAATAAATATTGAACCGAACAAAAATAAACAATGCTCTATTAAGAACGCCCACTCGTTGTATCAATGATACAAGTCGGTGTGTACAAAAGTCAGAGTTGCCAAGTCTCCGGCTTTTTCCACACCAGTAATTTTTTATAGAAAAATGTAGTTCTTTTAAATCAAAGAATGCTCCGATTAAATAAAACAACATTTTCTGTACTAAAATACTGGTATCCAAAGAGCCGGAGACTTGGCAGGTCTCTATGCAATTAAACCAACAGTTAGGTATATCCTCGAAATTGTTTTGAAATGTTTTTCATATCAAGACTTAAAAGCATAGATATACTAACTCCAATTTCGCTAGTTCGTGAGAAAGGGAAGTCCAAAAATTTGCGATTTAAAGATAATTTTTTTTTAAATCTGAAATAGTGGTACCTTCCTCCTTGGAATTTCTAAGGCGTGTGCGCATGTTGTGTGCACTAAATTTAAGATATTCATTTTTTGTCATAAATCTTTCAAAATGTAGGAAGATATTTATTTTTGTTGTTGTTGTTGTTTCTTGTAGGTGCATCAAAATTTCAAGGCATTGAGTTAAAAATAATTATAAATGTAAAAAGTTTTATTTTTTCAAAAACACATTTTTATAAGCATTCAATGTTTATTTTGAAAATTTTTGGTGAAAGTGTACGAACACTGTATAATCGTAAATTAATTAATATTTTTTTTCTTTAAATATTACACTGCTAATTTTTTTTTATTTATAATTCATTTCTGCTTTATAGCCTTTAAAATATTTTATTGTTACAGTTCCACAGTCATTTGTCATATTTTGGCGACTGTTTATTCGCAGTTAATTAAATTCATTGTTGATTCAAGTCGTATACAATTGTACGAGTTACCGAGAATATTTGGCGATTTACCACCTGTGGCGGGCTAAAAGAAAAATGCCTTAAAATGAGTGTATTAATTTATAATTAAGTCCTAAAAATATTAAAATGTTGTATTCACATCAGCGAACGTAATATGTATAATTCTGGCCTACCAGGAAGTGGGTTTAAAATCTATTACAAAATTCCATACAAAAGCTTTTAATGTAAAATGTTTAAATGTAAAATTTTAGTTAAATGAAAGAGTGTAAAAAGGGTGGGTGACAGTGTGGTCTTACTGGCATAATTTATTTAAGACTAGTAGGCCATTGCTCTCCGTTCAATACTGAACCCATTCAATACTGAACAATACTGAACAATACTTAACAGTACTCAACCTGTTCAAAACTGAACACTAAATACTTGTGAGATCCAACCATCGCGATAGTAGCCAACTCATGGGTACGAAAGGGGTCGGATCAGGTTCAGTCTGCAGGGAGCCGTACATGGCATCGTAGCCCCCGGGCACCTCTGGAAGCCCATATGAGAAAACAGAGACCCAAAAACTAGCCAAGGGCTCTATCCTGAGAATTGATATCGTCGCTACCATGTCAAACTATCGAATGTGAAAAAATGCATTTTTCATTACATTTAAAACTGGGCCGATTGTCACTAGAGATGAGTTGGGGCTCTCTTTTCGGAGCCCGGGCCCGCCCGATCCCGATGATTTTAAATCCAAGCCCCGAAACATTTTGTGTCATTAGAGCCCGAACCCGATACCGAAAAAAATTTCATAATATTTAAAAATTGTTTTAAAAGTAATATCTCATTTTTAAAAAAAATCGTATGTGAAAATAACTGTTCATCCGGTGCACATAATTAATTTTATGGAAATTTACATTCTATTTTATCAAAAGAGAAGTTTGGTATCAAATAAAAATATACTTCCTGAAAAGGACGTAAATATTTTTCTCTCCCAACAAGCAAATCTGATGGACACATTAACGAAGTGCGTTTTATGAAAAAATGAATGAAATTTGCAGAAATTACTATTTCTATGCCGAAGAATCGAACAACGTTTTATATTTCCTATAAAAGGTGTGTATCGTAATTTATAATTGATTCCTTAATTAAAGTCATATTTCATTTTCCTGACAATCAGCTTAAATTAAAAATTTGACATTGGTACCTGAAAGATCCTGTGCTTTTGTAGGAAAAGTTGAAACACTCTTCGATTGCTTTCTATTGGAATAACAATATATGACAATTATATCTACTTACGAATGAAAGTGACTTCGTAAATGTGCGGAGCAGAGCTTTAGCATCAGCAGAGTTCCCAATTAAAAATATAATCACTAACGTTGTCTTCATATGAAGAGCGAGTATGACTTGCACACAATAGAAGACTAAAAATTTGCAAACCTAAGCTAATGCTGATTGACTAAGAATGAAAAAAAAATATTCATCTCGCATTAGATCTCTAAAAAATTAAAATAAAATAAACGGTCCAATAGGATGACATTAGGATATTAAAAAAAATATCCTATTGTCACAAATGAAAATCTAGCAACAAATATTATTGGAGACTCTTCGCATTGGCACCATATCACCCAGTCGTCAGTCGCGTCTCAACTATCGTAAATTTTATTTTAAAGTAAAATTCTAATACTAGAAAAGTAAAATAAGATTCATGTTTCCCCTTCTATTCATTCTGATCAAAATAACATTTTTTTAGGGGAAAAAGCTATTTTTATTTTTTCTATATTTTATTTCTATAGTAAATAAAATTGTCAGTTTCAGAAAGAATGATCCCGAGCCTGCCCGGGCCCGAAGGCTGGTATAAAAATCGAGCCCGAGCCCATGTCGGGCTATAGAAATTTTTGCTTTATATAATGACAGCCTATTTCGTAATTACTTAAAGTAAATTTTTTTCTCAAAAAATTTCCGGTATGAATTCGGTATCTCTGAAGAAAGATCTCTGAAGGCCAAACTAGTAACCTTGTTCTTCACAGAAATTTTATTAGAATTTTTACTAGGCGAAGAATTCTAATAAAATATAGTGGTGACAATTGGCCCATTTTTAAAAGTAATGAAAAATGCCTTTTTTCATATTCGATAGTTTGACATGGTACCGACGATATATCCCCAGTCGGAATCGAGGAGCACCTGTGGAGGTCACCTCTGGATTTCTTTCCGGAGAATGGACAAACACAGAAACAAAAAGGGTTAAAACACTTAACTACAGATAGAAATAAAAAATTAGGAAAGTTAGTCCCCCACCACCGTCACGGTGACTAGGCTTGAGGCGCCATATGGCGGGGAAGAAGTGAAAGTAAAAACTGGTCCGGCCGGAACTTGGTACTGTCCAAGCCCGTTTGCCCATCCTCTCCGGATACGACCACCTGCTTTCCATGTCACATGCTTCGGATGTCTGTCTTGCTTCGGGTTGGCGTAAGACGCCCTGTAATTTTGACTAAATAAATTAATGTTTGACTCTGGTTTCCTATACAATAAATATTTTTTACAGTGTCTTGCACCAACCTACTGTAAAAATCATTTATTGTACGGGAAACCAGGATCAAAAATTCAAACCAGGGTCAAAAATTCATTTATTTAGTTAAAATTACAGTTCGTCTCACGCCAATCCGATGTCGCGTTTTCGTTCATTACTTTAACAGTAGTGAATATATTTTAACAGTATTTGCAACAGACTCATCTCTTTATGAATTGTAAGCATATTGTAAAGATTTCGTTAAAGTATCTTCACTACTATTAAAGTTATGAACGAAAACAAGACTTCGGATTGGAATGAGTCGCCCTGTATTTTTGATTATATAAATAGATTTCCGATCCTGCTTTCCTATACAAAAATTGTTTGCTACAGTGTCCTGTACCAACCCTTAAAGATTGTACCATGAATTTGGAATCACCCTGTATATATAGCTGAATATAGTAGATGAATAAATAGCATACAGAAATGAACCAAATTCTGCTTCACAATAAACAATATGTGTAATCGTTTCTTCACATAAACGGAGTGCATTTATCATAAATAACACGACCTTATTTCGGTTATTAAACACAACGAGCAGGGAAGACCGACCTATGCTCAGTCAAAATTAAATTTGAGTTCAAATATCATGACCCATGACCAAATTGACCCACTAATTGAATTTTCTCGAACATGTGACTTTGACCAACAGTCTTCTCGTCCCCGAAAACCATAGGATGAAAAATTTAGTGTAAATAGTCTGAGACGTTTTTAAGATAAAATAGCTAGACCCATAATGACCCATGGCCAAAATGACCCACTAATTCAATTTTCTCGAACATGTGACATAGCCCAACAGTCTTCTTGGGACCGAAACCCATAGGATGCAAAATTTGGTGTAAATAGTCTGAGCCGCTTTTTAGATAAAATGGCTTGACCCATAATGACCCATGACCAAAATGACCCACTAATACAATTTTCTCGAATATGTGACATAGCCCAACAGTCTTCTTGGGACCGAAACCCATAGGATGCAAAATTTGGTGTAAATAGTCTGAGCCGCTTTTAGATAAAATAGCTTGACCCATAATGACCCATGACCGAAATGACCCACTAATCGAAATTTCTCGAACATGTGACCTAGCCTAATAGTCTTCTCATTCACTAAACCTGTATGATGCTAAATTTATTTCAAATCCTCTGAACTGTTTTTAAGATAAAATAGCTTGACCCATAATGACCCATGATCAAAATGGCCCACTAATTGAATTTTCTCGAACATGTGACATAGCCCAACAGTCTTCTCGTGCTCAAAAACCATTGGATGCAAAATTTAGTGTAAATTGAGCCGCTTTTTAGATCTTGACCCACAATGACCCAGAAATGACCCACTAATCGAATTTTCTCGGACATGTGACCTAGCCTAATGCTTTTATCGTGCTCGAAACTCGTAGGACACAAAATTTAATCAAAATCGTTAGAGCCGTTTTTTAGATAAAATTAATTTGACCCGCGTTGTCCCAAAAATGAAACCCACTAATCGAAAGTTCTCGAACATGTGACCCAGCCCAATAGTCTTCTCGTGCCCGAAAATGGTCGAATATAAAATTTCGTCAAAATTCGTTTGAACCGTTTTTTAGATACAATTAGCTTGACCATGACCCAAAATAACCCAAAATGACCCACTAATCGAATTTTCTCGAACATGTGACCTAGCCCAATGGTTTTCTGGTGCCCCAAAACGGTAGGATACAAAATTTCGTCAAAATCGTTAGAGCTGTTTTTAAGATAAAATTTGCATATACATATAATATTTGATTTCTACTTGTAGATATCTGATACCTCGTTATAGGATTTTCCAATATTTGATTCATTATTTACATCACATGAAACATTTCCTTTTCTATTGCTTTTGTATAATATTGTCCTATTAATCTCTAGTATTAATTATATATTCTGTTCTTGCACTTACGAAATATGTAATGTTATTTTATATTATGTTAAATATTTAAAAACATTTAAAATTATCGAGTTTTAACGTTAAAGATGCTTTGGTAAATTGTTATGATCTGATCGCAATATTCTGAGAAGTTCATTTTGATAACACTATGGGAGTCTTTGCTTGGATTTTGTAATTTCATGGATATGATATAATGACTTGGTTCATTTGACTTTTTTCTAGTAAAAAGTCCATTGGTTTTCTGTTTTGGAGGTTATGCAATGCGAGTTTACATAATTATGGTTATGATTTTATTGAGTTCATTTTTTAGCACTGCTTATTTAATTTGTACATTTTGTATATACTCTCATTTATTCAAGATTTTTAATATTTCTAATTCATTAAATTAATCAAGTTTTCTAAATGTCATACATTAATTTTATTCATTTATATTTTCTTTTTCTTTTTCAAATTGCATTTTTATTGTGTCAAAAAAAATTTTTAGTGGCAGTTCTAAGTAAAATTCTCGTTCCTGGCAAAATACACTTTGCATCAATGCAGTGTAGTGCCCGGTACAGGGGCAATAAATGGGCTGTTCCTGGATCGACATCAAGTGACCATTTTTACTCTCCTCCTCCTCCATTACTTTTTAGATTGTGTAATGATGCTCGCTGCAAGACTTGTCCATTTGCTTCTCAGAAACAAATTGTATCAGATCCTAATTTATCAACTTTTTGTAAAGCATTTAATGTTATTTATAGTATGAACTGTAACTTATGTGGTTTGAAATATGTAGGTGAAACATCAGGTCCATTACATAAACGTATTAATCAACATCGTTCAGACACTAACAAGAACAAAGCAAAAAATTTACAGTCTACAGCAGAAATACAACATTTTCATAAACATAAATTTAAAAATACTACAATTGAAATTATACAAATAATAAAAACTAAATCAGAACGTTTATTTATGGAGTCTTCATATATGAAATATTATAACACTATTTATCCTTATGGACTTAATAGTGAATTATTTAACAGACCAATTAAAGTTTTTTCAACAAATAATACTACAGATTATTCTCCTATTTATCCTACTCTAAATCATAATTTAAATCATAAAACAACACGTAACAAGCGAGGAAAGTGTACTGCTACAGTTGTTATTTCCAAAAAATTTATTGTTAAACAAATCAGTACTCTTCATCATAACTATATTAAGAATTACAACTGGTTTTTAAAACGAAAATACATTTTTGCTATTAAAAAGAAACTGATAGTACAATATTTAAATGTATTTCTTAGTAAATCTTACTCATTTCTCTGATATTTTTTATGATCTAATTATGACAAGAGCTAATCTTTTTAACATTAATTTAAATAAAAAAACAAAAAATTCAAAACACTAATACTCAAATGATTATAACTTTTTCAAATCAAATCTTTAATAAAATTAATATTAATTCTATAATTAATGATAAAAACTGTTATTTTCCTATAAAAAATCTTCAACTTTCATAAACATTTCAATATCCTAATACAATCGGAAGAAAGATTTTTAACTATAATGCATTTTCAAAAAATACATCTGATGCTAGTACTTTTCAGTGTAAATGCAATGACCCCACTCTAAAAAAATTCATTAATAATGATCATGGACATATAATCACTGGTAATCTTAATATTGTGAATGATTATAAACTACAAAAACTAATGGGTTATGGCACTAAATATAGACTTCCTTCTAAATTTAATGTAAATTCTATTATAAAACAGTTTATATATGATATAGACATTTTTATTTATAAAATTCATATAGTAAATTTCATATAGTAAACCTATTGAATATTTTAATCAATGGAAAATACTGGTTATTGAAAAATTAAGTTCGTCTTTAAAACATAATATATCGCATATGGTTAAAATTAACACAAAACATTTGTTCCAGCAAATTACTAAATTACAAAAAACTATGTAATAACATATATTGACAAATCTCCTAATAATTATGCAATCATATGTAAGGCTTATTATCACCAACTACTTACATCCTGTATTTCTACTAACAATTCTTTTAAAAAAACTAATGAAAATGTAATTGTAAACAATCGTAAAATTCACAGTTATTATAAATTATTAAATATTACTTCTACTACGTTTAATTATCCTTATTTAGTTCTTATACCCAAATTTCATAAAAATCCAATTAAATTTAGGACTGTAACTATAGGATGCAATACATATAATAATATAGCCAATAAACATCTATTAAAAATTCTCAATCAAATTTATACACTGACAACATCCACTGATAATACACATTGTATAAAAAATAGCTATCAACTCGTCAATATTTTGAAAAATCTTAAATGTGTTAACAATATAATGACATATGATTTCAAAGATCTATTTAATAATATAGATTTATTAGATCTACATAATATTATAAATGCCTTATTTTATAAGTATCATCATTCATTTAATTTACCAATTCATATAGATACAGCTTATTTTAAAACTTTAACAAATTTCATTATATATAATAATTATATAATGCATGATAACACGTTATATTTACAGAAAGTCGGTATACCACAAGGGGGATGTACATCTAGTATACTTTCAGACTTACACTTGTATCATTATGAACGTACTTTTATTAATAGTAATATACATTTATATCGTTATATTGATGACATAATTTTAATTGCAACTGATCACACTAATATTTCTATATTTCCAGTTGATTATCCTACTAATTTAGAATTAACGGAAAACCTCCTTTCTAACAATACTATTAACTTTTTAGATCTTAAAATTACACTTAAAGAAAACAAAACAATAATTGATCTATTTGATAAACGTAAAGAATTTAAATTTAAAGTTAATTCATTTACTAATTTTAAATCATGTCTTCATAATTCTGTATATCGTAATATACTCCTGAATCATATTTATAGAATAAAAAGTTTATGTTCCTCTCAACTAATTAACAACAATATTAAAAAACTTATCTATGAAGCATTACAACATGGTTTTCCAAAAAAATTCATATATTCCTTAATATATAGTTAGTTCTTATTTGATCTTTACAACCAAATTAACACATGCGTTTAAAAAATGTATAAAAAAATCATATAATCTTATTAAAAAAAACCCTATTATTATAGGATGGTTGGGTGGGTAGACGTTGGATTGAGGAGGTGTGTGGCGGAGTTGTATGGATAAATACGCATGGTTAATTTATATTATTAATATAAAAAAATGGGGGCATTTTGATTTACACAATTGTTGGATAATACACATTTTATAATGGACTGCTATGTGATATTTCTATATGTATATTAATTTAGTTAGATTTACTTATTCATTATTTAATTAATTTAAATGAATTTATATTCATTAATATTAAGAATGTATTTGATCTAATGATTTGGATTAATACCTATGGTGGACAATATCATATTTACTTCTAATATAATGTTTACTTTTATACAGTGTTAATATAATATGTTTTAATTTTATTAAGTGTTTATATTTTATTTAACTTTGTATGAAGGAACATTATTTGTGACTAATTCATTTCAATATTTAATCAATATTAATTTTAAATTATTTGTATCTTAATTCAAATATTTAGTATTTTATTTTAATTTAATTTAATTGATGTTGCATTTTTGGTACAATTATTTAATCGTTTTTGTCATTTAAAGGTACATATATTTTTATGTTGCTTTAATTATTAATTTTTCCATCTTACTACTTATTTATAATATAGAATTATTCATTTATACATCCATTACTTCTATGTAATTCAATATTCTATTTATTAATTAATTTCATTTATTTATTATTTCACTAATGGCTATCATTAAGATAGTAATTTGGTTTAATTATTAAACAATAATTTCCATCCATTACTTTCTATTCAGATTATATTCACTTTTACCAATAGATGGCAGCACTATTTTAAGTTGCTTTAATAATTAATTTTTCCATCTTAATACTTATTTATAACATAGAATTATTCATTAATACATCCATTACTTTAATATAATTCGATATTATATTTATTAATTTCTTTTATTTATTATTTAACTAATTGGTATCATTTAAGATAGTAATTTGGTTTAATTATTAAACATTAATTTCCATCCAATACTTTCGATTCAGATTATATTCACTTTTACCAATAGATGGCAGCAATAATGTTCCTGTTTACTTTACAATCCATAATATTCTAACATTATTTCTGGCATCATTGTAAAGCAATTTATATTTCTAAAATTGGCAACATGTAATGATTTTTTTTTGCAATTCATTCCCTAGTCATGGTTGAGTTTCATGCTGGTTCTTGAGGTGCAAGGTATCTTTTTTAATCTTTATGGATTTTATACTCACTGACTCTATTAAATGTTTTCTCTGTAAATTATAAGTATGGCTTCTTTCCTTTTTAATATTGTATTTTATTTTTCATTTTATCATTGGTTTGTTATGAGATGGTTGTTTATGAGATGTAGTCCCAAAATCATATTTTTTAGCAATGTATGGCTAATATGATGATGAAACATCTCATTTCATTTTATTTGTTGTATTTAGGCATTTGGGACTTGATAATTCTGTCTAAATTCCACAAATTTCATTTCATTTCATTCATTTAATTCCATTTATTCAATTTTTATTCAATTTTTATTTAATTTCTTATTCTTTTAATATGTTTTTGTTTCCATATTAAGTGTGTTGGGGAATCTTTCATTGTCAACTAATTATTTCATACTTAATTATTATTTTATTGTTTAAGTTGGTGTTATGATAATGTTTCATTTATGGTTATATATATATATATAACCACACACAAGATTTGCTCGTATTAGAGTATATGATAAGCAGCTCTGTCGTTTAAAACTATTTCTACAAGTATCAAATGCCCTTTATCATTTGATTTATGGTTTTTTATTTGAAAGTTTTAAGCAAAGAGGATTGAAATAAGCATTCAACGTATTAAAAAATTATTAGTAGTTGTTTTAATTCTAAAACTACAACTGAAATAGCATAACTGCAAATCAAGATCTTAAAATGTATAATTTAACACCGTCAGAAAGAGTGTTAATAAACAAGAATTACAAAGTATCTTTAAAATGATTTATCTTTCTCAAAAATATTCAAAAATAACTTCTAATAAATGAAAGACAGTTTCCTTACAGTTTATATAATTCTAATTATTGTACAATGAAAATAGTAAATATTTATAATGGAAACTAAAAATTAAAATAGCACATATACAATAAATGTTGCATCGTGCTACAGCACGCCGTCTTGGCGACGGCACTACTGGGGCCTGTTGGCGAGGACACTAATTACTTAATTGTACCATTTACTAGTATAAAATACGTTTTAAGTGTTAATTGTTATTTTCAAAACATATCCACAATGCAGAAAAATGGCTTAGTTAAGTCTTTTTCAAACCGGAAATTTTTTTGAAAATAAGAAGTGAAATAAGTGCTAAGCAGAAATAAGTCACATTTCATTTAAAATAAATTCTGGTAGGAAACCGAATTGTTTGAGGTGCGGCGTATACGCGCGAAATTACGGTATGTTAAACCTATCATGGAATGGGTTCAATTGAACATTACGCTTAAACTTTTAGAAAATTATTCCTTGGGAAAATAGTATAAATATCTATTATTTAAAATCGAGCTATTAGGATAGCTCGACATGTTTTAATATCTTTTTGATATTCACATGTACTTCCTATAAATTCTAAACAAATTTATTAATTAATAAGCACTTGTTAATATTTCCGGTGTAAACTTTAGTAAAACATTAAATTAGAAAAAAAGCTTAGAAAATTGTTTTCTACTAATTAAAAAAAAAATGTAATGCAGTAAACATTATCATTTTATACTGATATAAATAAGTATCAAATAAATCCTTTAGAATTTGATTTAGTTTTTTTTTAATCTGCAAGCCAGGTTTCGTACGCTTTTACCACAATTCCTTAATCGAATTTTTCCATTTAATATTTAAATAGTAGAAATTGCAGACGCCTCGTTTTACTACAGGATTTGTAATACTTTTCTTAATTAAAGTAAGGCAAAAAATTCTATTGAAAATTTTTCGTAAAAGACTACGAAACCTGCGAGCTGAAATGTATTGTTGTATTATTTAGTTGCATTATTCAATGTATGAAATATTATTAATAATATTTTTTATTTTAAAATTAGAAATAAAATAACCACAAATCAAGATCTTAAAATGTGTCATTTTACATCGTCAGAAATAGTGTTAATAAATCAGAATTAAAAACTATCTTTCAGTAGTTTCATTTTTCTCACTTTACCGTAGTTTTAAAAAGAAATCGAAAATAACTTCTAAGAAATGAAAGACAATCTCTTTACAGTTTATATAATTCTAATTATTATACAATGAACAGATAAAATATTTACAATAGAAAAAAAATGGGCTCGAATAAAACTGCTTTTAATCAATCAATTAATTTTAATCTTTAAATGTAAGGTGCTTATATGGCTGAATCCTATGATTACAGGTCAGGGCTGGCGACTATTTTTAAATTAAATTGCACTACAATTTACAAAGACATTTCTTTGTGGTACCAATGTAATAATGGGTGTTGAATTGTCTACGCCTGTCGTAATGCTGGTGTTTACATTGCTTCTAATTTGATGGTGAGTATTACAGGGTGATTATAATTAAAGTCCCACTTTCAAAATGCTGTACAAAAAAGAGCCACTGGTCAGAACAAAGCCATTAAATAATAAGCCCAGTCAGATAGTGTTAAATTTGTTAGCGACACACTAGCGCCAAACCTCTGCTGCGGAAGGAGGACAAAACAGAAGTGGGTCGCAGAGAAACGATACGATTTATTTATATCGATATTTTATACGATTTTTATCGATGTTTTGTTTTTGCACTTCCTTTAAAAGCTTGCTAATTATTGGGATCTTTTACATTAAAGCTAAAACTATAATAAAAAAAATTGTGGAAATTTACTGGATTAATATTTTTATATAAATATAGTGGTGGCGAAGAAGTTGATTTATTTATTAAAAGTTAAATAAAAAGTGATGGAAATTTACATCACTATGCAATTAACCCTTTCCGGCACAGACAAATTATGTCCGTAAAATGTGAAATTACTGACTGACACCGGAATTTACAAACGACTTTCTTAGAAAATATGAACTCCTTATTTTAAGCTTTAATTTTAGAAGCAAAATTTTATTAAAATATTCTTGGTGCCGAATGCAGCACCCCCAACCGCTAGATGGCGCTATTTTCAACTTGCGAAAAGTTTCCCATTTATCTGACTGGGCTTATTATTTATTGGCTTTGGGTCAGAATGACTTCAAATTTAAACTGAATGTACTGGAAGAAGGGGGAAACGGTATGGCATAAGAAGAAAAAAAGGTTTAAAAATTTATCAATAGATTCCGCAGTAAGCGGCATACTATGGAAATTAAAAGACACTCGTGCGCAATTAAAAACCGAATCATTATGTGCTTTTTATGCGGTTTTTGGCCCAAGGACAGTTAAAAACCTATTTTCTCCAACCAATGTGGTACGACCTTGCCTTGGTGGATGGGCTTTCCACAAACAGTACCACAACTGTTGTCTGAATTTGAAGTCCTTTTTTCCGTCAAACAACCGAATCACTCATGCACATTGAACAGTACGGTTGGTTCACTGTGTAACTCATGCCAAAGCCATCGTGTTAAAATGTCACGTGTAGCCGAATCCAATTTCGTTATGCCGCTTATAGTGCCATCTATTGATACACTTTGGAACTTTTTTCCTTATGTCATACCGTTTCCCCCTTCTTCCAGTATATTCAGTTCAAATTGGAAATCATTCTGACCGGTGGTTCCTTTTTTACAGCATTTTGAAAGTGAGACTTTAATTATAATCACCCTGTAAATTAAATTCGTTTGCTGATGAAAGTGAAGACTCAGGCCCCGACTAAGCCTTCTTATATTGGTAGAAAATATTCATTAGGATCGCACGGTTCCAAATTTTGAGCACCACTATTTCTGAATAGTTAGCTTCCTCTTATTTAATGATAGAAAATAGTAGTATTAATATTCGGAAATAGTGTTACCCAAAAATAGAAACAATGGGAATCCATATTTCTCACCAGTACTTTTTTTTTAACAGATATTTATCACTATTTTCGAATATTAAATTTCGTCTTATGATTTTTTAAAAATCTGCGTTTAAATAAGGCAATGAATTTATTCCGAAATAATAGTGTTACAGTTACATTTTATGTGCTTTAGCACACGCAAAATTACAGATATATCCGTATGTGTGTATGTGTTTATGTATCATATATTATAATACGAGCAAATCTTGTGTGTGTGTATATATACGCAAATTTTATCTTAAAAACAGCTCTAACGATTTTGACGAAATTTTGTATCCTACCGTTTTGGGATACCAGAAGACCATTGGGCTAGGTCACATGTTCGAGAAAATTCGATTACGGAGTCATTTTGGGACAATATGGGGGGGGGGGGGGGGGTCAAGCTAATTATATCTATAAAAACGGCTCAAACGATTTTGACTAAAATTTCCGAGAGGCACGAGAAGATTCATTGGGCTTTCGAAATTGGGCTTTCGGATTGGGCTTTCGGATTCATTGGGCACATGTTCGAAAAAATTAGATAAGCGGGTCATTTTGGTCACCGTGGGTAAAGCTAATTTTATCTAAAAAACGGCTCTAACAATTTTGACTAAATTTTGTATCTTATCGTTTTCAGGTACGAGAAGACCATCGGGGTAGGTCACGCGATCGAGAAAATTCGATTAATGGGTCATTTCGGGTCACTATGGGTCAGGGTCAAACTAATTTTACATAAAAAGCGGCCAAAACGATTTTGACTAATTTTTTTTCCTACCGTTTTCGAGCACGAGAAAACCATTCGGTCATTTAGTGGGTCATTCGATATAGTTTGATTAGGGGGTTAATTTCGATCACGATAGGTCAGTATCAAGCTATTTTTTATGTAAAAATGGCTGAATCGATTTTCACGAAAATTTGTATCTTACCATTTTGGATTATGAGAAGAACATTTGGCTGAGTCACATGTTCTAGACAATTCGATTAGTGGGTCATTTTTGGGTCACTACCGATCAAGCTAATTTTAACCGAGCATAGCTCGGTCTTCCTCACTGGTAAGCATTATAAGGAACAACTCACAGTTTTACACACAGAGTTTTGCATTTAACAAACCACATCGAATATTTGTACTCCAGATGGAAGATTCATCTGTGAAAGCAACATTTGGAAATCCACCCTGGCAGCGGTGCAGCCAGGGTGGATTTCCAAATGCCATGGATATACTTCGTAAAGTCATTTTCATCTAGTTTAATTGCTGAATATTCTGCAATTAGTAAAACTAAGAATAAGTCTTTAAAATTTTGGTATCTAGAACCTCGAGTCCGCCCCCTTCCTGGCTACGTCACTAATTCACTTAAATAAATTAATCTTTACACACTTCATATACAACAATTACAATACATGTAATTACAATTCCAAACAACACTTCGTCCAAATTCATATTTAGCGACGTGATGCGTCGTATTTTTTGATTTTCGATAATTATAAAGGAAAATTTAACTACTTGCTAAAAAGAAATTTACGCAGTAAATTTCAAGTTCCAACAATGAAACAATCCGCTTTACTAGAAAAATCTCCAACGTTACATAATGTTACAAGCAATAATATACACATAATTTTTATAAAGCAATATATATAAACTGAAAAGACGTATCCTTTACTATAAAATTGGTTCATATATAACATTTTGATAAAAAATTCTGAATTCCATGTACTACTTGATATACGTTTATACGACAGGCGAGTGGCTATTACACATGGGATTTTCATTCATTATGCAAAGGTTCAGTAAACAATCTACTTTACAAATGTATTTTTATATACAAGACAAAATATTTTTTTGTTGTTCAGTATATTACGTTTCTTTAAAACTTTAAATGAAAATAAACAGTGACTTTAAAATAGTGCAACTTTCTTCTCCCCACCCCCCACCCTCCACTTCATTCTAATAAAAAAAAAAGCTTAAATCCGTTGCTATATAAAATTTATGCTTTATGATTGTAAGAATTGTTTGTTTATGCAGTCTTCTTTGATATGGGTGATGTAGTATCCAAAATATTCTTTTTCGATGATGTTTTTTATGCTTCTGATTCGATATAAAATGAGTTTTTCGGAGAAAGTTTTCAATTTAAATGTTATTTCATGGTTTTCATATATTATTCTTTATGCGCAATTCTAGTAAACAAAACTTTTGATGAATGTTATTTGAAACATAAGACACTGAAGTTGTTTTATCGTTTAGCATTTGTATTTATATTATACTTTAATAAAGATTAAATGGTGATGTTAAAACAGTAAAACGATTCGAAAACAGTTTATATAATTTGTTTTATAAAATATTTGTTTTACGAGTGCTTGAAATTCTTTGTTGACCACAGTCTTGTGCAAGATAAGTACCGCGGTTTCAAAAGACTCGACATCTTCAAAGCTATTTATATAGCCTTTTGAAAAATAGTTGATTTCTTTTATAAAGTTCATTCGAATTTATGATGCTATAATATTGTTTTCTTAGTTATTTGGCTTCCAAAAATTCATCTTTATTTTTTCTTTTCATATTCCGAATGTTTCATATTTCATAAGTGTTATCTCAAATTTAAACACATATGGAAGTTACAGCGGTGCTTGTCGCAAAGTGTACGAACAAATAGTCCTTGTTGCGAAGCTTTAATTGCGATTTTCTCAAAACAATAGTTTTATAAGTCGGTGCCCAAAATATCTCGGCTGCGTATGTACCGATTCTTTGCTTTTTTCACAATTTCCAACATATATTTAAAAAGTGTTTATGAATTCGGTTTGTCGGTCTGTCTTGCCGTGATCTAACTCGCATAAATATACCCGGTATGACATGTAATTTTTGTATGTTAATGAGGTTTACTATAGAATATTCGCTACTGAAAATGAAGTGTGTAGCATTTATAGTTCGTATACAGGGACACACAAAAGAATTTCATTACTTTATATTCTATGAGGGGAAATCGTCTGCAATGCATTTTATTTAAATATCTCATTTTAATGTATGAAAAAAATAAAAGTTCTTAATAATATCTTGTTAGTGTTGGAAAGTGTTTCATAATATATGCCTTATGCATGATTTATCGTTCTTGTTTTTACTTAAATCTTATATATTTCTCTAGTCCTTGATCATTGCTTTTTAAATTTTTCATTTATTTCGCTTTTGGTAAATAACACAAACTCAGATTTTTTGGGGAAAATTGATATATTAAGTTTAATAATCTTCCATACTCTTAAAAATGCAAAATTTCAAAAGAGAATCGTCCGACATTGCATGTACCATACGCAATGCAATGCTAGACTGCCCCTGGAAAAAGATGTTAGAAGAAGAGAAACTAGTCGTTGGGGGCCACCGTAATGCTTACCCATCATGGATATGCATAATGCAAAATATTAAAATAAAAATGTGTAAACTACTTATAAAGTGCATTGCAATTCAAATAAAATCGTGGCTTGATGACGTCACAAACTTTAAAGGCTCGATTACTGAATTGCTTGAAAGAAACATCCTTATAACTCCAAAAATAATAATCCTATTAACTAGCGGTTTATTGCATCTGATTAAGCGTCAAATTTCCAATTAAAATATATCTTTGAAGTAAAATTGACCAACTTTGAATCGAGCCTCGCTTTGAATACTCTATTACTGAATTGCGTATAAAAGAAACACCCTCATATCTCTAAAAATGATAATCATATTAACTAAGAGTTTACTGCGTCGGATAAAGCGTCTAATTTCCAAATGAAATATATCTTTGAGTTGAAATTTGGATGAAATACAGGGTCATGAAAAATCGAAGAGTGTGGAAAATAGGATTCCAAATATCTCGGCAACTCATTATCCGATCGACTTCATGCTTTATGCAAAATTTATGTTTTTTTATTGTCTTTTATATTCATTTTTTAAAATAAACAATTTCGATAATTTTTATATACCTTTCATCAGAACGAATATTTCGAGAGTCCGAAAAAAATTGTTCCGGTTAATCGAGGTTATTGAAATGAAATAGGCTTCTTCCCATTATTACATACTAAGTACATACCAAATTGCAAGTCTCTATCTCAATTTTTTCGGGAGATAGAGCGTTTACAGACACACAGACACACACACAGACACACAGACGGACGGCAATTTTTTTTTCTAAAAATATGTTTTTCGGAATCTCCAGTGTCTGAAACGTGTAAATCCGTCAAAAAATTTTTTTCGATTTTCAAAACGATTACAAGACTTACCCTATACTACGTATGATGGGTAAGTAACAAGACTTGCCCTATACTACGTATGATGGGTAAGTAACAAGACTTACCCTATACTACGTATGATGGGTAAGTAAAAGGAGTGGGAGTAAAGAGAAATCTCCAATCCCAAGTCAGACAGGGTTCGTACGCTTTTACCACAATTTTTTAACAGAATTTTTAGCCTTTTTTGAATACAGAAATGTATTACGAATCCGGAAATTAAACGAGGCGTCTGTAATTTTTGCTATTTAAATATTAAATAGAAATGTTCTAATCAGAAAAAGTGGCGGGAGACTGCTGGGAAATTTCAAGGGGTGTGTGCAGTGGCGTAGCGAGGGTGGTGTCCAGATACTTTGGATACCACTAATTTTATAAAATTTTCACAGCCATTTCCAATCGGAGAATTTTCTGCGATAATCAAACCGAAGAAAACTTTGCGATATTACTGGTATCCAGAGCATTTGGACCCTCTCCATGGCTACGCTACTGGGTGTATGCACCTTGATAAGGCGGAAAATTCTATTTAAAAAATGTGGTAAAGGATTACGAACCCTGTCAGATAAATAGCGAAGGGAGAAATACTGGGAAATTACAACTGATGATGCTCCAGCTGGGGTAAAAAGGTTTTTGTGTAATGGTGACAGTTTTATGTGAAACTTTTTTACATTTTTAGTGATGATGGACTGTTTTTTATGCAACTTTTACCATACTTTTAAGTAATGTCTGAGTGTAAAAATTGGTGAAGTGAAAATAAATATAAAATATACATACATCGGTAATTAAATACCTTTTTAATGCTTTCAGTACTTTGCATTTTCCATTAACAAAATTTATTGATTAAAAATTGGTAAAGAGAAGATAAAATATAAAATATACATACATCGGTAATTAAATACCTTTTTACTGCTTTCAATAATTTGCATTTTCCATTAACAAAACTAATTGATTAAAAATTGGTAAAGTGAATAATAAATATTAAATATGCAGACATCGGTAATTAAATACCTTTTTAATGCTTTCATTAATTTGCATTTTCCATTAACAAAATTAATTGATTAAAAATTGGTAAAGTGAAGAATAAATATTTAATATACAGACATCGGTAATTGAATACCTTTTTAATGCTTTCATGAATTTGCATTTTCTATTAACAAAATGATTTTTTATAAAAGTAAATATTACAGTTAGATTCTTTATTAAATTTCGTGTAGGAATCATGTGTTATATTTCATTATTACTATACTGTCAACAAAATTATATGTATGGGTTGTGATTTCCAAACTGGGCTAAAAATGTCCGAGCCAGGATTTGAACCTGGGATCTCTTGGCTGAAGCTGACAATGCTCTACCATCTGAGCCATCCCGATCATATCTGGAGGACCCAATTCACCCAGTTAACCTTATTGATCATAGTATCTGGTCTGATATCTGAATCAGCTCAACAGAATAAATCGTAGGTCAGAGTTGCCAAGTCTCCGGTTTTTTGCATACCAGTAATTGTTTAGAGGAAAATGTTGCTCTTTCAAATCTCAGAATGCTGTAATTAAATAAAAGAACATTTTCTGTACTAAAATACTGGTATCTAAAAAGCCGGAGACTTGGCAGGTCTGGTAGGTAATGGAACACCAATAAACGCTGGATACCTAATTACACTAGATTAATTTTAACGCAATTATTCAAATTGGTAAAGAAATAATGAGTTGTTATTTCTAAACTGGTCGAAAAATGTCCAGGCTAGGATTCGAACCAAATAATTAGGTTCGAATTCTGGATCGGACATTTTTCGGCCAGTTTGGAAATTATAACTTATATGATTTATTTACCAATTTGAATAATTGTGTTAAAATTAATCTAAAGTTATATGTAGTTAGAGTTACGAAATTGTAAATCGCATTAGTGTGCAGTGAGCGGGTGCTGAACCGAAGTATGGAGTCCACGAGTTAAAAGCATCCAATACTGACACGGCGTCCACCACTGGTACCGTTATCTATAAATAATCAAAGATATTGTAGTACATAGTATTGTTGTAACTTGGTTCAAAGGAATATAAATATTGTTATTTTGACTCAGCATTTAAAAATATATATATATATTAATTTGTAATACTTTTTCTTAGAAAAGAACCTTTCTTGCATTGAAAAATATTGAGTATTCGCCATTTTTGAAAACTCATGAATGAGGTTTTAATATTAAGGTTAATTTAATCTTAAAATGTTAATTAAAGTTAATAAAATTCAGAAATTTTCAAGCATTGTTGAACATTCAAGTATTAATTTAAGCTTTTGTAAAAACTAAGCACATTATATTAAAAAAAAATTCACTATGGATAAGTTCATTAAGAAAGAAAGTTTATCTTTCATTTGCATTCATTTTCATTAATTTTAAACACATTTTTCTGAACAGACAGTATTCTTTAAATTTTTAATGAAAGATTACAAATATCTAACAGAATAATTACCTTTCTTTATTTAAAACTTGCCTTTTATTTTTTTTTTTTTCACAACAAATTAATAGAAACATTATTTATTATTTTTTTTTTTTTTGTAATGTAGCGTCTTTCTTAATAAATGAACACTAAAAATGTATCTTCAACAAAATGGCTTTTAACATGAACATAACTCTTTTTTATTTATTTTAAAGAATGATGTTGCATATCAAATAATTTATTTAAACTCCGTAAGAATTTTTTTGAGCTAAAATTAATGAGTTAATGGCGCATATCTGGATCATAAAAATTAAATAAACTTTCATTTTTGTTTGGAGGTTGATTTATAGTGCGTAAAATAAGTATAGCTGACAAAAAGTATTTTTAGTCATTTCATTTATTTTAACTCGCTCATGCATGATTTATTTTTAAATGGATGAAAAACATATTCTGCGCTTAACGTATATTTTAAATGGATTAGTAAGTACAAAAAACGTTGAATTTTATTAAATCTTACATTTATTACAAAACAAACCTCTTATAAGGTTTTAATTCAATAAAAAATTGTATTAACATATTTGCAACATTAGCGCACATATGCGCGGTATTTTTCTAGTCTGTAACACCAATACCGCATATACGCACACATTTATATATATATATATATATATATATAAGATGGTAACCAGAAATCATATGTGAGCAGTTAGTAAATGCCAAATCCATCGGGCCTTGCCCGATACTTTACGCATAAATTAACTTTGTACTTAAATTATTTTAAGCCCAAAGTATTTTTATCTTTACCCAACATTTATCTATCAACAGAAAAGTAGTGCCCTTTTAAGTATGAGAATGATGATTTAGTGATGAAAATCGATGCTGCTGTATTGCAATAGGTAAATGTTAGGTAAACTAAATTTAATTTAAAAGTGGAGACTTAAAGTCCGGGAAACAGCGTCATATTTTCGCAACCAATATTAGCGTTGATGATTTTTGAACATAATGATAGATTGAATAGTACAAATAACGAAACTGCCAGTCAGCTGGAGCAATCACGAGGGGTGTTGCCAAGGCAACCAAAGCAACCATCACACACCCCGTTGTAATATGAAATGAATGGTAACCCGATTACTGGATGATGTCACCTAATCGTGGTAACATCAGTATTTGGGTTGCAATTCATTTTACATTGTGACAAGTTCTGCGTTATTGTTAAGGAAACACTGTCAGCTAACTGGCGGCATCTGCAACATCTAATCTATCATATTCAACATGATCATTAAGCAAAATCATCGACGTCAAAATTGGTTTCCAAAATGTGGCGCAAGGGTTTCCAGTTTAACCTCCTTTTTTATTCAGAAATTCCAAGTTCAAACCTGAAATTTTGTTCTTTACGTAATCACAAAATGTCTCTCATTAAATAAAATAAATAAAACGAAAAATACTATTCTGAATTCGCAATTTCCGAACAAAAAAATAGCCAACTGGCAATCCTATCTCGGACTATCATTAAATATTTTCTTGTGATAATTTATAATGTGACCACCTTACCATAAAGTTGAAAGTAAAACAAAAATGTTTTTTTTGTGTGTGTGTGTGCTTTTGTTTAGATCGAAGAAGGAGAGCAGAAATTCTTTAAGAAAATCTTCTCTGGTTCAGACAAGAAATAAAATTGTCTAAGGCGGATTTTCCAACTGAATATTTGAAAATGAAATGGCTCTGCTATCTATTACTTAATTTTACAAACATTGTTGAACTTCGTATGAGATTTTTATGTGATAAAAGAATAGAAAATAAAAGGTGCACAGTTCACTGTTTTTTTTTTTTTTTTTTTTTTTTTTTAATAATAAAACTCCACATAAGTTTTAGACGCATAAGAGAATAAAATCTTTCTTTGAGAAAGCAACCAATCAACATAAATTTGTCATAAAAAGCAATGCGTGATACGGACCTAACTGACAATCATTTAAAGCCAAAGTTTTAGAGTTTTATTAACACTTTGACTGCTGCAACATTTTTTTTAAATCCGTCCCCAGGTAGGTGCCACCTACTTTTTCTCTTCCTACATAATTCTTATAAATAATAAACATTACCATGATGCACATAAGTAAGTATATATATGTTCTATGTGTGCGTATTTATTTTTTTTCAATCGTCGCTCTAACAAAATTATCAAAATCATATATTCTAATACGAGCAAATCTTGTGGGTGGTTATATATATATATATATATATATATATATATATATATATATATATATATATGCAAAAATTATCTTAAAAACGGCTCTAACGATTTTGACGAAATTTCGTATCCTACCGTTTTGGGGCACCAGAAAACCATTGGGCTAGGTCACATGCTCGAGAAAATTCGATTAGTGGGTCATTTTGGGTAATTTTGGGTCATGGTCTAGCTAATTGTATCTAAAAAACGGTTCAAACGATTTTGACGAAATTTTGTATCCGACCATTTTCGGGCATGAGAAGTCAATTGGGCTGGGTCACACGTTCGAGAACTTTCGATTAGTGGGTCATTTTTGGGTCAACGCGGGTCAAATTAATTTTATCTAAAAAACGGCTCTAACGATTTTGATTAAATTTTGTGTCCTACGAGTTTCGAGCACGATAAAAGCATTAGACTAGATCACATGTTCGAGAAAATTCGATTAGTGGGTCATTTCTGGGTCATTGTGGGTCAATATCTAAAAAGCGGCTCAATTTACACTAAATTTTGCATCCAATGGTTTTCGGGCACGAGAAGACTGTTGGGCTAGGTCACATGTTCGAGAAAATTCAATTAGTGGGTCATTTTGGGTAATTTTGGGTCATGGTCAAGCTAATTGTATCTAAAAAACGGTTCAAACTATTTTGACGAAATTTTGTATCCGACCATTTTCGGGCATTAGAAGTCAATTGGGCTGGGTCACATGTTCGAGAACTTTCGATTAGTGGGTCATTTTTGGGTCAACGCGGGTCAAATTAATTTTATCTAAAAAACGGCTCTAACGATTTTGATTAAATTTTGTGTCTTACGAGTTTCGAGCACGATAAAAGCATTGGGCTAGGTCGCATGTCCGAGAAAATTCGATTAGTGGGTCATTTTTGGGTCACTGTGGGTCAAGATCTAAAAAGCGGCTCAATTTACACTAAATTTTGCATTCAATGGTTTCCGGGCACGAGAAGACTGTTGGGCTAGGTCACATGTTCGAGAAAATTCAATTAGTGGGTCATTTTGGGTCATTTTTGGTCATGGTCAAGCTAATTGTATCTAAAAAACAGTCCAAGGATTTTGACGAAATTTTGTATCCGACTATTTTCGGGTACGAGAAGACTATTGGGCTGGGTCACATGTTCGAGAACTTTCGATTAGGGGGTCATTTTTGGGTCAAAGCGGGTCAAATTAATTTTATCTAAAAAACGGCTCTAACGATTTTGATTAAATTTTGTATTTTACGAGTTTCGGGCACACGAAAATCATTAGACTAGGTCACATGTTCGAGAAAATTGGATTAGTGGGTCATTTCTGGGTCATTGTGGGTCAATATCTAAAAAGCGGCTCAATTTACACTAAATTTTGCATCCTATGGTTTTCCGGCACGAGAAGACTGTTTGGCTAAGTCACAAGTTCGAGAAAATTCAATTAGTGGGTCATTTTGGTCATGGGTGATGATATTTGAACTCAAATTTAATTTTGACCGAGCATAGCTCGGTCTTCCCTGCTCGTTTAATTTATGTACCGTAATTTCTGGTATATAACCCGCGGGTCAAATAAGTGGTTTCGAACCAGAAATTTTATTTATTAAATAAAGTGAAATAAATACAAAGTAGAAAGGCGTTACATTTTATTAAATAAAATTTCTCGTTCGAAACCAATTTATTTGAGCCGCGGGTTATATACCAGAAATTACGGTATTTATATATTTATTTATATTTTTTGTGTACCGTAATTTCTGGCGTATAACCCGCGGATCAAACAATCATGTTTCAACCCGGAAATTTTATTTTATAAAATGTAACTTTCTAGATCACTGTAAATATTTGACTTCAATTATTGAATAAAATTTCTGCGTTGAAACAGAATTGTTTGATCCGTGGATTATACGCAGGAAATTACTAATATAATAATTGAGGTACTATGTATGTAGTTTGTGATCGTATAAATAATCGAAAACAAATGAAATCTTCTTATAATTTATAAAAAATAATTATTTTTTAAAGTTCTTACATCGAATGGTGAGAAATTTCGTCGTAAAAATTAAAAAATAAAAGTCTTGCTTGAACCAACCTTATAGCACAAAAGGATAGGCGATACTGAGTGCCACCCTAAAATAAAAAGAGCAAAGGCAGGTGCCGGTGGTGGGGAAAGTCTCTGGAAATATAAAGACGTGCTCCGTGTTCGGACCCGGCAGCGAAAGTGTTAAAACCGAGCACGAAAAAAAGACCAAAAAAAAATGCCGTATTGCCATGCCTTCCAACTTTAACCCTTTATATCCTGAATTAATTTTCCAGCTACTTTTTAGATGCTCAGAATCCTCGAATAATTACCACCAGTTATTTTTTTTTTTTTTTTTTTTTGTAAAGTTTTCCTTATCTAAATCATAGCATTTTTGCGATTTGATTAGGTGAAAATTTCTCATTTGAAAACCGGTGGTAACAGATTCAAAATTCTGTAAAAGACGCTCGTCGTGAAGGAGTTAAGGTGGTACTTATAAGTACCGTCAGGATAAAAAGGGTTAAGCTAAACTTCCGTACAATGTGAGTTAATTTGATCGAGGTTAAAGACGTTTCTAACCAGAAAATATATCTGAAAAAATAATGTATATTTTGTAAGAAATATATGGCGTGTTGAGCCAAAAACACTCAATAGCAAATTCGCGCTCTCTAAAGAATAAGCATAAACAGAAAATACCTCAACAGTGGCTTTATGCTGCTCGTAGAAAATAGGGGTAAGTAAAAGTCGCTTACCTGTTATACATCTTATTTCGTGTTCGGCTCGGGATTCCGTGACGTCTGGATGGCCAGGGTTTGGTCATAGTCAATCTTTCATCGATTTATCCTTAATTGTTATGTGAAAAATATTTATTCGTTGTCAGCATTATTCTTAAAAATTATTTTTGTAAGTGTGAATTATCCGTGTTCTTCTGAAAAATAATGCAGAATTAATTTGTGTATATTTACACCAAGAGAATGACTCCATTTTTGTTAAAATTAAATGTATTATTATGGAGCAGTTAAAAGCTCCGTGTTATTAAAGCGATTACATTTTAGATACAGAGCGAACATCTAAGTGAGGCGAAAAAACACTTGCCAGAAAAATAAAATATAAAAATATACTACATTAAAGACGTGAGTATAAAATATCACAAATTTACTAAATGGTGTATACAAATGCCAAATTTAAAACTTATACATACATTAAAATCAAATTAAAAATATATCAACGTTCTCAATTAAACATTTTCAGCTGCATGACTGAACTTATACATGCAAGAATAACAAAATAACATTAATGGTATTGTTAGTGTTAATTCTGTTAATTTATCATTGTCTGTACGGCAAATTTGAGGGTGGATATTAGCATCCGAAAATCCGATATTCCAGGTTAAGAAGATTGATTAATTCATTCTAAAAACTACGCGGAAGCGTTTCCGAAAATTAATTGCAGCAAAAAAAAAAAAAAAAAAAAAAAAAAAAAACTTTGTTTTTATAAATGTTTCTTTAATTTTTGAAAATATATTAGTTTCTAAGATTTCTAAAAGTAAAGAACGTTTTTCAGAAATGCGAGTAATTTTGAAGAGATTAATAAACCTTTGTCTTTTTTACGGTGCAGGCACTTCATGTATACAATCTACACCTATATACCGTACTCAGGTAACATAAATTAGAAACAATGCTTTGATGTTGAAATAAAAAGTTTTGGCTTCTCGCATGATATATTATTTTGATTATTATTATTTTGTATTTAAAATGAAATGGAGGAAAGACGTATATTTTACATGCATGTGCATTTATTTTAAATGGATGTTATGAATTTCAAATGAAATGACTGAAAGATTTATATTTTAAATGAAATGAATGCAATATAAATAATGGTGGCAATAGGAACAATATTTGGCGATTTATCACTTGCAAACGAGTAACGTAACAGTACCCAAACTTGTTAACATCCTTGTTAACTTGTTAATTTGTTAACCTGATTTCTAAAAAAAAAAGTGCTCAATTCGACGTGTATGTATATGTTTTTTTTTTTCATGTCTGTTCACCGATTACTCCAAAACTACGCGACCGATTCATGTGATTGTTTTTTAATGTTGAAAGAGGATACTCTCGAATTGGTTCCATTTAAATTTCGCCAAAATTGGTTCAATACTTTTTTAGAAATTCTACAACAGCCAAAAAAGTCTTTGAAATATTTAATTTCCAACGATATCCATCGAGGCTAACGAAAAAGACAGGCTACCGCGGTACATTCCACTTATCTTTTTTTACAGACCGCTAGAGTGACGTATTGCTCTTTCCGTACACCTTCATTGGTGCATTCGAGCATCACGTGACTCCCGCGGTCTGTAAAAAAAGGTACGCGTAAAGCGCCGCGATAGCCTTTCTTATTCGTTATCCTCGATATCCACCAAGTGACATAGCGTTATCTGTTTAGCCAGAAAGTCGCTATCCGGCGATTTCCATATTTATATGGTTTTGTTTCTAGGATTGTTGTCGGAAAAACCAAAAAGCAATGTGTTAATCATTAAAAACTTTTATGACGTAAATAATCAGTAAAAAAAAATAATAATAAATAAAAATTGTAAATCTGTCCATATAATTGGATCAGATTCGGCAAAAACCCCGAATGCAACTGCTGCTATAGCAGTGAATTGCTTGCCAACAGAGTCAATTTATAATATACTCTGTAATAATTTTACTTTGTGGTACCGGGCGATCCTAAGACTTTTGAAAACTAAATAATTAGAAAACTATGGAGAATAGAAAGATGCGATTTTTACAGAAATGATTAGAAACATGTGAGATTTTTTATATTAGTAATTTTTTTAAATGTCATAATAGTTGTATATTTTCCAACAAGTGACGCTGCTGTTCTGGAAGTAGTTTCTCAGTCATATAGTATAACAGGGTTCGTACGCTTCAGTGGACGAATACCGGATTTTTTCGTGATGCAATATTTGGCTAATTTAATGAAAAAAAATATGTGTTTATATACGGCGACCATTACTTTGTAAAAATTCTGCTATTAAAACCTTTTAAATCCCCTGAGGCGTACAAACTCTGTATAGGGCTCCTATATGGTAGTATAGGAGCTCTGCGCGCGATGCATTGGCGGTCTCGGCGTGGGCCTTCCCTGCCCGTCGGTGACTGGACTCCAATCTTAACGAGTCCCCGCGTGCCGGGGAACATCCCGGGTGGGACGTTAAAGGTCCACGGTCTGGCTCTGCAGGACCGATCTGTCCAGAGCTGCCAACCTCTCATTAATATTCCGTAATATGTGGGTTAATTTGACCCAGGTTTTACACGTTTCGCACCAGAAATTTTTTTAAGAAATGAATTTAAATAAATTCCATGAGGAAACCTGAAATTAAATAAATAAACAATCATCCAAAAATTTTTCTGGTGCGAAATGTGTTAAACCTGGGTCAAATTAACCCACATATTACGGAATATTAATGAGAGGTTGGCAGCTCTGTCTGTCCCACTCAGGCACTAAGTATAGGAGCTCTAGTATAGTACAGAATAAATAATCGGTTTCTAAGTGTTATAAATTTCTAAATGTTAAAAAAAAAAAAAAAAAAAATTCAAGTACAGCTTTCAGACAATACACACCCTGCACAGCAACCTTTATACCATAACTTCAGTTTTGTAAGAATCATCAGCACCTTTTCTACTTTAAGCCAAACGCCCTGCATTGTACGATAGTAACGAAATGCTAAACTTTCCGATTCAACGTTTTTATAAAACTGTTTAACTAATAAAGCTTTAAAATGCAAAGATAACGTATATAAACATAGCAGTTACAGATCAAATTGTGCCGAAGTTTCTTTAAAGTGCATTTTAATTAACCTTCATGAAAATTTGTGAACGTTCTTTACAGCGACATTTTACCAACATCCTTGTTCCGGATGTTACGCATTGAAGCCATCTGCTTATATAACACATGGTATATAGAGGGTACTTTTGGTATTGAAAAATAGCGCCACCTGTTGGCCAAAAATGTGATTATTATAACTTTTTATTATTATAAAAAAAATAATCCCACATGTTGCTATGCATTTCTGTGAAAACCACACAAACCACTATTATTTGATACCCAATCTAATAATTTTTATTTTTAAGGATCCCTCAATAATAAAGGATATTTGACTCAATTTCCTGTCTATAACACTGTTTTCTAAGTCATAAAATGCGAGATACAATGAATAATATTCTGTCTCCTCTAGAGGCTACTTGTGTTGATTAAATGGTCCATTTTCTAAACATTCTTTCTACAATCGTAAAACATTCGGTACAATGTCTTCCCTGGCAATTGTGTATGTTGATTTATTAGCCCATAAAGCATTTTGTCGTTTATTTCCATTAGGTTATCTGAAAAAGTTATATGAGATATAAATTTGAGGGAGATTTGTTGACAATACAGTCTCTTATCAACAAATAACAATTTTATATTACTAAAGATGCTCAAAAATAATAATTACTTTAAAATAAACATAAAATTAAAAACAATTATTTTAAAACCCTATTTTATAAATCTTAAAAATCACGTCTAGTTTCATGGCCGCAATTCATGTTGTGCTAAATAATTTTGGTTACAATATGTTAATTTTCATGGTCTATGTTGATTTATTAGCCCATAAAACATTTTGTCGTTTATTTCCATAAGGTTACCTGAAAAAGTTATATGAGATATAAATTTGAGGGAGATTTGTTGACAATACAGTCTCTTATCAACAAATAACAATTTTATATTACTAAAGATGCTCAAAAATAATAATTACTTTAAAATAAACATAAAATTAAAAACAATTATTTTAAAACCCTATTTTATAATTTGCATTCCATCTTTATCTTAAAAATCACGTCTAGTTTCATGGCCGCAATTCATGTTGTGCTAAATAATTTTGGTTACAATATGTTAATTTTCATGGTCTATGTTGATTTATTATAGCCCATAAAACATTTTGTCGTTTATTTCCATAAGGTTACCTGAAAAAGTTATATGAGATATAAATTTGCGGGAGATTTGTTGACAATGCAGTCTCTTTTCAACAAATAACAATTTTATATTACTAAAGATGCTCAAAAATAAGAATTACTTTAAAATACACATAAAATTAAAAATAAGCATTTTAAAACACTATTTTATGATTCCCATTAAATGTTTATCTTTAAAATCACGCCTAGTTTCATGGCCGCAATTCATTTTTTCCAAATAATTTTGGTTACAATTCGTTAATTTGGCATGGTCCCGGAAACAATGGAACAATGTAGTTAGCAGAATGGCATACCTAGTTGCGTACCAACTGAACTTCCAGGTTATAGGTAAGTGACTTGCGAGGCAAATAGGGGGCCATGACAAACATAAAAAGTTAAAAATTAAATAAAAATATTTAAAAATATAATGAAGAAATAGAATTTTAACAATAAAAGAGTATAAAAGGTAAAACATTTTCCATTAGATCCAAGAAGATGACAGATGTAACCTACCGAGGGTCGAACCCATCTCGAAAAAGAAAAAAAAAGACTCTTTACAGAGACCATACATTTAGTTTAAAAGTTACAAAATATTAAACTTTAATAATAAAAAGCCACTAGGCAAACAAAAGACAGTTTTTTTATTTATTTTTTTAATACAAAGACAAAAGGCAAGAACAAAGACAAGATTATGGGAATACAAAATTCATCGATTGATAATTTTTTTCGATATTAATTTTTAAAAAATCGAAATAGCTTTTTGAAACAAGTATGAATTGCAGTCCATAAATTTTTAACAGAAATTGATTTTTAGAAGCTTTAAATTGGGAATACAAAATTACAGCTTATTCTGCCCAGTAGTTTTTGAGTTATGCTTAAAAAATTACCTGCATTGCAATCTGTTTTAATTACAATTAAAAATGATTTTAAGATTAAGAATTCCAATTTAAATATTCACAATTTTTAAGTTATTTGACCGAATGACTCCTAAGCTAAAATTTATCTAAAAAGCCAAATAGGATGTCAAAATTAAGTGCTCGCATTAAAAATTTAAGTTTGTTAAAATTTTCCTATGAAAGCAATCCTCTAAGCTTTCATTTTATATATACAGAGTGTCTCATTTATTTTGCAACCCGCGTAAACACGAAACAAATAAACAACACGAGTACACGCGCACACCGTTAGCGCAGGTAGCGGTGTGAATGGGTGTGCGAGCAACATGGCCAACACTCTAGAAAACCGCACGAGACACTTCAAAGCTAAGGAGGACGAAGTGAAAGGTAGTTTTGCGTCATAGTGCTATGTGCAGAAAAACGCGCGTTTATTATTGAACATTATTTTCGAACATATTCGTACAAAACAGTCAAGGAACGATATGAAACCAAGTTTCCAGACTAGGTGGTGCCGAATAAAAGCGCAATTAAGCGAGTCGTGGACCATTTTCAAACAGAATGGACTGCGGAACCGAAAAGAAAGAACCGTCTGTCGTTTGTCCAAACTGACCACAAAATGAACGAAATCGAGACGAAAATCAAGGAGAAACCGTCCACGTCAGTAGAACATTAGCTTTACAAACAAACACATTGAAAATGCACGCTTATCGCGCCACATTGGTGCAGGAATTGAAGGCACCTGATCCAGCGTATCGTCTCAACTTTTGTCGCTGGTTAAAAACTTTTGTTGGAAAACATGGCATTTGTGTTTTAGATCGGGTGTTCTTTAGTGACGAAGCCTGGTTTCATAGAACAGGCTACATTAATGCACGCAATTACCGATTTTGGTTATCCTCAAAAGAAACCACATTTCGGAAGAGATAAACGCTATCACACCAAACACATTACAGAATGTGTCTCGAAAGCTCCTCAAACGGGCCCAGATATGTAAAGATGAAGACGGTGGTCACTTTTCAACACCTTTTGCAGTCGTTTAACCCTTTATATCCTGAATTAATTTTCCAGCTACTTTTTAGATGCTCAGAATCCTCGATTATTCCCACAAGTTATTATTTTTTTTTTTTTGTAAAGTTTTCCTTATCTAATCATGGCATTTTTGCGATTCAATTAGATGAAAATTTCTCATTTGAAAAACCGGTGGTAACAGATTAAAAATTCTGTAAAGACATTCGTCGCGAAGGGGATAAAGTGGTACTTATAAGTACCGTCAGGATAAAAAGGGTTAAGCACTTCTGTAAAATAAAAATTAATGTTTGTACATTGTTCTTTTTTTGGGGTTGCAAAATAAAAGAGACACTCTGTATATATAACTTGAAACAGGGTTCGTACACTTTTGGCACAATTTTTTAATCGAATTTTTTGCTTTATTTAAATGCAGAAAAGTATTACAAATCCTGTGATTAAACGCGGCGTCTACAATTTCTGCTATTAAATTATTAAATAGAAAAATTTTATTAAAAAATTGTGGTAAAAGAGTACGAACCTTGTGAAAGAAGACCTAATTTCTAATCGAATAATATATATATATATATATATATATATATATATATATATATATATATATATATATATATATATATATGTATAATAATAAACACCAATGGAAAATCACTTGCAGAACCATTATCACAAAAGCCAACCAAAAACTTTAAACCACATAAATTCAATAATAGAAAAACAAAACTAAACAAACTACATTAACACAGAACCAGAAAACGCAACTAACTACTTAAACTCAAAACAAAAGAACACAACAAAATGCAGCAAAAATTAAAAAAGCCAATAAACAACAAAGAAAAGCTAAAACAACCTGTGTCAGGTGGCATGGCTTGAGACATGCACTGCTGGGTTAAACTAGTTTTACGCATGCAACACTCCCCCATACCTGACAAGTACAGACTGAAAATGAATGAAACAGACATAACAAAAGGAAGCAAACTAAAGCCAGACTACACCAACAAATTCTCGATTTACACCACAGTAAACAACCCACTATACCGACAAACTATAACTAGACTACATCATCAATTTCTCAACTTACATCATGGCAAACATCCCACAACACCGAAATACTAAAGCCCGACTACTCCATCAAGTTCTCAACTTACATCACAGCCAACAGCCCACTACACCGACAAACTATAACCAAACTACACCAACAAGTTCTCAACTTACAGCACGGCAAACATCCCACTACACCGACAAACTATAGCTAGACTACACCATCAAGTTCTCAACTTACATCACAGCAACCATCTCACTACTCCGACAAACCATAGCCAGACTACACCAACAAGTTTTCAACTTACATCACGGTAAACAACCCTCTACACCGACAAACTAAAACCAGACTACACTATCAAATTCTCAACTTACAACACGGTAAACAACCCACTACACCGACACTCCCACAAATATCACATCAACAAAACATCGCTCGTATTGAACACTCCTAACAGTTCGTCACTATAACCTTTATTTCTGATAAATTTGTATGTTAGATCGGACAAAAACTGAACCGGATAACCTTGTGATAACGCCATATGATAAAAATCAGCTATATTCCTAGCAATATTTGCATAATTAGAGCACAATTTCTCAATACGGCATAAACCATTTATAAAAATATTTCTAAAAATGGACAAATGCACATTTGAAGTGAAATGTAACATTTTAATGGTATCAAAATTAAAATAATTTCTCTTATCGTAAATATTTGTTACCAGTTCACCATTAGAAACATCTAAAGTTACATCCAGAAAATCGACGCATTTTGAATTATTTGACCCAATTTTCAGACTTAAACTATTTGGATAGTGATTAAATCTGAAATCTTTCAAGATATATATATATATATATATATATATATATATATATATATATTTATTTTTTTTTTTTTTTGTGGTGGGGAGGGTGTTAGTTTATAGTAATTAAAATAAATGGGGTGTTCTTTTTCTTTTCTTTTTTTCCTGGCGTTTGCACATAACAAGGTTAAAAAAAGACTATCCTTTTTACAAATAATGTATTATTAAAATGGTGTTATATCGCTTACGGTAAAAATAAATCATATATAATGTTTGAAATTTTATACGCTCCTTTATATAGACGTTTTAAACATCTGGGGTTATATATATTACTCAAGAGATTTTAGAAAACAGTCATTATGATAAATATATTTTCACAAATAACACAAAGAGCTTACTTTATTGTTCTCCAGTTGCATTGTTTTTATACTTTAAATTAAAATAAATTGTTACTTTAAAGCATTACAGCGTTTTCAAAACATCCTAAATCAACTTATTCCATAAAGCATTTGTTTTGTGATTGTCTGAAATGTTTTGTTTATACAGTTTTCTAAAAGATGATAACCACAGTTTCGTGATACTCATATTTTTCTCTACTTTTTTTACAGCTGATTTAATACAAAATGGGATTTTCAAGAACAGAATTTCAAGAATGTATTCAAGTTTAATGTTGTAATATAGTTTCATTCCATTATTACTCACATTTTATTTACTTTCCTGGAAACATTCAAATTTATAAATAAAGCAAGATATGTATGGTGACAATCTGTAAATGAGTGAGGATTTTGTTTAGGTTACTAATCATTTGAAAATCGTGCTGTTTATTTTTTATTTTTTAAATTGAATTTAAATTTCTTAGGCATTGTAACCCTTTATTACAGCGCCTAGAACACATAGTGCGTAAAACGGCTACAAAATAGTACTAAAAAATTTAATCCGATGAATGTAGAACGATGCTGAAAAGATAACGGGTCGATCGCAGCGACATCTTCTAGCAGTGGCGTAGACAAATGTAGAGGCTCAGATGATTTGGATGCCTCTAATCTTATAAAAATATTTGTGCATCATCTAATCGGAAGAATGGAACAATGTAGTTAGCAGCTTGGAATACCTAGTTGCGACCAACTGAACTTCCAGGTCAGAGGTAATTTGACTTGCGAGGCAAAATCGAGCCGTGAGAAGTTTAAAACTTACAAATTAAATGAGAAAATTTTTAAATATAAAAAAAATTTATAGAGTATAACAATAATAGTTAAGAAAAGAAAATAAATTAAACAAATTTCCATTAGATCCAAAAGACAGAGAATTTTCTGCAATATTGAAGGCGAAGAAAACTTTATAATATTACTAGTTTCCAGAGCATTTTGACCCCCTCTCTGGCTACACCACTGTCTGCTAGATCTTTTCAACGCAAACATTGTATAAGAATCGAACTGAGAAAACGTTTCAGCTGATCGTAAATATTTTAAATAATTAAATTATACCATACTTCCTTTGACTTGGATAGTGGTTTTCATAAGCTTTGAAAATATAAATAATATTGATCATGGCCAAAAAACGTGATATCTTTTGTGCCTGGTTGCAGTACTCGATACAAGACAGCAAACTAGAAATATAAATTATCCCTATTTAGCATACAAAAGGATGAATCTCTGCTAGAGGAGTGGAAAAGATTAATTCCCTGATATGATAAAAAACCAACTTCAAAATCAGTTACATCTGAAATATACACTTACAAGAAGATTTTATTAACATAAATTATGTTCATGATGTCAATAGAGAAACGGTTACTTTTGCTAGAGGTAAATCTATTTTTAAAGCAGATGTCGCTGCGATCGCCCTATTATTGTACCGCATCGTTGCACGTTTATCGGCTACAATTTTTTTGCACTTTTTAAAGCAAATCCAGTTTGGGTTTTTTTTTTAATTCCGAAATTTCGCATTCACACCAGAAATTTCCTATAATGTTTTTTTCCTTACTTAATGGCAGATATCTAAAAGTGACTTCTAAAAGTGAAAATTCTTGCTTCAGAATTTCCGGTTTGAATTCGAAAATTTTGAATTAAAAACTGTAAAACCGTTTTCCACACTATTCTAGCCGCTCGCTGTACCTTTATGCATGTCAGCATTGAGAATCCGCAACTTTTGTTTTATTCAGATTGTTTGATTGCCACCACTTTTTTGAAGTAGTAATACACTAAACTCTGTCGAAGACGGAATCCATCGAGAATGAAAATATTTTTCGTCAAAGACAGCATTCCACCTTAGACAATGTTTAGAACATAGAAAATCGTTCAACATAGACAGATTTCCGTGTTATGCAGAGTCAGCTTTAGACAGAGTTTATTTATGTCCCTTATTTAATGACAAATTAGTAACAATTGAGTAATCTGAATTTTAAAA
The DNA here is from genome assembly GCA_963931845.1 of Maratus michaelseni. Lineage (NCBI taxonomy): Eukaryota > Metazoa > Arthropoda > Arachnida > Araneae > Salticidae > Maratus > Maratus michaelseni. The sequence goes on along the minus strand of OZ007595.1, from coordinate 212,898,523 downwards.
AAGTAATTATTGGCAGCACTATGCTAACTTCAAATTGGCGATTTATCGTCTGCGCACGGCTAAAATAAAAATTTTAATTTTAAATTTTAAATAGTTTAAAAAGGAACGTTTGAAAATAAAATGGATTATAAATGTCAAAAATATGAAAAATTATCCATGTCAAAAATGACGTCATGGTTAGCGGTAAATTATGATTTTCATTCTTAAAAACTAAAAAAATCAACTCGATGCCTGGAAAAAAAATTTAAAAAAACTATTTTTGACGAATGGTAATAAAATTGCATTTTCGTTCAAAAAACCTATTGATTTAATATGATTACGTCGAAGTAACATCAATTTCCTTCTCCCAGTATTAAAATTAATGCTCAAGTGACTAGCGTAGGCTCTTAAAGCCGCAACCTGTCTTCCAAGATAGTCCCAAAGATATTCTATCGGATTCAAGTCGGAGAGTGAGCTGGCCAGTCCATTCTCTCCAAACCGTGATCCTCAAGATAATCCTGAACAACCACAGCTCGGTGTGGTCTCGCATTATCATCCATTCGAATGAAACCATTGCCAATAGCACCTGCATATGGGCACACATATGAATGAAGGATCTCATACCGACATCTCGCACCACTCACAGTTCCTCCATGGAACACATACAGGTCAGTGTGACCTCCGAGTGAGATCCCTGCCCAAACCATGATTCCGCCGTTTCTGTACCTGTGTGTTTCGACAGTGTTTGATTGATGGTATCAAGTGCATTGTTCTCTCCAGATCAGAAGACGTACTGAATCACTCTCCAGTGTGAATCTGGACTCGTCTGTGAAGAGTACAGAAGCCCACTGTTGTCTGGTCCAGGAAACATGTTCTCTTGCCCAACATAAGCGGGCCCTTTTTCGTCTGTTGAGGGGGACGTACACAACCGGTCGCCTTGCATAGAGACCTGCATTGTGAAGACGTCTTCGCACCGTAGTAGCGGAGATTCTTCTCCCTGATGATGCAAAGTGGTCTGCAATGAGTTGCGACACAGTAGTGCGTCTTCTCCTTCGGGTCGAAAGAGCTAGAAACCGGTCTTCTGCAGGTGTTGTAACACGTGGGCGGCTTGGAACATGTCTTCTGGACACAGAATCTTCGGATTCATACTGATCCCAGAGTCGTTGGACTACACTTCGAGACACATTGAGCCGACTAGCAGTATCGGCCTGTGACAACCCCGTTTCTATCCATCCTACCGCCCGCCACCTTAAAGAATCAGGCAAACGACTTCTACTAGACACTTCTAGACTCTACTGGCTGTTGTGAACAAAACTTACACGCGAAATTACGAAAGCTTCGCAATAGCATATTTTTCTCTTATTCACAAATACCTATTCTTTTCTATAAAATAAAAGTGGTAGCTGCAATTTTTGCGTAAGTTTTTTTAAAGCTTATTATTGTCATTCATATAAACTATGAAGTTTAATATGACTGCCATTTTTTTGTCTGGTGAGCTTCGAAAAACATGTTGTACCTTAACTTTTGGAGGCCAGAGTAAATAAAATCTTTTTTTTTTTCAAGCATGAGCGAGTTGAAGTACCAAATTTATTTTAATGCTTTATAAATCTCTATATCCTATAGCATAAGCTTACACCATTATGAATATGGTACCCATTTCAGTTCTGTGTAGAATAAATAGTTATTTTTTTTTTTCGATCATGAGCAAATTGAAGTACCAAATTTATTTTAATATTTTATAAATCTCTGTATCCATAGCATAAACATACACCATTATCAAAACGGTACTTTTTTCAGTTCTGTGTAGAATTAAATAGATAATATCCTTTTTTTTTTCAAGCATGAGTGAGTTGAAGTACCAAATTTATTTTCATGTTTTATAAATCCTTATACTCCTAGCATAAACATATACAGGATTCATACATTTCTACTAGAAATCTTTAATAGAATTTTTCGCCTTATTTAACACAGATACATATTACAAATTCTGCGAAAAAACGTGCCCTTAGGAATTCTGCAACATAAATATTAAATAGAATTTTTCTTATCTTAAATAACGATCGCAGACACCTTGGAAATTCCAAGTATATTCTCATTTTAATATATTAAAATAAAAATGGTATCTTCGTCCGCTCTATATGAACAAAATAGATACAAGTTGGAAATTGTACGTCAAACGTGACAAATGAGGTGCGTTCGTACTATAACTAGTTTCAGTGAAGTGAATTATATCGTCTGTTATTATGATATGATTAATTTACGTAATAAAATAAGCACATTTTAAGTTGCCAACATTTTATCATTTGTTGACATTTACTGAAAATTCCAATGGGAAACATAAGCCTAGCATTGAAAATTTCAGAACTTGAAATCCATATTTAGACTTTTTTTCCATTTAATATCTATTTCTCTGGAAGCATCTATCCAAAAACTGTCGGTTTATTATACGATTGCTATAATTAAACAATTTTAGTATACAAATTCGGTTTTTAAATTCAGTAAAACGGAAATAAAATGACTCCATTTTAAATAGGACGTAATCACCACGGCAACCTAGTATCATTACCTATAATGTGATAACATTGAATTAATTACGCATGATAGGATTTAATAGAATGATACATCTTGGTCGCTCGACGATTAATCCTCGGAAGCTGCTATAACAGAGAAGTACCAATTTTAAAAAATTTCAAATTACTTAATGAATATTTTTATTAATATCTTTTTAAGTTTCGATTAGATATTCATAAAATTAAAAATGACTCGACAAAATTCTGCAAAGAATATATATATATTAAATTTCAAATCATTTGGTTGGGTAGTTTTGCGCTGTTATATGGACAGACAGTTATATGTTATACAGACAGACGGACGGACCAGACGGCGACTATAGGTGCCACGTATTTATATAATTACGAACGAACCTAAAAATGGGGGAAAAAAATAGTAAAAATCTAAAAAACAAAAAACAAAACAAAAAAAAATTTAGTCATTGAAAAAAGAGCTGTTGAATAATAACCTATGATATTATATAACATTAAATGTTATAACACACACTTTAACCCATTTCCATCATTAGCGCATATATGCGTGCATTTGAAGAATTTCTTTTTTTATTTAGAAAGTCCGAATCCATACCGGAAACTTTTAACGAAGAATTTCATCCTATGTAATGTCTGCCATTAAAATAAGGCCAAATTTAGTAATCAAAATGTCTGGTATGAAATCGGAGTTTCTGAACAAAAAAGAAATTTTTGAAATGCATGCGTATATGTTCTAATGATGCGAATTGTTTAAAATATTTTTTTTTTGCAGAAACTTTCATGTTCACCATTGAAAGAAACTACTTTCATTTTCTTATTGATCCTAGTGCTTTCATGTTTATATATTAACTAGGGGGCCTACCCCCTGCGAGCTACGCTCGCCAACCCCCGCTCAGACTTCGAGGCCTCTAAAAACATGACAGCGTGCTTTATTTTAAAAATATTGGTAAATCTATAATTGGTTTGCCATGCTTTTAACATTTTAATGGGACATTTTTCGATTATCATGGCCTCATACACAGCTGTTGCGACAACTGACGACTGTTTTCGGGATTGATAAGTAAAATCAATTACTACTTGAAAACCAGCTTGTATAAAATGGTTAGGTTTAAATTGTGACTACCTCTCGGACTTTTATAACGACAATCTCTATTCTATTCTTCCTTTGCGTTTAAGGATGAGAAAAATTCCATCTACTTGTGAATAACATTAAGAACCACGGTATTGAAAAGTACTATGTTATAGACATTTTCAGTAACAGGTTTTAATTTTCTCTCTATTTTAGTGCACCATCATGCATATTTTCATGTTATTTTAAATACGTAAATTATTTACTTTAATTAATATGTATATACGAATTTTCTAATAATTATGTATCATACAAAATTAATTAAATATTTTGTGCATGCATGTGCCTGAATTTATTCGGCATCAATTGATGAGATATTTAAACAAATTTGCTATCCGCGGTAATTTTACACCATGTTCTGTCACTTGAATATTGTCCATAAGAAAATCGGGTACTTTTCCATTATAGGATCCTTTGCTTTTAGGTTTGGCGTAATTCGAGCTTCAAAAAGGGATAGATTCGTTAATATACATAGATTTGTTGCCAAAAGTTATGAAAATAAACCCAGTGAACTTTTGGTGCTTTTCTATTATAGGGGTCTTGACGCTTTTTTAAAAAGCTTGGCGGAAAAAACCAAGCAGGATAGAAAACCAAGCAGGATATTTTATTCTTCCGTTCAGTTGGGCAAATATTATTTTATATATTAGTTTTAAATATCCGAATTAATGATTTTATAAATTCGTTTAGTTAAATTTTACAAAAAAATAACAAAATGATATCAATAAATAATAATTACTATTAATTACTTTTCCCCCCTTTCTTTTGCGTTTACATAAATGACGTCATTTGGACGAATTTATTCAAAATATTTTCAGTTTATAAATTAAATTAAATGCTGACAGACGATTGAATCCTGACGATAGAAATGCGATTTTTTTTTTCAAATTTTCCTGAAAAACGTAATTTAATCACAATCTTGTCTTCATTATCGATTGAAATAAAAGATAAATTCAATTTCAATTTGAAAATGACGAATAAAAATAAATCAATAATCCCTATCGGGATCCTTTTCCATTTTTTTCCCTTTTTTGTCACAAAAAAACTGAGTAATTAGTTGCCATCATTACAGAAATGTCATTAAAATTAGAAAAAAATTAATATCTCGAAAACTATTTCCAATTTCAAAATTCTATTACCAGTTTTGACATCCGCGGATTTTTATGAACAATTGGTATTAATTTCACCATCAAGCGTTCAATATTTTATTAAAAATAGCCTTGAAACAAAATCAGTCGTTTAATCAGTCGTTTCATAAAATCGTTTCACAAATTCGTTTCATTAGGATTTTATATATATAGGGTAGATTTATTTGTAAATTATACACAAAAAAACGGTTGTATTTCAACATTTAGAGGCAGCGTAGAAAAATGCTTTTGATACAACCATACTTGATCTAAAAATCCCGATAGTTCCACTCAATTTATTTTATTTTTTCACAAAGTGTAAATATGGTTGAATGTTTGATTCGTGTACAAATCCCCTTTTAATTACTTTTCCTTGCGGCTTAAAGAAGTCTCTTTGCAGCTGATGTCTGAGATTTCTAGAAAACTTCTAAATAATCCACTGAACTTCGAATTTCATCTGCTGGTGGTTAAAATAAATTTAAGAACACCACGAATAATTCTTGCAAAATGTTCTAAATAAATCAGTTTATCGATTTATAATTTGCTTTAAAATCGTATGTTCTTATATGTCACGTGATTATATGCCGGTTTTTAATGCATTTTGTTAAGAAAACATATTCATTACTGATTAAATATTTGTTATTTTAACTGCATCTGATTACAATATTTTACGCTGATCTAAATTTTAGTATTGCGTAATTTCAAGTTTTAAAAAAAATCAAAATTAAACATGTTGAAATCTCAGTTACAGCAATAGGAGGATGAAGATTTAAAAGAGGCACCTTTACAATCACTGTGCATTGATTTGTTGAAAAGAGATGTGATAAAATGCAAATATTACAGGATCTTAGATGTTCCGTGAAATTTTCACCGGTTGCGATACGCCCGTGCATTGTATGGCGAAAATAGCTTGTTTAGACGTACCCTATCATGCCTTAAAGTTTTCCCCATGAGTTCTGATTCATCCTCTACGTCTATGAAGGAAATTTGGTCCAATTTAACGCGTTCACTGTCGGGTTAAAATTACCGAAATTTTATTTTATTTAGAAAGTTCGAATTCATACCAGGAAATACCAATAGCAATGTTTACCTTATTTAATTACAGATATTTTGTGATTACATAAAATAAAAATTATTCTTTCGAAAATTCCGGCACGATTTCGTAATTTTAGATTGAAAAACCAGAAGTATACTCGCGGTTGGCAGCGAATGGGTTAAGATACAACCGCCCCTCCCCTTCTCACTCTCTTGAGCTATTTACCTTTCATTTTTTTATTTCTTCTTTTAATTTTCATACATATTAGCATACTAGTTAGTAACAACTATTCCACATAAATAAAATCAGCAGTCATTTGTAAGATGTTATGTAGAAAATATGGTTCTATCCACAGACTGAAAGCACCCTGTATAGCGCTGCACTGCTTGAGTTACGAAACTACATTGTATAGTGTTTTGAATTTGTCCAAGCATATTCTATCACCCTTTACAGTTTGGCCCATGAATTCAGAGACATCCTGTACAGTTATTTCTATATATTTTTTTTCGTATATGGCATATTTCTTTTTTTTGGTTTATTTTTTAACTGTAAATATTTTATAAGCTTTATTTTATATTTTTTATTTCTATAGCATTATAATTATTTTGAACTTTATTTAATTTTGGTCGGAAACGGTCTTTTTGTTGTTTATTTTTATCTTTTTAGGTACGTTCGTAATTATATAAATATGTAGCACCTATAGTCGTCGTCCGCTACGTCCGTCCGTCTATCTGTCCGTCCATCCGCGCATATAACAGCCCAAAAAATACCCAACCGAATGATTTGAAATTTAATATGTATAATCGTTGGTGAATTTTGTCGAGTTATTGCAAATTTTATGAAAGTCGAATCAAAACTTACCGTAATTTCCGGCGTATAATCCGCAGCTCAAAGAGTCGTTTTTCGACCCAGAAATATTATTTTATAAAATGTAACTTAAAAGATCGCTGTAAATATTTAATTACAATTATTGAATAAAATTTCTGGGTCGAAAAACGACTCTTTGAGCTGCGGATTATACGCCGGAAATTACGGTATATTAATAAAAGTTTTCTTTATTCTATTAAATCCTATCGTAAGTAATCTATACAATAAAAGCGCAAGTCATGTGACTGAGGAAAACAAATACTGGCAAACCACTTCTTTTGTCATATGCCAGGTAGCCATTTTTATTCAAAATTATTTTTTTAAATGAAATTGCATAAAAGTTACATTTTTAGAAAGATCGTTCAAAAATATATTGTTCGCTTGAGAGATGAGTTACATTAAAAAATGTATAAATTCTCAGATAATTTCATTGGAAATTAGGTTAAGAGCGGAATCTCGCCATCCATTAGAGTAAATAAACACAGGAGATTCGTTCAGTACGAGTCGTAAAAATATTAAATCATGGAGGTAATCATTCGCAAAGCAAGATCTCCATCGTGAATTTTGCTGCGCTGTTTAGTTCAGAAAAAAACATTCGCATTTGTAAACGCGGCATACTTAATAAGAAACAAGTTGGAAATTGTACGTCAAACGTGACAAATGAGGTGCGTTCGTACTATAGCTAGTTATATAAATATTCCGATCTTGATGATTTTTAATTCTGTGAAATGAGTTACATCGTCTGCAGATTCATTTCTGTTATAAAACAAGTTGGAAATTGTACGTCAAACGTTACAAACGAGGTGCGTTCGTACGCACGTTTTAGAATTAAATTCATGATATCCCGTGCGTAGAACGGGTTAAACAGCTAGTTAAGTATATATTTTATGACACTGTTCATACAAATATCTTAACTAGTTATATAAATATTCAGATATATATGTATCAGCTAGTTATATAAATATTCAGATCTTGATGATTTTTAATTCTGTGAAATGAATTGTATATCGTCTGCAGATTAATTTCTGTAATAAAATAAGTGTCTCGGTCGCTTGACGATTTAACATCCATCGGAAGCTCCTACAACAAGAAAGCACCGATTTAAAAAAAAAAAAAAAAATTCAAATTTCTTAATAAATATTTTTATTAATATCTCCTAAAGTTTTGATTCGATTTTAATAAAATTTGAAATGTCTCGACAAAATTCTGCAAAGATAATATATTTTAAATTGCAAACCATTTGGTTGGGTAGTTTTTGCGTTGTTATATGCGGACAGACAGACAGACGGACGGACAGACAGACGGACAGACAGACAGACAGACGGACGGACAGACGGACGGACCAAACGACGACTATAGGTGCTACGTATTTATATAATTACGAACGCACCTAAAAAAGGCATGCTCATTTCGCTCATAGCAGACGATATGATTCATTTCACTAAAATAATAAGGATTATTATTTTTTTTTACATTGTGAAACTAGTTATAAAACGAACGCACCTCATATGTCACGTTTAACATACAATTCCCAACTTGTTGCTCTTCTTGTGTCCGCTTAACTTTTCCAGCGCTGACACAGTAAGAAGCTTATAATAGCCCCCGGCACTGTTTGTCCGTCCTTGTGTTAAAAAAAATTATAAAAAGAAGGGAGAGAAGACAGATGAGAAAGAAGAAGAACTGGAAGGAAAGAGGTGATAAGTATAAAGGATAAGTATGGAAAGTAGACCGTGTACGTTAATGGGAGCTGGTGCACGTTAAATCTGTTCGTGGCTCTAATGTCCTCCAAGTTCTATATAAGCGCTACCTCTGGGGGTGCCAATCCAGATGCAGGTCTCTCATCTGGAATTGGTTCAAAATTAGGAGACTAGTTTCACAGTTATATGGATCATGTCAGCTATATAGAAATAAAAAGCTGCAAAACCGGGCTCTTGGGCCAAACCAACAACAACAACAACAACCCATTATGGTTTAGTCAGTTAACGGCAGTAGTACATATTTTAAATTACAAATTGTTAATTATTTAACAACCTTTCATGGGCCCAATGGACGGGTAGCCAAGTCAATTAGCACAATAAAAGTAAATTAATTTCAATAATGTAGTTAAAGTGTAATTCAGAATAAGTTCAGTTTAAAATGTAACATTCTTCTCTTCCAGGTTCCCCTTGCAGTTCCTCGTGCTGCCGGTTGGGACGAGCCAATGGCCGGCCCCAACTGGTAGCACAAGGGGTTTTTTTTTAGCAGCAGTTTTTTTATTCATTTTATTTTTGACTGTTCGCCTCTTTATTAGGTGCAATTGGACATTGTCCGCAAAAGCTACCGGACCCGCTCTAATGGGACAGCCCACGGAGCCAGTTTTTACTAGGTGGGGTACGGTAGAAAGGCGCAGTCCCGTCAGCCCCCGCAGCGTTTTCGTCTGCCTTGCAACTCGGCCCAAAAATTTTCCCCGATGGTACGACTTAGCTATTGGCTAATTATATTTTCAATTCAGTCGTTTCATTATCTAGTTAATTTCTTTATTTAGTTTCCCTCAAAATTCTCTCCCCTTTTTCAAGCTAAGTTCAGTACCAACGTTTCGGCACTAAATTGTCCAGCCCCATTTCAACTGTCATGACGAGTACGTGGTGTGCGGCGTCAGATCTCAGAACATTTAAATTTAGGAGTGAACAACACAGAAAAATCCGGACTCAGTTGATTGGCCGAACTGGGTACTTGTCTTTGTGGACCGCCCCAATAGGGCGATCAGGCGAATTTCGCCCCAATGACCAGGCACTCAAACCCGTCAAACTGGGTCGAATCCCGGTAGGTAGGGGCCTGGTCAGTGGTCTCCAACCAACTTTTCCAACGTAATTGGTGTTCCGTCTTCGGCTACGGTCATAAATATAAGATCCGCATTACTGTTACTAGAGGTGCGGAAGTTGGCAACTATGGATCCCGATTATCTAACTGACACTCACGTGACCAGAGATAAGATATTAACAGGTGTTGTTAACAGAGTTTCCCGCTTAACCCTTTCCGGCGCGGAATAAATCTGTTTGTAAAATAATGAAATAATGGGCTGATACCAAATTTTACAAACGATTTCCTTAGAAAAGGATAACTGGCTGATTTTCCCTTGCTTTATAAAAGGAAAATTTTAATTAAATATTCTTGGTGCTGATTGTCAGTTTTGGAATTAAAATAAGGTGTCCTCTTTTGTGACCACCGCCCGCTAAAGGGTTAAATGAGTGTTTGATAATAGGGAGTATAACATATTTTACTATTTTTCATAAAAGCTTAATTTTATTCCTTACCCATAATGTAGTAAATGTTTCGAGAAAACATGCAAATATGAAATAATAAATAAAGTATAACGTCAAAATAACATAAAGTGCAATAAATATTTATATGACGAACAGTTATCTCATTCGTTGTTGTGCGTCTCGTAAATTCATAGAAAAAGGGAGATTCACAACAGAAATAATATATATGATTATACGTTGAGAAATCAATTTAGAAATCCTAAAAATATAGTTTAACCCTCTAATGCCCATGGTAGAATATATGCTATCACCACTGTTTCCAATTAAGTAGATTTTTTTAATTAAGATATTGCATATTCATCCCAGAAATTCAAAATAGCAATATTTGCTTCATTTAGTGACAAACATTCCGTTATTAAATAAACCTAAATTCATTACTGACATTTTCTGGTATGAAATCAGATTTTCTGAATTATGGAATTTCTAGACTGTATTCATTCTACCATGGGAATTAGAGGGTTAAATAATGTTTTCTTTTCTTTCCTGTTAGCCATATTTTAAAAAAGAAACAGAACAAAAATCATATTTTTAACACTTTCCAACCTAGTTGAAAAGTGTTTATGGCTTTGGTTTGTCTGCCGTATGGCCGTCTGCCGTCTGTCCGTGCTCTAACTCCCGTAAATATGCTCGGATTCCCCTGCAATTTTTATATGTTATTGTCGTTCACTATAGCATGTTCCCTATTTCAACTGAAGTGTGTAGCACTTATAGTTTTTTTACAGGGACACTCAAAAGAATTCCGTTACATTACGGTCTAGGGGGGGGGGGGGATCATTTGCGTTTTATTTTAATGATGTTACACATTTTCAAACACATTGTAATTGATATATATCACTAAGGTGCATTACAAGAAGCTTAATATGGTATATGCTGTGCATAGCACTTATAATTACTTTACAGGGACAGTCAAAAGAAATCCGTTACATTACGTCTATAGAGAAATATCGTCTGCGTTTTAATTAAATAATATTTCACTATTTTAAACGCATTGAAATTTATATATGCCCAACATTGCATTACAAGAGGCTTACTACAGAATATTCTGTGTATAGCAGTGAGCGTTAATTTACAGGGACACACAAAAGAATTCTCTACTGTCTGTTAGCAATAATTACTGGAAGTGCGTTTTAAGTTGCTGAACGCGATTTTAAATTTAACTCACTATTCGTCTATTATTTGGTGTGTATAAATTCTGTAGATCATATACAGGGCAGCACAAAATGTCGCGAACACATTTCTGTTCATTGACAGAAACTCCAGAAGGAGAATTTTAAACTGTGCTACGCGTTTCCTAACTAAACTAAAATTTAGCATCCTATGTAGTATATATACAAATCTATAGATCCTATACAGGGCTGAATAAAAGTATTCGGATATTTTTCCGAATATTGTATATGTTGGAAATATATGTTGGAAATTCCTGAAATTACGTTTTTAAATATGTTATGCGTTTTCCAAATTGTTTACTTGGATGTTATCTTTCAGCTTATTAACGGTAATGATTTGTAAAATTATTTTGGAAGCGTTGGAAAGTGTTACATAATCTATAATACATAATCTGGAAAAATCATGAATTGTAGTCATGAAATTAGACGTGATATTCAAGATAAACATTGAATACTCATAAAAAAGTGCTTTTATTTTAAACAAGAACGAAAAATCATTCGTGAAGCATAGATTATGTAACGCTTTCCAACTCTTCCAAAATAATTTTACAATTTATTACCGTTTAATAAGCTGAAAGTAAACAATTTGGAAAACGCATAACATATTTAAAATCGGAATATCAGAAATTTCCAACATATACAATATTCGGAAAAATATCCGAATATTTTTATTCAGCCCTTTATAGGATCTATAGATTTGTATATATACTACATAGGATGCTAAATTTTAGTTTAGTTAGGAAACGCGTAGCACAGTTTAAAATTCTCCTTCTGGAGTTTCTGTCAATAAACGGAAATGTGTTCGCAAACTTTTGGGCTGCCCTGTATAGGATCTACAGAATTTATACACACCAAGTAATAGACGAAAAGTGAGTTAAATTTAAAATCGCGTTCAGCAACTTAAAACGCACTTCCAGGAATTATTGTTAACAGACAGTAGGGAATTCTTTTGTGTGTCCCTGTAAATAAACGATGACTGCTATACACACAATATTCTGTAGTAAGCCTCTTGTAATGCACCTTAGTGATATATATAAATTTCAATGCGTTTAAAATAGTGAAAAATTATTTAATTAAACCGCAGACGATTTTTCTCCATAGACGTCATGTAACGGAATTCTTTTGACTGTCCCTGTAAAGTAACTATAAGTGGTATGCACACCCTATTCCCTATTAAGCTTCTTGTAATGCACCTTAGTGACATATATCAATTACAATATGTTTGAAATTGTGTAATGTCATTAAAATCAACCGCAAATGATTTTTCCCCTTAGACCGTAAGGTAACGGAATTCTTTTGAGTGTCCTTGTAAAAAAACTATAAGTGCTACACACTTCAGTTGAAATAGGCAACATGCTATAGATAACGACAATAACATATAAAAATTGCAGGGCAATCCGAGCGTATTTACGGGAGTTAGAGTACAGACAGACGGCCATACAAACCGCAGTCATAAACACTTTCCAACTAGGTTGGAAAGTGTTAAAAAGCTGTTTTACTCTTATATTTATTTTAAAATCATTAATAATTTCGTAAGTTGAATTTGTTTACCATGAATTTTTAATCTATGTATAAATAAAAATGTCACAGATTGTTTGACAAGATTTAAACAAAAATATATATCACATATAAGCTTTAAATCTTGAAAATAAACCACTTGTTGATTTAGAAACATTCTGAAAAAAATACTAGGTAATTTCTTTAATACCATATTAGAACTTCCAGTTGCTTTTGACATATTATTTTATATTTTCACTAAATCTAATGCCTGATCTATGAGCTAATCCCTTTTTAATTACTTTTTCTTTAGACTGAGCATATCTCGGTGCAGCTGTTGCCTGCGATTTCCTGGAGATTTGTGTAAAGTATCAAGGATAAAATGAATTTGGAACTGGATTAAATGATGATTGAAATGAGCTTTAGAACCTGACAAACAAATCCTTTTTTTTACTAGAAGAAGTAAGTGCATAAATCAATATTCTTGTTTGCTTAAAGTTATATATTTTCATAAGTATTTATGCAGTACATCTCTATATATGTTTTTGAAGTATTTAAAATATTCTTAAAAAAACTCAATAATTCATTTCTAGTGAATGCCATCTGGCATTTCCAAGATTTGCTATCATTTTATCTGTCTTGAAAATATTTAAAGTTCCATTAAATACTTTAAATGTAATGTTTTTGATCAGTACATGAATAATTAGAAGATTTCAAAAACGTCTCAAAATTATATAATCTATGGGTTTTAAAGTTCCATTAAATACTTTAAATGTATAGACATTTTTTATCAATACATAAATAATTAGAAGACTTCAAAAGCGTGTCAAAATTATATAATCTATGGGTTTTACATTTACCCTTTGACTACGGTTGGTCCCTCCCTAGTCATGCCGATACGTTCTAGTGGACTATTTTTTACTCTGGATGTACCACTTTTTGAAAAAAAAAAAAAGAAATCTATTCCGTACACTTACAACAGTCCAGATACATCTACCAGAAAGAACAATTTTTGTAAATTGTGGTACAATTGAATATAAAAACTTTCGCCAGACCTGCACTGTAATGAAAGGTTTAAAACAATCTGAAATTTCAGTGATTGTTTCACAAAATTTAAATAAAAAATTATAGCATTAGTATGACGATGCAAATTCTTTGGAATGCAGGAACTTCGCGGATTAAAACAATAATTCCCAGGTTGATTAGAGCGTTACAAAAACTCTATTATCATAGAAAACAAGAAGCTTTATTTGAAAAAACGAGAATTATATTGGGTCATTGAAGCATCTTTTGGGAGGTGTGCCCTCGTGAAAGGAGAAGTTACAAAAGCGACTGACTACTACAGAGGTCAGAGAAGAGAGAGAATAAAATCTTTGGCAGACATTTACTATTTTAGCGATTAGATTGGCAGCTTACAGAACATTCGCATTGCAATTCAACATTCAACAATGCAATTCAACATTGCATTGCAATTCGAAAAGACAAAATATTGGGTAATACTGAAAGTTCTGCGGTTTTTCAAAGCGAAGCATGGTTTCGTCCAGTTATATTTTGCTCCTGATGGAAAAGTAGTAGGAATGCCACATGGGGCAGTAACGTTCTACTCTCGAACACAAGCGATATCAGTCATCAGCGGTCCTCGCCTTGAACAAAACCGTTTCGGTGGTGGATATCTTGGCGGAGAGAGACGTTGTTACGGTACAGTTTGATTTAATTAGTGAAGTTAAAATTTTGGTGGTTTCGGTTTATCTACCGACGCAGAAACGTGATGTCGATATCACTTACCAGTTGGAGCTACTTCAGGATTTGCTTGATAGTAATGATGATAAGTCTATTATCATAGTTGGGGACATGAATGCTCTTCCCAAGACAGATGCACGAGGTCACCTCATTCTTGAGTTGTGTGCTCATAATGACTAAAGAGGTCTGAAACGACCTCACCAGTGATGCCATGTTCAGCGGGTCCCGAGGTGAAAGCTGGAGACACTTAGTTTTGGGCAGGCTTCGAGAACTAACTCGGTTGGTCAGTTGAGAACTTGAGCCTCGTGAGACCGCAGCCAACTATAGATGTGCTGTTTCGGTCATTTCAAGTCAGAGATACCGAATCCGCAGCCTAAGTACAGGGTTAAGACGAGAGACCTAGATCTGCCGAAACTCCGAGTGGCCCTGTATTACAGGATTACTATCTGATAAACAATTTTTAGAACCTAATAAACAAGTACTTTTTTACTAGAAGACATGAGTTCATAAATCAATATTCTTGTTTGCTTAAAGTCTATATTTTCATAAGTATTTATGCGTGATATCTCTATATATGATTTTTAAATATTTAAAATACTTTAGACGAATCTTAATAATTGCGAGTGCCATCTGGCATTTTCCGAAATAAATCTAACAGAAAGAACGGTGAATATAAAGATGTGGTGCGATTGAATATAAAAACAGTCGCTAGTCCTGTCCCGTAATCAAACGGTTAAAATAATCTGAAATTTCAGAGATTGTTTGACAAAATTTAAACACAAAAATATACAATATACATAACAGAGCTCGCACGCTTTTACCACAATTATTTAATAGAATTTTTATTAGATTATTGAAATGCAGAAAAGTATCGCCAATCTTGCAAGTAAGCGAGGCGTCTACAATTTCTATTATTTAAATATTAAATGGAAAAATACTATCAAAAAATAGTGGTATAAGCGTATAAATCCTGCATAAGTTTTAAATTTTGAAAATAAACCACTGTGAATTTAAACAATCTCTGATAAAAACAAAATAGACAATTTCCTTAATACCACATTAGAAGTTCCAGTTGTTTTTGACATTATGTTATATTTTCACTAAATGTAAATGGAATCTAATGTCTGAGCTGTGTGCAAATCCCTTTTTAATTACTTTTTATTTAGGTTTAGGACATCTTGGTGCAACTACTGTCTGCAATTTCCAGGAGGATTGGGTAAAGTATCAAGGATAAAATGAACTAGGAACTGCATTAAATGATAATTGAAATGAGCTTTAGAACATGACAAACAAATATTTTTTACTGGAAGAAATGAGTGCATAAATCAATATTTTTGTTTGCTTAAAGTCATATGTTTTCATAAGTATTTATGCATATCTCTATATATGTTTTTAAAAATATTTAAAATATTTTAGACAAACGTCAATAATTCATTTCTAGAGAGCGCCATCTAGCATTTTCAAGATTCGCTATCATTTTATCAGTCGTGAAAATGAGGAAAATTCCATTAAATATTTTAACCCCTTGAAAGGCGGTAGGATATTATGAACCCCATTAAATTTTAATCCCCAAATTCCACAATGGCGCCAGAATTTTTTTATAAAATTTAAATTTTATAATATATTTGAAAGAATTTTTTTTTAATTATTTTTAAATTAATTTGTGCGTAAATCCTGGTACCAATCAATCATTTCAACATTATAGCTGCAGAACGACTTTATCCCTGAACGAGTTACATTTATACAGCTTTACGATCAATACATAAATAATTAGACGAATGCAAAAGGGTCTTAACACTTAATGGACGGATCACGTAAATTTACATGATTTTTGTTTATACACTGATGTCCAGAAATTAAAGGGCAGTGACCAATTTCAGACGTTTGGTCGAATATCTTACTGAAACTCGTGAGGAAATGCCCGAAATGCCCTTGAACTTTGAGGATGTAAAAAACATGTTTGACTTAATGATTTTCAGTGAAGATTTTGTCACGAGGACAATTAGGGGGGGGGCAATAATAACTTTAATAATAAAATAATATTTTCGATCACCCAAGTAACAGAAAATGTTAAAAGTGGTCTTTCACTGTAACAAATGACTATGTAGGTTCTGTTCAACATTTATGGACATTTGTGTAAGCATAGCACGTATATTCGTGAAAATGTTAACGTTTCTGTGAAACATTCAAAAGTTTTTTATTTATTTATTTATTTATTTATTTTAGCATGCAGAGTTTCAACCGAACTTAACACCACTTTCCAAAAACTTGACAAAAATTCGTAGAAATAGTATAAAATAATTAAAATATTAATTATATAATATATTGAATATTTGATGAGATATGGGTATTTGTATGAAATAAATTTTAACTGCGCATGCGCGAACTACAGCAAAAAAATTTTGCCATGATTTTATAGTCAATACTATAGGACAACTCATATAAAAAGACCAATGAAATATTGTGAAAACTTAAAAAGTTACAGCAGTAATTGATAAATTGAAGAGGAAATCCCATAGGAATGTGATTTCCTTCTCAATTACATATAAAAATTTTATTAAAAAGTTGTGGCAGGGTTCGCACACGTGTACCACAAATTTTTAATAGATTTCTTCGCTTTATTTAACTGCGGAAAAAATATTGCTAATTCTGTGAATAAATGCGATGGTTACGAATTCTTTGTTTAAAAAATTGAATAGAAACTTTCTTATAATTAATAGTGGTGCCAGACTCCTTACAAAATATAAGGAGTGTGCGAACCCTGTGTGGTAAAAGCTTACGAACCCTGTATGTGATAGAAAATGTTCAGTATATTATTTGAAATGATCTTAAAAAATAAATAAATAAAAGCACTGTTCAATTTGAAGGGAATTTTTCATTTTAGACAAATTTTATTCTTCTATTTCGTTAGCTAAATACATTCGCAATTGCTTCTTAGTCCCGATGGTAGTTAAAAATACCCCTTTAAAAATAAAGTAAAAGATCTTTTATTTTTCAATTTAGAAAATAAGATTATTTCTTAGACTTTAAGAATTAAGATAATATATATATATATATATATATACAATGGACTTCATATAAATGTTGGGTTTCACAGCGCAAAGACGTCACATAATAAGATGGGAGCTTCAATGAGATACATATGTGGTAAAATATCCTTTTTAAACCTTTTCTGAGTAGCATATTTAACATTGATCTTGAAATCTACTGTTGGTAATGGAGGAATCAAATATTTTTTACAGCAATATAATTTCCGAAAGAGAGAGAGGAAGGGGGGAGATTTTTTTAATTTGTTTTATAATAATAATATTGTTTCTGTGTGATTATAATAAAGGTTTGGAAAGATTGATAATATCAATACTAATTAGGAATAATATAGAACTCGAAATAATTGTTTATTATTCATTTTTTGTAAATAATAATAATAATAATTGTACGATTCCATGTTTTTGCAAAAATATCTCCAGAATGTTGTATGACTTGTCGTTTTTAATTTAAAATATACAATTTAAAAAGAAAAAATGTATCGTTTTTATAGAAAACAGCAAAATAGGGATTAGTTAAGCAGTGAAAATAGAATTACATTCAATAAGTAATTTCTAAACCTCGATTTCTAACTGAAATTTCCAACCCAATAATGGTCCCCCAATAGGATTTCTGAAACTGAATTCGAACCAGATACATCTCCACCTTTCTCTTAACTAGTATAGCAGAGGAGTGAAATATTAATAAATACATCTTTAACGCAGTAGTTTATTATGTTTTTGAAAAAATAAACGCTTTTTATTGCAAAACACACAAATTTAACCAATACCTAAGAAAAGTCTAACTCTTTCATATGTTATGACTTTTAAGTTAATCTTTATCTGATGACCTTAACTGCCTGTACTTCTTATTACTTCTAACCAAGAAACCACACCGTTAGTGTAATAATGAAAAAAAATCTAAATAAGCAGCAATCGGAAGAACATAGTGAAACGTGTTTTTTTGACGCATAAATCATTTGCCCTCGTCTCCCGGTTATCGAGATATAAAGTCTTAAAATTTGCTAATTGAATTATTTAATAGGATGGAAGGAAGAATCGATAGGATAAATGGAGGAGTCATTACGTTTTCAACTTAAAAACGTCATCAAACTCCAGTCACTTGTCCATGTACAGTTTAGTGCGCCGCAATACTCCGACATGATTCGGTATGCTTGGTACAAGTCTGGGTTAGTGCAAACTGTGCCACTTCCATTTGAAACGCCCTTGCAATTTTGTTTTTCGCAGGATGTGGACCATTGTAATCATTGCACTAGAATTAAATTCATGAAATGCTTCAATCATTTTTTGGTTCAGTACCATATTTGTCAATAGCGTTTTATTTGCGGGCTTCTTTTATTTTTATATTACTATATTTAAATACCGTTTATATTTTATATTATTCTGATTATTAAAATTTCTGAATCAGAACCACACCTTTTCTCCCTAAATGAAACAAATAAATTAGCAAACTTTAAGACTTTATATCTCGATGACGAGGGCAAATGATTTATGTGTTAAAATACACATTTCACTATTCTCTTTCGATTGCTGCTTACTTAGATTTTTTTCATTATTACACTGTGGCATGGTTTCCTGGTAAGAACAAGAAAAATATGCAATTACTATTATTATAATTAAATCTATCTATCGTATATTTTTTTACGGAAATTCTAAAGGAGATTTGCCATTTAATTTCAGAAAACATCTATTTCACAAGTGCATATTTTATTTAGCTTCATAATACGTTCAATCATAAAGCATAAATAGGGAAAAGCTTTTACCTGCATGATGTCCTTCTTTCTTCCTCAGTCTCAGCCACAAATTTCATTCAGACTTGAAAGTGGAAAATAAGTCAGTTTTATAGCTTATTCTGAGAGAAATATATCACGAAGAAGACTTGCGACTTTCATGAATTATCTTTTCTAGAACGATTTGTTGAACTCCATTAATTCAAACGATTCTTCTTTTATAAAATTTCGCACAATGAAAAAATTCTTTTCGTTATTTATTATTTGATTAAATGGAGTTTTTTGTTATTTATGGATAAAGGTATGTTCTTAAGTTACGGTACTTAAGAATTATTACTATATATATATATTTTTTTAAATCTTCGCTCGTAAAAGTTTATTCTATAAGAATTGAATTTTCAAGAAGATTGTGAAAATTATTTAGATTTTCATTTTTATTTAGCATTAATCCTCTTTAGGTGCGTTCATAATTATATAAATACATAGCACCTATAGTCGTCGTCTGGTACGTCCGTCTGTCTGTCTGTCCGTCCATCCGCATATAACAGCGCAAAAACTACCCAACCGAATGGTTTGAAATTTAACATCTATAATCGAAGAATTTTGTCGAGTCATTTGAAATTTTAGGAAAATCGAATCAAAATTTAAAAATGTATTAATAAAAGTTTTCTTCTTTCTAATAAATCCTATCGTACGTAATCTATATAATAAAAGCGCAAGTCATGTTACTCAGGAAAACAAATACAGGCAAACCACTCCTTTTTTCATATGCCAGGCGACCATTTTTATCCAATTTTTTTTATATAAAATTGCATAAAAGTTGCATTTTTAGAAAGATCGTTCAAAAAAAATTGTTTGCTTGAGAGATGAGTTACTTTCAAAAATGTATAGATTCTGAGATAACTTCAGTGAAAATAAGGTTAACTGCCTAATATCTCAATCCATTAGAATAAATAAACACAGGAGATTCGTTCATTATCAGTCATAAAAATATTAAACCATGGAGGTGCAAAGCAAGATCTCCATGGTAAATTTTGCTGCGCTGTCCGGTGTAGAAAAAAAATCGTATTTGTAAACGTGGCTTACGTAATAAGAAAAAAAAGGCATGCTCATTTCGCTCATAGCAGACGATATAATTCATTTCGCTGAAATAATAAGAATGATTTTTTTTACATTGTGAAACTAGTTATAAAACGAACGCATCTCATATGTCACGTTTAACGTACAATGGCCAACTTGTTACTTACTATTAAGGTTGTTTCACAAGCATAATTTATTGTTTAATGGTTTTATAATATTTACAGCTAAGTCGCGGTTATCCGAGTTAATGTGGACCAAGCTCACCTCGGATAAGCGGAAAACTCGGTTAAACGGGATTTACATAAATTATCTATACTTACAGTCATTGTGATGTACACTGCAAAAGCTTGTAGAATAAAAACAGGTAATGAAAATGTTTATTTGTAAATGTTCATGATATTTTTTTGTTTGTGGGATGATAAACGCTTTATTCCTGCAATATTACGCCATTTTTTCGTGTTATCAGTATTGTAAGTGTAGCCTCTTCTTGTTGCTCAATGTATTAAATAGTTTTTTCAATAGAACTTAGACTTTCAGAATGCATAATTTTTTTCTGGTTAACATAGCTTTCATCATCATTGCTCTCTTGCTCGGGATTTTCAACCATATCTGTAATCATGGCATCTGTAATTTCTTGCTGTTAGTCTGCATTCATCCACTCAGAAATGTCTTTTTAAGTAAGGGTTTCAGAAAGAGGAAGTGTTTGTGTTAAGCTCAATAAAGATTTGTCATCAGATGCTTCATTTTCATCATTTGATTGCTCTGCAGACAAAATTTTCCGCCACGATTTCTGCAGAGTCGTTGATTTAATTACTTCCCATGCTACGGAAATCCAATACACAGCATCCTTTAGTGTAATCTCTTTCAGACATTCTGCAACTGTTCGTTCTTCAAGATCTTCAATCAGCTTTCGCAACAGCTTTTTTCTGTAATTCCTTTTCAAGTTCTCACGAACACCTTCTTCTAATGGCTGTATCAGTGAAGTGACATTTGGGGACAAAAAATATGCTTTGATATCTCCACTTGCTAGTTGCTCCACATCCGGATGGCATGATGCATTGTCTAAAAGCAGGAGTGCTTTTCTTTCCAACTTGCTTTTCTTTAAAAAAAAATCCACTTTAGGGACAAATTGTTCATAAAACCATTCCTTAAAAAGTTCAGCACTCATCCACGCACTTTTCTAGTTTCTGTAATACACAGGAAGACTCGAAATGTTGATGTTTTTGAATTCCCTTGGTTTTTTTTTACTTTCCGATTATCATGGGTTGTAATTTCAAGGAACCGGATGCATTACAACAACTTAAAACAGTTATCCTTACTTTTCTTCTCTTATATACGGAAGCTGATGACTCTTTTTTTTTTTTTTGCAGCTAAGGTTTTCGATGGTAGTATACGAAAATTTAATCCTGTTTCATCACAATTAAACATTTGATCTTTACACAAATTGTTTTCCTCGATGTATTTGAGAAAAT
Source organism: Maratus michaelseni (assembly GCA_963931845.1). Taxonomy (NCBI): domain Eukaryota; kingdom Metazoa; phylum Arthropoda; class Arachnida; order Araneae; family Salticidae; genus Maratus; species Maratus michaelseni. The sequence continues at coordinate 212,876,814 of OZ007595.1, read as the reverse complement.
TTTCTACGGATTTTACAACTGCTTCAGAATCTGCAGATAGCATTTTACCAGTTATGTTGAGTTGGAAGAAACTGTCATTGTCAATGAAATGTAAGCTGCGGATGAAAGAAAAGTCATAAAATTTTGATTTTCTAATCAAAATGATAGAAAGGGATTTTTTTTTGTGAATTGGTTAAACCGAAACTCGGTTAAGCGGGACTCGGATAATCGCGACTCTACTGTATTACTTTTTTCAGTAAGCCAAAATCTAAGTAAATTGCGCTAATTTTAATTTTAAAAAGCGTGGGTGTTACAAAACATTTATAAATTTGAAAGTAAGTTACTAATCTAGAAATATTAGTCCATTTGCATCAATACCGCATATATGCGTGCATTTCAGGAATTCAGGGTTCGTACGGGTCCTGGAATTTTAAGACCAGGAAATTCTTCGGTACCAATATTTTCTTATAGATAATCTCTTCTTAAATAAGGTGAAATTTCGCACTTTTGAACTTGATGTATTATTTTAGAAAAATATACTGGTATTTCACCTGGAAAGTAACGGTACCCGTACGAACCCTGGAATTTTTGTTTTATTCAGAAATTCAGAATTCATACCAGAAATTCTGAATAGTAATTTTTGTTTTATTTACTGACAGATGTGTCCTGATTATTTAAACTCAAACTTCTTTATACGGAATTTCTGAATAAAAAATGAATTTCTGAAATTCACATATATATGAGGTAATGATGCAAATGGGTCAAGTTATTTGTTTGATAGCTTTGTAGCGTCGTTAAATAAAAAAAGTCTTGCTGGCGCAACATTAATTTTAATAACACTACTTCACAGTACACTTAAACAGTTATTAGCTACATACACGTTTAGTTCATAAATTTGTTTGTCAGGAAAGTCGAATTCGATCGTCTTGGATTCGATCCGAGTTAGAAAACCTTCTTCCGGCAACTCCAGGCCGTATCTCCCGTTCTCTTTCGAAAGAACGTCTCCATCTGCTCTGCTGAGAGCTTGCAACAAATTACTCCTCGTAGCCTTTGAATATACCGGGTGATTATAATTAAAGTTACGATTTCAAAAATCGATAATTTTAAAACTACTGGTCAGAATGACTTGATATTTTAGCAGAACAATCGTGAGGTAATGGAATTTTGTTTGGCGAAGGAAAAAAAATAGTTCCAAATTGTGCCGATAGATGGCGTTGTCAGGGTAATGTCAGGGGAAAGACCAAAAATGTATTCTTGAACCCTTTCCGGCGCGGTGTAAATTTGTTTGCAAAATGATGAAATAATAGACTGACACACCGGAATTTACAAACGAATCCATTAGTAAAAAGAAACTTGCTTATTTTCTGGTTCTTAATGAAAGGAAAATTTTAATTAAATATTCTTGGTGTCATTTGTCAGTTTTAGAATTAAAATTGGGTGTCCTTTTTTGTGACCACCGCCCATTAAAGGGTTAAACATAGGAATGATGTTGCCAAAAGGAAAAAAATAGAGTTCAGAGATTTACTAAAAATTTATTAGCGAAAAGACAAGACTACGTGTTTACAGCGACGACAGCGATAATGACAAAAAATGAAAAAAAAAGAGCTTCATGGAACAAACACCTTACTGATTATTAAGGCATAAGTTGCTCAATATGCCCTCCGCCTTGTTCCGCTACTAATTGGAAGCGCAAAACGCCATGCTCCACAACAGATCGGAGGGTATCTGTACTAATGCAATGGGTGTGTTGTGTGATGCTTGCCTTCAAGTCGGCTAGATTCTGAATCCACCCGCTATAAACAACATTCTTCAGGTACCCCCAAAGCCAGAAATCACACGGGTTTAAGTCGGGGGAACGTGGCGGCCACATTGTTGGAAAATGGTGGCTTATGATCCTATCATCTCCGAAATTATCACTCAGTAGCTGCTTCACAGTAGTAGCAATGTGCGGAGGAGCGCCATCTTGCATGAATATTATGCGATCCACACACTGACGCTGTTGAAGTGTCGGAAGAACATGGTTACGCAAAAGTGCTTCATACCGCTTGCCAGTAACTGTGCAGGTAACGGGACCCGCAGGTATGATCTCCTCGAAGAAAAATGGACCGACGATAAACGCTGCCGTTATTCCGCACCACACAGTGACCTTTTCAGACTGAAGAGGTAATGGCTGTAGCTGAGACGGATTCTCGGTCACCCATATCCTGCAATTTTGCGTATTTACAGAACCTTGCAAATGAAAGTGGGCTTCGTCAGACCACTGAATGTTCCATGGCCATCCGTTGTCCACTTCCATCCGGGCAAGAAATTGTAGTGCAAAAGATTGACGTGCTTCCAGGTCAGCAGGTAGCAACTCCTGCACATGAGTTATCTTGTACGGATAACAGCGTAAGACGTTCCGTAGGACTTTACGCACCGTGCTGTTCGGCATATCCAGCATTCGGCCAATCCCCCTTGCACTGCTGATTCCAGCATCACTGTCAGTATGTTCCTGTAATGCTGTAGCCACATCTTCCACTGCCGCAGCTGAAACTGGTTTCCTTCCTCTACCCCGTTTAACGTCAAATGAACCGGTCTCTTCGAATTTAGCAATCATTTTTTGCAGACCATTTGTTGTTATTGGACCTTTTTTTATGGATTTTAATGTCCGAAACTTCCTAATAGCTGTAAGTGCACAGTCATCGTTCTTATAAAAAAAGCTTCAAGAGCAGAGCGCGATCCTTCATAGTCAGAGTCATGATGAAGCATTCAGGCAAAGAGCTGCTGCTCTGCATTTTTATGGTTGCTATGTCTGCGGTGCGCATGTCACGTATTAGTAATTTGCATATTTTCAGACAATGTGAACCCAGACAGCGCCATCTATGGGCACATTTTGAAACTTTTTTTTTTCCTTCGCCAAACAAAATTCCATTGCCTCACGATTGTTCTGCTAAAATATCAAGTCAATCTGACCAGTAATTTTAATTAAAATTTTCGATTTTTGAAATCGTAACTTTAATTATAATCACCCGCTTTTTAATTAAAATTTTCCTTTCGTTAAGAACCAGAAAAATAAGCAAGTTTCTTTTTACTTATGGATTCGTTTGTAAATTCCGGTGTGTCAGTCTATTATTTCATCATTTTGCAAACAAATTTACTCCGCGCCGGAAAGGGTTCAAGAATACATTTTTGGTCTTTCCCCTGACATTGCCCTGACAACGCCATCTATCGGCACAATTTGGAACTATTTTTTTCCTTCGCCAAACAAAATTCCATTGCCTCACGATTGTTCTGCTAAAATATCAAGTCATTCTGACCAGTAGTTTTAAAATTATCGATTTTTGAAATCGTAACTTTAATTATAATCACCCGGTATATCGCAGATGAATTTCAAGTAGTTCAATGACTTTATAAGCGAGGTTTTGCAGTTAAGGCAGTTTTCAAGTTGTTGAAAGATGTGAAACTCCTGGTCTCAAGTACTACGAATTTATTGTGCAACAAAGGTCTGTATATAGCCAGATCACAAGATGCAAGATCTACTTGGTAAGGTTTATAGTATCTTGAGAATATTTGCGCGTGTACATCTGGAACTGATTTTCAGTTTCATTTTGGAGGAGGTAATACTTAACAATCATCTTGTATACAACTTATTCTTCCAATTAGTGAGTCAGACTTAGAGCTTTACAGCTTTATGGTCATTGTTTACACACGCGGACTGAACAGATATGGAATTGGTTAATCCTTTATGCCTCAATTATAGTTTTAAACACCGTTTAAAATAATTTGTTACAAATTTCACTTAACTTGTTGATTGACAGCATTGCAATTTACGATGCGTTTTAGCTATATTGCGTTATTATGCTCCAAAAGCATTATTTCGTTGTGCAAAACAAAAGTATTTTTATATGGATAATTTATTTTCAATTATAACTTATAAGCTTTTTGATGTTAAAAGATATGTAGAGGAAAATTTCAGTTCTGAAAAACTTCTATATTTATAAGTGATGGCCATTATATTTGTACATTTTCAAATTCTATAAAATACCAAAAGCAATATTTTAAAGAATTACAATGGACTCTCGTTACTGCGTCTCCGCTTAAGACATACATGCGATTAATGAGAAAAATTTTGTTTATCCAACATTTTCTATTTGCAATTAATATTAAGGACATCACTTAATGCATATTATTTAAGACGTACCTGCGATTAACAAGGACAATTTCGTTTTTCCAATCTTTTCTATTTGCATTTAATATTAAGGACATAATATTAAGGTCTCCTTAAAGCGCATACTCAGAAAATTTTGAAGAAAATGCTGATGAACCTACTCATGTATGTAATAAAGGAACAGTGAAATTTACCTGCGGAATCCCAGTAGAAAATCTGCAAAAAAAATAAAATACTTTCGAGTATTTGGCACAAAAAGACGCGATTTGGCTAGCAACATGTTTTCCTCGCCAACCACAAACGATTTTAATGCATTTCAAGATTGCTTGTAAAATGATTATTCGAATGAGCAATACTTATTGAATTTAAACTTAAACGATGAAAGTTTATTGTTTTTTGTATAATTTTTGCATTTTCAACAATGCTTTTTTAAATTTCCAAATATGTCTGTGAGATTTTTGTAAAATTTGAAAGTGTAAAATTGTCATAAAAAATTATACGAATGGTTTAATTCTAGGGCTCATGATACCATACCCTCTTGTTCAGAATCGTTTGCATTTTGAGTTCAACATTTTCAACTCTCTGTGCGTTTGCAGTAATATTAATTTAAAATATTCTATAAATCAGATTAAATAAATCACTCACTTTTTTTTATATATTTATTAGCGATTGAATGAAATTTTGCTATTGTTTTATCCCACATTCCACGATTTTTTCTAATTTAAACGGCTTCATCGGTTATATAAGTAATTTTTAAATGTATTTTAAAAAGAAAAGCCCCATGACAAACACATTCGTTATACATTTCCATATCGAAGAAGTCGTTTCCATAGCAACAATATTTTTTTTCTTGAATTGACAATGTTCAGAATCGGGTTTATTTTTGAGCTTGAAACAATTTCAATCAATTTAAATTTTGTTTTAAATCGTAAATTACGAGCTTTAAATTTCATTATATATACATATAAATGTGCACACAAAATTATAGTTATAAAAATTTGTTTATTATGTAAGTTAAACTTACATAAACAAGTTTAGCATGAAAAAGTTTTTCCTTAAAGCAGGGGTGCAAAAATCTAGGCGCCAATGGACTGATTCCCACCACTAAATTTTATTAGTATTCTTCGTCAAATTTTATTAGTATTCTTATTAGGAGAATACTAAAATTTTAGTGGTGGGAATCGTCCGATTGGCGCCTACATTTTTGCACCTCTGCCTTAAAGAGTATTTGTTATAAAACCGTATTTCTTTAAATTTTATTCCGTCGCCAGCTGGTGATAAATCGCCAAATAAACGAAATTTTAATAATTTTTTACGGACGTTATATCGAGGTTCCGCAGAAAATTTTTTATAGACGTATATATCCTCATGAGAAGAACATTCTGTAATTTTTTCAAAATTTTCTGAGTATGCGCTTATGGAGAACTTCCTTGTAAGTGCATATCACTTACGACATATCTACGATTAATGAGGACAAATTTGTTTTCCCCATCATTTTCTAGTCGCATTTAATATTAAAGGCATCACTTAGTGCATACTATTTAAGACATACCTGCGATGCGATTAATGAGGACAAATTTGTTTTCCCATCATTTTCTACTTTCATTTAATATTAAGTGCATCGCTTAGTGCATATTACTCATCGGAAAAAATTTTCACAAGCAGAATCTAAACTAGTTTTGTACATTATTTCTTCGAAACCAACTTTGGTGTAATTTTGGTTATTGAGAGATCAAGAAATTATCAGTGACAGTCAGTAGCGTAGCAGGGTGGGGGTCCAGATGCTCATGATACCACTAATTTTGTTACGTTTGCTTTGCTTTATGTAATCGGAAAAATTTCTGCGATAATTAAGGCAAAAAAAACTTTACAATTTTACTGGTATCCAGAGCGTTTGGACCCCCCCCCCTCCCTGGCTACGCCACTGGTGACAGTGATGCAGAGAAATAAAACATTTCACAGCCAAAAACGTAATATGTTCAAAAATTGCTAACGACTGTTCAGCAATAGTTTATATGAAAAAATTTTAAGTAAATCCTTTAATATTTAGATAATGTTTTTTTATAAGTAAATTTCAAAAACACAAGTGTCAAAAAACAAATGTGAGCCACTGTATTTCGTCCAGTTGGAAAATTACATCATATATTCATGTTTTTTCACAGTCTTATCGATGATATTACGTACTATGCCTTTAAATATAAAAAAACATGTCTTTCACAGCGTTTTTTAATTACCGAATACGTACAATTTTCTTCGGAAAGTGTAAAAATATATCCTTTCAGTCATCGGTTCTTTAAAAGCCCCATTTTGCATGTAAACAAAATTTTCAGTTGTCAGACCAGAATTTATACTTTCAAAAGCATGTCAGCAATGAGAAATAATTTTTCAATTATTTTGATGAAAAAATCGTTGGCAGAAAGTTAATTTCTTTTGAACAGATAATTATAAAGTGACCATACCTACTTTCTCAACCTACTGTTTTGTCAATTAAATGAAGCAAATTTATAGTATAAGCAATGCAGACGATTTTTTTTACACCAAAACAAAACTAGTTTTTAAAACGTTTGACCAGCCTCTGTAAATAGTTGTCATTACATAATTTAACAAATTCATTGAGCATGCATTTCTAAGAAAACACCATTGTTTCATGTGATATTCCAAAACATATTTCAGTTTTTCTTCATCTAATTCTTCTAAGTGAGCATATTTTTTGTAACTAACAATAAACGAAACAGTGTTGACTTATTATTATAAAAAATTCTATGTACTGAATATTTTCTACTAAAATTCAAAAGAAGATTTACAATTTATTTCGGTAAAACATCTATTTCAGAAATGCACCTTTCGTTTAGTTTTGTAACTCGCTCCAGTATAAAACCATAAATAACGAAAAGCCCTTATCTGCATGATATAAATGTCCCTCTTTCTTCTTTAATGTTGACCACAAATTTCCTTCAGACTTAAGTGTGGAAAATAAGTTTGCTTTATAGTTCATCTTGAATGGAATATATCACGAAAAGGATTGCAACTTTCATGAAATATCTTCTCTAGAAAAGATTTGTTGAACTTCACAAGTTTAATTATGCAATTAGAACGATTCTTTCGTATATAAAATTTCACAAATGTGAAATTTTTGTTTATTTGTTGTATTATTTGTATTTATGAATTGTATTTAAGGGAAGTCATCCATTTTCAATGTTCGAAAAATCTATTTTTTTTTTCTTATTTCTTAGAAATTTATGCAATTTAGAATCGAACAAAATGTACGGTGTGAAAACATTGAAATTAGAAAGGTATCAATTTGAAATTGAAAATGTGTACTTTAACACAAATTCCAATCGATTTTTAAATTTGCGTGCGTTTTTCTCAAATCGTGTTTTTGCCGCATAGTAAAGAAAAAATCGTTGGCAGAAAGGTAATTTCTTTTGGGCAGAGAAGTATAAAATGACCATATATACCTACATTCTTCACCTATTATTTTGTCAATTAAATGAAGCAAATTTTATGTGTTGCTATTAGAAAGTACTTTTTAAAGTGAATCACTTTAAAAAAACACACATACTAATCGCAACAAATAAAATTTTCATTGTTTAATTGACAAAACAGTAAATGTAGATTAAAATTAGGATCACATTATACGTATCTGTGCAAAAGAAATTATCTTTCTGCAAACGATTTTTTCTTTCTACTGCGCGCAAGTAGAAAAAACACGATTTGAGAAAAACACACGCAAAGCTAAAAATCAATAGGAATTTGTGTTAAACTACACATTTTCTATATCAAAGTGACCCGGTTCTAATTTAATTACTTTCATTGGATTTGTTTCGTTAGATTCAGAATTTCAAAATTTTCTAAAAATAAGGTATTTGTACCAAATAAGACCATGTTCTTAATAAGAACATCAGCTTATATCTTGCAGACAACAGTCTTGGGCCAACATATGGCAGAACATATCTGACAGTACCCTTGACACGTGTGGATTAGTTTTAACCACAACCGATTCCGGCTTCGTCGTCATGCTCGGACTACTGAATCTTTCGTTGTTAAAAACAACAAATAAACATTCATATGAAATCAGCGTAAATTATTGATTAAATTTTAAATATTTTCATGATGTACGGAGATAATATATTTTTAACAGAATTTTATTTTAGATATATGTAAAATAAAGAGATGTGCAGTGTATTTTAAAGACAAACAGAGAAAGGAAATTTAAATTAACATTCGTTTTTACGAACATTTTTATAAAAATGTAGGAAAGCGCTCAGACTTTCAGAGGGTTAAAGATGTTTTAGAGTATATATTGATAGAATCTGTATTTTTAATACTGTTTGCTTTTGAAAGTGAAATATGTGAAAAACAGAATTTCCCTAATGAATGCATCGCTAAATGAATGCATTTCTTCATTTGCCATAAAGATCGTGTTTTAGTTATGCGCCTTTGTTAAAAGTACAAGAAGTATGTCCATGTAGAATGTATAGGACGGACATGAATGTACACAGGTACTTTTTTTCTCCTTCAAATGGGAATAACTTCATTCGAATTTCTTCATAAAAAGAATAATGACTTTTTTTGACTATTTTACACCTGCATATTTCATCTTCAATTGTTAAAATGTGCAATTTAAAACACTTTCTTTATTTTCTTCCGATTTTGTTGTAATACCTCTAAAATATCTGTTAATTAAAGTTAAACCATGTTTTTAGCAAATTATAGTCTTATTTAGAACACATACTCCTAATACGACCACTTGAAATTGTCTTTTGTTTTGAACTCTCCTGTCCAAAATGCAACAGTGACAAGAGTATGCATGATTTAATGTTGTAAAAATATGTGTAAATATTACATCCAACATCGTTTAAAATGTTCATTCTCAAACAACACATGTTACTGTGATCTAAATCCTTAACGTGGCCATATTTGATACAAGTACCTGATATAGAAGTAACCGGAATTGTTCTACCAAACAGTGAGCGTGGTGCAGTTTAATTTCCTATGACATTTTTACGTGGTATTTCCTACCTACGTGGTAGCTATCATTTTCTTCTTCAAATGGGAACAACTTCATTCGGATATCTTCATAACAAAAATAATATTTTATTTTGATTATTTTACACCTGCATATTTCATTTTCAACATGTCAATCGGCCGATTACCACCACTAAATTTTTAGTATTCTTCGCCTAATAAGAATACTAATAAAATTTAGGCGAAGTATATTAATAAAACGTAGGCAAAGAATTCTAATAAAATTTAGTGGTGACAATGGGCCTATCGGCGTCCAATTTTCACCCCCCCCCCCTGCGTGTACCAGTGACTCGCCGAAAAAATGACGAGTGTTTAGATGGAAACTCGCGAAAACTTTTGCTAAGCTCGGGTAAATTGCCACAAAAGCTTATGCTATGTTTAAAAAAGTATAGGACATGAATGTTTATCGCGAACTGAAGTTTTTGGGTGGTTTAAAAGATTCAAAGAAGGGTGAGAAACGACCAAAGTTGATGCGTGCCCTGGTCTACCCCGCACCTCATAAAAGGACGCAAATATTTAAACAATTGGTCCGTTGATCCACAATAAATCGTCGTCTGAGTATTCGAGCTATTGCTAAGTTGACAAGAATCGATAAAGAAAGTGTTCGTCAGACTTTAGATGAAACATTCATCATGAAGAATCCTTGATCCTTCAAAAGGACAATGTGTCAGCCCATTCCGCTTTGTCTGTAAAGACGTTCTGGGCAAGTACCTTGTTGAATAGTCGACCGTACTCGCCCCACGTAACCCCCTATGACTTCCATTTTATTTCCAAAGGTCAAATCGGAGCTGAAGCTTTCAAGATCTTGAGCATGGAATCGGCCAAAGTAAAAGCGGCGGAGATTCTCAACAAGCTGACAGAAGAAGACTTCTAGCACTGCATTGCACAGTGTAAAATTCGGTTGGAGCTGTTCAGGAATCTCAAAGGGGGGTATATTCAAGGCAATAAAATTTCTGATGTAATTGATAACGAATAAAAAGTTTTATGACCTCAGTCTGGTTATTTAATAGCCACAACTCATATCATTAAATTCTGATAGTTGAACAGCCGTTTTTTGGGGACAAATAGTGCTAACTCAATGTGTCCCGATGTCATTTTTTAAATTCTGAAATAGTGCTAACCCGATGTGTCCCAAGTAACTGGAATCAACTGTATCTGGTTAGAATATCTGTGAATTTTATACATTTGTGTATGAATGCAACATCCTGATGCGTTAGAGAGGAGCAACTTTAATTTCAAGAACAATTTAAACAAGTACAGATTTCATCAAAATATTTATTATTTTAATATTCAGGTTTGTCTTTCCATCGATCTAACTGCTTTTATTGTTATTTTATGCATATGCATGCAAATAAACCCTCATGTATATACAGAATGTAACCAGGTCCCGACATAGCACTTTTGGGAACCGTGGCAAACATTCACCACTACTTTGGAATAGTAATTTTTGTTTTATTTGTGATAACAGTTCTGTGTCCCAATAAGATAACGATTATTATTCAGAAATGGTTTTACTACCTAACCGGGGCAGCTGCCATAATCAGATTCTAGGTATAACTGTAAAGATAGTCACAATTTTAATCCCTTGAAGAGCTGTGGTGTATATACATACCACTTACTTTCAATAAAAAAATTGTGCCAGAATTAGTAAATAAAATTTTGTTTTTACTGTTACGTGAATAAATAATTTCTGAAATTGCGTTTATTTATTTTAAAACGAAGTTTCTCGAAAACTCTCTTGTTAATTGAAGATTACAGCAACACAATTACTTGCCCCGGAAAAAAAGCTAAAGAAAGATAACACATATCATGTTAAACCGTTTATCTACAGAAAACCAGTCTCAATTTATATTTCTAAAGGCATCATCTATTAATTTCTTTACATTTCAACAGGGTAGGATGAATAAGAACACAAAGTGTGGCGCAGTGTGACAAAAGTAAAGAGAGGCTAAAAACATTGTGATGCCCCATGTAAAATATGAAAAAACGTATTTATTGCTCGCAAGCAATATAAATCAAGTTAATAAATAAAAAGAAACCCTAGTTAAACTGAGGGCATTGAGCTCACAGGCTATTCACACTAATTGTATATTATACTTTTATTTCAAAGAATCTGAAATAAGAGAAAAATAAAGAAATCAACAATATATTAAGGGGGGGTCATCCCCCCGTTACGCCCCCCCCCCCTCATAGTTAACTAATGAACCCCTTAAACTAATCAGGGAAGTCTCTAATTACAATGAATATATATACAAAATTTGAAGAAAATCGGATAATTCTGCATGAAAAACCCATTTATCTAAATTAGGGGGGGGATTAGCCCCCCCCCCGTTTCCACCCCTTTATACTTAACCAATCAATCCCGAAAACTAATCAGGGAAGCGTCTTAACGCAATGAACCTATAAACAAATTTTGAAGCAAATGGGATAATTCTGCATGAAAAACCCATTTATATAAATTAAGGGGGGGATTAGCCCCCCGTTCCCCCCCCTTTATACTTAACCAATCAATCCCGAAAACTAATCAGGTAAGCGCCTTAACACAGTGAACCCATAAACAAAATTTGAAGGTAAACGGAATAATTCTGCATGAAAAACCCATTTATATCAATTAAGGGGGGATTACCCCCCCCCCACCCTTCTCCCCCTTTATAATTAACCAATCAATACCGAAAACTAATCAGGGAAGCGCCTTAACACAGTGAACCTATAAACAAAATTTGAAGGAAAACGGAATAATTCTGCATGAAAAACCCATTTATATAAATTATGGGGGGTATTAGCCCCCCTCGTTCCCCCCCCCTTTATACTCAACCAATCAATCCCGAAAACTAATCAGGTAAGCGCCTTAACACAGTGAACCTATAAACAAAATTTGAAGGAAGACGGAATAATTCTGCATGAAAAACCCATTTATATAAATTAAGGGGGGGGGGAGGATTAGCCCCCCCCCCGATCCCCCCTTTATACTTAACCAATCAATCCCGAAAACTAATCAGGGAAGCGCCTTAACACAGTGAACCTATAAACAAAATTTGAAGGAAAACGGAATAATTCTGCATGAAAAACCCATTTATATAAATTAATGGGGGGGGTTTGGCCCCCGTTCCCCCTTTATACTTAACCAATCAATCCCGAAAACTAATCAGGGAAGCGCCTTAACACAGTGAACCCATAAACAAAATTTGAAGGTAAACGGAATAATTCTGCATGAAAAACCCATTTATATAAATTAAGGGGGGGATTAGCCCCCCTCGTTCCCCCCCCCCCTTATACTTAACCAATCAATCCCGAAAACTAATCAGGTAAGCGCCTTAACACAGTGAACCTATAAACAAAATTTGAAGGAAAACGGAATAATTCTGCATGAAAAACCCATTTATATAATTTAAGGGGGGGATTAGCCCCCCGTTCCTCCCCTTTATACTTAACCAATCAATCCCGAAAACTAATCAGGGAAGCGCCTTAACACAGTGAACCTATAAACAAAATTTGAAGGTAAATGGATATTTCTATGAAGAGTTATCGCGTTACGTACATACATACATACATACATACATACGTACGTACAGAACCGGCGGGCACATAAGCTCTCAGGCTTTGATAGCCTGTGAGCTAAAAAGTGTGTTTTTTTAGTCAGGATTTATTAGGTATATTTTTCCTTTGCATTGCAATAGATTGAAGGAAAAAGCGAACAAAATGTTGGTTTTATTGTTATTATTTCAGTAGATAATAAATGGCATATAATAATTCCAGCATTGTTTTAACCCTGTAATGAAAGAATCACTCTTATCTCTCTCAGTGGAATTTAAAATTTGTAGTGGACGTTTTCTCTATTTGCTCTCCGTTAAGTCGGCACCTCGGAACGTGAGTGTGACATAGGAAGAGGGAGATGTCAAAAATCCTCGAAACACTGCCCTCTGAATACAAGGCATACCACTGACACAAAAATGGCGGCTGTCATAGATTTTTTTCAGCTTTTATATGGATTTTTGAATTTGGACACCAGTATTTTCTTAAACTTTCCTTCACCTTTATTTTATTTTTAAGAAGTATGGCGAGGAATACTTTTAAAATTTACTGATATTAAAACTCAAAGGACCGTACAAACGCTGAAACGATGCGCCTCTGATAACCGCCATTTTTAAGTCTGTGTGTAGGCCTAATATTCAGAGGGTGGTACTCGAAATTTGCTTGACGTAATTAATGAATGATCCGGATATCACTCCCAAGCTGAAACCAAACGTCGTTCATAACTCTAATAATAACTTAGATATTTTGGTGAAATTTTCAACTGACTATTTTGCTTTGTATGAATTACGATCTGAGACTGATTACCGCAAGGGCAAACTTCCACCAGTTTTTATAACAGGCACAGACATTTTCGTCTTATTTAAGACAGAAATTCAGAGTTTAGATAAGGCGAAAACTTCTGTACTTAATTATAAGTGGTAATTTGCCCCTGTGATAATCGGGCTCTGATTATGAAGATATCGCTAGAAATACTGGAACTTTACTGCAATTTGGAAAGTGTCAAAGAATTCACTGTCGGCAAAATTCCGTATTATGAAGCATCTATATCAGGATTGTTTGGGCACAAATTGTTCGCCATTTTTAAGCCTACTCTTCATGTCTCCATATTTCATACATAGCATAGTAAGTCTACTTAAAGATTATTACAATAACTTAATCATTGTTTAATTTATGAACGAGATTCCGGATTCGATTTGGAGTGAAACACCCTGTATTTTGATTGGATAAATATATTGTGTCTCTAGTTTTCTGCAATTTTTTTTTTATCTTGTTATGTGTTATTACCCATTAATGTTGTGACTATCTTTTCTGATGCACACTGTATATGATTATATACACACATATGTACACATGGGATATTTTATGCGTATGTTAAGTTGCAAAAAGCAATGCGTATATTTTTTCAGTAAAATGTTAAAACGTCGTTTTGATATGTTTCCAAAATTTCTAAATACAACATTTCTTATGTATTTATTTAAAATCTCTGAAATCTCATTTTCTGTTTTTTTAGAAGTCTCGATTTCTAAATTCCATTTCTAGTCATAGATATATATAAAAAAATGTAACAAAATTCGCAACACAATTTTTTTCATTCTTTTTTAATCTAAACGTTTTTGTGAAAGGTCTCATGAATTTTATTTTTAGAAATACTTTTTATCTGTTTCACGAAGCATTATTGCTTTATTTCTGTAAACAAAATTCGCCAGAAAAACTTTATATGTCAAGAAAATGCTGAGTTTTAATTTTCCAAACCATCTGTTTCACGGAGATTGTGAAAGTACATACAAAACTGAAACAAAAGTAATTTCTTCGTAACATTTTTATATAGAAATGTAGTTGGATTGTTGTTTGAATATCAAATAAAAGGCGAAGAGAGTTATAATTCTGACATGTGTTTGTAAATCTTTTTGTGGAACAAAAAGTAATTTTTTTTTTAATTTAGCTTATATATATTTCTACATTTTTCGCAACTCTTGCATTTTGTGTCAGGCAGAACACGTAATGCCGAACTTTGGAGAATATTTTGAGAGTGTTTGATTATTTTTTACTCGATTTTAAATATTTAAACTCGATTGATCGAAAATAAATCGATCGTAATTAAAGGGTAATTAATTTTAAATAAATGTAATCGTAATTAAATTTAATCGATTGTAATAAATTTAATTTATCGTAAGTAAATTAAATCGATCGTAATTAAATCAATTTTATCGTCATTTCTCAGTAAAAGAGGACAGCACATGATCTTGCGTTAAAACTTAACTGGCATCATGAAATTTTTCACATACTAAAGAGGATAATAGAGATCTATGCCGTGAAAACGGCTTGTAATATGAATCTAGTTATTGCTCAGATCTTTCGGCCCAAGCAAGAGAATTCAATGGCTGAGGAAGGGTTGCACGTGGAACAAGGGTTGAATTCATTGGACGGGGAGAGGTTTTCAAAGCAAGCCGCCAGCGTTTTGGGCAGACTTTAGGGTTGCATTTTTGGCTTCACGCCAAACAAATACACTTCACCTCCATTTTCCTCTTAACTCCGTGGAAATTTTTACGTGCAACTGGCATCCACGGAGTAAATAGGAGCTGGAGGTGAAATATTTAAGTTTGGCGCGACGCCAAAAATGCAACCCTAAAGTTGGCCCAAACAACTGGCGGCTTGCTTTAAAAAACTCTTCCCGTTCAATGAATCTAGTCCTTGTTCCACGGGCAGGCTCTCTCCGTCCAATGAAGTGGCTTGTTTGGGCCTAATGATTTGAGCGATAACCGGCTTCATATTGCAAGCCGTTTTTACGGTTCTTTGCCTCTCTATTCTTTCTTTTTACTCTGTGACTGGCATCAAGTTGCCATTTCGTCCTAAACTAGTATTATAACATAACAAGTGGGTAAATGTGATCGAAGATCGCTCAAAGGGTTTCGTTTAATATGCCTTTCAAAACACTTTATCATTTCTTTAATAAATCCAAATAAATTTCATTTAGCAACCAAAAAATAACCTCATGTTTTTTGTTTTATATAAAGTAAAAAATTTACCGGTCTATTTTTTCGTTTTTTCGAGTATCCAAACCAGCCCGATTGCGGGCAAAGCCAGCTATTATATTCTGTCATAATAATATCTGTCACGCGGACTAAATGCGATATAAAAAAATTAATTTCAAAGTTAAACATGTTGTACACCTTCAAAATGCAGGGCTCCCAAATGGTCCGCCAACTAAATACCGGTATTTTCTTAGAAAGATTTTATTTTTAGATTTTTCTCGCAAATTTTGTAGAAACCAACTTGGGAGGTGAATGTTTGCGGAAATCTTGTAGAAACCTACCATGAAATTTTCTGTTAAAAAATATTGGTATTCAGTTTGCGGACCATTTGGGAGCCCTGAAAATGTTAAAATATGCGAATATTTCCATAATCGGATTTTTATCATGATTCAATACGTTTCTCAAACTCATATATTTACTATTCTCTATTACTCATATTGATACTCGCTTTGTATTATTCTCAAACATCTGAAAAATTCGTTAAACTTCCAATATGATGTCAGATTTTATTTTTAATTCTCGAATGACGTGATATTAATCTGCTATGTGTACATACACTTACACATACTCATACTCCTTGTATTATTGAGAAATCTTTGAAAATTTCGGCTTTATGACCACTATGACGTCAATCATTTTTATTTCATATTAATATTTTTTTCAATTGGTGAAACTTTTATTTCATTTTCATTTTTCACGTGGAAATCGTCTGATAGAAAATTAATTATTGTAGAAAGAATTTCATTGTGGATTTTTAATTTTTGGCATCTGCTATAACGAAAAATGCTTAAATTTAATAGGAAAACGCTGTTAGAATTTTGGTTTTTTTATCTCTATTTATTAAAAGAATATGAATTTTTCAAATTTTAATATTTTGAGGTCTTTATAGCTGGTATTCAGCTGTATACACAAAGTTTCAACTCTACAAGTTACATAGTTTCTGATAATAGCTCTGTGACAGACAGACAATGGAGCGGGAGTAATAGGGTTTCGTGAGATGAACGAAACCTTAAAAAACGAAAGAAAAAAATTATTCAAAAAATAAAAAAAATAATAATATTTTTACATGACTGTATTTGTCAGGTGAATGAATCAGTACGTCACACTTATATACAGGTATTTTTCGCTCAGTGTGGTTTCGGTTGACAGGATTTTCAGTTAATCCAGCAAACTTTTCTTAAATACTTCCTCCATCTATGCGGACAAAATTTCAATTAGTGCGATACACACGAAATGAGTGATGCTTTTGTCCAGCAAGATGGCGTCGAATTTTTTTAATTGAAATTTGTAGAAGATTCCGATAAAAGATATAACGTTAAAGAATTCTATGAACTTTTTCAAAAATTAGAATTCCTCAGGCAGCATTGATAAATATAGATCCCGATATAAGTGAAATTATGCAAGTGCACCCTGGATTACAAAATAAAATTTTGTGTTACAACAAGATATATTCCAAAAAGGAGGAAAAACTGTGCAATTGGCAATTCATAAGTTTTTGCTGAAATAAATTAAATGTATGTAAGTGTCAAGTAATCAAATTCTGTTACAATACGTTCTAAATCAAGTTACGTAAATATTTAAAAAATAACATAATAGTATGAAAGCTAACATAAATAACCAAAAGAATTGAAGTAATGTAGAATTTAAATTTCAGTTGATTTTTGGATGTTACTTGACTGTTATACTTATTAAATTAGCTTACGTATGTTAATGGAAATTCATTAAAATTAGATATATTTTTCTTAAAGTTTCAAATCAAGCTGTAATATATATTTTCTAACAATAATATATCAAAAACAATATTATAGTACATTATTACATTGTCTATTTATATTTTCACAATTAGCGATATTAATTCTAGGGTTTTTCAGAAAGTTAGTTGTTTGCAGTTTTTTGCATTCAATAAACGATTCTACACTGGAAAAAAATGTTGATTTTACGTTCGTAAAATTAACAGTAATAAACAGTAAAATAAGTAGTAATACACTGCCGTGCATGCGTGGTGCTGTATTACTGCTTATTTTACTGTTTATTACTATTAATTTTGCGGTATAAAAAGTAAGCTGCGCCGCAGGTGTCCTGAGGGAGCGCCCTACGCGTAGACGACCACCGAACCGAAGTCCTGAGGGATTTTTATCGCGCCAGCAGGTTGGTCTCCCTGCGGCGCTTCGGCCTTTACTGGCAGCTAAAATGCCAGTATTATACCATAAAATCAACATCATTTTTTTTGTATAAGTACGGTAATGTCGCCTGAATTAATTAATCGCACTAGTCGGTTGAAAGCTGTACTTTATTATTTTTATATCTTACTCTTACTGATTGATGAAGAAATTACGTGAGTAGAAAAATACGTGGCGACTAAATGGCGCCACAACCATTTAAAGGTTAATAAAATACATTCAAAGTATCGTAAAATGGACCAAGTATTTTTTTAACTTCATAATAACCAGTGGTCCCGTGCGAGAATTTCATACTGCAGTCTAATATTTTTTTGCAATATCTAATATTTTTTAGATGCAGTTTTAAACTTCTAAAGAAAAATTAAAGACTACAAATATCTGCAAACAACATTAGTCAAGCCAGAATATCATCTCATTTATTACATCAAAGTTACAGTAAAAACTGATTGAAGTTAGCAAAAGCCACGCGTGCGAGAAAAAAAATTAATAATTGTATTTTAAATGCATTAGAAGAGGACTTCACCCGCTTCTTGAAAAACACGAAAGAAATAAAAATAAATTGAATGCATTTAAAATACAATTTAATCTAATATAACAAAGCATACCTTTTATACTACACGTGAAATACCACTGCTTCGATCGATGGATGGTGTTTTTTCTTATAACCATTTCAATTTCAATTTTGTTTTTTAACCATAAATATAAAATAGGCCCGTGCGGAGAAATCATGTTTTATCTTTCTTGTGCTATTTATATTTTTATAATCATTGTTGAGCATACTATAATGCGGTATTTTACTTTTGGGGCAATACTAATTTGAGAAAAATCTTTCATTTCATTTATATAAAACAATGCCGATTTAATTTTTAATTAACAGCAACTTTTAAACAAAAAGAAACGTGAGTGTACTACGTTAACGAAATGTGAGTCTACTATGTCAGAAACCGTTTCAAAAACCTTTTGAATGATACCTCATTCATTGTTGTGAGTTTCATAAATTTATAGAAAAAGGGATGTTGACAATAGAAATAATATATATGGTAACTTCAAGTAAATGGTGATACAGTCAAAGCACCTTATAACGAAATCGAAAGTGCTCCAAATATTTGCTCGTTATAACGTGATTTCGTTAAAACATTATAACGAATTATTTCGTTATACAGTAAGAACTCCAATTTTCTAAATAATGTGGTCTGAACGCATTCTGGGTATTCAGGAGTCTGGATAATGCAGACAATAATAAAAAAGGATGGTTTATTACATATATCTATTAAATAGTTTTTTTTTTAATACAAAAAAAAAGGCCTTATGGAGGGTTCGTACGCTTTTACCATACCTTTTTAAATAGATTTTTTCTATTTAATATTTAAATAGCAGAAATTGTAGACACCTCGTTTAATTGCAGGATTTGCCCTTTTATGATTTAAATAAGGCGAAAAATGCTAGTAAAAATTGTGGTAGAAACGTACGAACCCTGTTATGTATTCATATTAAATAAAGCGTTCAGAAAGGATTACTTTTACTACAAACAGTGAAAAGAAGAAAAGCGTTAATTTAAAAAGATTTTCAAGGTAATTATATTTTTACGAATATATATACGTACAATTCTTATCATTTTTTTTTTTTTTGTGATTATTGATCTGGATTACTGGAATTCAGATAATTAGAGTTTTGTTGTATTTCTTTGTCAAAATCTAAAATCCATTCTTCAAATTGACATTTCGCCATCAAAGCTTTGCAGTTATGCCTGTACATTACAGGAAAAGTTTTCATTACGTTCTTTGGGATACACCGTGGATACTTTGCTTTTCTCATCTGCATATTTCACTGTACGTGTAAGTTTAAACGATAAGGAAACTGCACCCTTTATGAAAATTTTAAGAATATTTTCTCGATCTTTCAATATTGTGCTGAGAGAGCTAATTGGAATGCCATTTTTTTTCGCTACATCGCTATCGCTTTTTTTAACATTATTCTCCATGCATTTTATAATTTAAACTTCCTCTTCTAAACTCAATTTTTTTTTTTTTTTGTCAGACACAGCCAGCATACAAAGAGTTTTAAAAATTAACACGCCATAAATTTACAGGAAAAGCAAATGTCAATAAAATCAGTCATTAAAAAAAAAAAAAAAAAAAAAAAAAAACATAATCCAGTTTAGCTAAGCTGTCGCCTCTCTGTCTGTCTTAAAACACTGCCCTCCTCAAATCTTTCTTGCAAGTATTGAAAGTACAGTTGAAGCACTTTATAACGAATTACGATATAACGAAAAGCACGATATAACGAAATGTTGGAAACCATTTAGTTGGTCTGTATGTTAAAGAATACAGAATTCAAAACGATTTAACCGAATATTTATAACGAAAAGCACGCTATAACGAAAAGAATTCGAGCATGAAAAGTGAAATAAAAACGATATAGCGAATTATTTTATTATTATTATTATTATTTTTACTTAACGCGGGAATTAGAATTTTATTTTATTTCTTAAATACCAGCTTTTTTTCATCATATAACCGTCAATCTTTTTCTCTACGGCGAATCACATACTTTCAATACTTGCAAGAAAGATTTGAGGAGGGCAGTGTTTTAAGACAGACAGAGAGGCGACAGCTTAGCTAAACTGGATTATGTTTTTTTTTTTTTTTTTTTTTTTTTTTTAAATGACTGATTTTATTGACATTTGCTTTTCCTGTAAATTTATGGCGTGTTAATTTTTAAAACTCTTTGTATGCTGGCTGTGTCTGACAAAAAAAAAAAATTGAGTTTAGAAGAGGAAGTTTAAATTATAAAATGCATGGAGAATAATGTTAAAAAAAGCGATAGCGATGTAGCGAAAAAAAAATGGCATTCCAATTAGCTCTCTCAGCACAATATTGAAAGATCGAGAAAATATTCTTAAAATTTTCATAAAGGGTGCAGTTTCCTTATCGTTTAAACTTACACGTACAGTGAAATATGCAGATGAGAAAAGCAAAGTATCCACGGTGTATCCCAAAGAACGTAATGAAAACTTTTCCTGTAATGTACAGGCATAACTGCAAAGCTTTGATGGCGAAATGTCAATTTGAAGAATGGATTTTAGATTTTGACAAAGAAATACAACAAAACTCTAATTATCTGAATTCCAGTAATCCAGATCAATAATCACAAAAAAAAAAAAATGATAAGAATTGTACGTATATATATTCGTAAAAATATAATTACCTTGAAAATCTTTTTAAATTAACGCTTTTCTTCTTTTCACTGTTTGTAGTAAAAGTAATCCTTTCTGAACGCTTTATTTAATATGAATACATAACAGGGTTCGTACGTTTCTACCACAATTTTTACTAGCATTTTTCGCCTTATTTAAATCATAAAAGGGCAAATCCTGCAATTAAACGAGGTGTCTACAATTTCTGCTATTTAAATATTAAATAGAAAAAATCTATTTAAAAAGGTATGGTAAAAGCGTACGAACCCTCCATAAGGCCTTTTTTTTTGTATTAAAAAAACTATTTAATAGATATATGTAATAAACCATCCTTTTTTATTATTGTCTGCATTATCCAGACTCCTGAATACCCAGAATGCGTTCAGACCACATTATTTAGAAAATTGGAGTTCTTACTGTATAACGAAATAATTCGTTATAATGTTTTAACGAAATCACGTTATAACGAGCAAATATTTGGAGCACTTTCGATTTCGTTATAAGGTGCTTTGACTGTATGTGATTGGCCGTAGCGAAAAAGATTGACGGTTATATGATGAAAAAAAAGCTGGTATTTAAGAAATAAAATAAAATTCTAATTCCCGCGTTAAGTAAAAATAATAATAATAATAATAAAATAATTCGCTATATCGTTTTTATTTCACTTTTCATGCTCGAATTCTTTTCGTTATAGCGTGCTTTTCGTTATAAATATTTCGTTAAATCGTTTTGAATTCTGTATTCTTTAACATACAGACCAACTAAATGGTTTCCAACATTTCGTTATATCGTGCTTTTCGTTATATCGTAATTCGTTATAAAGTGCTTCAACTGTATATATTAAAATTATTCTTGTAAGAGAGTAATGCGTGAAGTCATAAATTTATTTATTATACTTTCTTGTTTTAGTTCCAAATATCAATGATTGGTGGCGCTGCACTATCTCAAACTCCTGAATGCTCAAAATAGCCTTGTGATTTTGAAACGTAAATCATTTTTTGCCATACAACAGCTAAGCTGAATGAAAGATAAACACTGAATGAACTTTGATCCATTTTATATATTTATTTGAGGGTTCTGAGACACCTCAGCGCCATATATTGGTGATATTTGGAACTAAAAAAGAAAGTGTATTAATGAAATTTCCTGCGAGACAACTTTAATAACTGTCGCAGTTTAATTATTATTGAATTTTAAGATTTAAAGCAATAAAAATTATTAATAATAAGCCGGGAGGCAACATCGCATTTTGGAAACCAATTTTATCGTCGATGATTTTGCGATATATGATTATTATTATTATTATTATTATTATTATTAAACCGCAGATCAGGCCCCTACCTGCCGGTATTATGCCCAGCTTAACGAGTTTGTATACCTGGCCGCGGGGCGAAATTCGCCTAATCTCCTCATAGCGGAGATCCACCTGATTAGCTTCTTGGGTGTCCCTGGCTGCAACGCTATTTCGTGAGAGTTACTTAGTTACTGTGTTGGCCGGTTCTAGTTTGTTATTAATTATGGGTTTCTGGGTATGTTGTCGAATAAGGAAGGGGGCTTGCTTTCGGGCCATATTCACACTGACTATGGTTGCTAATATAGACAGGTTTATATAATTCAGTTTAAATATTTGTGTTTCCGCTATGTGTTACATCTTGTCTGTAGTGTTCTCTAGTGCTTTGCTACAGTTTCTCTGCTTGACAGCTCACGGCATCCAGCCAACCTCGCTGAAATGCCAGATTTAAAACAAAAAATTAAATTAAAAAAAGAAGAAGAGAGAAGCGATATATGATAGGTTAGATGCTAGGAATAACGAATCGGCCACTCAGCTGGTACACCAGCGGAGGGTGTTGCCATAGTAACATCGCACACCCCAGTGTAATGTGAAATTAATCGCAACCCGATTACTGATGGTCTCCGAGTCGATGGTCTACGATGATGTCTCCGAGTCGGGGTAATATCGGTAATTGGGTGCCATTCATTTCGAATTGTAACAAACTGTGCGATGTTGCTATGGAACTATTTTCAGCTGACTGACAGTACTGTTATCTGTACCATCTAATGTATCATATATAGCAAAATCATCGACGTTAAAGTTGGTTGCCAAACTGTGACGCTACCTCTTGGATTTATAAATTTATGAAGTTCAACTTTTTTATGTACATAATTTACTTAGTATTAAATATTGCCAAGATGCATATTTTGTTTATTTTTTATGTTTCTCTTCTTGGATCTTTTATACGTTTGTATCGAGTCAGAAAAAATCCCCACGTGCATTTTCTGTTAAGTAGAACTCGGATTGTAAAAAAGTGTAGAATATTTCAAAGTGGCCGTTTATCTTCAAAGATGATGTTAAACAATATAGTATTTCAAAAATGTATAGTGGTATTTTATCTCCATAGCTGCCAACTGCTACGACTTTCAGCAACCAGTGATATCAAAAAGTAATCTTCGACTTAATTAATCACAGATATCTTCGATTAAATAAGATTATGATTACTTTTAGGAATTACTGGTGATCAAAAAATCGTAACAGTGCACAAATATGCATATGTTAATAAAAAGTATACGGTGTCCAAAACGAAACGCCTCAATTTTAAACACTTACACTGAAGATAATAAGCAACCAAGACAAATTTGTTAGGTGGTACATGGTAGCTTAGATGTGGAAGTGTAATACATTATGTAATAGTAATGATTTTTATTTCAGGTGCTGAAACTCGTAAAAAAATTAAAAATGGAAAACTGAAAACGAATTCTGGAAAACCACAAACTGTGCGGTGGTATGCAGAATTGCAGTCTATTGACAGGATGGAGCACCTCCACACTGGCATTTGGGAGTCCGGAACACACTCAGGGCCTGATTACCAACGGGGCACACTTCCACCAGTAAAAAAAGAATAGAATTTTTCCCTTATCCATGGCAGTAATTTTACATGAATAGGGCGTTTCAATAAGAGGAAAATTTTTATTAAATTTTACTGGTGGAAGTGTGCCCCGTCGGTAATCAGGCCCTGAACACACTGACTGCCGAATTCCCACAAAAGATGGATTGGGAAAGTTGGTCCAATTCTCCGGCCATTCTCCCTATATATCCTCCGTGTCACTCGTGAGGCACATGTAGAAATGGTGTTATTGCACAAACAAAACTTCATAATGATGTGTATCCATTGTTGTTTCAATCTTGTTAATGCAAGGATAACATGTTCTATTACAGACAAGGCCGTAGCCAGAAAACTATTTCGGAGGGGTATTTGGTGCCCATAATTGTATTCTTCTTTTATTTTAGATTTGTTCTTTACTAAATGAATAGAGGCGGGTTTTAAAAGCCTTATTAAGCTTTATTGCGAATTCAAATAACTCAGTTTAATGGAACTAGATAAGAAAATTTAAGACTTTTTCACTGAAAATAAAGTTATAATCTCATTTAGATGCTTCTTCGGTGACGTATTAAGACGTTACTGTCAATCAAATTAATGTTGAAATTTTGTAAATATGTTTTTAAATGTTTTGTTGCCAAAAATGTCAGTAGCATTCGTCGAAACAACTAGGTTTGTAGTTAATTTTATACCTTTCACTGCATTCTTCAATAATTTGAGCTAAAGAAGTATCCGATTGTTGTAGTCATGTTATTTTGACATTCTGTACATATGTTTTTAAATATTTTGTTGCCAAAAATGTCAGTAGCATTCGTCGAAACAACTAAGTTTGTAGTAAATTTTATACCTTTCACTGCATTCTTCAATAATTTGTGCTAAAGAAGTATCCGATTGTTGTAGTCATGTTATTTTGACATTCTGTACATATGTTTTTAAATATTTTGTTGCCAAAAATGTCAGTAGCATTCGTCGGAACAACTAAGTTTGTAGTTAATTTTATACCTTTCACTGCATCTCTAATAATTTGGGCTAAAGAAGTATCCGATTGTTGTAGTCATGTTATTTTGACATTCTGTACATATGTCTTTAAATATTTTGTTGCCAAAAATGTCAGTAGCATTAGTCGGAACAACTAAGTTTGTAGTTAATTTTATACCTTTCACTGCATTCTTCAATAATTTGGGCTAAAGAAGTATCCGATTGTTGTAGTCATGTTATTTTGACATTCTGTACATATGTTTTTAAATATTTTGTTGCCAAAAATGTCAGTAGCATTCGTCGGAACAACTAAGTTTGTAGTTAATTTTATACCTTTCACTGCATCTTCAATAATTTGGGCTAAAGAAGTATCCGATTGTTGTAGTCATGTTATTTTGACATTCTGTACATATGTCTTTAAATATTTTGTTGCCAAAAATGTCAGTAGCATTCGTCGTAACAACTAAGTTTGTAGTTAATTTTATACCTTTCACTGCATTCTTCAATAATTTGGGCTAAAGAAGTATCCGATTGTTGTAGTCATGTTATTTTGACATTCTGTACATATGTTTTTAAATATTTTGTTGCCAAAAATGTCAGTAGCATTCGTCGAAACAACTAGGTTTGTAGTTAATTTTATACCTTTCACAGCATTCTTCAATAATTTGAGCTAAAGAAGTATCCGATTGTTGTAGTCATGTTATTTTGACATTCTGTACATATGTTTTTAAATATTTTGTTGCCAAAAATGTCAGTAGCATTCGTCGAAACAACTAGGTTTGTAGTTAATTTTATACCTTTCACTGCATTCTTCAATAATTTGAGCTAAAGAAGTATCCGATTGTTGTAGTCATGTTATTTTGACATTCTGTACATATGTTTTTAAATATTTTGTTGCCAAAAATGTCAGTAGCATTCGTCGGAACAACTAAGTTTGTAGTTAATTTTATAACTTTCACTGCATTCTTCAATAATTTGGGCTAAAGAAGTATCCGATTGTTGTAGTCATGTTATTTTGACATCCTGCTTTTACAGAGTCACATTCCAGAAAATCCGAATGAATTAAAAAAATTAATAGAAATTGCATTTATTTTTTCGACATATTAACGGAATCAAACAATAAAGTTAAGCTAGCTTAGAATTTTTTTTAATGTTGACTGCAGTTGATTTTTGATTCTTGATCGTCTTGATTGATAGTTAATAGTATATTTATAGTCATCCTGGCAGAAATTTCGGAGGGGGATCAAACCCTCATGATCCCCACCCCCATTGGGTTACAGACTGTTCACAATAGGTCGTTTCGTCTGGTGCATCCTGTATATTCACATATTTAAAATGATTTGCATGGCTTAGAAAGGATTAAACAATAACAAAATACACAATTCCTAATTTCTGTCTGTTTCTTCCTTTCTGTTTTTCTCTTTTTATAATTTTCCTACCAGGTTGAATAGAAATAATGTCTTCTACATCTACAGTTGCAGTGAAACAGAAAAATAAAATCCGCAGAATAATTATTTTCATAAAAATAATTGAAGAGTACTAAAACATTTATGAAATGAAGGCTTCAATTA
This sequence comes from Maratus michaelseni, assembly GCA_963931845.1. NCBI lineage: Eukaryota > Metazoa > Arthropoda > Arachnida > Araneae > Salticidae > Maratus > Maratus michaelseni. The sequence continues at coordinate 212,850,293 of OZ007595.1, read as the reverse complement.
ATCAAAGCTATATGTCTAAGAAATGGCTAAAATAAATTAAAATTTTAACTATCAAAATTGTACGCTCGTTAAAAAAAACATATATACGTTTTTAATTGTCTGCACATTTTAGTAAACAAGAAATATTAATTAAAAATATTTAATTAAAATATTATAAAACGCAATTCACATGTTAATAAATATGCAGCAATTAAACATTTTATTAAATTAGTTATTAAATTAACAGATGTACAACACTTCAAACACAACGCAAACTTCATATAATCTTTTATGATAGTTTTGAGACCAACTGTAGACTACGACAACACTCATCTCTTTATTTTTAATATAACCTGAATGCTTTGTTTTGTTTAAAGAACATTTTTTATATAAAACTAGCAAATTAATAAGTGATTGCATTTGGGTTGTTTCGAATATTAAACAGCTTATTGTAATTATTAAAATAAAATCAACAAAAATTTACTAATTGACAAAATAAATGAAGATGTACACAAAGCTAACTTTTGTAAAGAAAAAATTATCATATATTCTAATACGAGCAAATCTTGTGTGTGGTTATATATATATATATATGCAAATTTTATCTTAAAAACGGCTCTAACGATTTTGACAAAATTTCGTAACCTACCGTTTTGGGGCAACAGAAAACCATTGGGGTAGGTCACATGTTCGAGAAAATTCGATTAGTGGGTCATTTTGGGTCATGGTCTAGCTAATTGTATCTAAAAAAGAGTTCAAACGATTTTGACGAAATTTTGTATCCGACCATTTTCGGGCACGAGAAGACTATTGGGCTGGGTCACATGTTCGAGAACTTTCGATTAGTGGGTCATTTTTGGGTCAACGCGGGTCAAATTAATTTTATCTAAAAAACGGCTCTAACGATTTTGATTAAATTTTGTGTCCTACGAGTTTCGAGCACGATAAAATCATTGGGCTAGGTCACATGTCCGAGAAAATTCGATTAGTGGGTCATTTCTGGGTCATTGTGGGTCAAGATCTAAAAAGCGACTCAATTTATACTAAATTTTGCTTCCAATGGTTTTCGGGCACGACAAGACTCTTGAGCTAGGTCACATGTTCGAGAAAATTCAATTAGTGGGTCATTTTGGGTCATTTTGGGTCATGGTCAAGCTAATTGTATCAAAAAAATTGGTTCAAACGATTTTGAGGAAATTTTGTATCCGACTATTTTCGGGCACGAGAAGACTATTGGGCTGGGTCACATGTTCGAGAACTTTCGATTAGTGAGTCATTTTTGGGTCAAAGCGGGTCAAATTAATTTTATCTAAAAAACGGCTCTAACGATTTTGATTAAATTTTGTGTCCTACGAGTTTCGATCACGATAAAATCATTGGGCTAGGTCACATGTTCGAGAAAATTCGATTAGTGGGTCATTTCTGGGTCATTGTGGGTCAAGATCTAAAAAGCGGCTCAATTTACACTAAATTCTGCATCCAATGTTTTTCGGGCACGAGAAGACTGTTGGGCTAAGTCACAAGTTCGAGAAAATTCAATTAGTGGGTCATTTTGGTCATGGGTCATGATATTTGAACTCAAATTTAATTTTGACCGAGCATAGCTCGGTCTTCCCTGCTCGTTTAGTTTTATTTGCATTATTTTTCCGTTTCGATCTGTTGTTGTCACAAAAAGAAATTCATAACCTGATTTCACAAAAGCATATAATTTATTCTGACAGTTTATATGAATATAATAATACTGGTTGTTTCATAAACAAAACATTCTCAGATTAATTTAGCACAGACATGTCCAGTAAAATTCAATCGTACACAGTTCGAGGTGAAGATTTCCCATTCATTCTGAAGAGAAATTTCGGTTTAAATTAGGACATTTTAAATGTTTTCTAAATTCTTTATAAACCGAATCTGAGTTATGTCCAACATATACTGTAAAAAATGACGAATGTTTCTGAATCTACGGAAATATAATACAATGACAAGTAAATTTATAATATAAACTCATTCTTGCTAATCATGATTCTGAACAGTGTTTCTTTATCTTTAGAAACCTCAGACATGAATGGCATTTCGAGATTTAAAGAGTCATTCAGAAAAACAAAATTTTTCTAGCTGCCCGTAATTTTCCGAAACGTTTACGAGTAGCTTTTAAAGTGTATTAATCAGTTTTCTAAGCCCGGAATATAGTTTTTTCCGATGCTATCCATTCTCAAGTAAACATTTTCCTGTTCAACAAATATGTTTAACAGACAAACATGCAAAATTAACATCGTTAACATTAACGTTAAAATTAAGATTATTTCTTTACTGTTTCATTTATAAATTAACTTATGCAGCTGAAAACGTTTACTTGAATGTATGACATTCGATAAATAGTTATTCCAGGCTGAGAAAACTGTTTAATACACTATAAAAACTATTCGGTAATTTTTCTGAAAAATGCGGGCAGCTAGAGAAATTTTGTTTTTATAAATAATTCTTTAAATTTTGGAAATGCATTGCTTTCTGGGGATTCAAAAGACATTCAGAATTTCGGATAACTCAGAAGATTATATTATATTTTCGTTCGTGGTTATAGTATATTTTCATAAAATAAGAAACATTGATCATTTTTTACAGTGTAATATCAATTGTTGACCATGTAAATAAATCAGTATTTACAATGCGGGACTAACAACAATTTATTGATATAGTCTAAAATTATAACAATTGAATATAAATATAATTAATGAATAATGAAACTTTTGTCTGAAATAGAAATCACAATGTGATCTGCATTAATCACATCTCTCTCACCATATTCAGTAAAGACAAATCTCAGTACTAATTTATGGGATCACTCGATGTATTAAATTTGCACTTATTGGGCAACTCGATGTATTAAATTTGCACTTATTGAGATCATTCGTTTACTAGAGGGGTAAAAAAAGATAAATTAATTTTATTCTACATTTAGAAAAGGTATGTGATCTTAAATTTCTTATAATAAGTAGTAAATCATATTTATATTGGATGAAAGTTTTGTGTATAAATGAAACTTGCTAACATTAAATTATGAAAATTATATGATTTTGGTGTTCTAGTAAAATATTGCAATTTTCTCAATGAAAGTAACCATTTTAAAGCGTCATTTTCACAGATGTCAGAATTTTGTCTGTTGAATGTTTAGTCCCAAATTTTTGTGCCGGAGGAATGAAGAGTATATGAAAATGACGTCATCTTGCACAATTAAAGAAAGAGAAGTTCAGTTTTATCAATTAAAATGTATGTTTTCATATTTATGAATCATGTCACTTTCATCCGTGAAAGCATTTGTTTTTCTAGAGCCTTTAAGAACAGTCTTGAATACCATTTATTCAAATTGAAAGTATTTTTTCATTTAAATTTTAAAGTGAAAATGACATTAAAAGGATTTAATAAGACCTATTGTCCTATTTACTCGTGATTTTTTTTTCAAAATTTTAGGTCTCAAAAGTGTACGTGCGCAATGTACGCGAGTATTTCCGGTAGCTATATCAAAAAAAACGATTTGGGGTATACATTGCATACAACACGTAGATACCGTGATAAAATTGTACGAATGTAGATGTAGTAAGTAAAATAAATGAAATAACTTCATTTTTGCATGTTGTAAGTTTGTGCATTAGGAGCAAATATACGATGCTGATTTCCAGTCCCAAAAAATACATTAAAACAAATATAAGGGTAGTCGCCACTCAAATTAAAGTGAGACTGCTGTCGTTTGACAAATGGTATCAGTGTGTTTTGTATACGATGGAACTATAAATAAAGAGGAATTGACATGTCCTCAAAATGGTGAAACTTCAATTGTAACCGATTCCGCAGGGCCTGATTACCGCCCAGGCAAACTTCCACCAGTAAATTTAAACAACAATTTTTTCTTTATTTAAATGCCTTATTCGTGCAAACTTTAGTCATAATCTAGGTAAAAATATCTATTATTTCTTATTGGTGGTAGTTCGTCCCGGCAGTTCCGCCATCTTGTGACTACATCTTCAGTTACTTTACTCGCAATCGGTAGACACGCTGTCTTCTCCTCTTTATTCATAGCTCCATTATGTAAACAGAATACAGGGTCATGCGGAACATAATGGCTAGGCACAGTTTGCGTGAAGTTTGAAAAAGGCGTCCCAGCGGTCCACGACATTTTTAATACCTTAAGCGAAGAGGCTGGGTGCGTAAAACATTCTTAAACGGCGGACCCGGATCTCATTATTGTTTGAGAATCCGTTTTTCTTATTATATGTTCTGAATGGTCCAAAAACATGGTAATCGCGTTGTGAGAAGCCAGGACTAGACAGAGATGTTCCAGGACTTCCCATAGAAATCGCTGCAACAAATCTTTGCACACGTAGCTAGATGAAGGCGGGCGTTATCATGCAGAAAAATACCCCCTTCGGACAGTTTGACGATTCTCGATTGCTCTTTTCAGCTTCTATTAAAGTGGTACAGGTGGCGCTGAAAATGTTTGGAGGCATCCATGATACGAAACGTTCCAGTCACCTTGTTTCCATGCTGGCTCACAGTTAGCTACCACGCTCCGTTGATACAGCACGTAATTTATAGTATATTCTTGATATTTTGGGTCAAGTATAAATTGGCTGATACCATGGCGATATGAAAAAAAAGGAGTTGACATATCAATCTTCCACTGTGGAAGGCTTTGAAGCCGAAAATCGAGTTCCTCCCCCCTCTCCTGCATCCAGGGCCTGATTACAAACGGGGCAAACTTCCACCAGTAAATTTTAATAGTATTTTTTGTCTTATTTAAAAGCAGTATTCATGTTAAATTAGTGTCATGAATAAGTCAAAATTTTCTATTCCTTTTTACTGGTGAAAGTTCCCCCCGTTGTTAATGAGACCCTGCCTGCGTTCGCTTTTCTTTTATAAAATAACTTTGACCGATAGCAGTCCAATTAACAGTCTCCAGTGCAAGACACTGCTAAATATGGCGGACAAAGTAGGGAATAAGAGCGGCTTCGAGTGACATCATTTATGACTACTCCATCTATTGAATCCTCCTTGGCTGATACCTTCGTCGCACTTAGAGCACTCTATTGCCACGTGCGTAACGCTCTTTCTCTTCAAACATGGATGCAATATCCGTGTCTCACTTTCATTTGGGCGAAACTTATATAAAAAGCTTGAACAATCTTAACCTGTTAACCGGGGAATAAACTTTTATTCAACTCATATGCCTGATTACCAACGGGGCACACTTCCACCAGTAAAAAAGAATAGAATTTTATTCCTTATTTATGGTATAATTTTGCAAGAATAGGGCGTTTTAATAAGACGAAAATTCTATTAAAATTTTACTGGTGGAAGTAATCGTTCAAAATATTACGGTAGTAGTTCGTGTATGACGAAATGTTTCGTCATACCCGGTTAACAGGTAAACTTTCTGGTAACTTAATAAGAGAGCGAAATATATTTTTGTGAATACAGTAATTAATATCCAGAGAAAAATATTGTGATTCAAGAATCCCATCTGCAGAATCTTATTTTTTCAAATTCCTGCATTTTCTGCTGTTAAAAAAGCAGGGTGAGCATTGTAAACGAGTAAATGCGGTATTTCTCTTTTTTTTTCCTTTTTACTCTCAACAATGAAATAATCCAAACGTCACCGCTGAATTTATTATAACAAAAGTTTCATTAAAAATTAAAAATAAATTAATATTTCGGAATTTTTTTATTTCGAATTTTCTAGACCTATAAGGTATTTCGATTTTTAAGAATAATTGAAATTTATTTCATCTTTCCATTTGTCATTCTTTCTCGGATTAACAGATGTGGAATACACACAGACAAAAATAGAGTGAAATTTTAATAGGATAGATTAATATTTCTAAGGCATTTAAAAATCATTAAAACTTTTCCTTTGAAAGAAAAATGGTGTTTTGTTATTCTTGAAAGCATTTGAAAATTTTGTTTCAAACAAAACCAACATTTCTTTACAACTTTATAATTAAATCAGACAATGCAAGAAGACAGGCTATTCTTTTTCTAAGGAATTTGTACGAAAAGAAATAGTTTTCATTTGGATTTAATCTTTTTTCTACTTTTTTTATTAAGTCAACAAAAAATACGTTGTCAGGAGAATTACGACATTCAAATAAATGAGAATTCAATTTACAGGCTAATTGTCAAAATTTCTTCTGTTGCTTCGGTCTCTTTTAAAAGGATTGTGAAGATATCATACTATCTATAATATTAAATGTATAAATGATAATAAATTCATTTTAACATTGGAAAATTGCTTCTGTCCAGAACTCTATTTCAGATATTTTCTTACATAAAAATAAAATGCTTTTTCGCTGACATAAAATAAAATGCTTTTTCGCTTTCATAAAAATAAAATGCTTAAAATGTAAGAAAATTTTTCCCATTTCATTCCAAATATTTCATTACAAATATTTTCAATGTAAAGTCAATATTTCTATAACCGTGTCATTTCATTGCAAATATTTCCTATTTAAAATCAATAGTATGTCTGTAATTATGACATTTTATAGCTAATATTTCCAATTTAAAGCCACTATTTCTATACTTGTGGTATTTCATGCAAATATTTCGAACGTAAAGCCAATATTTCTTTAATTTTGGCATTTCATTGCAAATATTTCCAATGTAAAATCAACATTTAACCAATATTAGTATACTTCATTAGACACATTTCTGACGTATACAACATTGGCCCAATACTAGATCCCAGTGTAACCAATGTAACCAATATTAGCTGGCTATTATAACAGCATTTTAAAAAAAATGTTACCATTCTCTTAAATTTATAATATTTACATTTCAAAAATGGAAAATTTATTCGAAAAAAAAGATAATGCTTACACAGAAAATAGCGTTTAAACATACATAAATCTGAAATAAAAAAAAGCAGAACAACTCATATTGAATTACTTTATGCATGGTAAAAATACGCAACTGAAATATGATATATTTTGAAACCGCGTTAGCTTTTTAGAGAAAATTCAATCCCCCAGATATTTTACACAGTCATATAAGAAATGTTTTTCGGGGGAATTTTTCTTTGAAATGTTTTGAAATTCTATTATGTATTAAAGTCATCGTTTATCTTTATTTAAAGTATAAAATAAATGGGATTTCTTGGAGATAAACAATAAACTTGAAACGGAACATTCGTTTATCATGAAATACATTTGCTGCAGATTCACATTAAAAAATAAAAGCGCATTTAAATTATATATATATATATACATATATTACACTCTTTTTTATATAAACATATCTTATTTTCTACATTTTAGTGTTTAAAATATTTTATTGCTGTAGTTTCACAGCTAGTTGGCATGCTTCAGCGAGAGTGGTTTGGCGAATAATATTATTAATATAACTCCTTTTCTTGTAGTAGCTCGTACACACTTGTAACCATACAGAATATTCGTCAATTTATCACCTGCGTCCGGCTAATTGAAAAATGCCTTAAAATTAGTTCGTTAATTTATATTAAAGTTCTAAAAATATTAAAGGGTTGCATTGTAATCGAAAACACACCTTTACCAAGAATTTTAATAATTCTAGCCTATCAGGAAGTGAGTAAAAAATAGATTACAAAATTCTATGTTTACATATATGAACCAAGCTAAGTTTTACAAAAAAAAAGAACAAGAAAGTGTAAAAATAAGTCCCATGCGTGAAAAAAAACAGTAACAGAAACAATAACACGCTTCGGTACTTTTCCAGTATGGCGAAAAAATGAAATTTGCAACATATTGCCTGGCAACCTATTCACTGTTTCATATACGAAAGAGGACAATCAATTTTTTTCAAAATATATACAATTTATTTAACATAAAAAAGCCAATTATCTATATTTATATGCAAACAGAAGTAAATTGTATATAAAAAACAATAATAATATAGATATAAATAAAATGTTTATATACATTAAAGGATAAACATTGATATATAAAAGAGCATAAATGCTCATTAGGTTTGTTTTCATAGCTGTTTATATTATTTGGCCAAAATCTCACTTTCTGAATCCCTAATTGCGCCAAGCTGTAAAAAAAAACGCCAAGACCCTTATAATGAAAAATTAATGAGTTCATGGTTCCAAAGGCCACCAAAAAAAAACAGTAATTCGAAAGATATAGACGGAAACTGTAGAAAAATGCGGTTCTTACATACATACACAGAAAGGCATGGGAATTGTTTGATAGCAAAAAACAATTATTACCAAAATAGCTGCATGTGTTACTGACAGTTAGCTCTGTAGTGATGCTAAAGCTGCTGTCTTTCTCCATTTAAGCCCTGCTGTCATGTAAAATGAATTGCAGCAGAAATTTTTTTTCGCGGATTTTCAGAGTACCTTTACACATCCGACAGCTATTCACACCAGTGGCGCCAACTTATATGGGCTGGTGGGGCCCAAGCCCACCCAATAATTTGCTATCACAGCTTACCCAATTTCCATTGTTCTATTATTTATTTACTTACAACTGAAACGAAATTTCATTCTGTTGACGTTTACAAAATAGTTTTGTTTGAAAAACAATATAGACAGCAGTTAAGCAAACAATCGAGACACACGGGAGAACTGAAAATAATTTGGCGGATGTATAGTTTGATTTCTTTTAAAAAATTGTGAGTTCATCTATCTTATAAACATTTGTAATCTCATGTTTGGCTGTATAAGTGCACTTAATAAACTATTCTTTTTGCCCAACTAATTTGTGTCCACCCTGTACTTCCTGCATATTTTACCAGCGAGTATAAATCAATTATCACTTGTTATAATGCACTGACTTATACACATAAGACATTTAGATACCTGAATTTATTTTTTTATGTGCTTTTTAATTTTTAGTCACATTCATGGTACGATAATTATGATAAATATTAGTGTCTTTATAAGGAAATCTCATAAATTACTATTTTATACTTTACATAAAAAATTATAAATTTTCACTTAACTTAGAGTTATCATTCCCCTCCCCCCCCTCCCCCCCGTCAAAGAAAAACACTTCCCGTGCCATTTTGCCAAATAGTTTTTGAGCCCACACAAAAATTTTTTTAATCGGCATCACTGATTCTCATTAATGGCATTCGTTAAGTTGAACATTTGGGATACTATTGCGTTGCGAGCTGTACTGCGCTGCTGAATAAACTGAAGACACAATTAAAACGCCTCTTGTTAGAGAAAAAGTTAACTATTCTGTCAATAACATTTTTTTATTAAGAAAAATCCCATGTCTTTCTAAACTTTTTGGGGAAAACTACCATTGTGCTATTGTCTGTACTTTTCAAATTATTTAATTTGTATTTCTTTTGCAGGGTGCGTACACAATTACCACAATTTTTAAGCAGAATTTTTCATCGTATATAACAACGGAAAAACTAATCGTTGGGGGCCACCGTAATACTTACTCATCATGGGTATGCATAATGTAAAATATTAAAATAAAACATGTGTAAACTACTTATAAATTGCATTGCAATTCGAATAAAATCGTGGCTTGATGATGTCATAAACTTTAAAGGCTCCATTACTGAATTGCTTAAAAGAAACATCCCTATAACTCCAAAAAACAATAATCCTATTAACTAGCTGTTTATTGCATCTGATTAAGCGTCTCATTTCCAATTAAAATATATCTTTGAATTGAAATTTGGATGAAATACAGGGTCATGAAAAGTCGAAGAGTGTGGAAATAGGATTAAAAATATCTCGGCAACTAATTATCCGATAGATTTCATGCTTTATGCAAAATTTATGTTTTTTTATTGTCTTTTATATTCACTCCTTAAAATAAACAATTTCGAAAAATTTTTATGTACCTTTTATCAGACCGAATATTTTGAGAGCCCGAAAAAATAGTTCTGATAATCGAGATTACTGAAATTCAATAAGCTTCTTCCCCTTATTACATACTAAGTACATACCGAATTTCAAGTCTCTATCTTAACTTCTTCCAGAGATAGAGTGTTTACAGACAAACAAACAGACAGACGGACGGCATTTTTATTTTTCTAAAAACATGTTTTTCGGGATCTCCAGTGTCTGAAACGTGTAAATCCGTCATTTTTTTCGATTTTTAAAACGATTGTAAGACTTACCCTACACTACGTATGATGGGTAAGTAAAAATTGGTAGCAATCAAGCAATCTTACATTTCTTTTTTTAATAGCAATACTTCATGCGCTATTTTTTTTTTTTATCTTACAATATAAAAAAAAAGTAATAAAGCGCAATTCAAAAATTCTTATTAACTCAGTGAAATGAAATATTTTCTTTGGAAATATAAATTATAATGACATTGAGAAAGAATTTGATGATGATGAATGTGTAAAACAATCGTTTTTACATTAATGATAGCTCATTATTTAAAATATAAATTACCATGGATAAAATATATCTAAAACTTTTAACATTTTCTCTATGAAAAATAGCTATTCTGCTTCGCGAGATATTTTTCATTGCGTCCAAAAGATAATCATCTGTCGAAATGGGATTTGTATTTTACTCTAACTTAAACTGGAATTAATAATTTAAGCGAAAATAAGGACGATCTTTAATGATAATGTAATCGATGTTAGTCAATAGAAAGTTCAAAGCAATTTCAGTCTAATGAACGCGTTATTTTAATGTATTTTCAAATAACTATGTAAATCCCAATGTTTCTGTAATTGGTTATTTTAAAGGTTATTTTATTTAGTTTATATCTAAAATTTGCGAGTTATTTGTTTATGTTAATTTTTAGGAAAGAAAAACTAAATCTATTGTTTATCGATTATCGGAATATGGTAAACTCGTTTTTGCGTGAACTCTGTGTAAGGCGAAATTTGTCTAATCCGGAACGATTTTCAAGTGCCGGAAAATCCATAGAAATGCAGTAAACTCTGTCTAACGCGGATAGATTTCAAGACCCGGCAAATCCATATAAATACAGTAAATTCTATCTAACGCGGAAAGATTTTCAGTACCCGGCAAATCCAAAGAAATACTGTAAACTCTATCTAACGCGGAAAAACTTTCAAGTTCTGGCAAATCCATAGAAATACAGTAAATTCTGTTTAACGCGGTAAAATTTGCCGGTTATGGCAAATCCATAGAAATATAGTAAATTCTGCCTAACGCAGAGAGACTTTCAAGTCCCATCAAATTCATAGAAATACAGTAAACTCTATCTGATGCGGAAAGATTTTCAGTTCCCGGCAAATACAAAGAAATACTGTAAACTCTATCTTACGCGGAAATATTTTCAGGTCGCGGCAAATCCATAGAAATACACAGTAAACTCTTTCTAACGTGGAAATATTTTCAGGTCACGGCAAATCCATAGAAATATAGTAAATTCTGTTTAACACGGAAAGACTTTATAGTCCCGTCAAATTCATAGAAATTTAGTAAACTCTGTCTAACGCGGAAAGATTTTCAGCTCCCGGAAAATCCAAAGAAATACTGTAAACTCCATTTAACGCGGAAAAACTTTCAAGTCCTGGCAAATCCATAGAAATACAGTAAATTCTCTCTAACGTGGAAAAAAATTTCAAGACCCGGCAAATCCATATAAATACTGTAAACTCTCTATCTAACGCGGAAAGATTTTCAACTCCCGTAAAATCCAAATAAATACTGTAAACTCTATCTAACGCGGAAAAACTTTCAAGTCCTGGCAAATCCATATAAATACAGTAAATACAGCAATTTTTAACATCGGAAAATGTGAATGCTAGTGAAATCACGTGGAGTTATCCTCTTGCATGATAATGCTCGTCCTCATGTGGCTGTGGCGTGCCAAACATTGTTACTGGGGGGTTCTCGAACATCCCCCTTACAGCGCAGACCTCTCTCCGTGTGACTATCACATCTTCGGTCCACTCAAGAAAGCTCTGAAGGGACGACGATTTGCCGATGATAAGGAGTTCCAAGCTGCCGTTGAAAATTTGTTCCACAACCAATCCCAGAGCTTCTTCACCCAGGGTATCCATCGTCTCGTTAACTGCTGGGACACTTGTTTCAACCTACCAGGTGACTTTGTCTAGCCTATCTGTTACGCCTGTATTACTTCTTTCTTTTGTATACTAATTTATATTAATACCATTAAATCATTTCTCAAACCGACTGTAGTGCCACTTCCATTTGGGTGACCCATATATATTCCACTTAATTTTAATCATTCAAATGCCACATTGACGCCAGAATTTTTAAATTAAATTTTGCTTTATTATATGCGTGAAGATTTTACTCATTTTCAAATAAATTTGTTCGTAAATCCTGGTGTCGTTCCATCATTTCAACATTTTAGCAACAGAAGTGCATTGCACCGGAAAGAATTAACGCCGACGAGAATAAATTTTTTCTCACAAAAAGGATTAAGCTGTATTACAGATCCAAATTCTTTTAAGATTCCCCTGTCAAATGTGACAGACAGCTGCTTAATTTGTCTTCAAATATTTCATCAAATTGTTCTTTCTAAATTACAAACTACTGAAATAGCCAGGAAAGGAAATAATTAAATTTTGTCAAGAATTAACGCCGACGAGACAACATTTTTTCTCACAAAAAGGATTAAGCTGTATTACAGATCCAAATTCTTTTAAGATTCCCCTGTCAAATGTGACAGACAGCTGCTTAATTTGTCTTCAAATATTTCATCAAATTGTTCTTTCTAAATTACAAACTACTGAAATAGCCAGGAAAGGAAATAATTAAATTTTGTCAAGAATTAACGCCGACGAGACAACATTTTTTCTCACAAAAAGGATTAAGCTGTATTACAGATCCAAATTCTTTTAAGATTCCCCTGTCAAATGTGACAGACAGCTGCTTAATTTGTCTTCAAATATTTCATCAAATTGTTCTAACTACTGAAATAGCCAGGAAAGGAAATAATTAACCGAAATAAAACTACATTCTTAGGTAACTTTAAATTCCACTGTGTTATAACTTTATGAAGATATACATTACTAGCAGCTTTATATATTTAATTTTATGTGTCACTACGTGTAGATGAAAAACTTACCTTGTAATTATACAAGGTTGTTTCAAAGCCCGATTACTCCTGGGCACGCGAAGCAATTGCCCCAATCATTGTTCCACAATTCTGAATAAAAATTGTCGCCTAATTTAAAACATTTGCATCATTAGTGCATCTATGCATTCATTTCAGGAATTTATTTTTTACAGAAAGGAGAACTTTAACTTTTTGTAATCTCGAAACGTTTAGTATTAAATAAAGGAAAAATTATTGTTCAAAACTTCTCGTATGAATACGGAATTTCTGAATAAAAATAAATGTTCTAATGGGTTAAAACAAAATTTCTGTCATTAATAAAGCGGAAATTATTATTTGCAAATAGTGGTGAATATCAGTGCCGGTTTGGTTAGATTGTTTTCTTATAATCTAAGCCTTCTTTCAGTTTAAACGTTATTTTACTTTTTATTATTTTGTCTCGTTTTACAATAACAGCTCTTTTAACAACTTTCATTGTGATTTTTATTTCATTCCTGAACCTTATTAAACAAAATTTAAAGGACAGTGATTTTCTTGAGACTTAAATAGGTCAACTGAGTTAAACCTACCTTACAATTACAAATTGTTTTAGGATTTTCTTGTCTAGCGTAAAAGACAGATGCTTAATTTACTGAGAGATAAATTACATCTGCATGACTTATGATCTTTAAACATTTCATCAAGTTGTCCTTTCTAGATTACAAGCTATTAAAATCGCTACAAAAATTAAATTAATTGAACACAAAAAATAAACTCCATTTCAAGGTAACTTAAAATTCAATTTTTTGTAATTTTGTGTGGATATGCGTTTGAAATAAATAGCTTTATAACTTTTGTTTTAAATACAAGGTTCTTACACACCTTAGAAAAGGAGTCTGCCGCTTCTTCTCAACAGAGTTCTACCAAAGAATTATTCTTGAATGTAGACAGTTGTGAATACAATGTTTTTCCTAAAACAACTATATTTTAAATATTAAATGCTAATGAAATTAATATTTCTAATGAAAATGCAAATATTTTATTGAAAACTATTTATTTAACGAATCATTTGGTTAAATTATAATTTCTATTAAAAATTATTTATTTATTCAGCAGATATTGAAATCGGGATATTTCTGTATTAATTGCATTAATAACTAAACAGTAGAAAATAAAATAAAGTTTTCCAAAAATCATTAACCGCTTTAAATAAAAGCACTAAAAAGTATTAATTTTTTTTTTTTATTCGCTAATGACAAAATGTTATCCATTAACCACAAATCCAATATTATGTGTCGGAATAAAAACGATAAATTTTATATGTACAATTTAATATCCACCAAACATGGATTTTCGAGAGAATATTTTTTTCAAGAGGTGAATTTACAGACTTGTGATTTAATTTACGAATATATACGTATAAAAAGTAAACAATTGCTTTTTGAAGTCGTTGCCAAACAACCCCAACCGATAAATTGGTTGTTATTAGGTACAATCATGGAAGAAGGAATTATTAGGTTCCTTCTTTCATGGGAACAATACATTCATAATTCTTATTATATTTATGGTAGTTTGGCACCGACTTAAAAAAATAAATGATTACTTCCTATATGCATATATTCGTAAATTAAATCATAAGTCTAAATTCATCACTTGTAAAAAATATCCCCTCGAAAACCCATGTTTGGTGGGTATTAAATTGTACTTATTAAATTTATCGTTTTTATTCCGACACATATTTGTGGTTAATGATAACATTTTGTCATTAGAGAATTTTAAAGAATTATTTAATGCTTTTTAGTGCTTTTTTAAGTCGGTTAATATTTATTGTAAAAGTTTATTTTAGTATACAGTTTTAAATTATTTACCTGTCAGCTTATTATTTTAAACTTTCTCATGACAAGGCAAAGTATTTTATTATTTCATTTTTCACGTTTGAATTATTCTAGTAACACAAGGAAATAAAGCATTTAGTGAATTATAAACTATTGTAATACCTAATGACATTTAAATAGATCGATTGTGTTAAACCTACATTATTATGACAAATTGTTGTTGAAATACCCTAGAAAGTTTCCTAACATAGATGCTTAATTTACGAGAGATAAATTGCATTTGAGTGATTTATGATCTTCAAACCATTCAATAAGCCCCTCTTTCTAGATTATAAACTACTAAAAACGCTCTGAAAAGATAAAGGGAAATTAAACTCAGAAAATAAAATTGAATTCTTAGATTATTCGAAAGCTATAGTTAATTATTTCAAAGTATTTAGAGATATTAATAATAGCTGAATACACACTGCCCAAAACAATTAGAGGATATTGAAGTTTTGTACAGACACTGCGGATGCAGAAGGTTTTGAAAGATTGATAGATTATTCACAAACATGGAAACGAAAAAAAATTTTTTGCACACAGCTGAAACAAAAAATCCCTGACGGCTCGGCCTACAGGCACAAGTAGATTTCGAAGAAGCAAACGGTGGGAAGCCTGTTTATTGAAAATTTCAAAAGAAATGACATTTTTGCCATGATGCGGCAGTTGGGACCGCCCACTTGGAAAACTACCAGTGTCTGTAAGCGGAGCCAGCAAGGATTTTTTTTTTGTATGGGTTGGTCCTATAAAAAACTTGTCAATATTAAAATTGTAGATAATATTTAGAGTATTTATAATAAATTCAAGCGGATTTAATATCTTGTGAATTGAAGAAGTTAGGAATTTTTTTCTTCTTAAACCCCTATTCCCTCCCCACTCCGCTTGATACCATTTTTAATGATATCAAAAATATGTCATACATAAATTTTCGGCCCTTTTCCTAGAAGTAATAATAACTTTAAACGGATTCGATGCGTATCATAATTAAGAAGTTATGGCATTTCTTCTGTTTTCACAAAAAGTCCTCCCCCATTCCCCCCCCCCCCCTTGGTTCGATTTTGCCCATTAAAGAACTTCACCGAGATTTTATGCCGCTTTATTTTATGTATCAGTTTGGGAAAAAATTGTGATTCAAAAATTCAGGCCAAAAATTTATGTATGACAGATTTTTATATCATTAAAAATGGCCTCAAGGGTGGTGCGGGGAATAGGGGTTTAAGAAGAAAAAAATTCATAACTTTGTCAATTCACAATATATTAAATTCGTTTAAATTTATTATAAATCCTCTTAATATTATCTACAATTTTTATACTGACAAGTTTTTTATAGGACCAACCTTACAGCAAAAAATATTAATTAATTAATTTAAAAAAATCCCTGCCGGCTCCGCCTACAGACACAAGTAGATTTCGAAGTGGGCGGTCCCAACTGCCGCATCATGTCAAAAAGGTCATTTCTTCTGCAATTCCCAATAAACAGGCACCCCACGGTCTGCGTCTTCAAAATATACCTGTGCCTGTAGGCCAAGCCGTCAGGGGTTTTTTCTATTTAACTCATTTTTTGTCTATTGCATGGTGGGTATAAGTTCTATATATCATATACAGGGCAGCACAAAAGTCCTCGAGCACATTTCAGTTTATTGACGGAAATTCCAGAAGGGGAATTTTAAACTGTGCCACGCGTTTCCTAACTGAAGTAAAACTTAGCACTCTATGTAGTGTATATACAAATCTATAGATCATATACAGGGCTGCATAAAATAATTCGGACATTTTTCCAATATTTTTGGTAATTCCTGAAATTGGGTTTTTAAATATATTATGCGGTTTCCAAATTGTTTACTTATATATCATATTTCACCTTATTAAACGGTAAAGATTTTTAAAATTATTTTGGAAGTGTTGGAAAGTGTTACATAATCTATGCTGGACGCATGATTTTTCGTTCTTGTTTTCTTTTTCTTGGCAATTTTTACGTTAGGTAGTGAATGACGTCTGGAATCGCTGCTCACTTGAGTTGTGTCAGATAAGATTATAAAGCATTGTAATTACAACATTGCAAAAACTTCTAATTGAAAAAAAAAATCTAGAATGGAAATTTATTTGTTTTATTAATATAAAAATACTAATTAAGTAATAAAGTTAAATTTTACTCCAAAGCTTACGTTTCTTTTTTTTCTTTTGTCGCATTACATGGAATTTCCAGTTTTCGGTATTATCACTTTCTGGTTTATTAACCCATTCCCTGTCAACCGCGTGTATACTCGTGATTTTTCAATCTAAAATTACAAATTCGCACCGGAAATTTCTAAAGAAGAATTTTTATTTTATGTAATCACGGTATGTCTATAATTAAATAAAGTAAATGTTGCTCTTAGTATTTTCTGGTGTGAATTTGAATTTTCTAAATAAAATAATATTCCAGTAATTTCAACCCTGCATTGAACGCGTTAAATTGACTATAAACTAAAAATAGTTCCTCTAAAAATAGTAGGATCAAAAACAAAGTAGTTTTAGAATCGTAAAAAGTTGTACTTTCAAATGAAATAATAATTAAAAAAAAATCAATAATTTTAGCGAAAGTGCTCATTTCTGTTATTTATAATCTTTGAAAACGTTAATAAAACGCGATTTTATTTTATAAAAAAATACCGTTGAATTTTTAAACAAATCGTTAATTTCTGAATTACTTAAATCAGGGTTGGGTTTTTGACGTCAAAAACTGGTTTTTGACATGACAGTGGTAAAAACCGTGTTTTTACCGGTTTATTCCGTCAAAAACCTATGTTTTTCGATTTTCCTCCGATTTATTATGTAAGTGTAGCATACAATACATTTCTATATTGATTTTACCTTGTCGTTCTTGTTATTATTATTATTTACAATTACATTTGTTAAAATTATTTAAAAAAAGAACATTTCCTAAATGGGAAAGATTTAAAAATACAAGAGTAAAAGGAAAGAACAATATTTGTCATAATCTGCTTCTGCACGAATATGGATTCTACTAACTGCAATGAAAAATAATATTAAATGATATATAATAAAAGGTTATTATAATTATTAAATAACATTCAATATACATTTTTTTAAATAAAGTACATTGAAATTACTTTAGAGATGCAAAAATGGTGTTATATGGTATGACCAGGGGTCGGAAAAACTAAATTTTTATCGTAGCTAACTACAACCTACAATTACTTTATCAGAAACGTAGTTAATTACAGCTACTTGTTCTAAAAATAGCGACTACAAACTACTTTTCAAATGTAGTCACTACTTTCAGATTTTGTCAAAGGATTCAAGGTTCAATCCAAACTGACGACATGGATTAAATAATACTCCGACGACCCTTATCTGCCTGTATACAATTAAATAAGCACGATATAATCGAGGACATTAAAAAATTTAAAAATACAATATACAAAAAAATGTTTTGTGTTCTAGAAAATTGTAGAAATACAACTCGAAATGCAAACAATAAATAAATCTGCAAATAAAGCAATTCTAAATAACAAGTAACCCGGAGTAAAAACATGAAGACCTAATAAATAGTAAATATTCAAATAAGAAAATTTATTTCTTTAGTGGATTAGTATACTTGATTTTAGAAGCAAGTGTAAATAGAGGAAATGTACGACTTCATGCGATTTATTACTATACACTGCAACTGAGATTTGTCGCTGAAATTTGCAAATTATTGTGTAGAACAAATTTTGCATGAAAAAGCAAGTTTTTGCCACGTGATTTGTAGAATGTCACATTTTTTTTCCTCCTTAAAGCAGCGTCGATTTTCACTGCAAATTACAGATTTTTTGTATCTCACTACTCACTACACTACATTGTTCAAAATGTAGCACGCTGCACTACAAACTACTAAAAAAAAGCAGCGACTACTGTAGTTTCGCAACTTCTAGCGCGCTACTTCCTACCCTTGGGTATGACAATAGATGTTAAGCATGGATTGGCAATGAATAAATTTGAATATTCCTAGATATAATATTTTAAAATGCATATCTTATGTATTTCATAAATGCAATTATGGTGATTTTCATTTGCACTTCAATAAGCAGAATCTTAAAGTTTTGTTTTAAACAGTGTAATAAATTCTACCAAAAATATACACATTTTTTATTATACTACTTATGGGTTACAGAATTTCTTCAAAGAATCTAATTTTTTTAGACTATGCCAAATTACTTAAGATTATTGTAGAGATCTTCTAGCAGAGATGTAAACGTATTATTCTAATGCAATTCTTTTTTATTTTTCTTGGGTGGATAAATATACTTTAGTCTTTTTGATAATGAATATTTCATGTAAAACAACGTAATATTAAAGATAGAATGAAAAAAAAAATTAAAACAAACTACTAAAAAATGGGTTTTTGACATTTTTGACAAAGAGGTTTTTGACATGACGGTAAAAACCATGGTTAAAACCGGTAAAAACCATGGTTAAAACCGGTAAAAACCGTCATGCGTCAAAAACTTGCCAACCCTGACTTAAATATTTGATAATATAGTTCAATAGGTTTATACAATCGCATTATTCTGCCATTAAGATGAAAAACTGAAACTAAAAAATAGTTCATGACATTTAAAACGAGTAGGATGATGAATGTTTGAGAAATATTTTTTGCATTAATCCTACTTTATTACTCTGAGAATAAATTACCCTAGAGAAATTTCCTTCAAGGAAAAATTTTTTTCTGTACAATCCGATTAATTTTATTGCGCTCGTATAATAATCATCTGTCAAAATTGGATTATTTATATATTCCTTTAGTTTAAGCTGTGATTAATTTTTATTTTAAGGAATTAACGATCTTTTATGATAATTTACACTGCAAAAAAAGTGTTGGTTTTACTGTATAATACTGGCACCCCAACTGCCAGTATTATACCGTAAAATTAACAGTAATAAACAGTAAAATAATCAGTAATACGCACCGTGCATTCGCGGCAGCGTATTACTGCTTAATTTACTGTTTATTACTGTTACCGTAATTTCGCGCGTAAACGCCGCACCTCAGACAATTCAATTTCCTACCAGAATTTATTTTAAATAAAATGTGTCTTACTTCTGCTTAGCACTTATTTGACTTCTTATTTTCAATAAAATTTCTGGTTTGAAAA
This sequence comes from Maratus michaelseni, assembly GCA_963931845.1. Classification (NCBI taxonomy): domain Eukaryota; kingdom Metazoa; phylum Arthropoda; class Arachnida; order Araneae; family Salticidae; genus Maratus; species Maratus michaelseni. Next base: position 212,830,304 of record OZ007595.1, on the reverse strand, counting down.
AGGCTTAACTAGGGTGCGGCGCTTACGCGCGAAATTACGGTGATTTTATGATATAATACTAGCAGCTGGGGTGCCAGTATTATATACCATAGCAGCCAACTTTTACGCTTTTTTCCTACTACTAAAATTTTACAGTAAATTTTACCTTATTAAATCGCCAAAATCATGTGATTCAATAACTCAAAAAACTCTATTAATCTTTAGTGGTAACAAAAAGGCGTAAAAAGTTGGCAGCTATGTTATACTGTAAAATCAACACTTTTTTTTTTGCAGTGTAATTACTATATTACTTTTAAATGCTAAAGGTGTAAAATTAACAACTATAATATAAATTAAAATAACTTTTATTAGTTGTTTTACATGTTTCGACTCTTCTGAGTCATTTTCAAATACAAAATGAGAATATTCTAAAGCTGCACGGGCTTTGAAGTTATTATTTACATGTACTTTTTAAAAAAATTACGCACGTTATCTATTTTTTTTTTTTTACTTGATTGTTTATTTTCATATCTTTGAGCATGGAGTAATTCTAGCCACAGTTTTGGTAAATTAAAAGATGTCGCATCGTTACATATTGTATTTTTGCGCGTGAGTATCTCTATGGTTTCTCTTATTATGGATGGATAGTGTAGACTGGAGGGAAATATTATTTTACTTTCATTGAAATTTATTTGGATGGTTTCTTCTTGATATAATCTTGCTAGGGCTGTAGTTTTTCTATTGTATTTAATATCAGCTATTTTATTTTATTTGTATTTAATATTTTACTAGTGGACATCTTTTAATTTACCAAAACTGTGGCTAGAATTACTCCATGCTCAAAGATATGAAAATAAACAATCAAGTAAAAAATAATAGATAACGTGCGTAATTTTTTTAAAAAGTACATGTAAATAATAACTTCAAAGCCCTTGCAGCTTTAGAATATTCTCATTTTGTTTTTGAAAATGACTCAGAAGAGTCGAAACATGTAAAACAACTAATAAAAGTTATTTTAATTTATATTATAGTTGTTAATTTTACACCTTTAGCATTTAAAAGTAATATACTATTACAAGGTGTTATATTTTATTATAGTGTAATTACTAGTAATACTTGGGGAAATTTTTTATACGCATGTGAGCTTACTGTACTGTATACTATTCCATGTATTTATTTCAACTTGAAATAAAATGTTCAAATACAATTTTAAGACTGTGTCATTTTATAATAATAGATTTTCCTTTAATACTTTATAATTCGGCATATAACACGCTCCGGTGCGTAGCGCTCACCTAAGATTTGAGACTGTATGTTTTCTATTATTAAGGTATTGTCGTTATATTAAGCTTTTTCCAAAGAAACATTCGTGGTATATGTAGCATGCAAATAACAGTAAAGAGCATTAAAAAGTGTAATAACTGGTACAAACATAAAAATAAACAAGTAAATGTAAATTGCGATCATACGCTACTGTCAATGTTTGAATTCCCATGACACGTTTGAAGTCACACTCTAGTTCATTAAAATAATCACGACTTCTTCTCTTGTTCATTATCAATTGTTATTCAGAAATCTCAATTCTTATACTCAACTCTTTGTGATTCAATAATTCTGATATGAAAAATATTTACTCAGATATTAGAATACATCATTTTAAGCATTTACAACATAATCAAAAAATTTCAGAAAATAAAAATGAAAAACTATTGACTAAAGGATACTTTTTTCATGTCTGCAAAAAACAGAAAAACACATACTTCTCATATATATTGTCAATTTTCTAATACAAAATTGTAAACGTATACGAACTTACCTTTTTAAAAAATTTATTTTTGGACATCTCCAACCTTTTTAATATTATAAAATTTACGAAGTTCATTTTGGCAATAACGATCAGAAACTTCTCAAATGATAAATAAAACTTTGGCTTTGGGTAAAGAAAAATTAAACTCATTATCGTCGTCAGGTGAGAATTCTATGAACAATTTATATTAATCTGTTAACTGGGTATGACGAAAGAATTTGTCATACACGAACTACTACAGCAATATTTTGAACGCATTACTTCTACCAGTAAAATTTTAATAGAAATTTTCGTCTTATTAAAACGCTCTATTCATGTAAAATTTCTGCCATGAATAAGAAAAAATTTCTATTCTTTTTTACTAGTGGAAGTGTGCGCCGTTGGTAATCAGGTATAATAGTCGAACAAAAGTTTATTTCCCAGTTAAGTGATGTGTTGAACGATAGCAGCAATAATATATATATATATATATATATATATATATCAATGGACCATATTCAAACAGTAAGGGAAGTTATAGGAAAACATAAAGAATATAATTTACCTCTCTGCCTTGCCTTTATTGATTATGAAAAAGCATTTGATTCGGTCTACACATCTGCAGTAATTACTTCTCTGGAGGACATTGGTATAGACAAACCTTATATCAATATGATAAAGAAGATCTACAAGAAAGCAACAGCCACCATCCGTTTGGACAAAGGAAAAGCGAAGATCAAGCTTGGAAGAGGAGTAAGACAAGGAGACACCATTTCGCCTAAGCTTTTTACTGCTGTCTTAGAAAGTATCTTCAAGAAGCTGGATTGGGAAAACAAAGGGATTAGAATAAATGGGGAATATTTAAGCCATCTCCGGTTTGCTGATGACATTTTAATTTTCAGTAATAGCCCTGAAGAATTGCAAAATATGCTAAAAGATTTGGCAGAAGCTAGCATTAAGGTTGGATTAAAAATAAATTTGGAAAAGACTAAGGTGATGTTCAATTCATTTGCATCAAAAAAGAAAATCGTCTACAACAACACTGAGATTAAAGATGTTGAAAGTTATGTGTACCTTGGACAAGAAATATCATCAGACAACAGTATCATGAATGAAATCAATAGAAGAATAAGAAATGGATGGAGTGCTTTTGGGAAGAACAATATTATTCTGAAGAGTAACATGCCTCTTTGTTTGAAAAGAAAGGTGTTTAACCAATGTGTTTTGCCTGCACTAACTTATGGAGCAGAAACTTGGACACTAACGAAACAGATGGTACAAAGATTACAAACAACACAGCGAAGTATGGAAAGATGTATGCTAGGCATAACCAGAAGAGACAGAAAGAGAGTAACGTGGATAAGAAGTCAGACGAAAGTTTTTGACATCATCGAGAGAATTAAACAGCTAAAATGGAAATGGGCTGGGCACATTGCAAGAAGACAAGACAATAGATGGAGCACAAACACACTACAGTGGTATCCCAGAGATGTAAAACGACCAAGAAGACGACCTCAAGTAAGATGGAGTGACGAAATCAGAAAAGTGGCCGGTGTTAATTGGATGACTAAAGCACTAGACAGGCAACAATGGAAAAATCTGGGGGAGACCTACATCCAGCAGTGGATTGAAAACGGTTGATGATGATGATGATGATGATGATATATATATATACAGGGTATCCGAAAAGTCTGGAAACGGTCAAATAACTCGAGAAATATACATCGGATTGAAAAACGGCAAAATGCATGTTCAATATTTTTGAAAAATCTATTTAGGGATATGAAAGTTGCCCTCCCAACTTTGCCCCCCCCCCGGGGGGGAAAGGGGGTAACTTTGAAAACTTAAATGATGACCCCCATTTTTTTATTGCAGATTCGGATTCTACGGGAAAAAATACGTAACTTTTGTATTGAACATTTTCTTCGAAACATTGTAGATGGCGCTGTAATCGAGTGCAATGCTGTGAGAATCGTTACCATTGCAATGTCTGGAAACGCTCCAATAACTTGAGAAAAATACAACAGATTGAAAAACGGAAAAATACGTGTTTAATATTTTAGAAAAATGGCAACTTTTATATCCCTAAATAGATTTTTCAAAACTATTGAACATGCATTTCTCCGTTTTTCAATACGATGTATATTTCTCGAGTTATTCGAGCGTTTCCGGACATTGCAATAGTAACGATTCTCACAATATTGCACTCGATTACAGCGCCATCTACAATGTTTCGAAGAAAATGTTCAGTACAAAAGTTACGTATTTTTTCCCGTAGAATCCGAATCTGCAATAAAAAATGGGGTCATCATTTAAGATTTCAAAGTTTCCCCCCTTTCCCCCCGGGGGGGGGGGACAACTTTCATATCCCGAAATAGATTCTTCAAAAATACTGAACATGCATTTTGCCGATTTTCAATCCGATGTATATTTCTCGAGTTATTTGACCGGTTCCAGACTTTTCGGACACCTTTTATATATTTATATATTTAAGCGCACGGTGATACAAAGGATTAATTTTTAAACTTTTATTTTTTTTTCTATTTGGCGTATTGCAAGCGCATATAAAATTTAGCCTATTTTCTCGTTTCAAAAGTGCGCTTTATACGCCGAAATATGCGGTAACAGTGTCCGTACGCCACTACCACAATTTTTTAATAGACTATTTCTATTTAATATTTAAATAGCAGAAACTGTAGACGCCTCTTTTAATTGCAGGACTTGTAATACTTTTCTGCATTGAAATAAGCAAAAAATTCTATTAAAAATTGTGGTAAAAGCGTACGAACCCTGAGTATGTATTCTGTCCAGTATTTAAAAAGAAAACTTTAAATATCAGAAATTCAGGCTCGCTGAATTCCTAAAAGTTTTCTCACTTTTCTACCTCTACTTTAACCCCTTCGCGGCGAGCGTCCTTTACAGAATTTTTAATCTTTTACCACCGGTTTTTCAAAACAAAAATTTTCGCTTAATTGAATCGCAGAAATGCTGCAATTAAATAAGGCAAAGCTTACAATAAAAATTAACTGGTGGGAATAATCGAGGATTCTGAGCATCTTATTCGTCACGTATACGTGTCGCTCGTCCCCAAGGTGTTAATACGATAATATTTATTTCACATTTCAACGTTACGAGCAATGAAAATCATTGAAATTATAAAATAAAGCATAAAGCCTACCTCATTCGCAGCCATTTACATGCCAGAATTAGTTCAAATTCAGATATAGTTTTACATTTTAAAATTACCTTAATTCTGAATACTCCGTTAAGAATATTATATTTCCTTCAAACTTACATACTTGCTAATATCTTTCGCAGGGCTGTTAGTGAAGGGTATAACGGTGTGGATTTGTTTTTAACCCTTTGTTACTCAACAACTCTGATTTGAAAAATTGTTACTCAGATGTTACAAATGCATCATTTTAAACAGATGAAAAATAATTAAACAAATTTCAGAACATAAAAATGAAAAATTATTGACCAAAAGGTACTTTTTCGCGTCTGCAATAAACAAAAAATTACACACTTCTCATAAATATTGTCAATTTTCTAATATAAAGTTGCAAAGTATACGAACTTACCTTTGCAAAAAATCTATTTTTGGACGTCTTCAACCTTTTACTTACCCATCATACGTAGTATAGGGTAAGTCTTGTAATCGTTTTGAAAATCGAAAAAAAAATTTGACGAATTTATACGTTTCAGATGCTGGAGATCCCGAAAAACATATTTTTAGAAGAAAAAAAAATTGCCGTCCGTCTGTCTGTGTTTCTGTAAACGCTCTATCTCCCGAACAAATTGAGATAGAGACTTGAAATTTGGTATGTACTTAGTATGTAATAATGGGAAGAAGCTTATTGAATCTCAGTAACCTCGATTATCCGGAACTATTTTTTCGGACTATCGAAATATTCGTTCTGATAAAAGGTATATAAAAATTTCGAAATTGTTTTTTAAGGAGTGAATATAAAAGACAATAAAAAACATAAATTTTGCATTAAGAATGAAGTCGATCGGATAATGAGTTGCCGAGATATTTGTAATCACATTTTCCCCATACTTCGATTTTCCATGACCCTGTATTTCATTCAAATTTCAATGCAAAGATATATTTTAATTAGTAAAGAGTCGCTTAATTCGACGCAGTAAGCCGTTAGTTAATAGGATTTTCATTTTTAGAGTTATAAGTGTGCAATTCAGCAATAGAGCATTTAAAGTTTATGGCGTCATCAAGCCAGGATTTAATTCGAATTGCAATACATTTTATAAATAGTTTACACATGTTTTATTTTCATATTTTATATTATGCATATCCATGATGAGTAAGTATTACGGTAGTCCCACTTCACCGATTAGTTTAATTTTACAAAAGTTACAAAGTTCCTTTTAGAAATAACCATGCGAAACTGCTCAAATGATGAATAAAACATTGCGATGTAAAAGTAACTCAGTATCGCCGTTTGTTGAGAATTCTGCGAACAATTTATGTTAACTGCTGTTATGGGAGATGCCAGCAATAAACAAAATCGTATTTTAACTCTGTGAGGGGTGGTGATTCCACCTAATTTTAATCCGATTCTAACCAAAAACTTTTAATTAAATTTTACTTTTTTTAACTTTGACGGGAAAAAGGTTGAAAAATTGCTGTTTCTTATTTTGAAATAAATTCTTTCGTAAATACCGGTGAGAATTCAACGTTACAGGGACACAATTGCTTGCCCCTGAAAGGGTTAAAACCCACTGCATAAGTAACCTTGACATTTGGGTTGTTACAGATATATGCAACACAGCGATACAAAGAGTTAAACAGGGTGGTCACTGATCACGGATATTCACCTTAATTGAGCGATTAAATAAGACGAATTTTTCTATAAGAAAATGCTAGTATACAAAATTCCCTGATCGGTGGTCGCCCTGTGAAAACTCCATATATTAAATGATTTTTTTTTTTAACTTCGTTTAAAATTTGTTATTCGGAAAGCAATGATTGCCAGAATGAGATTTCAAGATTTCTAAGAAAACATATAGTACGACGGGTTTGCATCTCTTGAATGTACAAAACTGTCAAAGAATATCTCTCCCGCTAGCATTAGGCGAGAATTCTTGCCATGACATAGCCAATGAATCTCAGTTATCAAAATTAAATTTATAATTGGAAAATATGACTAAAGACCGCAAATTTCGGTATTCCCGAGAAGAAAGGGCGGGCTGTGGTCCACTCCGCCCACACATCAGAATATTTACTTAATATCAAATATTTTTAAAAAATTGAAATTTGAACCGATAGCTAAAACTGAGCTTGCGCTCCGTGTGCATAGCTGAGAACTTTTACACTTTTTTCCTACCACTATTTTTGAACAGAAAAAAATTACCTATTTTAATCAGAAATTTTCGGCGATTAAATAAGATAATTTTTTCTGTTAAAAATAGTGGTAGGTCAAAAAGCGTATACATTGGCAGCCATGCATATGTTGATATTTACTATTTGCTTTAAAACGTATTGCATTCGTGAAAATTTTTGACTTAAATAATGTACAATATACACGTTTTGGGATGTCTTGAATTCGAACTGAGATATTTTTTTAATTTTCTGTTGATTTGTCTGTGTGCGTGTTGCACAAATTTGTGGCCTCTTTAACTCAAGAGAAATTCACGTAATTTCATGTAACTTCATATTCAGTTAGACATAGATATAAATTGGTGCTGATTAAGTTTTAGTTCAGACATTTTCACTACGAGCCTTACACATATATACAGGGGTGCAAAATTCTAGGCGCCAATGGGCTGATTCCCACCACTAAATTTTATTAGTATTCTTCGTGAAATTTTATTAGTATACTTCGTCTAAATTTTATATTCTTATTAGCGAAGAATACTAAAAATGTATTGGTGGAAATTGGCCCAATGGCGCCTAGATTTTTGCACCCCTGCACATATATGTGAAATATGTCGCTTTTTTTATCTATTTCCTACTCTAACACGTTTCAAAGACAGTAAATTCATGAAACGATTCATTGCTTCTTAAAAATTCATTAAAAAAGTACATTTTTCTTTTCAAAGACGAATTATATATTTATATATTTTGATCATTTGTCGAGTAAGAAATATTTTTCTGTTCAATGCATTATGTTTAGATACAAAAATAAAGATAAGACATGCAATGGAATGACTTTCAAACTGTTTATTACATAACTGAAACATACCCATATCGAACAAGGCGTGTCATTCCTTAGAACAATGTATCTTATTCAATCTCTGTCTTTTCATATCTTATTCAGTACGGAAATATGTATGAAATATACACCGAAGCATATTATATGTCATGATCAGCCTTCGTTTAAATTTACGTTTTCCTTTGCAGACACGAAAATAATACTAAACTTTTACGCTGTGAATTCTTATAGCATCTGCTAACAAAGCAGTGAGATAAAATATTCTGGGAATCGATATTGGAAGCAGTATGACGTAAAATAAATACCGATGCAGATAAATTTTAATTAAATTGTGTACAATTTTAAACCATTGGTGCAGTGTTATAATACGTATTATAATAATATTTTAACAAAAATGCATTTTTAACAATATTATTATAGTACATAATTTGTAGAAATGGCATGCACCTGTAGAAATACTAATTGAATTTATAAATGCTGAATTTTTGCTATATCAGACGTGAAACCAAAAGACCGAAAAGTGTTAAGCCTGGATTCGAACCAGGGCCATTGGCATTCACTCTGTTGTTTTCACACCTGATAAAGCAAAAATTCAGCAGTTACAATTCAACTAGTTTTACAATGTAAAAAAAAAATTATCGTTATTATTTCAGTAAAATTAATTATATCGTCTGTTATGGGCGAAATGAGCATGCCTTTTCTCTTATTACGTAAGCCACGTTTACACATGCGATTTTGTTTTCGATACTAGACAGCGCTGCAAAATTCACCATGGAGATCTTGCTTTGCGAATGATTACCTGCATGGTTCAATATTTGTATGACTAATGATGAACGAATCTCTTGTGTTTATTTACTCTAATGGATTGAGGTATTGGGCTCTAAAATTAATTTCAACTGAATTTATCTTAGAATCTATACATATTTGAATGTAACTCATTTCCCAAACAAACAATTTTTTTGAACGATCTTTCTAAAAATGTAACTTTTATACAGCTTTATTCGAAAAAATAATTTTTACTAAAAATGGCCACCTGGCATATGAAAAAAGAAGTGGTCATCCCATATTTGTTTTCCTCAGTCACATGATTTGAGCTTTTATTATATATATTACGTACGATAGGATTTAATAGAATGAAGAAAACTTTTATTCTAAAAAATCTTTTTAAGTTTTGATTCGATTTTCATGAAATTTGAAATGACTCGACAAAATTCTGCAACGATTATATATATTAAATTTCAAACCATTTGGTTGGGTAGTTTGTGCACTGTTATATACGGACGGACGGATGGACGGACCAGACGACGACTATAGGTGCTACGTATTTATATAATTACGAACGCACCTAAAAATGCATCTTTTTTTCCTAATAACGTCATTTTCCTTACTGAAAACATTTGACTTTGCATATTACTTAATATGTTACACTTTTTACTGTTATTTTATTTACACAGATTACTTAATATTATTTCTCAAAATCTGTATTCTGCTCTTCAGCGGTTAGGGCATAATTAAAAGCAATCATTTTAATATGTTTACATTTTATGAAAACCATTGAAATTTTTCTTTTAAATATGATGCACGCATCTGATTGGTGGAATGTAATAAGACAAATACAATATACAGGGTGATTCATAAAAGATGGGCAGAACTTTAAGGGGTTATAGTACACTTAAAGACAAATAATATTAAATAGGAGACTAAGGGTCCCAGACGTATTCCCAAGGAGATAGGGGGCATTAAAGTTTAGGGTCCGAAATTTCAAATGATTATAAAACATGGAAAAATTGGTCGATTCGTTTGCGGTTTTTGCAAAAAATTTTCTTTATGCCAGTATTTTCTTGAAATAAAATTTTAAAGTTCAATTTCAAAAAATGCCGATAGGGGGCGCTTTAGACTTTGGAGTAACAAACAACTATTTTTTAACGTTATTTTTTGTATTTCTTTAAATGATTTCGAAAGCTTAGACTTAAACTTAAATTTTGATCTAAAAATCTGAGTCCTAACGAGTAGTTAAGTAGCGTAAACTGAAATTTGAAATTTGAAACCCTTCTCCCCCCAGAACAAAAATCAGTTATTCCCGATCTTTGTGTCGTAGATTAGGCTCTAACTACTGCCGCGTTTTGCTAAAATTATTCTTTATGTCAGTATTTTCTTGAAAATAAATTTTAAAGAAAATTTTCAAAAAATTCCGATAGAGGGCGCTTTAGACTTTGGAGTAACGAACAACTATTTTATACCGTTATTTTTTGTGTCTCATTAAATGCTTTCTAAAGCTTAGACTTAAACTTAAATTTTCAGCTCAAAATCTGAATCGCTGAGCGTGGTTCAGTAGCGAGGGGAGGGGGTTCAAATTTCAACTTCTGAACATAGTTCAGTTTGCACTACTTAACCATGCCCAACGATTCTGTGCTGTGATACGAGGCAAAAATACAACTTTCGTCAAGGACTGCATAGTCGGAATTCACTCATAAAGGCACTGGCACAGTTGGAAACGTCGCTCATGCAAACGTTAAAGCTCCATTCCTGACGCTAGTCACCGGGTGAAGAAGGAAACAGAAAGTATGCAAATGTCAAATGGGGAAGAAGAAGAACACGTATGCAAAATTTCGACACGATTCAGGCATAAAAACCACTGAACGGTGAGTCAAGTGTAAGTCGCTGTAGTAATGAATCGGAAGATGGTGCCCTTCACGAATAAGGAAAAGGCTGAGATGCATTTAATTTACGGAGCGGCAGATGGAAATGGTGCAGAGGCACAACGAATGTACGGAGAGCGATTTCCTAACAGGCGGTTGCCTAACCGCAAAACTTTCGAGCGCTTGCACAGACAGTTGTGTGAGACGGGATCATTTCTCGCTTCCCGGTCGAATGCAGGTCGTGCAAAAAAGGACGAATCAGTAGTTGTTGCAGAAGCCATTCTGGATGTAGTAGCGGCGCAGCCAAGTACAAGTACACGAACAGTGGCTAGCGAGGTGGATACCTCACAGTCCACGACTTGGAGGGTACTGAAGGATGAACATTTGCTCCCGTTTCATGTGCAACGAGTCCAGAAACTGTCTCCAGGGGATTATCCAAATCGTATTGAATTCGCCCGCTGGTTTCTGCAGCAGAACGCGCTAAATCCACATTTTGGACGAACTGTGCTTTTCACCGATGAATGTACCTTCACACGTGAAGGTACATTTAACACACACAATGCACATGTATGGGCGGATGTCAATCCACATGCTACGTATCCACATGCTCATCAGAGACGCTTTTCCATCAATGTTTGGGCAGGAATCCTCGGAGACCACCTAATCGAACCGTACCTTCTTCCTGAACGCCTCAACGGTAAAACATACCTCACATTTCTGCAACATGTGCTGCCAGACCTGTTAAACGTTGTTCCTCCACGCATCCGGCGGGTCATGTGGTTCCAGCACGATGGAGCGCCAGCCCATTACGTACGAGACGTCCGCAACTATCTGGACATCACATTTCCGAACAGATGGATTGGTCGAGGTGGTCCTGTTGCTTGGCCTGCTCGCTCGCCAGATCTTTCACCCCTCGATTTCTTTTTTTGGGGACGATTGAAGGCTCTTATGTATGAGACACCCATTGAATCCCCCGAGGAACTGGTCGCCAGACTTTCCGCCGCTGTAGGGGAAGTGCTCGAAAAGCCTGATGTTTTCGCGAATGTTCGCCGTTCCATTCGTCGCCGTTGTTCTGCGTGCATAACCTCTGGTGGTCACAATTTTGAACATTTATTGTGATTACATGTTAATAAATATGCTTTGGTAACATAATCCTAATTTGTGTCTTTTTACCTCGTATCACAGCACACAATGTGTGGACATGGTAAACTGAACTGTGCTCAGGAGTAGAAATTTCAAACCCCTCTCCCCAGAAACTTAACCACGTCTAACGATTCAGATTTTGGGCTGAAAATTTAAGTCTAAGCTTTAGAAAGCATTTAATGAGACACAAAAAATAACGGTATAAAATAGTTGTTCGTTACTCCAAAGTCTAAAGCGCCCTCTATCGGAATTTTTTGAAAATTTTCTTTAAAATTTATTTTCAAGAAAATACTGACATAAAGAATAATTTTAGCAAAACGCGGCAGTAGTTAGAGCCTAATCTACGACACAAAGATCGGGAATAACTGATTTTTGTTCTGGGGGGAGAAGGGTTTCAAATTTCAAATTTCAGTTTACGCTACTTAACTACTCGTTAGGACTCAGATTTTTAGATCAAAATTTAAGTTTAAGTCTAAGCTTTCGAAATCATTTAAAGAAATACAAAAAATAACGTTAAAAAATAGTTGTTTGTTACTCCAAAGTCTAAAGCGCCCCCTATCGGCATTTTTTGAAATTGAACTTTAAAATTTTATTTCAAGAAAATACTGGCATAAAGAAAATTTTTTGCAAAAACCGCAAACGAATCGACCAATTTTTCCATGTTTTATAATCATTTGAAATTTCGGACCCTAAACTTTAATGCCCCCTATCTCCTTGGGAATACGTCTGGGACCCTTAGTCTCCTATTTAATATTATTTGTCTTTAAGTGTACTATAACCCCTTAAAGTTCTGCCCATCTTTTATGAATCACCCTGTATGTTACTACGGTTGTTGTCAAATGGCAAGCTACAAATTCAGCCTTATTTTCCCGCCACAAAAGAGAACTAATATCGATTAGTATTTCTACAGGCGTATGCCATTTCTACAAATTATATATATATATATATATATATATATATATATACCTACTCATCGATGCTGGAATAAATGGAAATTTGCCTCTCATGCTTGCCACAGTAGTTGTGGTTCATGTAGATATTCATCTTGTGCAGCCTTGCCAACTTATAAGAGTGAGAAATGCCAGGTTGGATATAGTCCGGGAAGCTCAGTGATAGAGCATTTTTTCGCGATGCCAATGTTCCTTGTTCTAATCCAGGCCTGGACACTTTTTTATTCTGTTGGTTTCCCGCCTAATATAGCAAACATTCACAATTATAAATTCAATTAGTATTTTTATAATAACTAGGGGGCTCTGCCCCCTACGAGCTACGCTCGCCAACCCCCCTTCTGACACCGCACGATTTAAAAACACTCTGATTTGATCAACTGGAAACGATTAAGGAAGATTGTATTATAATTAAACGACCACTGGCGATCTGCTGTAACCGGGTTTCTATTAATTTTTCTTTGACTGAGGGATTTTAAGGTCGAATCAACTGCTGTTGAAACAGCTAACAACTGTTTTCCTGATTGATTAAATAAGATCAATTAAAGATTTAAAAATCAACTTGTGTGAAATGGTTAAGTAAACAATGTCGCTGCATCGGAGAATTGTATAACGATACTATAGAAATTTGGTTGCTTCTCCATTGTCCTGTCAACTACTTTCTATAAAAAGAAAAGAGCTGTCGCCAAAATATATCATTTAACTTCAAACGTGCATGATCGTGGCGTCGCGTCGCATTCAGTTGACATCAAATGCGTTACACGTATTAGTTATTTCATCGAGGGATATTTAATTCAACGCTCATTTGTTTTTTTTTTATACTTCTCCATTACCTCGTCAATCAATTTTCATTTTTTTTAAAAACTATCGCCAAGCTGTAACGCCAAATAAAAAATAGAAGGATTTTGCCATTGGAATCTCAAAAATAAAATAAAATAAAATAGAATAAATAAATAAACAAGCAAGTAAAATACAATAAAATCGGAAAGTGTCTAAAGTGTCAACTATCAGTAAGTTTAAACAATAAAATTTACAATATATTAATGAAAACAGAAAAAAAATAATCTTGGATATTTATTTACATTATTTTTCTTAATTATCTCTCTCGTCTGGTGAATAAATGTTTGTGACGTCAGTTGAAACTCGTCTATTGTATGAATCTGTTCATCGCAACATTTTTCAGTGCCTTTTCTTTTTTAATATCATGGCACTGCCGTTTAAGGATGCAATTGTTATTTTGATTAATGAAATAATTAATAAATCAGTGAAACATAATGAAAAATATATGTCTATGTCGAATTAAAAACCACTTGATGCCGTAACAAACACATTTAATGCCTCTGACGTCAAGTGAATGTGACGCCACATTCATGCATTTTTGGTGTTCAATCCTATAGTTTGGCGTTAGTTTTTTGTTATGAAAAGTGGTCGACGGGATAAAGGAGAAGTGCCATATTGTTAATGATATTTTAACAATTTATTAGTTATTTCGGTATTTTAAAGGTAATTATTAAACGTAAAAATATAGTTTTTAATTGAGGGGAAATATCATATACGCTGTTTTAAAATTTGCAATAATAGGTAAAAGATTTGTCGAAATACATTCATCTTACCCTACTTGATAATTTGAAAACGCGTAATAATTTAATTATTTTCTTTTTAATATTCACGCGCAAGTATATTTTTTATTACGCATTTTCTATATTTACTGCTCTTAACACGTGATCATTTTATTATTATTTTAAAGTGTTAATGTTGTTTTTAATAGTCACGTGCAAATACATTTCTTAGTTGAATGGGAATATTATTATGAGCGCTATTTTACAAATTGGCAACAATTCAAATAATGGATTTTATGAAATATGAAATAAATCGTCAAAATAATGAAAATTTTGACAAAAAAATTGAAATATAACCTCAAAAAATTACTCAAATTAAAAAAATAATTGCAGTCTGCACACCGCAAGTTTGTTAACTATATCCTTATTAATTATGGTTAAATTCCTGTGCATAGTTTTCGTTCCTATAAAACTTTTATAAGAAAACTATTTTGACCAACTTTAATATTAAATATCTCTTAAAATAATTCTTCGATTTAAAAATTGTCTGCTTCAGCGTGTTTATCGAACATTTCTCTATAAAACTACCAATTTTTAATTTTTTATATGTAATAGTTTTCTGGATATTAGTCCAGAAAGACTTCAAATCACAAAATCTTCATGGACAGCGGCTGCGGCTGCGGTGGCGGTGGCGGTCGTTACTTTTTTTAATATAGAGAGGTTATAGCATTTTAATGGATCTATACATTTTAAGTTTTCACTTACATGACACAAATTTTACTTTGTAACATATACCAAAATACCATTTAGCTGAAGAATGAGGTGCATTTTACAAGTTGTTGTATATATTTAAACGTATATACTATAATTTAAGAAGGTAACAACAATTTCAAAATCCTAAGGAAAAATGCTCACATTGACGTACCTCTTTCCAGGGCTTGATTACCGCCGAGGGCCGGGGTAAACTTCAACCAGTACATTTGAATAGAAAGTTTCGTCTGAATTAAACGTCTTATTCATGCAAAATTTCCGTCATAAATAAGGTAAAACTCCTATTTGTTCTTATTGGTGCAAGTTTGCCCCGGCAATAATCAGACCCTGCCTTTTTCTCTGAAACAACTGAAACGAATTTAATTTATTATTTTTCTGGTTTTCGGTATAAACTATTTTTCGTTTTGTGATCCAATCAGTTTCTTTTTAGCAACAATGATTTTTAAAAAAATGCGAAATCGCGTAACTAGTGTCTTTATTACTTTTTTCTATCTTTACAAAAAGAAAGTATTGGATTCATGAAAATTTTCAACTTCCGGTTTGCGACGGATTTATACGTTTTAGAAGGTCCTGAACACGATTTGACTGTTTTTAGAAAATGTCTGTCTGTGAGTCTGTGAGTCTGTCTGTCTGTCTGTCTGTATGTGACACAAATTTTGTGGACACTCTATCTCAAGAACTAGTGTCGGAATTTAATAAAACTTTAGATTCAGTTAGTCCCTGATATAAATTGATGCTGATTAGTTTTTGGTAAAAATTGCTCATCAGATGGCGCTGCTATGCAGCATTTTTGGCGATTTCCGCAATAGCTCTATCTCAAGAACTAATGCTCGGAATTTAGTAAAACTTTACATTCAGTTAGTCCCTGATATAAATTGGTGCTGATTAGTTTTTGGTAAAAATCGCTCAGCAGGTGGCACTGCTATGCAGCATTTTTCGTGATTTCCGCAATAGCTCTATCTCAAGAACTAATGCTCGGAATTTAATAAAACTTTATATTCAGTTAGTCTTTGATATAAATGGGTGCTGATTAGTTTTTGGTAAAAATTGCCTAGCAGGTGCCGCTGCTATGCAGCATTTTGCAGGATTTACACAATTTTAGCGATAGTCATATCTCAAGAAATATTGCACGGAATTTAATAAAACTTGAGTTTCAGTTAAACCTTGATATAAATTGGTGCTGATTCTTTTTAGTGTATGCGTAGCTCCTATGTGAGATAGAAGAAAGTTTTGGGATTGACACATCCGACTAGTTTTTATATCTTTCCAAAAGATCCATTTATAGTTCGCTCAAGGATTTCCAACTGCAGCCCTCCTGAAGCAGTAATTTTGCACAGTAATTTTCCCTTTATTTAGTCGCAGGAGTAAAGATTTCCGTACGAAAATACTTGTTCCGGGCGGGCCGCAGTTAAAAAACCCCGGTTTAGTTACTGCCGAAGCTATTTATTAAAAATAATGGTACTAAAATCGATTCAGTAATTCCCGACAAGTCGATACTTCAATATCAACCGATTTTCATAGGGTTCGCAAGTGTTGTTGTAACTTTAAACTAAATATCAATGGCTAAGTACTAAATAAAATTAGTGTAATGCGATTTATTTATATTTTTTATATTACCTGCGCTTAGCTAACGGAAAAATACCTTAAAATTAATTCATTAATTTATATTTAAGTTTTTAAAATATTAAAATGTCGTACTGTCATCGGAAACACAACTGTGCACATAATTTCTACAGGGCATGTACGCTGATTCAGATTTCAATATCAAGTTTTACGTAAAGTAAAATTTGCCTTATTCAGTAAAGAAATTATGTGTTATTGCGACTATTATTTAAAAAAAATTCTGGTATTCAAATCCCCAAAATCCCCTGAGGCGTACGGACGCTTTCTAGAACTCTAGCACATCAGGAACTGAGTGAAAAATCGGTTACGAAATTCCATCTTTACATGCATGTTTCAAGTTACCTTAAATAAAAGAGTATAGTATGATAAAAATGAAAGAATGTAGTAGCATGATGAACATAACTTTGTATTTTTTTAAAAGCATATTCAACTATTTATTTTTTATTTCTGTTTTATTTTCTACTTCGTAGTGCTTAAATTATTTCATTGTTGCACTTTCACAGCCAGTTGGCTTATTTTAGCGAACATAGTTCAGTGCATAATTAATTCATTTTTTGTTGTAATTCGCATCATAAAGAATATTTGGCGATTTATCGACTGCACCTGCTAACAAAAAAGTGGCTTAAAATTTATTTATTAATTTATAGTTAAGTTCTAAAACCATTAAAATGAGCAATTGCAATGCCATCTGAAACACACCTGTGTACATAATTCTGGAATATCAGAAAGTGAATAAAAAATCTATTAAGAATTTTACAACTTCAATTTTTACATACTTGAACCAAGATAAGTTTTAAAAAAATGTGCAAAATTAAGTTTTAACTACTTTTTTTTAATTTTAAATGTATGTTAAAAACCGTAAACTTATGTTTCATTTAGTATATTTTATACTTTCCAGTTTCTTTATAATAAAAAAGAAGATTTTAATACATGTCAATTCAGCTAGAAAATCTATCATATTTATAATACTTGACACATTTTTAAGTGAAATTTTATTTTCTAGATTTTAAATGCACGTCAATAAAAATATAAAATTATGCTTAATGATTTTTTTTCTATATTTTCTGGTAACAGATTTCACTTTTAGAATTTAAAAGCCGTTTCATATTTTAAGCAACAGTTCACTTCTTTTCTTTGTTTCGTATTTTCAATATACGTCAATAAAGCTATGAAATAACTTCGTAATTAAAGTGCTTCTAACAAAAGAAACTTTTTTAAATTTTAAAAGCTTTTCAATAAAGACCTAAAATGAATCGTACTTAAAATATCCGTCATATTTTCAGGTTAAATTTTTCCTTTATATTCTTTAAACTCTCATATGCGTATCAGCTAAACAACAACAAAAAACTTGTATGAAACTTATTTAATTTTTTTAACTATGAACTTTTTCTTTTGAGAATCTGTCTATAAATTGACATATACGTGACATTTATAAAGTACCTTTATCTAAAAAATTTCCGCTTCATCACCTAATGTTTCTATATAATAAATTTAATTTTCAAATTTTAAATACATGTCAATAAAACTAATTTTGATGGTTTTTATTACTATCGTTTCAATTCAAGTGAAAGTGTTTTGTGTATTTTTTCAAGAAATTTAACGCAGCCCTCACAGTGATAAAGTCGTGATTTTATAACTATGTTCACATTTCGAGATATGTTTTTATTTTTTGCTTTTTAAATTTTAAAAGCTTTTCAATAAAGATCTAAAATAAATCGTACTTAAAATACCCGTCATATTTTCAAGTGAAAATTTTCCTTTATATTCTTTAAACTCTCAAATACGTATTAGCTAAACAACAACAAAAAACTTTTATGAAACTTATTTTTTTTTTATTTTTTTAACTATAAACTTTTTCTTTTGAGAATCTGTCTATAAATTGACATATACGTGACATTTATAAAGTACCTTTATCTAAAAAATTTCCGCTTCATCACCTAATGTTTCTAAATGATAAATTTAATTTTGAAATTTTTAATTCATGTCAATAAAACTGATTTTGATAGTTTTTATTACCGTAATTTCCGGCGTGTATTTCGCAGCTCAAAGAGTCGTTTTTCGACCCAGATATTTTATTCAATAATTGTAGTTAAATATTTACAGCGATCTTTTAAGTTACATTTTATAAAATAATACTTCTGGGTCGAAAAACGACTCTTTGAGCTGCGGATTATACGCCGGAAATTACGGTACTATCGTTTCAATTCGAATGAAAGTGTTTTGTGTGTTTTTTTTTCAAGAAATTTAACCCAAACATCACAGAGATAACGTCTTGATTTTATAACTATGTTCGCACTTCGAGATATGTTATTATTTTTTGCTTTTTAAATTCTAAAAGCTTTTCGATAAAGGTCTAAAATAAATCGTACTTAAAATACCCGTCATATTTTCAAGTGAAAATTTTCCTTTATACTCTTTAAACTCTCAAATGCGTATCAGCTAAACAACAACAAAAAACTTTTATTAAATTTATTTAATTTTTTAACTATAAACTTTTTTTTTGAGAATCTGTCTATAAATTGCCATATACGTGACATTTATAAAGTACGTTTATCTAAACATTTTAGGCTTCATCACCTAATGTTTCTAAATAATAAATTTAATTTTGAAATTTTAAATACATGTCAATAAAACTTATTTTGTCAACTGACATGTCAATATAAACTTTTTCTTTTAAGAATCTGTCTATAAATTGACATATACGTGACATTTATAAAGTACGTTTGTCTAAAAAAAATTCCGCGTCATCACTTCATGTTTCTAAATGATAAATTTAATTTTCAAATTTTAAATACATGTCAATAAAACCGATCTTGATGATTCTTATTACTATCGTTTCAATTTTAATGAAAGTGTTTTGTGTTCGAAAAATTTGTGTTCGAACAACCCTCACAAAGATAACGTCGTGATTTTATAACTATGTTCGCACTTCAAGATATGTTTTTATTCCTTTGATCGTATGACTCATTAAAATTCTCTTTTAGTAATGTGTTTAAAATGAAACGCTCTTTAAAGTTATAGCCAAGTTTTGAAAAATGAATTATACTGATGAATCAAAGCTAAAAAATAATTTATCGTCTCTTTTCGAGTACATCTCAAACGTCAAAAATCATCATTTTTGAGATATCCGAAACATTATTTTTTAAATTAAAGTTGCTTTTAGCTGGAAGAGTATCGTTTATATAAGCTACCTATAGTTGCCGCTAGTTAAATTCTTTTTTTTTTTTATGTAATATGCCTTAAGCTTTAAATAAAACTTTACAACGTATTTTTCTCAGAACGCTCACTTTTGATAAGTTACTCTTCTCCAAAACCGACTCTATGAAGATCTCTTAACAATAATAACAATAGCTGCCAACTTTATGTCTTTCCTTATCATTAAAATTTCAAAGTAAAATTTTCTTAATTTAATGAACGAAATCTGCGATTATCGAATATTTTTTCTTTTTAATTTTAGTTGTAGCATAAAAGCCTAAAAGTTGAAATGAACTATCCACGAAAAGGAACTAACCACTTCAGCTTGCGGGGGGTTGTGGGGTTGTATAATTCTTTACTGCTCAAAAATACAAGATGGAACACCGAACAAGAAAATCTGCTGAGAGTTGTCAAATACAAATTATGTTTTTCGTTTGTTTGTTTTTACTTTCTTCTATCTTTACAAGAAAGTATTGGATTCGTGAAAATTTTCGACTGCCGGTTTTCGACGGATTTATCCGTTTTAGAAGATCCTGAACACGATTCGACTGTTTTTAGTAAATGTCTGTCTGTCTCCCTGTATGTGACAAAAATTTTGTGGTCGTTCTCTTTCAAGAACTAATGCTGGGAATTTAATAAAACTTTATATTCAGTTAGTCCCTGATATAAATTGGTGCTGATTAGTTTTTGGTGTAAATCGCGCAACAGGTGGCGCTGCTATGCTGCATTTTTCGCGATTTCCGCAATAGCTCTATCTCAAGAACTAATGCACTGATTTTCATCAAACTTCAGATTCAGTTTGACATAAATAGACGCTGATTACGTTTTGGTGTAGATATCCCATCAGGTAGCGCTGCTATACTACTTTTTTCAAGATTTTCAGGATAACTATATCTCAAGAACTAATACATGGATTTTCATCAAACTTCAGATTCAGTTAGACGTTGACATAAGTTGTTGTTGATCAGGTTTGGGAGTAAATCTCCCAACAGGTGGCGCTGCTATGCTGCATTTTTCAGGATTTACACGATTTTAGCGATAGTCATCTCTCAAGAACCAATGCATGGAATTCAATAAAACTTCAGATTCAGTTAGACCTTGATATAAATTGGTGCTGATTCATTTTCAGTGTAAGCGAAAACTGTGTGAGATAAAAGAAAGTTTTGGAGTTGGCCCATCCAACAGGTTGTTTATTTTAATTTCACCACTATACTTAAGAGAGGTCTGTAATGAAAATTCCAAACTTTTCATTATGAATTACAAAACAATGTTATTTTTTTTTTCATTTGAATCTACACATGTTTATTAGCTATCTTTTAAATAGAATTTTTTGCTTTATTTAATTGCGGAAATATATTACAATTTCTGTTATAAAACAAGACGATTGCGAATTTTTCAATTTAAATATTAAAAAGAAATCTTCTAAGCTGAAAAAGGGGTACCAAACTCCTTTGAAATTTCAAGGCGTGTATGTACCTTGTATGTGTCTATTGTCCATAATAGTTTACTATTTTTACCCTGAATTTTCATACCTCAATCCTATCCAATCCAACTTTTTAAAAAATATTGCGAGACAAACAAGTTACACATATTCATTTTTAGGAAACGGAATACAGCAGAATCTCAGTACAGCAAATGTCACTTCAACGAATATCTTTTGTATTGTTAAAAATGTCCTATGCTTTTACATTATAAAAATATTCAATTTAACGAATTTCATATTAACGAATTTTTCAAATTAACGAATTTATGGAAAGCTTTAAAAGAATAGTGATTTCGGCTTTAAGAATGAATGTTGAGTTGACAAGAAAAAAAAAGGATTCTATTGAAAAACTAGAATTTGGAAGAACAGTTTCGTCGAAAACTCCATGAAGGAGAGACAGACGACAGTAAAGATGAAGCTGGTGATGATTGTTCATCAAGTACCGAAGATTGTGTTGTGCCATCAAAAGGGGCTGGCTCTATAGAACACTGAAAATCTTAAAAAGTAATTATCCCAGAAAAATAATTTTCCAAAAACATTTTATACAATTTCTTTTAAAAAATACATTGTCAACTTTAGTGTGGAAAAAAAATCAGATTTCTTTTTAAGTGAGGTTTTTTAATTCGTCAGGTATCTAATATAAATTATAATTGTTTTAGTTACGATTAAAATCTTGAAACTCAATGAACTTAATAATTATCCTATTTCTAACTAATAAGTTCCCACTTTATTAATACGATATATTTATTTATTATTTACTGACATGTTTGGATGTTAAACAAAATTTAATGTAAGTGTAGTAAGAATATATATTTTTATTCAATGTACATCCAAATTTCTTTTTTTTTTAAAAAGCACCATATTCAAGGTTCCCAAATAATGTGCTTTTTGCATACCGGTATTTTCTTAGAAAAAAATTATTTTTATATTTTTCATGCAAATTTGAAAAAACTACTTTCGGAGGTAAATTTTTGCGGAAATTTTGCAGAAACCTACAATGAAATTTTCTGTTAAAAAATATTGGTATAGTCAGTTGGCGGACCATTTGGGAGTCCTGCATATTGGAATTTCACATTAACGAATTTTTCAATATAACGAATTTAATTGGTGGTCTCCCGAAATTCGTTAAAATGAGATTTTACTGCACAACATATTCCATGTTATTTTTATACAGTTCATCCTTTCTATTAATTTGTAACCGTTGAGTTTTAAAAACTTACAGTTAAGATTTATCTGAATATTTTAACGCTTGGACAGACCTAGGTAATTTAATATGAAATATCTCTTTTTTTATAACACTTTTTTGTTACCAGTATGTTTTAATAATAATCTTCGTCTAATTTAATCGCAGATTTCTGGCATTAAATAAGGCGAAAATTAGTATTAAAAAAGTAGTAACAAAAAAGCGCACAAGTTGGCAGCTAGGCAAACACGTTGATACTCTTGATCGGTCAACAATATGTTAAAACTTTATTTCAACGATTTTAGGGACTTTTATAGCTATCTTACCGGGTGTCCCAAAAATGACTGATGGATTTTAAAATTCAATAACTTGCAAACGGTGACAGATATTTTAAAAAATCTTGCAGGAGGGTTATCAGGAGAGGTCAGGGGGCAGGAGGGTTGTCAGGAGTTTTTTAGTGTGATTCTTGATTTTAGTTCGAATTTCAAACAATAGATGGCACTGACAGCGATTGGCGTTCAGTCGATGCCGAAACTGACGCCACTCAGCATTGATGCACTGTCCCCTGAATACTAGATGGCGGCTGTCGCAGGCGGATTTTTTTTTTCAGCGTTTGAACAGTCCCTCGAACTTCAACACCAATAATCTCTAAAAGTTTTCTTCGCCTAGTTTTTCTGCGATCAAGTAAGTCAAAGCAAACTTTTAGATATCATTGGTGTTGAAGTTCAAGGGACCGTTCAAATGCTAAAAAAAAAAAATCCGCTTGCGACAGCCGCCATCTAGTATTAAGGGGGCGGTGTATCAGTGCTGAGTGGCATCAGTTTCGGCCTCGACTGAACACCAATCGCTGTCAGTGTCATCTACTGTTTGAAATTTGAACTAAAATCAAGAATCACACTAAAAAAACTGCTGGCATCCTACATAACCCTCCTGCAAGAATTGTTTTAATATCTGTCACCGTTTGCAAGTTATTGAATTTTAAAATCCATCTGTCATTTTTGGGACACCCGGTATAAAGCATAAACATGTACATGAGTAACGCTGACGTCATATTGATGGTGGCAACACCTGACCTATAAATTTCGATTTTACTGCAATTTTATAACGTATAAACGTCGCACAATTCCGATTTTTACACCAACAGGAAAGAAAATGTTCTTTCACGTGCAATTTGTTTGAAAACTGTATCTCTATTTACTGATGTTTATGGTTTTTTAAATGATTTTCAAGCATGATTTTTTAAAAAGCTATTTCTGTACATTGTAGCCCGATTACGAAAAATTAACCCTTTTGCACTTAAAACAATATATAAAATTGCGCATTTGTTTATGGCTAATATTCCATGACAAAATTATAACTTCATCAATAAATAAATAAAAAAACATAAATAAAACCCAAATTTAATAAACATATAATCGAACTACGCGCTAAAACCACTGAAATTAACAGAATCAAAAACGCTGCTGTAAGTAGCAAAATCTTTGGTGATTACTTCGGCTATTAACTCCTGGTATGCAACTAATACGAAAGTATTTCTTTTAATAAATTTCAAAATTTTATTTGAATATATTGTTGATATTTTTTCATGTGAAAATGCTTTTGGGTGATCTTAGTAAGCAATTTTAAAAAATATACATTTAATGTAAAAAAAATCTATTAGAGTTTTCAATTTTAAAAAATACTTACCTTAATATCTATGTTCTGTAACCCGGGAAGCCCGGTTTGGAAAGCCTAGTTTCTTTTAAAGTACAAAGCTTGATAAAAGCAAACAGTTTTAATAATGTCATAATATAACAGGGTTTGTAGGCTCTTACCACGAATTTTAAATAGAATTTTTCGCCTTATTTAAATGCAGAAAAGTATTACAAATCCTGCAATTAAATGTGGCGTTTACAATTTCTGCTATTTAAATATTAAATAGAAAGATTCTGCTAATAATTGTGGTAAAAGCGTACGAACCCTGTATAAAGAAAAAAAATAAGTTACTTTTAAGCATTTTCTTTTCATCTTTTTCTTAATATGTTTCGAATATAAATAATTTCAGAGAACTATATTCATTTATAATTCATTTTCATGAAAAATTATTTACCGTAAAATCTTAAAAACCTCCCATAAAACTGTGCACAATTCACCACGGTACACATTAGGAAAGTATAATAAATTAAAGAATAAAATAAACTGCACTTTATAGTCAAGCAATAAACATTATGCGAGAAAAGTTATTTCCGTTTTGTAAGGTAAACAGGAATTAAGGGAAAACAGGAAAACAGCAATTTGTCTTTAATGTCCCCAAGCATTTACAATTTGAATAAATGTGTTCAACATTCAAATATTAAGGGACTATGAGAATTCTTGCATCGTAAATAGTTAAACACATAATGGAAAACTAATGTCTTCATAATCGTTTTCCTTTATTCTACTACAAAGATGCCTTTCAATAAAAATGTTATTGGAGGGTTTTTTTGTTTGTTTGTTTGTTTGTTGTTTTTTTAGAAATACGAAATATACATCTAAATTCATTAGATAAGAAAAGGATACTTACAAAACAGTTTTTAAGAATTGTGTAATATTATGCACGTTATCATTCATAGAAATTTATATGTGTACTGACTTTTTTTATGTGTTTGAATATCATAATGGTAACTGAAATATTATAAAGATAGGTGAAAAGAATATAATGAAATTCTAAATTTCAGTTATGGGAGAGAAAATACATATTTTTATAAATTGAAATTATGATTAAATTAACATAAAAAAAAGTAAAACCATGTATTACTCATAGATTATTCCACAGTTTCAAAAATGTATTAAAGTTTCCAATTTAAAAGAAATTAACCTTTACACATATTTTTTGTAAACCGAGAAGCCCTGGATGGATCCCTTAGTTTCATTTAAAGCACGAGGCTTAATAAATGCAAACAATTTGCATGTGTATATTAAAATCATTAAAATTACAGACATTACATTACAATTACATAAAACATTAAAAACATATTAAAATTGGACGTTTCGGATTTACATGAAAACCCCTCATCAAGAAACATTTTTCTTAACGTAAGTTACAGTTCCTGGACTTACTGGTTCCAGGAACTGTGACTTACGTTAAAAAAATGTTTGTTTATGAGGGATTTTCCTGTAAATCCGAAACGTCCAATTTTAATATGTTTTTAATGTTTTATGTAATTGTAATGTAATGTCTATAATTTTAATGATTTTAATATACACATACAAATTGTTTGCATTTATTGCATGCGTGAGTTCGTGATGACAAAACATTTTTAAATATCATTAACGGCCGATAAATAAATATCGGACAGAAAATATCTATATGTCGGAATATTTTTTATTTTTACTTGATATTTTAATGTATGAAATGATTTATATCTGTTAAGTAATGTTTTATTTAAAAGGGTATCAAGCTATTTACACACATATTTTGAACATTAACATTTTATAATTTCAATTTTCCAGTTGTTTTGAAACAATCCATTTAAAAAAAGTAATTTTGACAATAACCACTCAAATGATTTTTTTGTTTTGTTTTGTTTTCGGAAATTGTATGTTTGGAACAGCTTTTCAGCTGAAGCAGGAGTTGCAAAAGCAAACTCTTTGCCTTGCTAACGTACAAAATTTCGTCAAAAATCATGTAAATTATGATCGGATGCTTTTCTGACGACGTGAAGGATATATTTTTACATTACCTAAAATTCTTAGCCATATTAAAAGTAGCTAATAAAAAGCTTTTTTTTTAAATGTATTTATTAATTATTTTTAAAAATATATATATATAATCGATTTAGTTAGATTTATTTAGAAATGTACGTGAAAAATGTTTAAAGTTGATTTTCACATGTAAAATATTAATTTCTAAGAAGTATAGATTATTCGGATTTTAAAAAAACGATGTATCACTATATATCAAGCATATGTATACAGCGATACATAGATATATCGTATTTAGATAAATCAGCTCATATATAAAACCCTAGATCGATATATATATATATATATATGAACATCGATATCAAAAATCGATATTTTTGACCCGATATATCGATGTTTTCCGATATATCGAAATTTTGCTGCCATCCGTATGTGTTGTTACATTACTCAGGGATGAGAGCGCTCCAACCCGAATGCCCGATAGTCACCACTAAATTTTAATAGTATGTGTCACCTTATTTAACGACAGAATTTCTGAAAGTCAATACGGTGGGGAATACTACTAAAATTTAGTGGTACACCTCGGACATTCGGGTCGGAGCACTCTCATCCCTGATTACTGTATGCTATATTTATCCCAGACGTTCAGTGTCAACTATGAAGTACCATCATGACGTCACACAGGAACATTTGGACACACTTTTTATTATAATAGATACTGGATTTGATAAGCGTAATAAGATCTATACTGCTAGCCCTCTTTGTTTTCATTCTCTTCTGACAATTCCATGAGTGTCCACTTATTAATGTTTTAAAAATTTGTATGATTACTGATGAAACAAAATATTGAGTATTGCCTAAAACATTGTTATTAAAAAATATATATGCTATTTATATTAAATAGGCTTTAAAACAATAAATGCAACGGTATTATTCATGTCATTTTGAAAAAAAAGGAAGAGAAATCTGAACTCAGTAATACTCATAACAAAGAAAAAACACATTTTGAGGCGAAAAAGTGATAAAACTACTTCCTTTTTAATTGAATAAAGAACAAATGTCATGAAAAAATAAATTGGAGATATAAAAAAAGCATTTATTGATAAATAAATGAAAATACTCATTTTAATTAAAAATTCTTTTCAATTATCTGCTGCATTTTCTCTAACGGTTATCGACATAAGATTAGAAATGTATTTAATAAATTGAAAAGCATTCTTATTGAATCAGTTTTGAATCATCAACAGAAAACAAACAATTTTACTTTATTGTTTCTGCAGCTTACTTTTTTGTTAATGTGAACCTCCTTTTACTTTTATTCCCAATGCTTATCAAGTATTTAATTAAGAAGCCTGCATTATTGAAACCTTTTTTATTACATTTAGTTGAGATTACTTTATATCCTTTTTTTCTGATAGTTGTGTAAGAAGGCATTTTTAGTAATGAAATAAAACTAATCTAAAATAATGTATAAATGCAGATAATCTGTGTTTTCAACATTTTCGAGCAGGAAAAACAACTATTACGCTGTGGCTATCACAAAACTTTCTTCTATATTATTCCAATATGCTTAATTTAAATATCTCAGTTATACACCAACCATTATGAATATTGGGAACCAACCATTATGAATAATTAAATATAGTGCGTTTCTTTGATTTTAACCCTAAAGTGCTCGAATTTTTTTTTTTTTTTGAAAGTATGTTCTTTTATACTCATATTAGGGGTTAGATACCAGAAAATTTAAAGAGAAATGTATCAGTTTAATTAATAGTAAACTTCTGTTATTACATCAGTCAAAATTTTTTTATTTAAATGTAGTTTGGAATTTAATGCATTTATTAAAGGTACAATATAATTGCTTAATATATGCATCATTGCGCTGTGTAGGGTTAACTCGGAATTACAGTTATCAATGAATTTAAAAAGACACAGGACAACACTGCCCCTTTTTGATATCCAAATTCTAAATTAGATCGACATATGTGTTTTTAATTAATAGCCTGTAATATAAAATTTGGTCCATCTCTACCTTATATATAGATACTGCTATAATGTTCATTGCAAAAAGCATATGGCGTAGCAGCAACCTTTGTTCAGGGATCAGAATCAGAATTGAATGGGGAAAGTTTACCATAGTAAGCATTTTATATATTAAATTTAACCGAATTTCAACAAGATGGGGATATATAGATGTAACGAAGTCATGAAAAACAAAGCATAGCATTGCCACATGATGGGCAATATACACCAAAATGTATAATCAGAACTAACTTATGTCAAGGTGTAACTGAATATAGAATATGATGAAATTCCATTAATTCGTTACAGCAGTCATACAATTTTTTGTCACATACATAGATACAGACAGACTGACATTTTCCGAAAATATTCAAAACGTTGATCAGAATATTCGAAACGTTGATGGTTTTAATTTGATTTTACTGTTTGTGTAGTTTTAACTTTTATACACCATTTAGTAAAATTGTGATATTTTATACTCACGTCATTATTGTAATACTTTTGCATGGTGTAATCGTCCGGCATTTATATTCAATTTTCACTAACTTGCTTTTTAACTAAAATCATCAAGTTAAAGAAAAGGGTGTTTATTTCAGCATTAAATTGACAACTTATTTCATTTCTGTTAAAAACTTTATTCCGTTTATTCAACGAAAGGGATTATTTTGCACCATTCAAATATTTACATTGTTTAACCACTTAAGGGTCCTGTCTCCTCACGTGAAAACACGCGCTCGCTAATGTTAATCCTATGGGACAGTTATTTTACAATATGTTTGCATTTCAATATTTTCGAACGATTTTTTCTTTTGTATTGGATAGCTGAGATCGATCTCTACAGCGCCTTCTTTTCACCTTTTTCGATTTTCTTTGTAGATTTCTTTTATGAGGATACATTCACTTTCGAAACCGGTTTCGAAAGTAAAAGTATCTTCGTAAAAAAATCCGCAAATAAAATAGAAAAAGTAAAAAAGAGGCGCTGCAGAGATCGATCTCAGCTATCCAATACGAAACAAAATCTTTAAAAATATTGAAATGCAAACGAGATATTGTAAAATAACTGTCCTATAGGATGAACATTAGCGAGCGGTTGTTTTGTCGTGAGGGGACAGGACCCTTAACCCTTTCGGGTTCGAATTGTTTTTTTTTTATTGTTGTTGTTGTTGTTGTTGTTGCTGTTATTGTTTTTATTGTTGTTGTTGTTGTTGTTGTTGTTATTGTTTTTTTTTGTTGTTGTTGTTTTGTTTTTTTTTTTTTCAGTTTTTGCGAAAATTTACTTTTACCTTAATAATATGAAAAGTAGCTATACAAATCACAAAATTTAAGGGTTACTGAAATTTAACGGATATGTCATTTACTCAAATCTAATAAAAATAATTATTTTGTGTGCTATTCATGTGACAATAGACTAAGGAAGAAATTTTGAAGACGTTTGGAAAAATGTCTTATTGCAACAGTATTAAATAAGCATAACATTTTCTAATATTTTTTTATATTTCATCACAATTTATACGTTCGGAAAAGTAGCCCTAATTTTAAATTTAAAGAGAAAAACACATGGTTGAAATAAAAGAATCGCCAGCGGTTCAAATAGAATTAAGAAAACTATTGTTATTATTATTATTACTGGATGCTAAAGCATAAAAGAAGTCATAATAATAAATGTATAGACATATACTACTATTATTATATAAAAATAATAACGAAAATAATTTTTAAGACAAAACAATACTCAATAGAAAGACACATGTTCTATTAATAGTACACCAAACCCGAAAGGGTTAACAGTTTTGGCGGAACGATGCTCGAGCAAGAAGAATTGCTACCTTCGTTACTAACAGCTTTTGGATAACACTAACTTTTAACTGTAATCTTTGCTTTATTAATTGACAAGGTTTTTTAGACTGTATAAGGCAAATATTGTAGTACCAAAAAAGTGGTGATTCGTCCCTATTTTTAATTTATTGTGTCAAAAAAAAATGAAACTATTAAGGGGTTAATGAGGGCTTTGGTTAGTGTGGACAATAAATGGTCTTCTTTTGATTCGCACTAATGGGATTTCACTATATTTGTTACTTCTGTACAACATAAATAAATAATTCCAAAAAAGAGTAATAGTGTAAATTAATTATAGGCTTCCTAATTCACGATAAAACTTAAATCAATTTTAGTCATTTCAAATCTTTTAGTACGAAAAGAAAAGTGGTGTTTCGTCCCTATTTTTTAATTTATTGAGTCGGAATAAAAAACGAAACTCTTAAGGGGTTAATGAGGGCTTCGGTTAGTGCAGACAATAAATGGTCTTCTTTGAATTCGCACTGATGGGATTTCACTGTATTTGTTATTTCTGTACAACATAAATAAATAATTCCAAAAAGAAGTAATTGTCTAAATTAATTATAGGCTTCCTAATTCACGATAAAACTTCAATCAATTTTAGTCATTTCAAATCTTTCTAGTTCCCTTAATATTCAACCAACCTGAAGTTATGTATGTAACAGAATAAAAGGAAATCATTATGAAGTCATTATTTCCCTATTACGTATTTACTATTTCCAATGCGAGAATTGTGGAAGCTCCTTAACATTTCGATGTTGAGCTAAATAAACTTAGGACCATAAATTTTTGGACACATTAATGACAATCTGAGTTTTCCTTTTCCGGCATATTTACAGCTAACATATCCTAATTGAAATTATTTCCTCTCAAGATGTTTATTACTGGACAATAATGAAAGAATTTATTTCATTTCGTAATTTCCTTTATTTACACATTTTGCTTTCATTTGGAATTTTCTTTTAAAATATTTACATAATTTACTAGTTTTACAAATTTGAACAAAACTTCTTAAGAATCTTACAATATTTTTTTTTTATTAAAACAGAAATAATTAATATTTTACATCAGGGGTGCAAAAATCTAGGCGCCAATGGTCTGATTCCCACCACTAAATTTTAATAGTCAAAATTTATTAGTATACTTCCCCTAAACTTTAACCCCTTAATCGTCGTGCCCGAGACATTCACGGGCAGCGTAGGTTACGCCTGTTTTATTCAGATTGTTTGATTCCCACCAGTTTCTTAAAATAGTGTTAATGGCTTTATTCTTGCATTATTTTATCTGTTTATTAAATAAGACGAACATTTCTACTTAAAAAACTGGTGGTAATCAAGCAACATGAATTTTTAAAAAGTAGCCTACACATAAAGGGCGCGACGATTAAGGGGTTAAAAGTATTCTTATTAGGCAAAGAATACTACCGTAATTTCCGGCGTATAATCCGCAGCTCAAAGAGACATTTTTCGACCCAGAAATTTTATTCAATAATTGTAGTTAAATATTTACAGCGATCTTTTAAGTTACAATTTATAAAATAATATTTCTGGATCGAAAAACGACTCTTTGAGCTGCGGATTATAGGCCGGAAATTACGGTAAATATTTAGTGGTGGGAATCGACCCATTGGCGTCAAGATTTTTGCACCTCTGTTTTACATAATTTTACTGAATAAATTTTCTGGTTTCATGATTTTTCACTTTAAAAAATGGGAAGATTGACAACTATGCTCGCGCATATATGTTTGTTATTTTGAAGAAAATAAAATGTCCATATTTCATAACATAAACAAGCAATTTTAATAATGATACACGGTAGAGCTGAAAGATTATTACGCTTCTTTCATGACTGTTTCGCTCTAGCATCCTTCATTTTTAATAGTTTTTAAATATAAAACATTTTACGTAAAAACCTTTCCGATTTACCGCGTTTCTTCATTAAAATTGTTCGCTTATGTTCTGAAATAGTGACATTTTATCTTCTTCAAAATAACAAACATAAACTGTATCCATAGCTACCAACCGTCCGTTTTTTAAGTGAAAAAACATTAATGAAACCATAATATTTATTCAGTAAAATTACTTAGTACAGTGTCCTGTTTTTTAAGTAACATTTCTCGCTCAAAATAGGCTTATTAAACTTTAAAATACAGAAAATTGACAGCTATTCTTCTTTATAACAAAATAAAAGAAAACCATTATAAAGACATTAATTTTCCATTACATATATAGTATTTACAATATAGCAATTTTGGAAGTTCTTTAAATTCTCGATGCTAAACTATATAATATTAAAACTATAACTATTTGAAGATATTAAGAACAAATTTCATTTTTCGTCCTTCGGCATCCTCACAGCTAATCTATCATAATGGAAATAATGTTTCTCGCTTAATGTTTATTTCTAGGTAATAACATTTTAGTTCATGAAGTTTATTCATTTAGTTCCAGAGTTTATTTCTTTTGCTAACGTTTATTTCTATTATAAAGGTAAATTATTATGATATTCGCGCGAAGTTTACGATAGGCATTTCCATTAAAAAATTATTATTGCATGTATATAATGTTCCCTATTTGAAAACTATTACAAAAAAAGAAAATTAGAGTTAAACATACTTGGAAAAAAAATTGCATAACATTTCAGCTGTGTGTCGTTTTTAAATTGTTTCCTTATGCATAATTGCCCAGTCTCTCAATTTCTTTCTACCACTAATTCATAATAGAACTATTCCTTTATTTAATTTCAGAAATATGCGATTAAGCAAAGCGAGTATTTCTACACGGAAAAAGTAATAGTCAAAAATCGAGAGAAATTGCTACTATATTTTATGTTATGATATACTTATTTTTATTTTCTTCTAGCTTGTGTCTGTAAAATACATAGTGACTTTGTTTCTGACTGCAAAGGCGTCTTTGGAGTTCGAGAACGCTTCCCTCATCTATCTTCCTAACGCAGAGTGGTTTGAACATCAGTCTAACGTTATGTATAAAGTGTATCATGTTAAGCATCTCTCAGATACAACAGCAGCAAGAATGTAAGTTTTATTTTATTTTTTATTTTTATTTTTATTTTATTTATTTTTATTTTTTTAGGATAGTAATTGAGTGTTAAAATTCTACCTAAAATCACATCTGAAACAAAATTAACGCAAATCATTATAAAGACATTTCTATAATTTATATTCATTATTTAATTTTCTATAATATATTTAATATTAAATGCTATGTACCAGGTGTCTCAAATTAAACTAGACATTGGCGAGCAGCCTGTAGCAAACACTATACTGCACAATTTCATGAAAATAGAGGAATGACATTATGAGATGATGGAAATTTTAACTCGCACAAAAAAAGCTCTAAAAACCCATCAATAGATGGCATTTATTAGCTTTATGCAGAACATAACAAAGATATACAAAATTAACCAGTTTCATGTTGATAAAACGATTTCAATATTCTGCCCACTATTGTCGGCTATCATCTGGAAGAGTAAAATTGTATGTTTAGAGGTTGAAAGTAGTATATGCCGTGGAGTGTTACATGGCATTCTATGCTGTCTTTAAAGTCAGAGAGAGGTGTGCAGGGTTCACGGTGGACCACAAAAATCGTAATGATTCAAGTCTGGGGGATCTGGCAAACCAAGATAACAGACATTTGACTATCTGTCCCTCTACTTCACCTTGCACGATGCCATCTTATGACGATGTTTGGAACTAACATTTTTTTGCTCTATAAAACTCTCATCATCTTGTTTGTCATTCCCAAACTTTCATGAAATTCTGCTGTATAGTTGTTGCTACAGGTTGCTCACAAATACAAAGTTTAATTTGGGACACTGTTATATCTAGTGTTAATTGTGAATTTATAATTTATAATGCAAGTGTTGTGAAAATTCCTGAACTTCTCTATGCTTTGTTACAAAATGCTCAAACTATAATTATTTGGAGATATTTAGGACAAGTCGCGCCTTTCCTCTTTCAACATCCTTACAACTAACCTAACATAACGGAAATAATTTTCTCGCATAATGTTTATTAACTTGACTACAAAATAAAGTTTATTTCATTTCGTAATTACTTTTACTTGTGTATTTTCCTTTATAAGTGTAAATAATGTAAGAATTTTATGGGAAATTTATAAGAGACTTGTAATGAGTATTTTCGTGTAAGAAAATAAGGATTAGTGTTTGTGTAAAGTATTCCCTATTTAAAAAAAATAATAAAAAATTGTACTAGAGAGAAGCATACTTAGAAAAAAAGAAAAGAAAAGAAAAGAAAATTACAGTCAGACATTCTGAGTTTTTTCTTTCGGGGACGTGTACCTCTAAACGAGTAATGTGTGTGTTAAGTCCGATTCCAGCGAGCTCAGTCATGATGAGAGTTTAAGGATTAAAAGATATTTATTTAAACTATGCAGGCAGGGATGTGGCAGAGTCACTGCGCAAATTTTTGTCTATACTAAACGGCGATCCACAAAATTCAATCACTAACTCGCTCTTCACTAGAAATGACTAAAAAAGTTTTACTAAAACGAAGTTCCACTTACGCGCAGAACCGTGGTAGTATAATCCACTACTAAGCCCAACGGACACTTGATGCTTTTAGCTGAAACACAAAAGCACTAACAAAAATCGTTATCATAGTCTAAACTTTCGAAACAATACAGGGTTCGTACGCTTTTACCACAATTTTTTAATGGAATTTTTCTATTTAATATTTAAATAGTGGAAATTGTAGACGCCTCGTTTATTTGCAGGATTTGTGATACTTTTCTGCATTTAAATAAGGCGAAAAATTATATTAAAAAATTGTGGTAAAAGCGTGCGAATCCTGCACTAGCAATCTGTGGCTGTTGAATAGCTTTATTTAAACTATAACTCAAAAATATCTTACCAAAGGCTAATCTGTGATTCAATTAAACTTCCACTCCGGGATGCATCTTGCGAGCACAAAAGTCGCTTATCACAGTAGCAGAGCTCTCAAATGGTCCGCCAACTGAATACCACTATTTTTTAACAGAAAATTGCATGGTAGGTTTCTACAACATTTCCGCAAACATTTACCTCCAGAGGTGGTTTCTGTAAAATTTGCAAGAAAAATCTAAAAATAAAATTTTTCTAAGAAAATACCGGTATTTAAAAAGCGGACTATTTGGGAGCCCTGTAGCAGGTCTTAATTCACACACGAGGAGAGATCCGGCTCAAATCCGCCGATACAACCTTTCGTTCGAGCTGTTATACTTTGCCGATTGACCCACGACGCTAAAATTTGCATAAACTCACTGCGAAACACAGTGGCGTTCCAGGCAGGAGGTCCAAATGCTCCATATACCAGTAATATTTTTAAGTTTTCTTCTCCTTGATTATGTCAGAAAGTTTTCCGATTAGATAAAGCAAAGACAACTTTAAAAAAATAGTGGTATCCACAGCATCCGGACTTCCATCATGGCTACGCCACTGGCGAAACACGGAAACTGCAAACTCCGGAGGCTCCGTGCATACTTTGAAAATTAGAGTAAAAGATAGTACAGATGTCGCTGTGCGCACACAGGTTAGGTGATGACATCACGTTCGCATTCCAAACACTAGAATACTTTTATAAGACAGTTTCTAATCCACTACAAACGTGTAGTTAATCTAACGAGATAGTTCTTTAACTTCTCTAAGGTATATTAGCCCCACCAGTGGCTGAGAGGTTGTGCTCTCGAAGCTGGTAGACGGGAGGTGCTGGGTTAGATCCCAATCGCGCCCGTCGGCCTAATCGTTCGGAGTTTTCGTGGTTTTCTTCGAGCCGTGGATTTATCCATGCGTAAATACGGATTAGGTTCCCTTAGAAAGACCCCCACGAAGGGCACTCTCCCCGGGCCTATATCCCTAGTGTAGATAATTGGCCGTCAATAATCAACCCCAACCCAACCCTCTAAGGTATATTACATACTATTCAAACTATAAATGTTTGGAGATCTTAAAGAGAAATCGTGCTATCCTTTTTTCGACGTCCATCCTGGTTACCTATGATAATAGAAATAATTTCTCCTCATAATGTTTATTACTTGAATATAAAATGGAGTTTATTTCGTTTCGTAATATGTCCTTATGTATAGAAAAATGATGTTATTCAGAAGTTTTATGCAAAAGTTTTATAAATATTACGATAAATGTTTTCGTGAAAATAAATTGCATTGAATGTAGTAAACGTTTATATTGGAAGGATATTAAGATGGAAGATACGTAAGAAAAGCATACTTAAAAGAAACTTAAAACATCTTTTGACTTTACATCCTGACATTATTAGAATGTGTGCTTTTACGAAGCTTCGTCATAGAAAGAGTACGCATAAAATGTTTTCTACTCGAAGAATTTTATAAAAAAAAGTCTTCTTAAGCCAAACACACTCAAAAGAAACTTCAAATGTGTTTAGGCTTTATCATATGTAATTATTAGGTTTGCTTGATTTTAATGTCTACCTTATTAAATAAATTGAAAATTCATAAAATTCTACTTACAATCTTCTTTTCAACAGAATAAAAGCTAAACATTATGAAGACATTAATATTTCATTATGCATTTATTATTAACGACGTAAAGTTCTTTAATTTCTCATCGCTGCACTACATAATAGAGAAATCATAAATGTTTGGAAATATTAAAGACAATTTGCGCTTTGCCTACGTAACATTATGATGATAATTTCTCAGCGTATCCTTTATTGCTTAACTATGAAATAGAGCTTATTTATTTCCAATTTCCTTTATTAATGTGTTTTCCTTTCATTTTGTATTTTTCTTTATGGTGGTAAATGATGTAAGAATTTTATACGAATTTCTAAGAATTTTACGATAGCTATTTTCATAAAAAATAAATATATATTACTGTATGCATGCAAAATTTTCTTTTTGCAAACTTTTAAAAAATTTGAAACAAATTTTGAAAATATTAGAAAAGTTTAATAAATAACGAGCTAAGGCTTCTGGAGCATTAAAGATTTACTTTATCTCAAAATGTTTGCCATAATTGTTGAGGCATTTATCCTACTGGGATACCAAGTAGACAAAAGCATTATCTCAAATGCCCTTGTGTTAGTATAACACAAACCTCTATAACACAAACCTCTATAACCAAAACCTCTATAAAACAGGCCAATGCAACGCAGCCATTTCTGGGTACATCTCATAGTTTCATCTCATAGTTTCATAGTTTCATACGAATCAGTGTTATGACGTTGGAGATACTCGCTGTTTTGGCATAGTTCGGTCGTATTTTCCCCTCTTAATACGGAATAAAAATCCTGCATCGGGTTGAGTTAACTTTAAATCTTTCGGCCTTGGGTCAGTGTCGAATAGGGTTTTGACTTGTAGCGATGCCTACTAGCCTGAACAGTATACAGGGTGTTTCAAAATTCGACCGACAAATTAATAGGGATGATAGAAGGCATGAAGAGGATGAAAACTTACAATAGAATATGGGTTCGCAAACCACGTTGAGAGGGGGCAAATCGCGAAAAACGCATGCAGGCTCTGAATACAGAAGAGACGAAAAGTGGATGT
This sequence comes from Maratus michaelseni, assembly GCA_963931845.1. Lineage (NCBI taxonomy): Eukaryota > Metazoa > Arthropoda > Arachnida > Araneae > Salticidae > Maratus > Maratus michaelseni. The sequence goes on along the minus strand of OZ007595.1, from coordinate 212,792,758 downwards.
CAGTCAATCACTGAATCCACGTACTGCAGATTGTTGAAGTGTCTGTCCCTGACTCCATGGTTTTTGTTTTTCCCTCTTAGCAGATATATGCAAATGTGTATAACTAAACTGGTAAGTTAACTGTGTTAACTGGTAATAAATAACTGTTCCAACACGGACGACGTAAATTAGCGCTATTGAGGTAGTAAGCACGTGTAGCATTTAGTTGTCTGTTTCAATGAGTATCGTAATGGCTGACTACACGAACCAGGAATACGCTGATATGCATTTGATGTATGGTCGAGCAGAAGGCAATGGACGTTTAGCGCGACGGTTGTACCAACGGCAATATCCTAGGAGGCGCTATTCGCATCATGCTACCTTCGCCACGATCGATCGACTACTACGGGAGACGGGGACCTTCCATACAGCACGGCCTGATGCAGGGAGACTGCGCACTTTACACACTCGTCAAACGGAAAAACCGGGCTGCAGCTATTTACTGATTTCTCGTCGACAAGTACAAGAGCAGTTGCAGCTAAACTCGATGTTCGGCACTCGGCGCGGCGGTCGGGAATGTTTTGCATGCTGCAAAGATGTACCCCTTCCACAACCGGAAGGTACAACTTCCCGTCGTGAACAGTTCGTGTGCTGGATGCTTGACATCATCACACATTCTAATCCTCAATTTCATGCCACTGTTTTATCTACTGACGAGGCCAGCTTTACGCAAGAAGACGTTGTCAACACACATGTGGACGATGTATAAACCCCATGCCAGTGTACCGTGGGAATCTCAACACAGGTTTAGTGTCAACGTGTGTACAGGAATCGTCGGTGATTATCTCTTAGGGCCATACTTGCTGCCCAAACGCCTGAATGGAACAACGTACCTAGTTTTTCTATAACACGTCCTCCCTGAATTGCTGCAAAGTGTGCCAGCCGCAGTGCAGCGAGGCATGTGTATCATGCATGAGGGTGCTCGTTCACATTTTTCCCTCCAGGTGCGTAATCACCTCGATGTTATATACCCAAGGAGGTGGATTGTATGCGCGGGATTCGTTGCATGGCCTCCGCGTTCAGCGGATCTTAATCCGTGTGACTTTTTCCTATAGAGTCACCTTAAAGAACTCGTTTATGCGGCTCCTGCGCCCGGGAATCGTTCTTACGTCACTGTAGACTGTACAATGAGGTCAGCGAGCACCACTTCGAAAAACTCTTTTAATAATTAAGCAAATAAATCTTTTTGTAATTAGCATTGTACTTTTGTCGTTTCAGCGTGACGTCGAAACCTGTATGCGATTTTTGCGATTTTCACTCTCTCAACGTGGTTTGCGACCCAATGTTCTATGGTAAATTTTTATCCGCTTGATGTCTTCTATCACCCCTCTTAATTTGCCGAATTTTGGAACACCTTGTATAACGAGTTTTTAGCAAAGAGTATTTAGCTCGCCCCTTTTGCTCGAGACTATATCGATCGCATACTGTTCAGAGGTCCTTGATTAGATCCTTGCCAAAGCCAACGACAGCATTATATTGTTTTCGTACAATATAATGCTGTCGGAAAGTTTTCCCAGTCGTTTCGACTTGATCACCTGTCGTAAAGAAGTCAAGATTCCCGCATAACTATGTACGTTTTCCGTGATTCTACGTTCAGTGAAGACGACAATAAGTGATCCATTGAAGATCGCCAGCAGTGTAATACATACTTAAAGGTGTGCCTAATTAAATAAGCTCCTTCTGCTTATGTCGACAACGCGCGTCATTTGAAGTTTCATTCATGTAAAAAATTTTCCCTGAGATTGTTAAATATTCTTGCACACTTCGCTAGCATTATCCGATACGTGTCTCGTTCCAGCCTTTGACACGTAAACGCCTCATATCTTTCAAATTTACACTATGCCATTATTAAAATTGCTTGCTAACTTTATGAAATTATATTGATATTTAATCTTATTCAAAATAACGCTTTAATAATATACTTGAAATCATCTCTGTAACATAACCAAACCAGTACGAAAATATTAATTTCCTCTTATCGTATTTAACTATTCATGATGCAAGAATTCCGAAAATTCCTTAACTTCTCGAAGTTGAACTACATAACATTCAAACCTATAAATGTTTAAAGACATTAAGGACAAATTACATTTTTCCACCTTCGACATTTTTCCTGCTTACATAGTATAACGGGTATCAAGCAGGGCGGTCGCTCTGCCAAGCCAAGCTTTAAAAAAAACGCCACACAAACAACGCCAAGAACTGGAATAAAGACCGCTAATGCTTATATACAGAAAGCAACTTCGAAATGTTAAATCGACAAAACATGCCAGATTAAAATATCAGATATCAAACAAACCAAGCGTCGTAGAAAAAAAAAACGAAAAACTAGAAGAATCTAAGGAAGAATTTCTTCAATTTAAGACCAAACTCATCTTCATAAGTGATTTATAATCAGAGATATAGCTTTTTTTTAAAAACGTCGAGTTACTTAAAATGATCACTTTTTTCTTCGTCAAACTTTTTTTTTTCAAACAAGCTACAGGCCTTAATATTGGGCAGAATAAAAAAAGGATTGCATTTTTGGACAAGTAATTACGTAATCTATGTGCTTTTATAAAATTCAGTGTAAAAAAGAATTATTTTCTATTCTTAATTAGCAAAAAACTGTTAATTAACTTGGCGATTAAAAAATTATGCCAAAACAGAGATAAAACCCACCAACGACCATGTACCATCTGTATTAAAATAGCACAAATCAGTTACAGGTTATAATATAACCACATCAAATTTCATCTGCAAGTCAGCCATTTTCTTTTGAAGATATTTAAAAAAAAATAAAACTTCATAATTATAAGAACACACATTTAATCAGACAAATAAATATGACTGCAAATTGTAGCAGATGACTGTTTCCAACATGAATAAGTATGAGGAATTGCCGCTCAAGGATATCGGTCTGGGTGGCTCTGTCGTAGCGCGTCAACACGGCATGCACAAGGTCCCAGGTTCGAGTCCTGCCCCCGGTAAACTTTTCACTCATGTTTGTTTAGTGTATTTAATTGTCTGATAAAATGCGTGTTCTTATAATATTGTAAAATAAAGTAATCAGACGTAGTGTTTATGCTTTAAAAAATATTTTTAATATATAATTTACGTTTTTAGAAAGATCTTTAAAAATAAATTAGTTTTTGAGGGAAGATGTACCTTCTAAAATGTATACATTAAGATTTATCGGCATTTAAAATTTCTTTCCAAACGTAAACAAAATTTTTGAAATGAATTAAATGTGATTCATTTATTTCTTAAAAAAAAAAAAAAAAAAAAAAAAAAAACACGGTAAAGAACAGGCATTTTGTTCGCAGGAATACCTTTCACGTCATTTTCCTATAAATTAATGAAATCCAGTTGTTAAATTACACAGCTCAACACAAATCTGGGGTTTGAAGAATGGTACTTTTTTTTTAGTAAACCAGTCACGCTGATCACAAATATGACATTAGTTTTTTTCTAACACCCACAGTTTTTTCACAAAACAAAAAAGAAGGGGGTGCCTCTTAATAAAATCAATGTGTAATATTTATTAGATACATTTTTAATAAAAACAAAAATTAATTTCTTCGTAAAGTGACATTAATAAATGTTAAAATACAATACTGCACTAAAGGATGCGAAATATAAATATAGATGGCGCCACTTTATGTATTGATATTTGCCTGATAAGGCGCAATTTTCTCCCGCGCATTTGTAGTCAGAAAATGCATTTATTTTGTTCGTTTATTTATATCTTACGTTTGTTTTGTCAGTTTCTTATAGCAATATGGCATCAGAGGTTGTTTTGTCAGTTTCTTATAGCAATATGGCATCAAGAGGTTGTATAAATCCAGGATATAAAAAAAAGTAATTCGGCAGAACTTAATTGATCCAAAAGAAGTCCTCTTGCCTCCCCTGCACATTAAATTAGGTTTAATGAAACAATTCGTAAAAACCTTAGATAAAACAGGGGATAGTTTTCGATATTTAAATGAAGTTTTTCCACATTTATCGGAACGTAAAATCAAAGAAGGTGTGTTCGTTGGCCCAGATATGAGATGGTTAATGAAGGACGAAAATTTTGAGGAAAAAATTAAATCAATCGAGAAAGATGCATGGGTTAGTTTCAAACACGTTACTCAGAAATGTTTAGGAAATTACAAAGATCCTAACTACGCAACTATCATTGAAAAAAATGGTTCAAAACTTTCAAAAACTAGGTTGTAACATGAGTTTAAAAATGCATTTTCTGCACCCCTATCTTGAATGTTTTCCTGAAAATCTTGGTGAAATGAGTGAAAAACAAGGTGAGAGATTTCACCAGGACATAAAATGCATGGAAAAACGCTATCAAGGACACTGGAATCAGGCCCGTAGCTAGGTGGGAGCCAGGTCGGGCAAAGCCCGACCTGGAAAATTTTTTGCCCGACCTAGCACGAGACTCTACATTCCAATATAAACAACCAATATAAATTTCTATTTCTTTTTTCAAATTTTTGTCCTACCTACCATGAACTAGCTAGACATTTCGATCACATTATCACCCACTATTTCATTTTAAATAACTTTTATATAATACAGCATTAAATTTCCATTTTTTCCTCCTTCATGCCAGACCTAATCAAAGAAAACCCCCTCACCCTCTATCCCTCTATTTCGTTTTTAGACCGGCAAACAAAAATTTCATCTACACTTTTTTTTCTCTCTTTCTCTTGGCCTGTCGGAGACCTGTCGGAAACTGTGGCATTGTCGCCATTTCCCACAGACTTCTCATATAAGTATCTTTACTGAGGTCATTCCTGGCTTTTTTGCTTTGTAGAAATTATTCCACAGTCGTCACCACCGCCTCACAAAGAAATCTGGATTACCTTATATCCGTAAAACTTGCTTTCTTTGTACAATTGTCACCATACAAAATTGATCGAAGGAAGGCGGGGTTGAAACCAAAGGCTTCTGAAATTACAATGAAACAGCCTCATAGACCTTACAATATTATTTCGTTAACTTCAATAAGCTGTACCTGACAGTTCTGCTCAGGGTACTTACAATACATGTGTTCTACTTACTGTGCTTCTGCTTGTTTCACCGAAAATTGATGGGATTCCATGAAACTTCGTATTCCAACTTTCAAGCATATGGACTTTTTTCTTTTTCTTTTGTCATGTATGTTTACTTGTTTGCTCTGGGAAGAGGGGTCAACTAAACCCAATACGCTCTTTATTTCATTTTTCGCAATTTTTATTGCATATTAAGGTATAATAAAAATTTGGCAAACAAACCTCTCAAAATTTTTCTGTAGGAGAAATGTCATTACATTGAAAATATTACCTTTAAGCAATAGAATATCAAATTTTGCATTAATTAACTGATATAAATTTAACTTTCAACCAAGAAATTTACAGAATTTTCTTAAATGTTTTTAATATACACGTGTTTTAAACTTTTCATTCTTTTTACGGATTTACGTGACTTTTAGCAATTACCGTGTGACACTTTTCCATGAATTTCACTTTAAATAAATTTTATGTAACATAACATAACTTTTCATCTTAAACTAAAAACAAATCTGAAAGGAACGAAATAATATCAATTAATAATAAATCAAGGGATAAAAGGGAAAAAGTTTTGATAAGATTTAAATAACTACACTTTGATTTTATAATACAATGTTTTCTCTTGCAAAAAATATTACTTTTTCATATTTTTTAAAGGGAATTGTGTGCCGATAATAATATAATTCAAGTAGGTTAAACAAAATTTCATACTTTTGCTTACACTTTAAAAAGACTTTTTACTAACGAACAGCATAACAAATTAAGTCCATTGTAAGCGCTGACTACAAGCGTTTGGGGGTACATGGAAAAATAAATCATCTGGAAATCCTCCTAGAAAATTTCAGAAGAGAACCTCCCCCCTTCGTGAAAATAAGAAATAGATAGTAGAAGGTCTGTCCCTTCGTCTCTTTGATTGTCTCCTTTCCTCTGAAATTTTAAAAAGTCGGCACTTCTAAATTAAACCAATTTTTATTTTGTATTTAAGTAATATAATTTGTCGGGCTACATTGGTTACTTACTGGCAGATTCACAAGGTCATTTTCATTTTTAAATTCAAAAATTTTATGTGTGCTCTTATTAAGAAACAAAGAAATTGAATAGACTTTTCTACATTTTCGTAAAGGCAAATCAGTTTCCAGAAAATGTCGCCAAAGATGCTATTATAAGCAAACTCTTTGACGCGACAACCGGATAAAGCCCATCATTAGATAGAAATAGATTACAACTCAAAGTGTAATACATTTACCGAAAAGTGAAAGTCGGCATTCGATTCCAGTCCGAAAAGTATATGCAAATATAAAATATTTTTTAACATTATATATATGAAAGGATAAAGATTAACCCTTTTTTAAAAGTTAAGCCTTTTTAAAATTTTAAAGTAAAAGTTCAAAATTTAACAGTTCCAAATTTTATCTAACTTTTGAAATGCCGTATTCTAAATCTGATTTGCCCCTGTTAACTTTGTTTTCCAATCCAACATTTATTACTTTCATACTTCAAAATTGCTCGATCTTTAAGAGTAAAAATGTTGACTTGATGCAATTCTCATTTCTTGTGGTTAGAGCTAAAGCCCAGATTTGCCAAACCCATAAAACGTCATGATGCCTGAATATTTTTTAGCCTATTAAATGAGATCACTCCTATTTCTTTAGTGTCGCACTGTAGCGGAAACATTCCATATTTAAAACGGGACAACGAAAAACCCGTGGCTTTTTACGACCATGATTTGCTAAATAAACTATCGCCACTCGACAGCGCATTTTGGAATTCGGGCCGCGACAACACTCAAAGCAACTGGACTGGACCTGGTTTTTCAAAAGACAACCTGTAATTAAAAGGAAAAATAAAACCAGGTCCCAACGAACTCTATCTCCATTTTATTTGATTCCTATCTACTCACAATGAAAATGCCACGACTACCAGAAATGTCAATTCAACGAACCAGACACAGACTGTAAATCCCCGCTGCACAGTAACGGGATTCTGGAGCGGGCCACTATGCTAAAAAGCGCCCTGTAGTCGTCGCCCCCGAGATAGAGCACCCCGTATATATTATACTTATATATTATACTCTGTCTAAGGCGAAAAAATTTCAGAGACCCACATTTTTAAACATAGATAGTTTCGAGAAATCTGTCTAAGACGGAAACAATCTGTGTAACGCGGAACCGGACATTCATTTTGGGGTCCCATGTATCAAAATTACTGTTTAAGACGGAAGAAAATTCCGCTTGGAAATATAAATGGAAAGAAACCTGATATTTTTCTTTCATAATGACATGTATTGTTCAGTCCAACTTCCAGATTTCAGAAAGGTGCCTCACTGATTGATGACAGTGACAAAAAAACAATATTCGATTTTTTTTTTTCTAAATAAGTTTAAGATAATAGAATTTTAAGGCATTTATTAAGGTAAATATAACTTTATTTTCACTAAAACCTGTAATTTTGATTTATAACAGTCTGTTTGTGCACTATCAGTTTGCAATGTAAATTAATATTACTATAAATATATAAAAATATGTACCAAGATTTCATGTTTATTTAATTTAAAAAAATTTGAAAGATACGTTAGTTTTAATTTTTAGTCAAAGAAATGTTTAATACTCTGTGAACGGGATGTCTATAAAGTATTTCTGTCTAAGCCGGAAATCTGTTAAAGGCGGAATTTTATTTCAATCCCAAGCGATTCCGCCTTAGACAGATTTCACTGTATATATATACATACACATAAAATAGCCTCCCTCCACTCCATACATAAATTTTTAAAACTCCTCATTAATATTATAAACAATCGAATAGCGTTTTCATTTATTATGTGATGATTTCTTTATGATGACTACCTTTTTGTAATATTTATCAGGACTCTCACTTGCGCCAATTTTTATATTTTATTGGCACCATTTTTTCAAAACAAAACTAATTTACACACAACTCAACAACATGGGCAAGAGAAATACACTACAAACTTTACTTTTCAAAATTAGCGGTGCCAATAAAGTAAAACTATGCGCAAGTGGGAGCCCTGATTTATGCAACAAAAATCAGTTTAAACATTGACACTTAACCAGCATTTTCTGAAAAATGCATTCTTTTGATAAGAAAATATTAACAAAAAAAAACGCTATTCGTTTTTTTTTAACCTCATGGAAGGTATATGAAATAATTATGGATGAATGTAAACCGAGCAGACAACAGTCTTAAGTACAGTAGAACTCCAATTATCCGAACTCCGACTATCCGAATCGCTGATTATCCGAATCGCTTTCAGAATTTCAGACAAAAATTAAGACGGAAACGTATTGCGATTCGCAAATTAAGGATTCTGTCTACGCGCGCTATTGTCCTTGCGAACATTATTGGGATGATGAGTCACCGTCTCATAGTGCAGTTCCATTATTGGCTGTCGTCCGTCGCCAGGTGGCCAGCCCGGCCCACCTGGGTTTCAAATTGTAAATGATGATGAACTTATTGAAAGTGTGAGAGAAGAAAGTGTCGAGGAAGAAGATGACCTTAGTGTCGAAGTTGAATCAGACACGGGACCATCAGCTAGTGAAGCATTTGCCGGCCTTGAAACTGCGTTGAAGTGGATGGAGCGTCAGCCTGAGTGTGACCACATGCAACTTCTCAAAGTCAAGCGGATGCGCGACTTGGCTGCCCGAAAACGGATGAAGACTGTCAAACAGCTTACCTTCACCGAGATGTTCAGCAAGCAATGACTTTCATTTACAGTACGGTACGTACATATTGTACTAATGTACAGCACTTGTAAATACGTTTAACATGTAAAAGTGGTGTATTTTCATTTAATTAATTAAAAGATCTTTTTATTCAAAAATAGTTTTTCTCTCCCGTTTTCATCATACATACAGTAATTAATTAAAATAGATCCTTTTTTCGGAAAAAATTCAATTATCCGAATTTTTGATTATGCGAATGGGGTCTGGTCCCAATTGATTCGGATAATTGGAGTTCTACTGTATAAACAATACGTATATCTATCTTTTAAAATTAAATTAAAGAAATATTGATCCTTTATGGGAAATGGACAAGTGAAAATATAAATTAAAAAATATTTTATATTTGCACAGACACTTCTGCTCTAAACACTGAATTGTATAAATATTGTTTATTTTTAATAAAATTTAGCACAGAGCAAGCAAAAAATGCCATTGTTTATTCTGAAACTGAGAGGGCACTGGTTTGTATTAATTAAGTCTTGAATAACAGAACACAAGCATGAGAATTTAGAAAACTTGATCTACTTTAAAAAAAAAAAAAAAAAAAAAAAAAAAAACTAGAACGCCCGTGTACAACTTTGAATTTACCCCCACTTGCAAGCTTCCTTCCTCCTCCCCCCCCCCCCCCATCAGTTTGTCACATTTGTAATGCTTATAGTTAAGATTGCCTAGCTTCAAGACTGCAAAGAGATCGCCTCTCACAAGAATCATTAAGCAGCCAAACTGTCTAGCACCCTTTAGTACTTAGATATTTTTGGATATTTTAATTATAACTTTTAAGTTTTTTAAATATTTTTTTGCATATTTTTTTTTTTTTTGTAAAATGGAGAATGAATGCAATAAGGAGTGTAAAAAACAATGAAGATTAAAAAATTTGGAACATGGACTTCAAAATCGCGGGAAGACTGTAAAATTTTTTTTCTGACACATTTGTATTATGCACTTGGAAGAAATAAAAAAAATATATACTGAGTTTAGAAAAATCTTATATTTTAAATGAGAAACATTTACCTTAAAATTGCAGTACATATTTTTGAAGAACTATAAATAAGTGACTGGGAAAAACTGAAGAAATAATCTGCCCTCCCTGGAAAAACGTTTGCCCTACCTGGAAATATAATCTAGCTACGGGCCTGACTGGAATGTAAATATGTTGGCAGATTACTGCTGGGGGCTAAAAAGAGACACTAAACCAGCTTCAAAATCTAAAGGATACAAGCGTTCTTTTGATGATAAAGAAAAGTAATTTTACTGTATATACTAGAATATAATTTCTTATAAAAGATGCACACACATTTATATATGTATATATGATTTTATTTATTTATCTGATTTTTTTTGTACATTTTTAAATGAATGTTGTGTAAATTGTATATTCTCAAATTCCAAATTTTTAGTTTCTTAATTGAAAGAAATCCTGGCGTGATACATAAAAATGGATATTATTTTGAAATAAGTATAGCAGATTTCTTACAATTTACATAAATTCATGAAAACCGCAGATAAAAATTTAAATTTTGTAGGCCTGTGTTATTTTTGTTTTAGAAGTGAAGTTTCCATTTAAATTTATTGTAACAGTACAATGTTTAATTGAATAAAATAATGTAAATCTAAGAAATTGCTAAGAAATTCCAAACATGCACAGGGAAACGCAAAAATAAATAAATAAATAAATAAACAAAAAATAAATAAATAAAAATCAGCTTTCAGAAATTCTAAAAATTGTTCGTATATCTTAATTACAAGCTAAAGGAGGGTTTATTTCTATATTATTCTATATATAATAGTAATTTCAGCAAATATATTAAATTCCAATGCGATCTCATTTAAACTTTAAGATAGTTTATAAGACATGATAAAAAAAATATATAAACAAGTTGGAAATTGTACGTCAAACGTTACAAACGAGGTGCGTTCGTAAGCACGTTTTAGAATTAAATTCATGATATCCCGTGCGTAGAACGGGTTAAACAGCTAGTTAAGTATATATTTTATGGCACTTCATACAAATATCTTAACTAGTTATATAAATATTCAGATATATATGTATCAGCTAGTTATATAAATATTCAGATCTTGATGATTTTTAATTCTGTGAAATGAATTATATCGTCTGCAGATTAAATTTCTGTCATAAAATAAGTATCTCGGTCGCTTGACGATTAAACTTCGGAAGCTCCTATAACAAAAAAGCACCGATTTAAAAAAAAAATCAAATTTCTTAATAAATGTTTTTATTAATATCTCCTAAAGTTTTGATTCGATTTTAATAAAATTTGAAATGTCTCGACAAAATTCTGCAAAGATAATATATTTTAAATTGCAAACCATTTGGTTGGGTAGTTTTTGCGTTGCTATATGCGGACAGACAGACAGACGGACAGACAGACAGACAGACAGACAGACGGACGGACAGACGGACGGACCAAGCGACGACTATAGGTGCTACGTATTTATATAATTACGAACGCACCTAAAAAGAGTGGCGCCTCACATTTCGGGGAGGAGATGGGGAGGGGCGTGAACAAAATTAGGAAGTATAATAAGGCTATCTGTTTGAAACTTTACGATATTTTATAACACATAACATAAATTTTAAAAATAAAGCCGCGTCAAAAATTATAGGGAGGGGCGGAGCGTGTTTTGCCTACACAAGGGGGGGGGACACTTTTCTAAATTTTAACGATATCCGTCATGTCACATATCGTTACAAAGGGCTGTGACCACTTATTCCTGTTATGCATCACAGGTGTCACCCTCACATTTTGCGCCCCCCCCCCGACACTACTCATGTGATATATCGTTGGAAAGGTCTGTGAAGCTTAATCATACTATGAAGGGAGGGGGGAGATTTCTAAATTTTGCACATACCCCTCATGTGATACATCGTTGGAAAGGTCTGTGACCGCTTAATCCTATTATACATCTCCGGTGTTCATCCCCCCACTTTGCCCCTAAACGTGATTAGCTTTCACCATCAGGGGGCGCTTTTCTATCTCTGTTTCTATGGGTCGGATCACGACGGGGTATGGCTCATTCGACTCGACATCGATAGAGCTTTCTGATTTTAGTTCGTTTTTTCACCACCAGGGGGCACTTTTCTATCTCTGGTTCTATGGGCTGGATGACGACGGGGTATAGCTCATTCGACTCGACATCTATAGCCTTAACGATTTCAGTGCCCGAGGTTCATATAGAACAGATTGCGCTACCTGGTGGTGGAAGATGGAACTTAAGCGTGCGCAGCACGACTGCTATACGGTGCCGAAGTAGTGGGGACCCGTGTCGGAGGTTCGTTCGGTTAGAGGTTTATACTATTCGATGTGCAAATTAAGGGATTATCCGGTGCCGAAGGCAGCGGGGAACCTGGTCGGAGGTTCGTTCGGTTCGAGGTTTATCTTATTCGAGGTTTTACAAGATTCGAGGCCCTGATGTAAATTAAGGGCTCGCTAGTGAGCGAAGCCAGCTAGTGCTAATAATAAAAGAGCGTGATATCACGTTTCATATCAAATGCAGCACTGACACGCTATGTACTTATTCCATTTTTATTCATTTCATGGATAAGTCAGTGATATTTTTTAACGGAGGATAACAAGTATTATAACAAGCCACATTTAGTATGTTGTTTTTAAGAGTGTATTTAGTTTAATTGAAAAATCTACTGGTATTTCTAGTTAACCCTTTAAACAATGACTGAAAGTAAAATGTAATTTTAAATTATTTCTCATGTTTAGATTATTTAAATTATGTTTAATCTATTTAAAAAAAAAAGAAATGATATCTACAAAAACAACTTTTCAAAAGTAGAAAAAGCCAAGCGTAAAAAAAAAAAAAAAAAAAAAAAAAAAAAAAAAAAAGTTGTGGCTAAAAAGTGGTGTGATATCAAATTTCCAAGCTATTATATTATTTATTTAACTTTTTTCCATTAAATAAGTTATCATATATATAAGTCGAGTGCCTACGTATATGTTAATAGAAATCGTTTTCTCCTGTACTAAATACATCCTAACGAGTTTCTGAAAATGCAATTTTTTTCAAATTATGCATGGTGGGCTTGGCGGCCATCTTTCCATATTTCTACCCATCCAAATTTCTAAAGTAAAAGAGTAATATGTTTGCACTGTAATATGTTTATAACAATTTCGAACTTCAGATTTTAACTACGGACAGATAAATTAGATAAGACTGATATTTTGAGAAATTGATTTTTACTAGTTTGAAATTATTAATTACTCTAAAAAATAAATCATAAGATGAATCTTTAAGGTAAGTCATCATTATCTTAAGACACAATTTTCAGAGCATACAAGTCTATAAATTAAACGCTTAAAACATTTGCTTAAATAATAATTTTGAACTTCGGATTTTAACTACGGATTTGAGTGTTTAGAATTTTGTGAATAATATGGAAAGATGGCCGCCAAGCCCACCATGCATAATTTGAAAAAAATTGCATTTTCAGAAACTCGTTAGGATGTATTTAGTACAGGAGAAAACGATTTCTATTAACATATACGTAGGCACTCGACTTATATATATGATAACTTATTTAATGGAAAAAAGTTAAATAAATAATATAATAGCTTGGAAATTTGATATCACACCACTTTTTAGCCACAACTTTTTTTTTTTACGCTTGGCTTTTTCTACTTTTGAAAAGTTGTTTTTGTAGATATATTTTTTCTCGCATAATGTTTATAATTCATAGAAATGAAATTTTCTTTCATTATGTATAAAAAATGATAAATTATGCAGAAGTTTTGTGCAAATTTATTTAAGAAATTTACGATAAATGTTTTCATGAAAATAAATTATATAAAATGTTCTCAAAAATTATATTGAAGAATATTATGAAAGTAAATACTTATGTCTCAAATAGATAAAAGCATATTTAACAGATACTTAAAGCAGATTTCGACTATAGTCTGTCATTATTTGAAATATATGCGGTTATGAAGCTTCATACATAAAAAGGTATGCATAAAATGCATTTTATTTGAAAATGTCATTAAAAAATGCTACTTAACCTATTATCTGTATTATGTTGACGCAATAATAAAAATAAACGTGTATGAAAAACTAAATACTTAACTGCCACTTTTTAAAAATATATAAAAATATTGCTTTATTAAAAACTTTAAAAGAAACTTGAAATATGTTTCAGCTTTCCTTTATTACGAGTAATTATTAGAATTACTTCGATTTAACCCTTAATTGCATAGTGATGCAAATTTCCATCACTGTTTATTTAACTTTTAATAAATAAATCAACTTCTTCGCCACCACTATATTTATATAGAAATATTAATCCAATAAATTTCCCGTGAACTATGTTGTTGAACACAATTAAAATCTATCTTAAAATTTCTGGTGTCTAATATTTAATATATGTATAAAAAAACACAATTGTAAAAGAAAAACTCATGCAAAGAATGGGTTAATATCTCCATCATTTAAGAAATTAAATTTTCATAATATTCTATCTAAAACCATCTTTCTAAAAGAATAAAAGCAAGACGTGTTGAAATAATAAACTTCCCCTTCTGTATTTAACTGTTTACGATGTAAGGATTCTGGAATTTTCGTAACTTCTCAATGTTTGATTACATAATATTAAAACTATAAATGTTTGGAAACATAAAGGACATATTGCGCTCAGAGTCTTTCGACAACCTTCCTGCTTACCCAGTATAATTAAAATAATTTGTTCGCATAATGTTTGTTTCTTAACTATAAAATAGAGTTTCTTTCATTTCGCAATTCAGTTTCCTTACGTATAAAAAATAGTAGGTTATGGAGATTGTTTGAACGACATGTTTAAGAAAGTTATAGTAATTGTTTTCATGAAAATGGCTTACACATGAATTATTAGCAAAATGTTTACATTGAATGGATATTAAGAAGGAAGATACTTAAGGAAAGCATACTAAAAAGAAACGTAAAACACCTTTAGGCTTTATAGCTTGTCGTTACTATAATTGTGTGCTTTTACAAAGCACAAAAAAAATTGGCTAAAAAATACGCATAAAAATGTTTTATATTTAAAAAATATTATAAAGGAAGGATACTTAAGTAAAGCACACTTAAAATAAACTGCAATTATGTTTTCGCTTTAGAGTATGTAACTGTTAGTGTTGTTTGTTAGTAATGCCTTCATAACTTAAGAAATCAAAAAATCATAATGTTCATAAAATAATATTCTATCTAAAGCGGGTTTCGATGTAGGGTTTTTTTCCCTTTGGGTCCATTTTGTGAAAAGTAAAAATTATTTTTGTGAAATTTATTAAATTTTTTTGTGAAAATAACATTTTGTAACGAAAGATGAAATCCAATTACTCAAATTAAAACTAAGCGTTTATTAATAATAGCTTCTTTAAGTACTTCTGTTAAAATTTTCCTTTCTGGTGAACTTGTTTTGTTCGCAAATTACACATTTTAAAACCTAACAAATTAAAAGTAATTAATGAAGAGTGTGTTTTTACGGAATGGAATTTTGTGAAAAAACCTTTTTTATTAAGAGTAATTTTGACACAGGGATCTATTTTATTAAAAGGAATTTGGTGAAATGGATTGTCTTATTAAAATGGATTTAGTTAAGGGGCATGTTTCATTAAATGGATTTTTGATCAAAATAGATGTGTATAAAAACTTAAATACCGAACTGCCATTATTTTAAAATATATAAAAATTGTTTTATTTATTGACAAACACTTTTCGATTAAATTAAGTAAAAATTTCCTCTCACCATTTTTAATGGTAAACAACTTTTAGTAAAAAAGTTGAATATTTTTATACTTTAGGAGGTTAATTGGTCAAGTTAATTGAAATGTAGTCAAAAGAAACTAAAAATATATTTTGGCTTTATTACATGTAATTATTAGAACTGTTTGCTTTACATATCTCCATCATTTAAATATATCTATGTTCATAGTTTAAATATATCTCAATATTTTATTACATAATATTCAAAATATAAATATTTGGAAACATAAAAGACGATTTGCGCTTAAAGTCTTTCGTCAACCTTCCTGCTTACCAAGTATAATGAAAATAATTTGTTCGCATAATGTTTGTTCCTTAACTATAAAATAGAGTTTATTTCATTTCGCAATTCAGTTTCGTTACGTATAAAAAATAGTATTAGTTATGGATACCGTTTGAACGACATTTTAAAAAAGTTATAGTAATTGTTTTCATGAAAATGGCTTATACATGAAATATTCGCAAAATGTTTACATTGAAGGGATATTAAAAAGGAAGATACTTAAGCAAAGCATACCAAAAAGAAACGCAAAACACCTTTACGCTTTGTAGCTTGTCGTTATTATAATTGAGTGCTTTTACGAAGAAAAAAAATAAGCTAAAAAGTACACATAAAATGTTTTCTATTTAAAAAATATCATAAAGGAAGGATACTTAAGCAAAGCAAAACTTACAATTATGTTGTTAGAGTTGTTTCTTAGTAATGCCTTCATAGAAATAAAAAATTCATAATGCTCATAATAGCAGGGGTGATTGTGTTCTGGTATTTTGTACACCACAAAATTTATAGAGCAATATTCTTAGTAGGTCATCGCACAATTTATGGATTAAATAAGAAAAAGATTGCTATATAAATTTAGTGGTGTACAAAATACCAGAACGCAATCACCCCTGTAATGTTCTATCTAAAGCAGGGTTTGATACAGGTTTTTTTTTTTCCTTCGGGTCCATTTTGTGAAAAACAAAAGTTATTTTTGTGAAATTTGTTATATTTTTCGAGAAAATAACATTTTGTAACGAAAGACGAAATCCAGTTACTCAAAATTCGGACCAAACATTTACCATAATTTCCGGCGTATAATCCGCAGCTCAAAGAGTCGTTTTTCGACCCAGAAATTTTATTCAATAATTGTAGTTAAATATTTACAGCGATCTTTTAAGTTACATTTTATAAAATAATATTTCTGGGTCGAAAAACGGCTCTTTGAGCTGCGGATTATACGCCGGAAATTACGGTATTAAAAATAACTTATTTAAGTCTTGCTAAAGTTTGCCTTTCTGGTGAACTTGCTTTGTTTGCAAATTACATATTTTAAAACCTAACAAAATAAAAGAATTAATGAAGAGTTCGTTTTTACGGAATGGAATTTTGTGTTAAGACCTATTTTATAAAGAAGAATTTTGTGAAGGGGTCGGTTTTTTATTAAAACGGATTTTCTGAACTTGCCTTTTTTATTAAAATTATGGGATTTTTTTAAGGGGCTTCTTTAATTAAATGGATTTTTGATCAAAATAAATGCGGATGAAAAATAAATATTTAACTACCAGTATTTTTAAAAATATCGCTTTATTTATTGACAAACACTTTGCGATTAAATAAAGCAATAATTATCTTTCTGAATTTCTGGTGGCGAACAACTATTAGTAAAAAAAGTTGAACACTCCTACTTTATAAGTTTTGGCAGTTAACCCTTTATATCCTGAATTAATTTTCCAGCTACTTTTTAGATGCTCAGAATCCTCGATTATTCCCACCAGTTATTTTTTTTGTAAAGTTTTCCTAATCATAGCATTTTTGCGATTCAATTAGGTGAAAATTTCTCATTTGAAAAACCGGTGGTAACAGATTAAAAATTCTGTAAAAGACGCTCGTCGCGAAGAGGTTAAAGTGGTACTTATAAGTACCGTTAGGATAAAAAGGGTTAATGGATTAACCCTTTCAGGGGCAAAGTACTTATGTTTCTAAAATGTTGAAATCAGTGAATCACACCGGGATTTAAGAACAAAATTTATTTCAAAATAAGTAGAAGCGTTTCTTCACGTATATTGTAAAAGTAAAATTTGATTACAAAATTACGGTGTCAATGTGGCATTTGGAAATTAAAATTAAGTGGTATATATTATATACCACCGCCCCTCAAGGGGTTTTAAGTGAAGCATACTCAAAAAAAACTTGAAATGTATTTTGGCTTTGTTACATGTAATTATTAGAAATGTTGATTTTAATGTCTCCATCTATTAAGAAATAAAAAAATTATAATATTCTACCTAAAGCCATCTTTCTAAAAGAATAAAAACAAATTATGTTAAAGACATAAAAATCCCCTTACGTATTTAACTGCTTACATTGTAAGAATTCTGGAATTTTCTTAACTTCTGAATGTTAGATGACATAATATTCAAATTATAAATGTTTGAAGGTATAAAAGACAAATTGCGTTTAGCCTCTTTTAACACTATTCCTGCTTACCTAGTATAATGAAAATCATTATAACGCATAATGTTTATTACTTGACTATAAAATAGTGTTTATTACATTTTGTAATTCACTTTTCATACGTATAAAAAATAGTAAATTATGGAGAATATTTGTGTGAAACTTTAAAGAAAGTTATAATAATTGTATTCATGAAAAGGGCTTATACGTATATAAGCCATTTAGTATTACAAAATGTTAACAGTATGCCACGGTATTAGCAAAATGTTAACATTGGAGGTATATTAAAAAGGAAGATACTTCAGAAAAGCCTATTTAAAAGAAATTCAAAACAAATTTTTCGCTTTACATCCTGTCATTATTGTAATTGTGTACTTTTACGAATCCAAAAAAATATGCTGAAAAATTTACGCATAAAATGTTTTCTACTGAAAAAATGTAATGAAGGAAGGCTGTTTAATCGAAGTAAACTCAAAAGAAACTGCAGATGTGTTTTGGCTTTTGAGCTTGTTAATATTAAAGTTGTTCGTTAGTAATGCATCAGCCGCTTAAGAAATCAAAAATTCATAATGTTCATAATATTCAGCCTTAAGTTATTTTTGTAACGAAACATAAGCAAATAAATACAAATACATTTTCATTATGTATGTAATATTTATAATGTAAGAATTTTCAAGTTTTCTTAATATCTCTAAGCTAAACTACATAATATTCAAACTATAAATGTTTGGAGACATTAAAGACAAACTGAGCTTTGCCTCTTTCGAGATCCCCCCTGCTTACTTAAAATAACAAAAATAATTTTCTCGCATAATGTTTAACACTTGATTTAGTAATACACTTTCCTTATGTACCGTAATTTCCGGCGTATAATCCGCAGCTCAAAGAGTCGTTTTTCGACCCAGAAATTTTATTCAATAATTGTAGTTAAATATTTACAGCGATCTTTTAAGTTACATTTTATAAAATAATATTTCTGAGTCGAAAAACGACTCTTTGAGCTGCGGATTATACGCCGGAAATTACGGTATACAAAAATGAAGTTATTCAGAAGTTTTATGCATTTATTTTTCAATATTGCGATAAATGTTTTCATCAAAATGAATTATATGTATACAGAATTCGCAAAAAAATATATTAGAAGGCAATTGAAAAAGAAGATACTTAAGAAAAGCATACGCAAAAAATGTTAAACACCTTTCTGCTTTTACAGCCAGTCATTTTAACAAATGCATGCAGTTACAAAGCTTCATACAAATAAGATATATACGTATTTTTTTTTATTTAACAAATATTTTAAAGAAGCCTACTTAAGTGAAGCACACTCAACAGAAATTTCAAACATGTTGGTTTCATAGCATGCAACTCAGTGTTCTTGCTGCCGATCGCCGTTGAGCCAAATTGCGTCAAAATGTTTCATTCAGTAAGAAAAAGAAAGATTGAAATCACCAATTTTTTTTCTTTCTTTTTTTTCTTTCTGTTTTTAGCCACACACAGGGTGGCTTATTCTTTCAATCTCTATCATTTTTCATGTTTATGAAAAGTCACAGCAATCCATCGTTGCCACAGATTAATCTCGGAAAATGAACATTTGAAGTTACTTAAAAAATTAATAACTCGAAAAGTATTTGTCACAAAATTGTTTTACAAACTGCGTTAGAATGGTAAAAAATTGTATTTTTCTTGATATAAATTTCAAATCTAATGATTATGTCGTTTTTCAAATATTAGATTTCAAAAATTACAAAACTTCACAATGGAGTACCGTAGCTAAACTTTTACGCGTAAAAAGATAATGATAAAGGCATAGTGGCTCGACGTGTATCGTGTATACTGGCCATAGCATGAGTACAGCGCCTAGAATACATAGTGTGGAAACCGGCAAATGGTGTAATGCTTTAAAAAGTGCTAAAAAGTTGTAGCCTATAAATGTGCAACGGTGCTCTTACGAAGTCTACGATAATGTTGCAACCAGAGACAAAAAAAAAAAAATGCGTATCACGTTTTTTAGCCATGCTTTCATAATTTAAAAAAAAAACTTATAAAAATCACTAAGTCAGAGGAGAAAATGATATAATTTAAGTATTTAAAATACTTACCACCAGCCGAAACATTCTAATACAATGTCAAGAGCTAGCAGATGGCGCTGCGAACCCATCCTAATATTTTCAGCAACGTTGTACATTTATTGGATACAATTTTTTAGTACTATTTTGTAGCCGGTTTCCACACTATGTATTCTAGGCGCTGTAGCATGAGTAACGAATTATAGTAAACTTATTATTCTGTTAAAATATAAAAGTGAATTATGTATATACATTTTTTAAAAAATAAAGAAAAACATTTTATCACAAACATCAACAAAATTTTTTCTTCTATTTATTCCCTTATTCCAAAGATATCGTTTTATCGTCTGCTGCCATAGCAAAATGAATTAAATTTCATTAAAAAAAATTGCTCAGTGGTAGAAATATATTTTTCTAAATCGAATGGTTATTGAACAACTCAACACTTTAACAGGGGAATTTTTATTTGTTATTTAGATATTTTAAAATTGTTTGTTGTCATTGCGTTTTTATTCTGAGTTACAGCTAGTTTATTTATTTTTTAAATAAAAGCCGTGTGTGGCAATCTATATTCGGCCTTATAGCAGAATTTTCCCCTCTTGTTCTTTTTTTTTTTTTTTTTTTTTTTTTTTTTTTTTTTTTTTTTTTTGGTGTATGTGTGTGTGACACTTTTAACCATGTTAAGCTTAAACGTTTATGTAAATTATTATTTGTGCTTCATATCTTTTAAAAATCGTCCACGTTAAAATATATATATATTTATTTGTTTGTTTTCGTTTAACGTGCTAACATGCTATCCCAGGGCTCCCAAATGGTTCGCTTTTTGAATACCGGTATTTTCTTAGAAAAGTTCTATTTTTAGATTTTTCTAGCAAATTTCGCAGAAAACACCTTCGGAGGTAAATTTTTGCTGAAATGATGTAGAAACCTACCATGAAATGTTCTGTTAAAAAATATTGGTATTCAGTTAGCGTACCATTTGGCAACCCTGTATCCGAATCTGGAATTAACTCAAGTTCTCTTTCATAAAACTATATAGAAATATATCAGTCTATGAATTTATTACTCAACTTTGCAAACCTCTGTAACACACTTATTTTATTATTTTCTATAATTGATAGTTGAATTTAGGTGAATAACTGTTCTAAAAATAATTACAAAAAATAGTAACATATATTAAAAAAGGAAAAACAAGGTACATTGGGGTATTTGAGGAACGATTTTAGAATCACTGTTTCCCGACGAATCTATTACTAACATTATTTAAATTTGGCTATTAGTTTTCCTTTAATGATTAACCAAATTACTAAGATCAGTCAAAGGACAGTGAGAATCCTGATGCAATATCTAGAATTGTTTGTTCTTAATGTCTGTATCATTTAAGAAATGAAATACTCAAAATATTCTACCTAGAATCATCTTTGTAACAAATAGAAGGTAGATATTATGAAGACATTAATTTTTCATTATGTATTTAATATTTACAATAGATAAATTCAATATATGAAATTTATTTATGCTAAGTTGCGTAATATTTGAATTACAAATGTTTGGAGGTATTCAAAACAAATTAGGCTTTCACCTTTTCTATATCATTCCTGCTCACCCATGGAACTTTGAATAAAGATGAGCTGACACAGTCTTAAAATGGTAAAGCTACAACTGCGCAGGGCCTGATTACCGCCAGGGTAAACTTCCACCAGTAAATTTGAATAGAAATTTCCTGCTTACTTAAACGCCCAATTAATTCAAAATTTCTGTCGTAATTACAGTAAAATATCTATTCGTTTTTACTGGTGATAGCTTTTACCGGCGGTAGTCAGGTCCAGCAATTCAATCATGTTGTGGCAACGTAAACAATCCTCCTGCCAATGTCAGTGAATTTGATTACCGCCGTGGGAAATTCCACCAGTAAATTTGAGTAGAAATTTTCGGCTTAGTCATGCAGAATTTCTGTCATAAATAAGGCAAAATTTTATATTCGTTGTTTTAATCAGTCCCTGATCTAATATAAACAAACAACAGCCGCCATCTTGTGACTACATCCTCAGTTACTTCACTCGCAACCGGTAAACACTATACTACCTGTCTCCTCCTCCTTATTCACAGCTCCATTTGCTCACCCAGCACAGCAAAAATACTTTTCTCGCATAATAGTTTATTGTTCGACTGTAAAATACAGCTTGAGAGTGCGTACATTTCTACCACAATTTTTTAACAGAGTTTTTCCATTTAGTTTTGCATGTTGAGTACCACCATATACATATGAATGAAGCTTTCGTAGGCCATTATTCAGTAATGGAACAGTTGTGCGATTCTCACCACTAAATTTTAATTTCCTAGTTAGAAAATCTCTGAAGTTTTCTAGGTAATTAATATGTTTAGTTAAGTGAATGAAAGCTATTGGGGTCAGCCACCAATGGTAGCAGAATCTTTGGAAATTCCAAAATATATATCCACCGTGAATTTATTTCATTTTGTAATTTACTTTCCATATGTGTAAAATGGTAAGTTGTGAATTTTATGTACAATTTTTTATAACCTTCTGATGAATGTTTTTTATGGAAAAGGACTAATTAATACAGTATGCATGAAACGTTTTGTATTGGAAAATATTTTAACATATGAATACTTAAACGAAGCTGAAATAAACTTAAAATATATTTTGCTTTTACCATATGTGATTATCCAATTTTTTGATTTTACCAAGTCTGGTATATTAAAAAATATTAAAAATTTCCCAAAGCCATTTATATAATGACATAAAATGCATGTATACTTGCATGACAAAAGAGCTGACAGAAACAGAAGCTAACCGATCTAGTAGTCTTTGATTAATCGTGATCATCGATTTGAAAAATGCACTTTTGAGAAAAACGAGTTTAAATATTCGTGTTATAAATTCAGTACGATACTTATTAATACTTTTTCAACTTACATGGAATCATCTGTTCCAGCACCATAAAGTAATCCCTCTCAGTTTATAAATCCTCTATAACTTGCAAAAAGAATCGATCTTCCTAAATTTATAATTAGGTGGAACCCCTTAAAATTTGTTTTGCAGTGTTATCTGTATGGTATACCGGCGCGTTTCGTTAAAATTCTATCAAAGATAATACAATCGGCAACAAAAATAATGTAAATTGCCAAAAGGTGTTAAATTAAAACAAATTAATAAAGATAAACTCAACTCTGTTATTAGTCCTGCTTCACAAATAAAATTCGTTTCTGAAAACGGTATCATCTTAACTTTTTGATTCCAGAGTTTGGACACCGTACGTCCCAGCGACTATTTTGTTATTCTAATTGTACCACTTTTTGAAAAGTAATCTCTGCCATGCGCTTACACTAAAATATTTTCAAGAGCTACCTATCACAAAGAAAATTGTTTGTAACTTGTAGTACGATAGAAACGTATAGCGTTCACATTTTCTTTTTTTTTTTTGTCTTGATCCCGTGGATCAGCTCTCTGGGTACACCCCATCCGCGCATGATGTAGCAGTTTGTTTAAAATTTTGTACTGAGCTGTTTGGAAATGAGTCCGTAGTTGTCTGTGGTATGTCATTTCTCTCCAGTTCTTTGGACTAGAGATCGAATCCAAGCGGTAAAAAGTTTAAAAAGATGGAAAGTTTTTTGTTGCTGTTGTTGTTGTTGTTTAATATTTATTTAAGTTATAAAAAATAATTTAAATATTTGAGTTAATAAATAATTTCAATATTTAAGTTATTAAATAACTTAAATATTTAAGTAAATAACAAAAACAATTTTAAAGACTATTAACAGTTTACATAATGTGAATGTTTTTAATATTTGTTATAGCGATTGCGGTTTTAACAATTTCCTATTTTTAGATATTTTACTACAACCTCAAAGGTTAGAATATTATTTTAAACATAGGCGTACCGAAAGCTCACTACATCATGCGCAGAGCGCTGATCAACAAGATCAGGATCAGGATCAAAATTTTAAAATATGTGAACACTAGACTCTTGTCTTGTAGGATTGAATATAAAAATAGTCACAAGTGCTGATCCACAATCAAAAGTTTAAGAATGTTTTACATAGAATATACTGCCAAACCATATTTTCAGTAGCATGATGAAAATAAAAGCGTCATTTTAAATATATAAATATTACATTTTTTATTTTTTATTTATGTTTTATTTTCTATTTTTTAGTATTTAAAATATTTTACTGATGCAGTTTCTCAGCCTAAAGAAGCTTTAACTGCTTGAAGGGCACCGGTATATTATATATACCACTTAATTTTAATCCCAAAATGCCACAATGACACCAGAATTTTATAATCAGATTTTCAATTTATAAAGTACATGAGGAAAAGCTTTTATTTATTTTTAAATAAATTCGTTCACCCTGGTGTCAATCAATCATTTCAATATTTTAGCTACAAGAGTGCATTGCCCGTGAAGGGGTTAAGATAGTAATTTATTGGCATGAAGATTTGGTTGTCATATTTTAGCGAGTATGGTTTGGCACATAATTAACTCCATTTTTATTGTAACCATAGATGCCAACATTTCGGTATACTGTGGTATTTTCAGAAAAATGTCTTAAAATTAATTTGCTAGTTTATAATTAAATTCTGAAAATATTAAAATGTTGTATTGTACTGTGTATATAATTTCCATATTTCTAGCAGATCAGGAAGTGAGCAAAAAACTATTCTTCGTTCCGTTTGATGCGTATGCATCTGACGCTTGTGTGGCAAAAAATGCGTCAAAGAGTGAAATTTTTAAAGCAAACTAGAAACGCCTAAACTAAGAAATGTTCTTGAAGCTATTAAAAGTCAGATATGTAAAAACTTGAAGCAATCGTCCCACGTGAATCGTTACAATAACAGGGTTCGTACGGACGCTTGGAATTTTCAGGGAAATAACCAGTATTTTCTTATAGAAAAACTCTCGCACGATTTCACAAGGCAAGTTTTTCGATAAGAAAATACTGTTAACACTTTGCCGTCCGGCGACACCACAGTGATGTCGTACGTAAAGTAACTTAATTTTAATCCTTAAATGCTACATTGGCACCAGAATTTTGGAATGAAAAATTCCCTTTTATCAGTTACATAAAGAAAAGGTTTTACTTATTTTCGAATAAATTTATTTCTAAATTCTGGTGTCCATCAATCATTTCAACATTTTACGAATAGAAGCATTTTTACGAGACATGCGGACGGCAAAGTGTTAATTACCCTGAAAATTCCAGGAGTCCGTACGAACCCTGAATAAGTCTGAAAAACGTACATCTTACATGGAAAACGTACAATCTAGCAATCATAATACGCAGTAGAAAATCATATATTAAAACTTTTGACGAGTCCTGTTAAATATTATGCATGATATAATGACTAATTTTAGCTTAAAACGTGTCTTACAGAACTAGAATTGTACTGTAAAAGGTTTCATTCAAATCCGTTAAGTGGTCGTTGATGATAAGAGTGACATATTGTATGGATTTAATAATGTATGATTAAAAACTCTAAATAAATTCATTACTTAAACATACGAAGTAAATTTTATAAAAAGTTTTTTTTTTTCAAGTTCTATTGCCAAACATTAGAATTTTAAAATTGGATATTTTCTACACTTATTAGGTCATCCGGAAAGTTCTGCGGTTTTTTTTATATTTTTTGAATCCATAAATGCTACTTTCTTACCGGAATTTCGGAATAAAACTTTGCTTTTATAATGTACCTAAAGTAACTGGTTTAACTTATTTTGAAATAAATTTGCTTGTAAATTCTGGTGACATAATCTCAACACATGCCTACCGTAGAACTTTCCGTATGACCCAAAATATACGAAAATCACTTATCATTAAAGTGAAGGTGTATTTGCTTAAACTGATAGCCGAACTCATGAAGGCTTAAAAATACCTTTTAATAAATAGATCAACAAGTTTCATACGCTTAATCAGCGACAATTTCAAGATCAATAATGATAAATAAACTATTTAAAAAAATTAAAAATGAACCTGATAAACAAAGCTATGAGATCTACTGTCGATCTATTTATTAACTCATACGCTGCCAACCACGAGTATACTCGTGGTTCTATCTACGTTTCTTCGATCTAAAATTACGAATTCGTACCGGAAATTTCGAAAGAAGAATTTTTAAATTCATATTTAATACTTGGAAATTTTTCCAGAGAAAATTTCTCACGCCTTGCATTCATAATATTCAAATTTTAATTGCTTAATAGGCGTATAGCCATGGCTATACGCCTATTATAATGACTATATACTCCTATTAAGCAATTAAAATTTGAATATTATGAATGCAAGGCGTGAGAAATTTTCTCTGGAAAAATTTCCAAGTATTAAATATGAATTTATTCAATTGTCGATGCTGTATTTTCTTTGATTTCGTGTTTGCCCCAGGGTTGGCGGCTCACGGAAAATATTCCGTCTTCTGCTGCGTTTGTAGCCTTGCCAACATGTTATGGTGAAAACGTTCCAGGCTGAGTATCGTTCCCAAGTGGTTCAGTTGGTAGAACGTCAGTGCGCTAATCTGATGACCCGGGTTCGAGTCCCGGCTTGGGTACTTTTTCACTATGTTGGCTATACGCCTATTAAGCAATTAAAATTTGAAGAATTTTTATTTTAAGTAATCACGAAATGTCTGTAATTAAATAAAGTAAATATTCCTATTAGTATTTTCTGGTAACTTTCTAAATAAAATAAAATTCCGGTAATTTTAACCCGGCAGTGAACTGTTAAAAAGTATTTATAATCCTTTATGTGTATTATTTTTATCACTTTGAGCAAATACATCTTTACTTTAAATATTTTTCAGTTAAAAACAATAATCATTTCAATTATATCATGATCCATTGTATTTATTTGCATGTTATTAAAGTTTTAAAAAAATCTTTTACCTGGAAATATATTTTTTTTTATACAGGGTGATTTTTTTTAAGTTGTGAAAGTAAAACCCTATAACAGAAGAACCACTGATCCAAATGACCTGAAATTTCACCAGTATGCTCCCAAAGCAATGGGTATTTTTTTGGCGTAGTTAAAAAAAATATTAAAAATCGCACCGACAGATGGCGCTATGGGTTAACATTAACTGGTTTCCTTTCTCTACCTGGTTTTAAGATCACTGAAGCAGTCTGTTCATATTTCAAAACCATCTTCCCTAAGTCTTCTGTCGTCATTGACCATTCTTAGGAGCAGTTGCTGCGCTGTCATTAGTCTGATAATACAGTTTCACTAACAACACAACAGTCATTGCGAGGATATCCGTAGAATAACGAACACGAGGTGTGTCTGCTTAACGTTTTTTATCGCCACTGTACGTGTGTCGTGCACAAGCTTGTCTCCCGATTTTGCTGCATATACATCGCCATCTGTCGGTGGGATTTTAAGTTTTTTTTAACCACGTCTAAGAAATCCCCATTGCTTTGGGAGCACATTAGTGAAATTTCAGGTCATTTGGATCAGTGGTTCTTTAGTTATAGGGATTTACTTTCACAACTTTAAAAAAAAAAATCACCCTGTAGTTTTATTACCACGAATTTAAATTTTTAAAAAGATTTCTTTTACCAGAAAATGTATGAATACTTTTAAATAGCATGTAATTTATAATTTTATTTGTATGTTGCGTGCATTATGTAGTATATTATGGGAATTGGGAATTGTAACATCGGTTACATTTCCTTTAATGGATTTTTTATTCTGAATATAATAGAAGCTGAAAATGAATTCAATTTGTATACTTCTCTCTTTATAATTCCACAGTTGCCTACATTTTAAATGTTTTAGATGTATTTGTGGTTTATGTTAAAACAAAATATTACGCAAAGTAATTTTATTACAACAATAATATTTTTAAAAAAACGGTTATTTGAGTTAAGTGGGATCTGGGACTCAGCGGTATTTCCGCGAAATGTTAATTTGCCCAAATTAAAAAGAATTCTTGAATAAATAATACTTTAAACAAACCGAGAAAACATTTTTTAAAGCAGTTATTAATAAATAAACCAAAATTCTGATATTAATTCAAAAAAAAATATTTAAATTTTGTGCAACATTTTCTCTAAGGTATTTAATAAGTTGAAGAGCATTCTTTTTTATTGAAAAATTAAAATGTATATGAAATAAAATTATTAAAAATGGCATTTTTTCCTTACATATATTTTGATATTCATAAATATATTTATCACAAAATACTAAAATTTTAATTCACTAGATGCTGTTTAACATTTTATAACATCATATAAAATTTAAATAGAATCATCTTCTTAAATATAAATTAATTTATTTAAATAGAAATTAATTAAATAGAAATTATTTAATTAGAAAAATCATAAATAGAATTATCTCAAAATGTACAATCAGTATCAAAAAAAAAAAAAAAAAAACTCACTTAACTTTATTCAAAGACCATTTGTGATAAAATCTCACCGAAGGTGTCATTAGACTCTGAATGGGGTTCTCTTCTTTTAGAATATGAATAAATTTTTTTAACCAGGAGTCGTTTGCATATTAAAAATTCCACCAACTTTGTTTTTAAATAAGAAAATCCACTTCTGACACCATATTTGAGTTCGTTGGATCCTGGCAGTCCGAAAACAGGTTTGATTTATGTACTTTTTATTAAATATTCACAAAGTTATATAATAAAATGTGTTAAGGGTGTATCCACAAAATTAGAAAAATTAAATATATATCTCAAAGGAAAACCTTCCAGACTAACACCAGTAAAATTGTGTAGGGATTTGATGTATCTCTCTATTTTGAATGAAAAAATTATGCCATCTTAAATGAAAAATTTAATGCTGCCTCGCCTCTGACAGTGTTCGTGCGCTTTTACCATAATTTTAATAGAATTTTCCTAATTAATATTTAAATAGCAAAAATTGTAGACGCCTCGTTTAATTCCAGGATTTGTAATACTTTTCTGCATTTAAACAAGGCTAAAAATTGTGGTAAAAGCGTACGAACTCTGTCTGAACTTAAAACCCATTATTTCACTTTGTTCAGGAAGTTAAATATCTGGGCGTGTATCTAGACAGTACTCTTATATGGCGCAAGCACATCGATTATAGCGTCCGTAAATTTTACAAAGCTAAGAATGATCTTGCTCACCTCGAGTAAAGTCAAGAGTTGAGTATGGCACACAAACTGCTTTTATATAGAACGTACTTAACCCCCATACTCCTTTACTATTCTACTATCTGGGGTTCTGAATGTTGTCTTCTTTTAGAATATGAATACAATTTTTGAACCAGGAGTCGTTTGCATATTAAAAATTGCACCAACTTTGTTTTTAAATAATAACATTTACTTTTAACACCATATTTGAGTTCGTTGGATCAAGGCAGTCCGGGAAAAGGTTTGATTTATGCACTTTTTATTAAATCTTCATAGAGCTATATAAGAAAATATGTTTAAGGTATATCCACAAAATTAGACAAATTAAATATATATCTCAAAGAAATAACTTCCAGAAAAACACCAGTAAAATTGTGTAGGGATTTGGTGTATCTCTCTACTCTGAATGAAAAATTAATGCCATTTTAAATGAAAAATTTAATGCTGCATCGCTTCTGAACTTAAATGGCTCATTAGTGCACTTTGGTCGGGAGGTTAAATATCTGGGTGTGTATTTAGACCAAGGGTGTCAAACTACGGCCCGCCGGATCCCACTAAAATTTTATAGTAATCACTGCCTTATCTAATCTTCGATTTTCTGCGATTCAAGTCGATTATTTCCTTTAAAATTTAGTGGTATGTGGCGGGCCACAATTTGACACCCATGATCTAGAGTCTAGATAGTACTCTTATATGTAATTGCAGGTATGCATGAATCAAAACATTCATAATGACCGTAAAATAAATCCTGTTCAAAAAATTATTAAAATTGACACAATAAACTTTTTTGACCAAATTAATTCTATTCCTAATCCTGAACTATTCAATCTCTCTGATCATTATGAACGTGCAAGTTATATGCGGCCTCGTGCTGTCCTTCACATCACAGAAGTTATTAAACCCTTACTTAATTCTCTTGTTTCATCCGCTAGCTATTGCTATTACTGTATATCTTCGTGGGCCTTTTGTGTATACCAGCTGAGAAGACCGAGCTATGCTCAAATTAAAATTGTGTGCAACGCGATATAACAAATTCTCTTTCAATATATAACAATCAGTTCTATGTACCCTTGCTGGTTGACTTCTGTTTTCGAGAGCGTTCCATGGGGTCTGATTGGTTAAATCACGCATCTCGACTTCTACAGGGAATTTCTAGAAATTTCCTTTAAATTCTGAAAGCCAAATGTCGCCAAAATTGGCGACATTCTTTCATTTTCGCCAAGCATATATATTGGCTTTAGTAATCTTAAAAATCGATTTTTCCGCCAAATCTCGTCAAAGACGCCAACATTTTGCCAAGTATTGGAAAATTTGGCGAAGTGTTGCTACCTTTGCGAATTCATTTACTGACAACTGTTCAACAACTTAATAACTATTTCAACCTTCATTCCCTTTGAAATGATTTGACCCGTAGTGATCCCAAAATGACGCACTAATCGAATTTTCACGAACATATGACTCAGCCCAAAGGTCTTTTCGTATTACAAAAAGGTAGGAAACAAAGTTTATTCAAAATCATTAGAGCCGTTTTTTAGATAAAATTAGCTTGAGCCGTAGATACTCAAAAATGACCTACTAATAAAATTTTCTCGAAAATGTGACCTAGCCCAATGCTCTTTTTGTAACCCAAAATGGTAGGATAAAAAATTTAGTCAAAATCGTTTGAGCCGTTTTTTAGATAAAATTAGCTTGAGCCGTAGAGACCCAAAAATGACCTACTAATAAAATTTTCTCGAAGATGTGACCTAGCCCAATCCTTTTTTTGTAACCCAAAATGGTAGGATAAAAAATTTAGTCAAAATCGTTTGAGCCGTTTTTAAATAAAATTAGCTTGAGCCGTAGAGACCCAAAAATGACCTACTAATAAAATTTTCTCGAAGATGTGACCTAGCCCAATGCTCTTTTCGTAACCCAAAATGGTAGGATACAAAATTTAGTCAAAATCGTTTGAGCCGTTTTTTAGATAAAACTAGCTTGATTCAGACCTTTAGTGACACAAATGACCTACTAATCGAATTTTATGGAACATGTGACCCAACCCAATGGTCTTCTCGTGCCCGAAAAATAATTATAATAACGGTAAGATTTAAAATTTAGTCAAAATCGTTAGAGGCGTTCTCTACATAAAATTTGTATGTAAATCAAAATCAAATCGCACTGTACCTGGGTAGACTGAGCCGAGCTCGGTGATTTTTTTTCTACGTTCCTTTTGTATTGAAAAATGCTTATTTATTTGTCATTTAAGTGTATTTATTTCTGCATGAAAATGCCATTTCTAGTTTCTAAAAGTAATAATAGCAAATGCTAACAATTCGTTTTTTGAGCTTTTTATTTATGTCTATATCCATCTATATTCATTCTATATCCATTTTCTTAATTATTTTCTATTAAATCATTTCTTGCATATTTCTGAAGTCTTAAGTACTAAATTGGTTGGTTGTTGAATTATACAATACTTCTCTCCATACAACATTGTAAGTGTAACGAGGATTTTCTGTAGGTAGAAGTCTCTTTAAAATGTTTTTCCTCTTAACCCTGAAAAAAGCAACGTAGGGCATAAAAACAGGCATAAAAACTATGCATAAAAACAGGAATCCTTAAGTTGACGCCAAAAAACTCGAAGGTCTGACCTTCAACTTTATGTATAGTTATTGCAAATGCTGGCCTTACAGGTAATTGGTGCTTTTGCATCGTGCATCCAAGTTCATCTCTGCTTGAAACGACAGTAATTCACGGAATATGTACTCCCCGACTTGAATTTTCTCCTATGATTATTTTTGCTTCGATGATGTTGTTGCAAAGTTCTTTAATAATTAGCCCTTTTCCATTGCAAAGGCCTTCTTAAACATCTAAATTGCTCAACAGTATGATAATTGTGTTATTTTTTATCTTTAACTTATGAGTTGGTAAATCAGCTATATCGGTGGGATGAGAAATTCTGTTGTAAACTGGAGTGCTCCTTCAGGTTGATCTTTGACGGAGTCGTAGCTCTGGTATACTTTATACTCTCCAGAAACTTCGCAATAATGCCGACGTTTATCTTGCTGACATCTTTATTTAATAGCACAATGGATCCCTCATTTCTTCATAATCTTCTTTGTTTAGGCAATTCCCAAATACTTCATTTATGATATCACTATTTCAAAATATATCTACGAGCATTTCGATTTCACCCATCGCGTTCTCCCCATTTCCAAGTTTTAGAAGGTATTTCGCAAGCTCTCTGTGTTATGGATCAACGCTCATATTATATTTCAATGTACCGTAATTTCCGGCGTATAATCCGCAGCTCAAAGAGTCGTTTTTCGACCCAGAAATTTTATTCAATATTTGTAGTTAAATATTTACAGCGATCTTTTAAGTTACATTTTATAAAATAATATTTCTGGGTCGAAAAACGACTCTTTGAGCTGCGGATTATACGCCGGAAATTACGGTAATTGAACTTAAATGGTTCTTTTGATTGATAAATATAATATTTCACTTCTTTTTGCTCGCATTTGAACGGGTAGACATTGGCGGAAGTCCCCTCCTAGGACAATAACCTTTCCACGAAACGGTAAATTTGGATTTCCGATACAGCGCAACAACTTATCTATGTTGTGCAGTCCGTATTTTGGCAGCATAGGCGCTCCATCCATCAAAGATACATCAATTTTGCCGAGTTCGACAGCTTTAGCGGATCTAGGTTTGATGTTTGAAATTGAATCTGATGTCAACGGAACTTTATGTCCAAAAATCTTGTGTGACGTACTTCAGTCAGGTAGCAGAATCAAGGCAATCCCAGTGACTTCCATGCACTTTATTTTGTGCTTTTGTCCAGAAAAGATGTGATAAAGAGTTTTATAGACAAAAATATTTCCAGTGCCGCCAAGTCCATCGATAAAGAAACATTTTGATCGAGGGTTTGGATCTTTCGCTGCACGTGAGATAGTGTCAACAATTTCAATTTTCCTCCCTGTAAGATGTTGATACATATGTTCTCCAATAGAGATTGATTCATCGGTGTTTATCGTTTCTTGATTTTGCATGTTCTCGTATACATCAATATCACCCATACAAAGTTGATGAACCCAGTATCGGAAATTCCTACCTTCAGTTGCTTCTGTATTTAACTTGAAGTCGATAATTTGGTAAGCACACTTAACTGCTTCTTCTACAGAATTATCCATTCGTCCTGTTTCTCGGATGAAGTCTTCAGCCAAATCTGTCTTGAACATTTCGCATACGCGTTTTGTATTTTCAAGAGATCCAAAAATGAGAATCTGTGTAAATAGTATTCTCGTGGATTTGGGCATTTTCGATATAACAGATTCTCGCAGATCTTCAATCCATTGTTGGTCGTCATATGTTAGTCCACGAACTAAACAAACTCGCTTATATATTACATATTTAAAGTCATCAATTGTTAACCCATCTTGTTGCGTTCTTGACATGGTACAATAATAGTCGTAAATGGTAGAAATCCGGCTGCGAGATTAAATGTACATTATGTATCCGGCCAATAACGCACAACAATAAGTTCT
Source organism: Maratus michaelseni (assembly GCA_963931845.1). Lineage (NCBI taxonomy): Eukaryota > Metazoa > Arthropoda > Arachnida > Araneae > Salticidae > Maratus > Maratus michaelseni. The sequence goes on along the minus strand of OZ007595.1, from coordinate 212,759,041 downwards.
CTGCATCCATTCGCTGGATTTTACAACTCATTTGAAGTAATCAGGAATTTGCTCTAACAAATAGCAGTGAATTTCTGTTCACAAGATTATTTTCTTCTCTTTGTTTTATGTCTCGATTGTGCTGGAAATAAACCTCTAATATTGAATCTTTTTTACCCATATCGTTGCTACCATGTCAAACTATCGAATATGAAAAAATGCATTTTTCATTACTTTTAAAAATGGGCCGATTGTCACCACTAAATTTTATTAGAATTCCTCAGCTAATAAAAATACTAATAAAATTTCTGTGAAGAGCAAGGTTACCAGTTTGGCCTCCCTTTTTATTTAGAGATATCCAATCCATACCGGAAATTTTGTGAGAAAAAAATTTACTTTAAATAGTTACGGAATATGCTGTCATTATATAAAACGAAAATTTCTATTTTAAATTTCTAGTATTGATCCGAAATTTTTGAATGGAAAAGGACGCCAAACTGGCAATCCTGATCATGTTGTAACCCTGAATCCCTATTAAAATTTAGTGGTGACAATCGGTTCATTTTTAAAAGTAATGAAAAATGCATTTTTTTCACATTCGATAGTTTGACGTGGTACCGACGATATCTGCTAAATATTCTTATTCTTACAGTGGCGTAGCCAGAGTGGGGATCCAGATCAGATACTCTGGATACCACTAATATTGTAAAGTTGTCTTTGCCGTATCTAATCGGAGAACTTTCTGCGATAGTGAAGAAGAAAAAAATATACAATATTACTGGTATCCAGAGCACTTGGACACCCCCACCTCCCTGGCTACACCACTTTGCTAGGTCAATGTTTGTAATTCGATATTGACCTGGTAGATGGTCATCTAAACGTTGGACAGAATGGCTTTTCTTTTGAATCTCGTTGCCAAATTATCGCCAACATGCTTCTAGTGGAGTAAAACATCGACCTTCAACATAGGCGTCTACTTCATTGTACATAAGTTTTGTTTGGTTTTCAATGATCTTGACTGATGCACAGTCTTGTCCTTTCTAAATATATATGTAGATACATTTTACAGAACGAATGTTTCCCGCATATTCAACGTTAATATGACATCTGTACCTCTTCAACAGATAAGCATTGTATAGAGTTACGTGACGGTTATCTCTTGTTATTTTGCAACCATTTATATCCTTTCGGTAAACGGCATGCTCGTGCGAAAATTCTAAACTATGTTGATCCAACTTTGAATTGTATCTACACCGATAATTTGGTTTTCCATCGTCCACTAAAGAAGTGATTTCGTTTAACATTTTAGGGTAATTGTAGCGACATTTTATGCGCCCATTTTTATTCGTCATACACGGTGCATTCAGGTTTAATTTTCCACATGGGTAAAGCTGCATTAAATCGAAATAACACGGTGCTTATTTGCATAAATTCGTTACTATTTTTGTTTCGATTTTTCTATTCATGAACTTGAAAAGTAAAAACAAATAGGGGTTACGAGAGGAATAAAAGTTTGTTAAACAACGGAGCTATGAATAAAGAGGAGAAGACAGTGTAGTGTCCACCAGTTACGAATGTAGTAACTGAGTATGTAGTCACAAGATGGTGGCCATAGTTTTTTTTCTTGTTTCGGAACAATAAAATCTGATTACCTCCGGAGCAAATTTCCACCATTAAATTTGAATAGAAATTTCCGCTTTATTTAAATGCTTTATTCCTGAAAATTGTCATAAATATGTAAAAAATTTCAATTCGTTTTCACTGGTGGAATTTTACCCAGACGGCATTATAATCTCTTTCACTGACAGTCAGAGGAGACTTGTTTATGTTGTCATTATATGGCGCAACCGCAAGGGTTGACTACCACATGGGCAAACTTCCACCAGTAAAAACGAATAGATATTTTTGTCTTAATCATGATAAAAACTCTGCATGAATAAGGCGTTTAAATAAGCAGGAAATTTCTATTCAAAATTACTGTTGGAAGTGTGCCCTGGCGGCAATAAGCCGCTGCCAAACCGGTTACAGTTGAATCTTCACCAGCTTAAGGATTTGTCAGTTTCTTTGTTCGATGGTCTAAGCCAGAGTTGCAGTAGCGTAGCCAGGGTGGGGGTCCAGATGCTCTTCATACCACTAATTTTGTAAAGTTTTCTTTGCCTTATGTAATCGGAGAGCTTTCTGCGATAATCAATGCAAAGAAAACTTTACAATTTTACTGCTGACCAGAGCGTTTAGACCCGCTCCCTGGCTACGCCTCTGCAGAGTTGCCAGTGTCCGTATTTTTGCACACCAGTAATTTTTTAGAGAAAATGTTGGTCTTTTAAATCGCAAAATGCTCCGATTCAATAATACAACATTTTCTGTACTAAATTACTGGTATCTAAAAAGCCGGAGACTTGGCAGGTCTGGTCTAAGCAAACAATCAGAGAAAAAGTTCCGAGACGATCTAGTCACAAAATTGTTTCATTTCTAAAAGAAAAACCAACAAATAATATAAATTCATAAATTTAAGATATGTAAAAAAAAGATTTTTAATTATTTTTTCAAATAAATAAAGGTTTTCTTTTTAATATAAAAGCATTTCATTTTTTTTATTATTTGCTTCGTTTTTATTTAAATAATTATCACCGTAAGATCGAAAATGTATTCAATAAATTGAAAAGCATTTTCTTTTTTAATAAAGCTTGAATTGTTGTCGAAAAGTAATGGAATATATTCTGTTGTTGTTATTGGTACTTACTTTTGAAATAATTTAATCAATGGTTACTTATATTTTGTATAATGCTTATCAATTTATTTAATATAATTAAAAATCGTATCTTATCAACAATTTTTTTCTAATATTTTGTTGAAGTTGAGGTAATTTCTTTTTCTTCTTTTAATTTTAAAAATCATTTGTATCAGAAAAATAAAATTAATGTAAAATATAGAACATTAGCAAAACCCGCGGCTTTGCTCACCTAATTGTTGAAATATGCCAAGTGGTATTCTTGAGCCTAATTTTAACAGAGGAAATTACACTGCCACAGATAATTCTAAAGTTACTAATTAAGCCACATTTTGAGTAAACTTCATTCTTATACTGCATTAGGCGAACATGAGACTTAAATAAATGAGAAGATCTAAAATTAATTCCAAATGAATGGTAATTCAGAATATATTTGGAAGATTTTCCGCTCATTTCATTTTTCATTTGAAATTTAGAAATTTTTAGAAACTGTTCTAAGCGAATATTTACATCTTAAAAATAAGCACCTTACCAAATTCCAAGCTTCTGCTTGAACACACTTCTATAACAACCATAGCATATAAACCGCACTTTTAGAGCTTTTTTGATCATGCACATATTAAAATTTCTAAATTTTTAAAAACTGTTATGTGAATGAATTTATGTCTAACGTAACAGCCATGTGAAATTTCAAACCCTAACAATTTCCCTAACAATTTCAGATAAATCATAGTTTAGAACGTTATTAGAACATTTCCCGATCATTTCAACCTTTTTAAAATTAGAATTGTTTTAGAAATCGTTCTTAGCGAGCACTGAAATCTTAAAAATAGCGAAAATGCCAAATTTTAAGTTTCTAGACCAGCAGCATCACTAAAATCGCAATTTTAGAACGTTTTTTGCTTCTGCACCTTCTTTTTCAATTTCGAATATTGTAAAAACTATTCTGTGCAAGCATTTACGTCTAAAAAATATCAGGTGTGTCAAATTTTAAGTTTCTATCCTTAACATTTCTGAATAAACCATAATTTAGAACGTCTTCCATTCATTTTACACCTCTAAACTTCGAAAATTAATAATTGTTTATACCGAGCGTCTGCATCTTAAAAGTTAACAGTATACTAAATTTCAAGTTTCTAACCCGAAAAAATCCAATTAAATCATAATTTAGAACGTTTTCCGCTCATTTCACCCTTTAAATTTCGAAATCGCGTTCTTAGCGTTCTTAACCACCATGCCAAATATTATGATTCTGCACCAACTGTACCACATAAATCGCAATTTTAGAACGGTTTTTTTGCTCCTGCACTCTTTCAAATTTCGCATTTTTAGAAAACTGTTTTTGGTGACCATTTACGTCTGTAGAGTAACAGCCATGCGAAATTTCCAGTTTCTAGCCTTATCAGTTCCAAATCGTAATTTAGAAAGTTTTTAGAACGAGTTAAGCGCTTTCACACTTTTAAAATTTCTATTTTTTTTAACCGTTCTGTGCGACCATTTACGTCTTAAAAGCAACAGCCATGCGAAACTTCAAATTTCAATCATTAACAACTCCATAGAAATCGTAATTTAGTACGTTTTAAAATGCTTTCCAAGCATTTAATTCTTTAAAATTTCGATTTATTTTAGATTGTTCTCTGTGACTATTAATGTCTTAAAAATAACATGTCAAATTTCAAGTTTCTATCCCAGACATTTCCATAGAAATTGTAATTTAGAACGATTTTAGACCGCTTTCCGCTTATTTCACCCTTTTAAATTTCGAATTTCTTTACAAATCATTGTTAGCGAGCTTTTGTATCTTAAAAGTAACCGCCATGCCTTTCAAGTTTCTAGTCCTTTCAATATAACAAAAATCGTAATTTAGAACGGTTTTTTTTTCTCCTTCACCCTTTTAAATTTAGATATCTTTAAAAAAAACTTTTATGTGTGTGCATTTGCGTCTTAAAAAGTAGTAATTTTCAAGTTTCTGTCCTTAACAATTCTATAGAAATCGTAATTTAGAACATTTTTAGAACACTTTTTCCTCATATCACCGTTTTCAGTTTCGAATGTTTTAGAAACTGATCTTTGAGAGCATTTACATCTTATAAGTAACTATATTGCCAAATTTCAAGTTTCTAACACATTCAGTATCACGGAAATAGAAGGTTTTTCGCTACCCCCCCCCCCGGGGTAATGACACCGACGTAAAATATAGCCTACGTTAGATCAGCGACTGTCACCATCCATTTGCCACCTTTATGTTTGAAATCGGCTCGGTAGTTCCAGAGATTCCATAGAAATTGTAATTTAGGATATTTAAAAAAACGCTTTTCGCTCATTTCACCCTTTTATATTTCGAAATTTTTTTTAGAAACTGTACTTAGAGAGCATTTACATCTTATAAGTAACTACCATTACAAATTTCAAGTTTCTAGCTCCTTCAGTATCACAAAAATCGCAATTTTAGAGCGTTTTTCGCGCCTGCACCCCCTTGGGGGTAGTGGTACTGACATAAAATATAGCCTATGTTGGAGCAGGGATTGTCACCATCAATTTGCCACCATAAATTTTGAAATCGTTTCGGTAGTTCCAGCGATTACTCCTACAAACAAACAAAAAAAAAGTTACTTCTTTATAATATTAGTACAGATATACAGGGCTCAATATAGCAGGGATTCAGGTGTAATATTAGAAATACAGGGTGGTCCAAAATTATTGAGAACATTTCATGTTTGAAATAAAAAAGAAAATTATGTAAGTACATGTTTATTGTTTTCTTGTAAAGACAATTCAAAACGGTTTTACACAACATTTTAAACATTATAACCATGAACAAAAATGTACAATAACTTCTTTCAGGTTGCCCATTATTCCGAAAAGTATTATTTATCTTATGAAACCTGAGAAACCAATATCTTTTCGAGATTTAATGAAGCATTTCTAAAATCAAAGTTTCTTTTGCTGCCACAGATTTTCCGAAATCTTTCTGAATAGTTTTTATAGTGCTATTTGCTATTATAATAACAACTTTGCTATAGTGCTATAATAATAATCGCCATCTACCGGATTTTGTGATACTTATTTAATGTTTAAAATGTTGTTGTGTAAAACTGTTTAAATTGTCTTTCCAAGAAAACAATAAGCATGTACATACCTCATTTTGTTTTTTTTTTCTTTCAAACATGAAATGCGCTCAATAACTTTGTACCACTATTGTGACTCTGAAATAAAATTACAATTTAAGTTGCACTTAATTTTTTAAAGAAAAAAAATTAAAAACAAGATTTAGCTGAAATGTTTTCAGAATCTATTAACTGGTTTCCAATGTTTATCAAACATCATATTTATACTGATGAATATTACACAAACTTTGTCGATAAGGCAGAATTTTAATTAAATACATACATATATTGAAAAATACAATTAAAATAATGTTTATTTTATCGCAAACGTAAGCAACGACAATAAAAATACAGAATAGCTATAATTTTTTCAGACAATAATCCAAAATGATTCAAAAAGAATGTTTTTCGATTATTAAATACATTTTTTTATGTTTTTGTGATAATCATTTGAAAAGAAAATGCAGTCGGTGATTAAAAAAGGGATTTTTTAATTAAAAGGGGATTTTCGTTTATTTCGCAAAATTAATTAAAAAAGATTATTCCGTTACTTATACTTATTTTTTATAATACTTATTGTTTGTTATGCCAAACATAAAGCGATTTTGAATATTGCGAAAAATGGAAAAAAAACTAGTTGGGTGTGCCAATCCCAAAACTTTCTTATATCCCATACAGGTTCCACATATGCCAAAAACGAACCAGCACCAGTTTATATCAAGGTCTAACTTAATCTGAAGTTTTATTCAATTCCGTGCATTAGTTCTTCATATGTGACTATCGCTAAAATCGTGTAAATTCTGAAAAATGCAGTATAGCAGTGCCACCTGTTGGGAGATTTACACCAAAACCTTATCAAAAACAACTTATGTCAACGTTTAACTGAATCTGAAGTTTGATGAAATTCTGTGCATTAGTTCTTGAGATATAGCTATCGTAAAAATCATGAAAAAGGTAGCATAGAAAACCCCAACTGTTGGGATATATACACCGAAATGTAATCAGCATCTATTTATGTCAAGATCTAACAGAATCTGAAGTTTAATGAAATTCTGTGCATGAGTTTTTGAGATATAGCTAGCCTGCCCCGGGCATTTTTCGTCCAGTTGGAAAATTACAACTCATATGATTTCTTTACCAATTTGAATAAATGTGTTAAAATTAATCTAGTGTAATCCCGTTTATTGGAGTTCGAACTTACTTGCGATTTATTTTGTTGAGCTGATTCAGATATCAGACCAGATGCTATGATCAATAAGGTTAATTGGATGAATTAGGTCCTCCAGATTCGACCGGGATATCTCAGTTGGTAGAGCACTGGCAGCTTCAGCCAAGAGATCCCAGGTTGAAATCCTGGCCCGGACCTTTTTTGTCCCGTTGGAAAATTACAACTCATATGATTTCTTTACCAATTTGAATAATTGTGTTAAAATTAATCTAGTGAAAAGAGGATGGTCAAACGTTATTACACATGTAGTGGGATTATATTTGAGACTATCATTGAGAATCTACAGAAATGTGCTGTAATTCGTGTCATAATTACTTGTCAGGTGGTTTATGCATGGAGGTACATTACACGTTATTTCTAGTGCTCTTCATGTTGCATGAACAACTCCAGAAATCTACTTCATCCAGGATTTTGGCGTAGTTCCTTGTACTTTGGCCTCCAAAAATTAAGGTACAACCAATTTTCGAACGCTCACTGTTAAAATAATGATAATAAAGGTAAAAAATATGGTTTATATGAATGATCATAAGCAACTTCAATAAAATCTTGTGAAATATTTATACCCATCTCTATTTTTTTTTTAGAATTGGGCGTTTATATGGTAATCGAGGGGAAGCTGTGAATATCCCAATTTTGTAATTTGTGAGATTTTTTTTATGCTTGTTTATCTTGAATTGTTGGTGCTAAAATAGTGTTTTCCATATCTAGGAGATGACATTTATCAGATTCGTTAACATTGTGGGAAATCGGATGGATGAAAATGGTGTTATCACAAACTGGTGCTGCTAGACGTCTTAATGTGTCTCGTAGTGTGGTTCAAATACTCTACTTATCAATTTCACTCGAAAGATTCAGTATCAAGAAGACTTCTTCCAGAGAACTCACGGGTTATAACCCCTGCACAAGATCGCTTGATGGTTCTTTTGGCCGGAAAGAGGAGGAACCTACGGCGGTTCAGCTCATTTCAGATCGTAGTAACGGAACAAGGATGACAATATTTGTTACTACGGTCCACAGACATCGTCGCAATTAAGAACTCGTGGCATCACTTTTAGTCTTGGTATTGTATCATCAGATTGATCATCAGGAGCAACATTTCTTATGATTCCCATGGAATTCAATGTTTTCAAAGCCAACTAATTGTTGCTACATTATGATCCGTATTGTCCGTAACATACTGAATAAAATGTTCCTCTTCAGGAGGTTTAACTCACGGCTGATATTGCAGTGCATTGGAGGATTCATATAGAAATGCTTCTTTATAGGAATTACATAATGTTAAGCTTGAGAAAATATCAACTAGACGCCTCGAAGATAAATATATATGCAAATGAACAGATACGCCAAGTAGTTGCGGCGATATGAATGACTGGGGACGAACTGCTGAAATGATACTATGACAGATAGCAGTAGACTTCTTTTTAAAGGTTCTGTAGTTTTCTTTCATTTTGTAGATTTCTCCCATCAGAAAGAGGATTGATTTGGGCACACGGGCACTCTGGCCTTGACATCAGAGAACATTCCAGTAGGATAGTTATTCACCTCACCTACTGCAGAACATACATCTTGACGAATAGTCTCGACTACCTTCTGTATAACTCTGAAAAATCCCGAGTAGTGAATATTTTCTCTCTCAAAATTCTACACATCTGGGTAATTAATGAACTCGTCAGTTTATTTCACAACATTTGTGTATTTTAGACCCTAAAATTGTGTCATTCTAAAAAATTTTAAGTTTCTATTTCTGTAGGTAGGTTGAAATATACACGTCTTTATCTTACATCTATTCCTTCCAGTCTTTACATTAACCTACTTACAACGAAGAAATTATTGATTGTATAAACTTGGTTCTAATTTTATTCAATTCGGCGTGAACAAATGCATACAAAGTGGAACCCTATTTGTCTATATTGCTAAAAAACAATTTCAACCCGCTTTCCCCTAAATCCCACAAAAAAGGATAAGCGTGCAGTAGAATATCGGGGACTTTAGAAGTGAATGGAATAACTGTGAAGAAAACCTTGGGTTAAAATTATTCCGAAGAAATATAATTGTTTTGGCTAAAGTTACTGGACTATTTACAGACGAACAAGAAATGCATCATGCAGCAGGTCTTAATAACAACATGATGCCAGAATTTGACTACTTTAACGAAAAATTCAGCTGCTAAAATACATTATCTTCTTAATGTGTAGCAGCTGGTGATAATTTCGAAGTTTGTGTGAAATTAAGCTCTGAAAAAAATGTCAAAGCTATTACCAAAAAAGTTAACAGATTCGGAGGAGATTCTGGGTAAGACAATGAGACTTCCAACGTTCTTAAACTTCCTAATGAAAATTCAGTCATGGAAGTCATGGATGAATTAATAGTTTGAAAGTTTTTATTCAGATAAAACCTTAAGTAGAGGAAAACTAAAATGTTTATTCGAAATCAAAAAAGATTGACTGTAAAACATACGAATAAAAAACTGCAGCATACATCATTTGACCATTTTTTTAATCAAAAATGTAATATTTCTGCAATAAAATTTCAAATTCATTAAATATTTTAACTTCTTCTGCTTTATTTCTGTATCTGCTTCTCATTACGATAAATGTCAGACATTTCTAGTTTTTTAAGATTAATATTCTTCTAATAATTATAATTTTAGAATTCAATATATGTTTAATAACTTAAAATGTTAAAAAAATTTTGAGTTATATAAAACTAGAATTTTCTAATGTTCGATAAGAAGTTTCTCTTTAGTTATTGCAAGAATGTTTTTTCTCTTTTTCAGAATCGGATAATTCGATTTTTTTCCCTCAAATTAACTAGTTCGAATTAATTGCATAGACTATATTGTTTTAATAATTATATACTTTGAATTTATAACATTGACTAATTATGGAGATTAAAAAATTCATTGTTTTAAAATAATATAAGATAAGTGCTTTTACGATCGTTTTGAACTAAAATCAAAAGCATTTTTTAGTGCAAGAAGAAAAAACGACACGCAATCTTCCTTTGAAATTTACGACAGCAATAAAACTTTCGGACAATGGAGAGGTTTTAGATTCATGTTAGAAAATTCTCAATAAATTTCAAGTTATCACTTTTATGATTTCTTTACCGATTTTTCTTAAAAAATGGGAGGATAACTCATTTAACGATACATGTATTTTTAATGCAAGTTCGTGTATTATTTTCGAATGTACCGCAGAGTTGGGCACATTTGCAATCTGATTAATCTGTAATCTGATTACAATTTAATCCCATGTAACAGATTATAATTTCAATTACATGTAATCATAATCTGAATTTGAAATTCAATTAGGATTGTAATCGTAATTATAAATGCTATGATTATGATTACACAAATTCGAATCTGATTAACCTGTAATCTGATTACAATATAATTGCATGTAACAGATTATAATTTCAATTACATGTAATCATAATCTGAATTTGAAATTTAATTAGGATTGTAATCGTAATTATAAATGCTATGATTATGATTACGCAGATTTGAGAAAATTCGAATGTGATTAATCTGTAATCTGATTACAATATAATTGCATGTAACAGATTATAATTTCAATTACATGTAATTATAATCCAATTTGAAAAGTCAATTAGGATTATAATCATAACTATAATGATATGATTATGATTATAGTGTAATTATAATTATAATTGAGAACTTATAATTACAATTACGTGTCATTTCAATGGCAGATTTTCAATATGTACCATAAAAGACAATATTTATCACACACAGTAGACATTTGATACAACAAGAACGAAAATTCATGCATCCGGCATCGATTATAAAACACTTTCCAGCATGAACATAATATTATTCAGAAATTTTAAAGTGTTATTAATTAATACACGGAATCCTAAATATGTACGATGAAAGACAGTTTTTATCACACACAGTAAAAATTAGATAGAATAAGAACGAAAAATCATCCATCTGGCATAGATTATGAAACACTTTCCAACATGAACAGAATATTATTCAAAATTTTTAAATTCTTATTAATTACCGCAACACTAAATATGTACCATAGAAGGCATTTTTTATCACACACATTAGAAATGTGATACAACAAGAACGAAAAATCATGCATCCGGCATATATTATGAAACACTTTCCAACATAAACAGTAAATTATTAAGAAATTTAAAATTGTTATTAATGTCCACAACCCTAAATATGTACCAGAAAAGAGAGCTTTTATCACACACAGTAGAAATTATACAAGAACAAAAAATCATTCATCCGGTATAGATTATCAAACACTTTCTAACATTAATACCCGCAAAGCTAAATATGTACCATAAAGGACAGTTTTTATCACACACAAGTATGTTCTGTGACAATTTGGATCATAGTTATAACTGTGTATGGTTATTGGGCACTTATATTTGCGCTATACTAATAGTTAAGGGCTTCTGTTAAAAACACCGATAACGTTCCCCTCCCCTTTTTAAAGATTATGTTTACCTTATCAAATATCAGTGTTCTACGATAATTACAGATTAACTCATAATTGTTTTAATTTGTCAGCACCTTATATTTTGATATACTAAAATTTGCGAGGGCTTCTATAAAAAAATCTATTGAGCACCCCACGCCCCTTTTTTAAAACGACTACGTTTATAATACGAAATTTGTGTTGGTGTCGATAATTTGGTTTCGAATTATATGAGTTGCTGTATATCGGGCCCTTCTATTCGCACTGTAGTAAAATTCACGTTGTTTTAGTTAAAAAAAAAATACGTCAATGTCTTCTGTAAAATTATATCACTTTGTGAAACTGAAATGGCACTTGGACCGAGATGTCGGGATCGAAGTGCTGTAACTTAAATACAGGACCAAAGTGTCGGAACCGAAATGTCGTGCATCCACGGGATGGATTAATTTGATATCCCTTCATTTTCAACGTTGCATTCTCAATCGTCAGATTAGCTATAAAACATTAAATACATTATATTAATTTTAATTAAACCATAGAGATATTTAAGATCTATAGCTTAAGAATACTGTGAAATCGTCCCTTCGAGAGCGGTAAGTAGTTTTTGATATTTCATAATAGTTTAAACCTATTATATTTACTTTTTGGGGAATAAAAAACATTTAAAAAATCCCGATCTCTTCGTAAGATAATGGAGTATTCACAATAACGAACAGATTAAAATCGTTTATCAGACTCAGTACAGAATTCGGAAAATGCATAGCATATTTGAAAACCCAATTGCAGTAATTACCATTAATAATTGGAAAAATATCCGGGTTTTTTTCTGAAGCCCTGCATATTATCAAATGATCTGTATATATACTACATAGCAGTATGCTAAAATTTAGTTAGGTTATGAAACACAGAACACGGTTGAAAATTCCCATTCGGCAATTTCCATCTATAAACATCAATGTACTCGAGAACTTTTGTGCAGCCCTGTATATGATTTATAGAATTTATACACACCAAGCAATATGCAAAGAAATAGTTACATTAAAAAAAGCGTACAACAACTGAAAAAAAGCGCATTTCTAGCAATTATTGTTCATAGTCAGTACTGTAACCGAATTTTTTTGTATCTCTGTAAATGAAAGATGAATGATGTGTGCTCCATAATCTGTAGTAAACATCTTGTAATGCACCTCAGTAATATATATGAAATTCAATATGTTTGAAATACAGTAATATCATTAAAATACACCGCGAACGATTTTTCTCCATAGACTGTAATATAAAAGAATTCTTTAGAGTGATTTAAATTACATGCTACATACTTCATTTTCTATACAAATTACACCACAGTAAATCTCAATAACATATATCAATTGCATAGAAATCCGAGCATGTTTACGCGTTTTAGAGTACTGACAAACAGACAGACAAACTGAATTTATAAACACTTTTCAAATTTGTTGGTAAGTGTTGAAAATGCAATTAGAATTAGCTCGTAATACATTGCAGTTCAATTTAAATGCATTTTATAGAATTTAATTTAGATTTAGTTGCATTACATTACACGTTAACCAAATTGTATTCTGAACAAATATAATTGACATTAACTTGTAATACATTGTAATGTTATCTAAATATATTCTTTAAAATGTAATTAGAATTCACCTATAATCCATTACAGGTTAATTGGATTATACAATTAAAAATGTAATCGGAATCCACCTATAATCCATTACAGGTTAATTGGATTATACAATTAAAAACGTAATCGGAATCCACCTATTATCCGTTACAGGTTAATTGGATTATACAATTAAAAACGTAATCGAAATCATCTTGTAATCCATTACAGGTTAACTGGATTATACAGTTAAAAACGTAATCTAAATCGTCTTATAATCTAATTACAAATTAATCTAATTACAGATTAATCTAATTATATTTAAAAGAGAAAATTAGAATTGACTTGTAATCCATTACACGATAATCAGATTATGCGATAATTAGATTATATTTAAATCACTTTGTAATGCATTACATGATAATCAATTACATAGTGAGGAGATTATAATGTATTTTAATCTGTAATTTGATTACTTTGTAATCAGATTCTGCCCAACACTGATGTACCGTAATTTCTGATACATAACCCGCGGCTAAAATAAATCGGCTTTGAACCAGAAATTTTATTTAATAAAATGTAACTAATTTCTACTAGGTAGTTATTTCACTTGATTTAATAAATGAAATTTCTGGTTTGAAACCGATTTATTTTAGCCGCGGGTTATATACCAGAAATTACGGTATGCATATATTCTCACTATTTCACTTTTTTTTTGGAAAGGTTCCTTTTATTAAAGTTCTCAAGTAAATTTTATTATCGTGGTCAGCAATACCATTAGACAAATCCAGACGATCACCTGGTGTCACCGCTTCTCTTTTTTCTAGTATCTGTTTTAAGTTAATGCGATTGCATATTTTCTATTTAATACATTTATGCCTTTTTTTACTTATTTTTATTTAACTTTGTTTGTTGTCTGTCTGTCTGTATGTCTTAGTCAAATTTTGTGATCGATTTTCGACCCACTTTACTCTAAAAAATTCGTGAATTATTTTCGAATCTACGCACCAATTTTGACTACTTTATTTTTTCTTTGGAAAGGTTCGTTTTGCTGAAGTTCTCAAGCAAAATTTATTAGCATGAACGGTAGTATCATTCGACGAACCTAGGGGATCACCTAGGATCACCGCCTTTCTTTTATTCGAATATCAGTTTTAAATTAATGCGATTTCATATTTTATTATTTAATACATATATGCTCTTTTTATTTGTTTTCATTTAGCTTCATTTGTTGTCTATCCATCTGGATGTCTGGATAAAAACTTACAATCGATTTTTGACGCATTTTACTCAAAAAAAAAGACTATGAATTGACATGTATTTTTCCATTGAAAATTCACTATTATTTTCCGTTTTGATTTGCCCGTCTTCCCTCAAAGCACTGAAATTTAAGCAAACTAACGTAAAAATTACGTGAAATCCTCCTATGTAAGCTGCATTTTCGTCAAATCAGAAGAGGACATTTCGTATAAATGATATAGGCAGAATTGTCTCCGTATTTTTGAATACCAGTGTTTTCGCATTGAAAATTTTTGCTTTATTTACTCTGAGAAGCCTGCGATTAAAAAAGTAAAAATTTGTATACGAAAATGCGTGCGTTTTAAATTATAGTATGCGTTTTTAAATGTAACTCATTTTTTGCATATTACTTGTTGTGTATAAATTCTATAGATCATATACAGGGCTGCACAAAAGAATTCGAGTGCATTTCTACTCACTGATGGAAATTGCTGGTAGGGCATTTCCAACTGTGTTATACGTTTCCTAACTGAACTAAATTTTGGCATACTACGTAGTATGTATGTAAATCTATAGATCGTTAAGATCAGGTCTGCACAAAAAAATTCGAGTGCATCTTTACTCACAGATGGAAATTGCTGGTAGGTAATTTTCAACTGTGTTATACGTTTCCTAACTGAACTAAATTTTGGCATACTACGTAGTATGTATATAAATCCAATAAATCATATACAGGACTGCACAAAAGAATTCGAGTGCATTTCTACTCACTGATGGAAATTGCTGGTAGGGGCTTTTCAACTGTGTTATACGTTTCCTAACTGAACAAAATTTTAGCATACTACGTAGTATGTATATAAATCTATAGATCATTAATATCAGAGCTGCACAAAAGAATTCGAGTGCATTTCTACTCACTGATGCAAATTGCTGGAGGGATTTTCAACTGTGTTATACGTTTCCTAACTGAACTAAATTTTGGCATAATACGTAGTATGTATATAAAACTATAGATCATTAAGATCAGGTCTGTACAAAAGAATTCGAGTTCATTTCTACTCATTGATGGAAATTGCTGGTAGGGTATTTTCAACTGTGTTATACGTTTCCTAACCGAACTAAATTTTGGTATACTACGTAGTATGTATATATGAATCTCTAGCTCATTCAGATCAGGGCTGCACAAAAGAATTTGGATATTTTACTGACTATAGATGGTAACGGCTGAAATTGGGTTTTCAGACGTGTTATGCGTTTTTCAGATAATTTACTTAGGCGTCATCTTTGACCTGATTAAACTGTGAAGTTTTGTTGCAGTATTCTGAATGTGTTGAACAGTGTTTCATAATCTAATGCTTGACGCATGTTTTTGTTTCTTGTATCTCTAAGCTAAGTAAACAATGAAAACAATGAGTAACTTCTTTATTGTTCTACTCGATCAATTGTCTGTTACGACGAAACAAATAATACAGTTTCAAGATCTATGAAACGTTTCCGCTAATACCAATGACACATAAGGTGTGATGCATTGATTATTTAACGCAATAAAGGTTTTATTTTTGTCTCTGTCTTGAAGAAAATAGCGAAATATAAATCAATTTGCTTTATTTCATTTATAGTAAGTAATATCTTATTTTATTGTGCCATTTATATGAATGTAACATTTGGCAAAAATAATGGACTGTCATTACTTTGTTAAACGTAAATTTAACACTATGATTGCCGAATAGTAAATTTGATAGTAATTATTTAATCACAGAATACGTGTCATTAAATAAGACAAATATTATTATTCGTAAACAGTGGTATTAAAAAATCTACTAAAAAGGCAATACTGCTGAAATTTTTCAAAATACGGACACTTGGCAGGTCTGCCAGTATTATTATATACAGGATGTCCCTGAATTCATGGGCCAAACTGTAAAGGATGATAGACCATGCCTAGACAAGATCAAAACACTATACAAAGCATGGTCGTAACTCAAGTAGTGAAGCGCTGCAGGGCGCTTTCTGAATGTGGAGAAAACCCTGTTTACTACACAATTAGGACTTTCAGATCACTCACAACCGCAATACCACGCAAGAAATGCATAGAAATAAAACCAGTCATTCTTTCTGCAATCCCCTACAAAAATGACGACGTGTGTGAAAAACCAGCGCTTTGTGTGTTTAATGATAGCGCCACCTACCTGTTCGCCGCTTGCGATACGCCCATTCATTGTACGACGAAAACAGCCAGTTTAGATGTGCTCTATCATCCCTTAAAGTTGTGCCCGTTTGTTCTGATTACCCCTTAGCGTCTCTGCAGGAAATTTGATACAATTAAATATCCCCCCTCACTCTCTTGAGATACTTACTTTAATAAAGTACTTAATTTAAATATACGTATATATATATTTCTTCTTCTAATTTTCATTCATATTAGAATACTATTTAATAACACTAGTCTACATAAATAATTTCAGCAATCGTTTGTTAAATATTGTGTAGAAAACATATTTCTCTCCACAATCTGAAAACACCTGTAGCGCTTCATTGCTTGAGTTACGACCATGCTTTGTATAGTATTTTCAGCTAGGCTAAGACTCCTATAATAAAACGCATATCCATTTTATTTCGGATTATTGGTACCCAGTTCAGCATCAATCTACCGCACCCGAAGTTGGGGTTGCCTAAGACTCGGATTTGATTGGCTGTACCGGTTCTGATTACCTTGGTTTTTCTACTGGGCTCCAATTCGGGTGCCAAATCTGCGAGGATGCGTCAGCCTCTATTATAGGAGTTCTAGTCTAGGCGTGTTCTGTCATCCTTTACAGTTTGGTCCATGAATTCAGAGACCGGAATATTAGAGATGAGTTCGGGCCCTCCTTTTGAAGCCCGGGCCCGCCCGATCGTAACTATTTTAAATCCGAATCCGAAATATTTTTTGTCTCTAGAGCCTGAGCCCGATACTCAAAATGTGCAATAGAAAAAAATGCATAATATTTAAAATTTGTTTAAAGTAATAGTATATCATTTTAAACATCTTCTTACATGAAAATAACTGTTAATCCCAAGAACATAATTATTTTTTTGGAAATTTACATTCAATCTTATCAAAAGAGAAGTTTGGTACCAAATAAAATTTTACTTCCTTAAAAGGATTCTCATATTCCCCCCCCCCCCCCCCCACACACACACACAAGCAAATCTGAAGGACACATTAACGAAGTGTGTTTTATGAATAAATGCATGATATTTGTAGAAATTACCATTTATATGCCGAAGAATCGGACAGCGTTTTTCTATTTCCTATAGAATGTGTACATCTTAAATTATAATAGATTCCTTCCTCAAAACAATCTTTTGTTATTCTAGTGCCCTAGAAAATCAGGTTAAATATTAACACCGTAACTAACACCGTTATCAGAATGATCCGATTCTTTTATAGGAAAAGCGGAAACACTGCTCGATTGCTTTCTAACGGAATAACAATACATGCTAATAATTATATCTACTTACAAATGAAAGTGACTTCGACAATGTGTAGAGCAGAGCCGCAGCATGAGCAAAGCTCATGATGAAAAATCGATATAAGAATCAATAAAGTTATTTTCATATGAAGAGCGATTATGACTCGTCCACTATAAAAGACTAAAAAAATTGCAAACCTAATGCTGGCTGGCTAAAGACGAATTAAAATATTCATTTTGCAATAGATCTCTAAAAGAAAAAATAAATAAATAAACGTTCCATTTAAAACATTTCCTACTCTCACAAACGAAAATCGAACAACGAATTATTCGTGCTCCTCGGATTGGCGCCATATAATCGCCGTCAATGCCAGACATAAATATGCTAATACGAAAATTTTCTTTTGAAATAGCATACTAATGCTAGAAAAAAAACAAGATGTCTGTTTCCCTTCATTCTGATCAAAATACCATTAAAAAGACTTCAACTGCAATAAGTAATTTTTAAAGAAAAAAAAATAATAAAAGTTATTTTTTATATATACGAGAATAAATAATATGATTAGTTTCAGAAAGTGAGCCCGAACCCGCCCGAGCCCGTCTCATCTCTACTGTATATCTCTAATCTAAGTAAACAATGAGTAAAACTTATTTATTTTTCTACTCAATCAATTCTCTGTTCCGCCGAAACAGCTAATACAGTTTAGAGACCAATGAAACGTTTCCGCTAATAACGATGACACATAAGGTGTAATACCTTAATTAATTATTTAACACAATAAAGATTTTATTTTTGTCTCCGTATTGAAGAAAATAACTTATAGAAAAATAAATCCATTTTCTTTATTTCATTTGTAGAAAGTAATATCATTTATCCTCGTTTATTTTATTGTGTCATTTATATAAATGAAACATTTGGCAAAAAGAATGGATTGTCAACACTTAGTTGATAAGCAATTTAATATGAAATCACTTTTTTATTACACTTTTTTTTATTACTATTAGTTTTTTAATAATAATCTTCACCTTATTTAATCGAAGATTAAACACGTTAATGGTAAGTTAATAGTTGATTTATTATAAATTTTCTAATATTGGAATATTTATATTTGTTATATAAATATTATTATATATATACATACATACATATATACCGGGTGGTTAAAATCTAGGTATATCTATTTGGAACTGTCTGTAGCTTGAAGGAATAACCCGAATGAAACCAAAATCGGTACACTTACTATTCGAGAAGGGGGAAGAAGAATGGATGAATAAAAAAAGAATAATGGCAATAATCACCAACAGATGGCGCTATTGAGTGTGAAATGTAATGTGTAATACAAGAACACAGAATTAAGGCGTAAAACCGGATGACATACCTAATTTATTGGAAAATGTCACAGTGAATGTAATGTGATTACGCTTTCGCATGGCGGTGCCGATCATGTTCAGGTTCCACATGGTCAATGTGCTGTATTACACAATCCAGGCGGAGCAAGACATACTCAACTGCGGAATGTAACGCATAAGGAGTGCTGTTTCACACATGTTGTGATATGCGGTAAAGTCATTGAGGTTTGCGACACCTGCACGGTACACAATATTACACATTACATGTCATACTGAAAAGCGCCATCTGTCGGCGATTATTGCACTTATTTTTTTATTATTGTTCCATTCTTCTTCCCCCTTCTCGAATAGTAAGTATACCGATTTTGGTTTCATTCCGGTTATTCCTTCAAGCTACAGACAGCTCCAAATAGAGATACTTATATTATAACTACCCTGTATATATATATACAGGGTTATTCTAAATGATGGACCCATTTTCAAAAAATTGTATTTATTAAAGTACAAATCCAAAATGAACAATCTTTATACCAATGAAAAGAGGAAGTTTAAAATTTTTAAGACATTATAAATGTTCAATGTGTCCACCGTTTGCTGCACGGCAAACATCTACGTGATTGCCAAACTTGTCTCAGACACGAGAAAGCGTATCTGCTGTTACTGAGTGCACGGCAGCAGTGATACGGTTCCGCAGATCGTTCAGAGTTGTTGGTAGCGGCGGGACGTACACAGCTTCCTTAACATAACCCCAGAAGAAGCAATAATTTTGAATAATGCAATAAATAAGTATGTTAACAAAAATATAAGCAATGATTGAAAAATACACTGTTAACAAATTATAAGACCACTTGTCTAAAAACAAAAATAATATGTAAATTAATACGATATTGGTCCTCCATATTTCCTCATAACCCCAAACACTCTGTTTTTCATAGATATGACCAGGTGATTAAGTACAGATTCACAAATATCGTGCCATTCTTTTACAATGGCTACTTCTAGTTCATTGGCAGATAAAAACTGTTTATTATTAGCATAAACTTTGCGACTTAATACGCCCCAAAGATTTCCCATAAGGTTCAAATTTGGACTTCGACTTGACCATGACAAAACGATTTTTTTCTTTTCTAAACCATTGCTGGGTGGATTTAGACACATGGCAAGAAACATTGTCCTGCTGAAACATCCAGTTAGCACCACTTAAAAAAGGCCTAAACGGTATCAAATGATCATATAACATAGCCTGATATTGCTCAGAGTTCATACATGCCAAAATTCGGGTTAAATCGAATAATCCATCACGACTAAAAGCTTCCCAAGCCATTACTGATCGTCCTCCCATTTGTCGACAGAAGCATTGTTTCGGTTCCTTCTTCAAATCATGCCAATAGTGTTTATTATAACCATCCGGACTGTCAAGATTAATTTTTTTTTCATCTGAAAACATCACTTGTTTCCATTTCTTGTTCCATGACATGACATTTTTAGTCCATTTCAGTCTTTCTTCTTTACGATGTTTCATTAACCTCTGTTTTTTCAACATTTTGCATTACTATTTGATTTCAGACTCTTCCAAACTGTTACGTGTGAGGTTCTTTTGCTGAAACGGTTCGAAATTTCCCGAGTTGAAAGACCTTTTTGAGTTGATAATCGAAATATTTGTCGATCATACCGTGCTGTCAAAATCTTTTTTCTTCCAGATCGTTTAATTTTATTTGAATCCTTTTTTCTAATTGTTTCATTGTGAATGGCAGTTTTAGAACGCTTCATTAACCGAGCTATTTCACGTTCAGATTTACCAGCACCCTTATAAAATCAAATTTTTCTTATTTCGGTCGCATACAACTCTTTACCCCGCGGCATCTTCAAATATATCGTAAATAATACTATCTAAACCAGCACCTTTGCTTCTCGGGAATACTTTCAGTATATACAAACGCGTACGTTTTATAAGGATTCTCGAGGCTAACGAAAAAGAAAGGCTACCGCGGAGCTTTACGCGCATATTTTTTTACAGACTGCGGGAGTCACGTGATGCTCGAATGCACCAATGAAAGTGTACGAAAAGAGCAACACGTCACTCTAGTGGTCTGTAAAAAAAGATAAGTGGAATGCACCGCGGTAGCCTGTCTTTTTCGTTAGCCTCGAGGATTCTGATGTGACGTATAATATGCTAATTTCCTCAAGTGGTCTTATAATTTCTTAACAGTCACCTTATTTACGTTTTAAAAAAAAAATTAGAAAATTTTAATAAAATGTAACTTAAACTTTAATGTTGAAATTATAACAGAAAAAGTTCTACGATAAATTTTAAATAAACACGCTAAAAATTTGCATATTTTGCCTTCTTCTTCAAAAGTGCACCAATTCGTTAATGGTCTTATAATTTCTTAACGCAATGTAATTACGTGAGTTAGACCTCGGACAGACAGACGTCCAGATAGTAAGGCAGATGGCCAGACAAACCAAACCTTTCAACTATTTTGGAAAGTGTTAGAAAGTTTGTCAAAAAAAGCAGTGCCAAAACAATACTAATTACAAACAACGCATTTGAACAATAAAAATTGGTTGTGAATATTGCGGAAGTCGTCCGTTAAGTGTTAAATATTACATAATTAACAAAATGTTTCAGTTTTTTTTAATGTTTCATTCTTTATTTATTTTTCTTAAAACGAAATACATGTTGTTTTCCATAAAAACTGAGAGTGAAACCTTAAAGATCCTGACTGAGCACTTCAATGTACCGGTGAACAAACACATTCAAAACAATCTCCTAATAGTAATTGTTTTCTTTATTTACGACAGAAATGTTGCGCTCAATAAGGTGACGATTCCT
Organism: Maratus michaelseni; assembly: GCA_963931845.1. Classification (NCBI taxonomy): domain Eukaryota; kingdom Metazoa; phylum Arthropoda; class Arachnida; order Araneae; family Salticidae; genus Maratus; species Maratus michaelseni. The sequence goes on along the minus strand of OZ007595.1, from coordinate 212,737,044 downwards.
ATTTTAAAATAATAGTATGCTTTGCTCGGGTCTTGTGCCCCGTGTTCGCATACCTTATTAAATTACTAGCTGTTTAACCCGTTCTACGCACGGGAGTTCATGAATTTAATTCTAAAACCAAAATTTAAAATAAAAATCAGTACAACCAAATGTATCTATGTAATATGTAGAAAAATATTTTTCTACTACTGTGCATTTTTTAATGAAATTTAATTTATCATGTTGCTATGGCAGCAGACGATAAATTACATCTTTGGAATAAGGGAATAAATAGAATAAAAAAAATTGTTGATGTTTGTGATAAAATGTATTTCTTTATTTTTTAAAAAAGGTAATAATTAAGCGTAATTAAATAATCTCTAATTATTTGCATGCAAGGTAAAAAAATTATAGTAATACCCGCTAAAGCTTCTTAGTATTGCAGCGTAGCGTACGTAATAAGGTGCGTCTCAAAATTATATGGACAGGCGATTTTTCGAAATAACAGCTAAGAAAATAAAACAATAATCAGGAAAAAAATAATTCGCATATGGAATAATAAAATAAGTTTGTTACGATACAGAAATGTTATGTTTATAGCACAGATTTTTTGTAAAAAAATAAAATTCAAAAAAAGCCGTCTCAAAAATATATGGACAATGAAACGAATTGGTTTTATTACCACCGTATCAGAAAAATTTGCATTTTCTGCGTTCTGTACTTGTGACGTAACCACTTTGAAATATAAAATCACTGCTCTTTCTTCAATTGTCAAATAGTTGGAAAATGCCTCGCAACGTTGAATTCTATGCTGCTGGTATTGCTAAAATTTGGCGTTTAAAAGCTCAAAATGTTAAAGTTTCTGATATTGCAAAACAAATGAAGTGTAGCAGATCTGGAATTTATGCAACTTTATCAAAAAGTGACAATATGATTGCAAAAAAGCGTTCAGGTCGACCAAGAAAAACATCTCTAAGACAAGAAAGAGATATTTTGCGAGCAGTTTCAACCCAAAAGAAGTCTGTTCATGAAATTTCGAGGACTTTGGCGTTTCCTACTTCCAGATGTACTGTTCACAGTCGCATACAGGTAAGCGAAAATCATAAATTTCGCAGAATGTGTCAGACACCTATGCTAAAAGTGCACCATAGAAAGGCTCGAGTTCTTTGGGCTAAAAAACACATGCATTGAACGGATGAATGGTTAAGTGTTTTCTTCAGTGACGAAAAAAAAATCAATTTGGATGGCCCTGATGGCTAGGCATACTATTGGCATGACTTACGAAAAGAACCTCGCGAGTTCTTTAGTCGACAAAAGGAGGAAGTTCACTAAAGGTGTGGGGCACATTCTGTTTCAACGGAACAACGGATATTGCTTTTCTGAATGGTCGATAGTACTCTGAGGGTTATCAAAATGTCCTTAAAAGCAATCTACTTCCAATCGGAAACGCCTTAGGGGGAGGGGGACTGGAAATTCCAACAGGACAATGCGTAGATTTACACCTTCCACTCAACAACAGCTTGGTTTAAACAGAATCAAGTGACTGTTATAGGCTGGCCAGCCATCAGCCCAGACTTGAATCCAATTGAAAACTTTTGGGAAGTACTTGCACGCGATGTGTATGCCCATGGTCGGCAGTTTTCTACTCTTCAGGAATTACAGCAACAAGTGGAGCAGAGTTGGTTCTCTTTACAGCCACACATACGCCAAACACTAGTTGGAAGCATGCCTGATAGGGTTTTCAAGATAATTAAAAGGAACGGATACAAAATTTGAATTTAAATGCAAAATATACGAAAATCCATATATTTTTGGGATAGACTATTTTTATTTTTATTTTTTTACAAAAACTATGTAAAACTTATACTTTATTTCTTTGCTATAATAAATTTATGTTATGATACTATATGCATATTATTTTGTTCGTGATTATTGCTTCATTTTTTGAACTGTTATTTCAAAAAATTGCCTGTCCATATACTTTTGAGACGCACTATATGTATATCTCACATTGTAGTAAACATTTAGAACTGATTAGAACTCGCGCGATTACGGGTTAAACATTAAAAAAAAAAGGCAAAAATTCGTCAAAAACAAAAAAATTTTAAAAAAATCTATTTAAAATTTTTCATTTTTTTGCTCCAATCTTTCAGGGCTCTCCTACCAGCAATCCGTGTTCCAAATTTAGTAGCCCTCTGCGCCCTGTAGTTTCCGAGTTTTTGAGGTTATATAGATAGATACGTACACGGATTTTAATAGGGTAGATTATTATTATCTAGCCCTGCTTTTATAGAAACTCTTTTTTTCTTTTATAACAAACTATACTTTATACTTGTTAAATAAAGTTCTTATGACAATTTAAAGTTTTAAGGATAAAAAGGTGTTAAAATTTCTCTTTTTTTTCCTAACACTCTTAATATGAAACTTTTGATGAATGCTGAATGCATATGCAGGGTGAATAAAACTGCATTTACAATTTTATCTTCCTTATAATCCTATAACTCAGTAAATTTTGAAATATGTGTATCTTTCTGTAATTCCTGAGAGAAATCTGTTTCTTAGTAAGAAAAGAAATCGTGAACTAACTATATTACGAGATCTGCATTTTAATTTAAAATAGGCATCGTAGAAAAGCTTTTTTCTCTATCTAAAATTTATTTCTTCATGTGAAATGTTTAAATGCGAAGTTTTATCACCACAGAAAGAAATTTATTTGCCAAAATAAACAATGTGTCTGTAACAAAAAGATTATCTTGTCACAATTGCCTTGTAAACATGATATATTTCTATGCAGGGGTGTCACTGGCGACTATTCTTATATTGTTATTTGAACCACTATTTTCAAACAATAATTTTCTTAATATAGTTCATCAACTTGTGCAAGAGAAATCTACGAAGAAGATAACTTTTTGGAAATAATGTTAAAATAAAATATAAAAATAGTTACCAGAGACAGTCCTGCTGGGAAATATTTTCCAGAGTATTTTTCTTTAAATTGAAATTGATATCTATATATACATATACACAGAGATACAAAGGTACATTTTTGTACCTCTTAATTTTAATCCCCAAACGGCATAATGACACAAGAATTTTGGAGTAAAGTTTTCCTTTTATTATGTACGAGGCGCATTCGGAAAATCAGTACCGTTTTGAAAAAAAAAAAAAAAAAAAAAACTAGTAAAACATTTTTTTTTTTCAAGCTAATTTTATTTTTACATGAAAGAGCATACCTTAAACTATTTTTCTACATAGTTTCCGCCAATGTTCGAACACTTGTCGTAGCGAATGATCAGCTTATCTATACCTTCTTCATAGAAACTTCCCGCAAGTGACGACGCCAACACTCCAAACAGTTCACGAAATTTTCGGAAATTCGTCTGAAAGCGTTGTTATTGTGAAACGTATGTTCTCAGGGATTTTTTCATCAACTTTTCTTACGAGATCATCATTGACAACGGAAGGCCGATCACTCCAAGCTTCATCGTTCGACCTTCATTAAACTTTCTAACCCACTTTCTCACCATTCCATCAGTCATCGCGTTTTCACCGTAACATCGAATTTAAAAATATATTAGTTTTAATTTTAAGTATTATATTTTCAGAGATATCGTCGTTACCATGTCAAACTATCGAATATGAAAAATATATATATGGAATGCATTTTTCATTACTTTTAGAAAGGGGCTGATTGTCACCACTAAATTTTATTATAATTGTTCGCCTAATAAAAATGCTAATACAATTTTTGTGAAGAACAGTGTTACCAGTTTGACCTCCCTTTTCATTTAGAGATGTCGAATTCATACCGGAAATTTTGAGAGAAAATTTTTTTATTTAACACCTTCAGGGGCAAAGTACTCTTGTACCTAAAATGTTGAAATGATTGATTGACACCAGGATTAACGAACGAATTTATTTTAAAATAAGTGAAAGCTTTTCCTCATGTACCTTATAAATTCAAAATTTGATTATAAAATTCTGGGGTCATTATGGCATTTCGGAATTAAAATTAAGTAGTATATATAATATACCGGTGCCCTTCGAGGGGCTAAGTAATCACGCAATATGCTGTCATTATAAAAATGCAAAAATTTCTATTTGAAATTTCTGGTATGGATTTGAAATTTCTGAATAGAAAAGGAAGCCAAACTGGAAATCCTGGTGATGTTGCAACCCAGAAAACCTATTAAAATTTAGTGGTGACAATCAGCTTATTTCTAAAAGTAATGAAAAATGCATTTTTTCAAATTCGATAGTTTGACATGGTAGCGACAATATCGTCGAAGGTGTACTGGAAAAATATGTCTCCCCCCCTCCTATTTCCGAATCTATTGAAACTAAAATTACGAAAAAATTAGGGGTTGTAGGAGTTTATTAATTAATAAATTTAATGTACAGAACCCTTTGAGCGCGAGTTATATTCGCATTTGATCGATTTTTCTTTACAGGACTGTACAGATGGTAACCCTGCTGTGAAGAAAACTGTCATTTCGTATGGCAACACTTCTGCATTTCGTATCATATTTTTAAACACTTTGTTATTAATTGTTTTTTGCTTTAAACTAAAAAAAAATAACTATATAGTCAACAGATTAAAGTTTTTCTGAAGAAATATCATCATAAATTTCTGAAAATAACTTTCTTTTTAAAATCCCAAAGGGGAAATAAATTGTCAGCTAGAAATATAGAAGTCATAAAAAACGAAGAAATTTATTTTCGCTGTGTAATAAAAAAGTTATCGAAAGGCCATTTCGTATTTGAAAGAACTTTTACTTCTAAGATGTTTATTTCAAATAAGAAGGTGGTAAGCTACTTGAGTATGACAGATATTGATTGATTCATTTTCTATCGTAATTGCTTCCGTATTTGCGTGGGCTAAATGTGTGTTTTCACGGCAAAGATTCTGTGATTTTTTCAATTTTATACATGAAAATTGCACATCTTATTTTTAAATTAAGATTCCTTAAAAAATAGATTGGCGTTAAAATAGAACTCATTATTTACAATTATGTTTAAAACTGGAGGATAGTAGGGAAAACAATGATAAGCATAAATAATTAGATGATACTATGTGGCTGAGTTACGAAAGACTCTGGAACCTGTATCGGTCCAGCCCTGTTGCCAGTGTAACAGGTCAGTCGACTTTATTTTAGGGAAGTCCGGCAATTTCTTTTCATACCAAATTTCTTCCGTTCAATCGGTCATTCCCAGAATTATCGCAGTCTTTTGTCCTTCCGCTCCTACGAAAGAGGTTCCCTCCCTACAAGTTTTGGAACCTTCGAAAACAGGAAATCTACACAGGTTTTTCTAATCTGAGCCAGACTGTAGTTATTCATCTTACTTTATTTTACGAGACATAAATTTTCATTGTTTGCTCCCCGTCATACCGCTGTGATTTTCAAAAGATGATTAAAATAAATAAATAAATAAACGCTAATGGCAGCAGCGTAAGGCAGGGGTGTCATACTGTGGTCCCCCAGATACCACTAAATTTTTAAAGAAAAAGTGGACTTCTTAAATCGCAGAAATTCGATGATTAGATAAGGCAAAGTTTTCTGTAAAATTTTAGTGGTATCCAACGGGCCACAGTTTGACACCCCTGGTTTAAGGTATACGACCACTCAGCTTTACAATGGAACGGAGAGATGCTATTTCTATATCCGTATTCTGTTACATTGGATTCAGCTGTCCACCCATGAATACAATGCGATAGAATTTTGAAAGAAAAATTATGGCAAAACACAGATTTCCTTCTATAGGGTAATTTGGAGTAAGTATTTTACAGTTCTATTTTCTTTTTAAACTATAACAAAGATGTTATAATTTTAACGAAATTATATTTTTTTATTTAAATAACTGCCTTTTTTATTCAATTTCATTACCAAATTTTTTTTTATCATGTATAAAAATAAAATCCTAGATAAATTTAACAAGAACCGCGAAAACTTTGATAAATATTTCTCACAAAAATATGAAAAATGTGTAAAAATAATCAAAAGGGCTTAAAAGTAAGCCGAAAAGTGTGAAAAAATGTTTCTAATATTAAGAAAAATGCATGTTTCATTAACACTAAAACTACCGGAAATTTTACTCAACTTGATAAAACCATTCTAGACCAGAATTTTTATTTAAAACTATTTAACTTATTTATTTACTTTAGTTCTCTGTAATTATTATATTTTGGGGCCTCCGTGGCCGAGTGGTTAAGGCAACACTCCGCTAATCGCTTCATAGCGTAGGAGGCAAGGCCGGCGGTGTTCGACTCCCGCCAGCTCCATTGCACACACTTTGTGGAGCTTCCGGATGTAACTCTTGGTGTTGTAAAAATTTCCTTGTACTTTCTCGTCCAGATTTATGTAATTGTTGAAAGTCGCGTATGTGTTTCTGTAATTAAAAATAAATGTATATGGATCATTCGAAATGACAGCCTTGTAGCTATAGGTCTCAAAGCCCACCTCCCTTCAAAGTTCAAAGTATTATATTTTGATGCTTTTCTATTCATTTTTCTACTTTCTTCTCTTCCTGTCAAATTATCAGCAAAGCCCCGCCTCTTAAGTTAAATTTAATTGATTGCTCTACGCATGTTAAATTTGATTGGCTAACTTACTTATTTCGCATTGGCTGATGAAGTTTTCAGTCGAATCTTTTACTTTTCTTTCATTTTAAAGAGCATATATGCTACATTTATACTTTTTTTTTCATGGCTTCTCTAAGATGTGATATACAACTACTCATATACAGGGAGTGGAGTTGTTTACAACTGTGAATCCCATTGTAATTATCAACTCTTTCTGTTTTCATGTGGTTTATATTTAACTTATTTTATTGAACAAATTCTGCTTCGAATAATCATTTTGAATGTACTAGTCAGGTCCGTCGAACCCGTCTGGCAGGCGAAGGGTTAATTGCGTACAATGAAATTAAAAGTGTGATGCGCTCGTGGCAGAAAGTGGACCCACCACCCTCTGAATAGTAGGCCTACGCGCCAACTCAAAAATGACGGCTATCGCAGGTGGATTTTTGGTGAGTTAGCTCTCCGTTCTATTATAGAGGTCAGTGGCTTCATAAGATTTCAGCATCTCGTCAGCATACCTTTATCCGTGAAAGTGTCATTTCGTATAATATATAGGTCCATAAATCCACCTATGCTGATTCTGTCCCATACCAATAATCCACCTCGTCTGTACTGTGATCATTCCTGTAAGATGTTGGATGTCACACTCCAGACTTAATTGGGGCATATCATTGAAAAATCGTTGAGTCCAATCACGTTGCTTTCAATCTCGATGTTCAACAGCACAACTTCTGCAGAATTCTCCTATGTTAACCCCTTGTAGTTTTATTTAATTAAAAAAAATTATTTAACCTCATCCCTTGTACATTTATCACGACGAAATTCCGAAAGAAAATTATTTACTTTATGTAACTACAAAATATCTGTCATTAAATAAAGCACGATTTTTTTTTCGGAATTTCTGAATTAAAAAAAACTGGAAACCCTGATCATGAATCACACTCGTGATTGATTCAGAAGGCAAAGTTTACTTTACACGAATCACACTCATGATTTATGAAAAAGGGATTAAGCAGACTGAGTGCTATATTAAGTATGAAAAAATTCTTCTATTCAAATTGGACATTCTCTTTCTCTCCCAGTAATTGTTTTTAATAAGTTTTCTAGGAAAATTTTTCTATTGAATAAAGCGATGAAAACTTTTCGCAAAAACTTGTGAGCCTGGGTAGCAGGATCCGCCACTGGTAGGTATTGAGGTAATACAAACCCACCACCCTCTGAATAATAGGCCTACGCGCCAACTCAAAAATGACGGCTATCGCAGGCGGATTTTCTTCAACGTTTGTACGGACCGACGAATTTAAATACCAATAATTTTTTTAAGTTTTCTCCACCTTATTTTTCTGAGATTAAAAAAGTCGAAGAAAACTTTTAGAAAATACTGGTGTCTAAATTCAGGGAACCGTAAAAACAAAAAAAATCCGCCTACGACAGCTGCCATTTTTGTGTCAGCGCATAGGCCTAGTATTCAGAGGGTGGTACCAACCGTTGGCTTACGTGCATAGAGGCCACCCTGATGAAGCCAATTTTGATTTGTTTATCTTGGCACCTTCCGTTCCGGTGCCTAAAGAAACTGCCCTTGCAGCTGAGTGGCAAAGTAGCTTTGCAGCTGAGTAGCAAGCTATATTTGCAGCTGAGTAGCAAGCTAGCTTTGCAACTGAGTAGCACACAAGTAGGTTGTGTGTTTTGATTCGACGAGCTGTCAACATTATATTCCGGTCATCAGTTGCTGTAATAGCACGTGGTCGACCTTGCCCTGGCCGACATCTAGCATTTCCTGTTTCTAGGGATCGATTCCGCCCCTTTGATATGATGCCCCTTGCCATGCCATTAAACATGGATTTTACATTAGAAATATTTGCAATACAATGCCACAGCTTTCGAAATTAGAAAAACTTTAATTTTTTCCTCGGCAACACATTTAAATTTCCAAGCATTTTCATGACACTCACATGATAATACGAAGCATATCAAAACCGACTGGCCAAAGTGTAAGAGATGATAGTGTACACCAACACAAACAATTTCTGTATAGGAAGTCAGTGCTGTAATCAATGCTTTCACTCAAAAATCTCAAAAATACAAGGTGTCTAACTCCAATCCGAACATAACTATCGTTCATAATTAAAATTAAAATATTTGAAATTTTAAAACCTTGCTTTTGTGAAATTAAATCATAACATGAAAAGTGATGGAAGCATTTCGATGAGTGAAACCGCATGTACTGTCAATTACATTAGGAGATATGGAGCATATAGTTTGGCGCTATTTTGATAAGAATGGAAGCCCTTCTACCATTTCTCGTGATATCCTTACATTTCACACAAAGGAAGGTGAATCTACATCAAATTTAGTTAAATTATCTACATTATTTGTAACTTAATTAATGGCTTGCGACCCTAGTTGAGACACCCTGCATTTTTAACTGGATTAATGGCTTGTGACAGTAGTTTTCTATATTTTTGTAGTATTCACTATCACCTCTTAAAGTTTGTCCAATTTGTTTTTCTTTAATTAACCTGAATATTCAATTTTTCTACACGTCCCTGAAATAAAAATTGATGTACTTTTAGAAAGGTAAAATACTACTTGCCTTATCAACATATTTGAAATTCATAACTTTACACTCTAAAGGAATCCTGTAGAATTTAGAGACAAATTCGGTCAGCTATCCTACCAGTTTTTCCCTGTTATTTGAACAGAAAAATCGTTTTAAATTCATATAAATTATCTCTGTATGAAACGAATTTATCCAGTGTTAGTGCATTATATGATGTGTATAAATTATATAAATATTGATCATATACAGGACTGCACGAAAGCGCACCCACTACCTGTTATGAACGAACAGCAACTGCTAAAAATGACCTTTCATTGCGTTATGTATTTTTAAAATCGTTATAGACCGGGAGGCGGCAGCACAGACAATCACCTCAACGAGTTCACGGCTGAAATTCCAGAAATAGTTAAAACTCGATATTGATCGGGAATATGATCCGCGATATTCGGTGGAAAACACCTTAAAACCCGATTTTAGCGGTTGACTCGTAGGTTTACCATTTTGTTTTCCTGTACCCAGTTCTCCATGTTTTCATACTTTTGGGTGCAGGAAAACATAATGGTAAACCTACAGTCTGTGCTGCCGCCTCCCGGTCTATTAATTCAAATATATATCATTCCATTGAATGAAAAACTCAAATTTCTTAACAATATTCTGTTAGTCTTGAAAAGTGTTTTATAACCTATGCCTGCCTGATGCGCGATTTTTCGTTCTTGTTGAATTTTATTATAGCGTCTAGAGGAAAATAGACCCTATAGTTTTACTTTAAAAAATGGATGTTTGTGCATTAATAAAAATCTTTAAAGATTTTTGTATAGTAGTACAGTAGTAGCATAGTATTGAACAGTAGTATACAGTGCATTTGAGTAAATTCGTTTCAGAAACAGTTAATTTGTACTTTCTTCTACACTGGAAAAAAAGACAGACGTTTCTCAATATAGAAATATATAATATAAACACGAACGTATAAATATATTAACCTTTTCTATTCAGAGTTACTAACGATTCCGAAAAGCGTTCCTTATCTTTAGAAACCTCAGAAACGAATATATTTTTGAGATTTAAAGAAGCATTTATAAAAGCAAAGTTCCTTTTGCTGCCACTTATTTTCGGAAACGTTTCCCAGTAGTTTTTATAATGTATTAATCACTTTTTCTCACACCAGAATATAGGTTTTTCGGATGCTATTAATGCTCAAGGAAACATTTTTATGCTCAACGAACATGTTTTCCAGTAAAACATGATAAATAAACAGAATTAACATTAACATTAATGTTATTATATTAATCTTGAATATGAAAAATTATTTACGCCGCTCAAAATGTTTAAAGAAATCCTAAAATGTAATTTAAATAACGTTTCTTGGGGGGGGGGGGGTTCCTGTTGCCATTTCTTAAAAAAGAAACAGAGCAAAAGATATAGATATTTTAATAAATTCACTTACTTGTGCTTGAAAAAAAAGCAGTGAATTTTTCATAATTGAGTTCGGTGCCCACGCCACATTAATGTATTGTAACGGAATTTTTTGGGAAAAAACATGAATTGCAATCAAAAAATTAGTTGTGATTTTCAAGAGGACATTGCATGCTTATAAAAGAGAGGTTTTTTAATTAAAAAAATATTTTTACTTTTATACTTGTTTACAGTGTCCCTTCATGCAATTTCATTTAACTTTTCCAGCTAGAAAATTTTAATCACGACGACTTTGACTTTTACACAGCGTTATTTCATACGAATCTCCAGAAATTGAAGGAAACTCTAGGACGTGTCACTTTTTACTTAAGAAATGAAGTCTTTCTATCCTTTTTACTTTCTCATTTAGCACGATTTGGATGGATGAGCCTTCTTTTGCCAAAAATTTTCTTTAAATGGTTTTTTGGAAAGAGGGCCAACTATCAAAAGGTTGAAACGCTGAAAAATTTATGTTATTAAATGTTATAAAAAAATGGGATAATATAATGTAGAGTCGTGTCATGAATACTTGATTTACGTAATTCAGAGAACGGTCTAAAGAAATTTGCGATTTTTTTAAATACATTCTTAATTTTTTTTTCTTATTCTTCAAATAAATGGTTCTTAAGGTTTAAATGTATTTTACTTTGGAAAATAGTACTCGGTAAAATTTTAATAAAAGCTAAAATGCGGTACAGAAGTGAGCTTGAAGGCCACACATTTTTGGAGTGATATGTATTTATAATATTGCAATGAATTATCAATATACATTAATTTACATAATTGTTTATTTTAACATTTGTTAACAGTTTAATATAAATGCTATTATTAATTTTATAATATTAATATTAATATACATTTTCGTAGATTAAGAAACTATTCTGTATTTTGGAGATTACTTAATTAATTAAATATATATTTTCAATGAGATGGACGCATAAATCATTTTACACATTTTAATTCCCATCACAACACAAGTACTTACACATAACACATCACAAAACTACATCTACATTCTATAGGTACTGCAGTGAAACAATAACATCTGAACGGTGGGTGGCAGTACAGACTGGAGAGACTTATTCCTGTGGTACTGCCATCTTGTGTTTATTATTAAAAGTAAAATCCACAGAAACATTTGTCTTTTTTACAGTGTATCTTCATGAAATTCTATTTAACTTTTCTATCAAGAAAACTGTAGGAAATTCTAAGACGTGTCACTTTTTACTTAAAGAAATGAAGTCTTTCAATCTTTTTTTTTCTTTCTTATTCGGCACGATTTTGATGGATGATCCTTCTTTTGTCGAAACTTTTTCTTTAAGATGACTTTTTGGAAAGAGGGCGAAATATCAAAGGGCATAGTTGAAACTCTGGAAATTTTCTGTTATTAAATGTTATAAAGTAAGGTAATATAATGTAGAGTCGTGTCATGAATACTTTATTTACGTATTTCAGAGAACGGCTTAAAGAAATTTGCAATTTCTTTAAATACATCCTAACTTTATTTTTTCTTCAAATTAATGGTTCTAAAGGTTTAAATGTATATTACTTTAGAAAAATGATATTCAGTAAGAGCTAAAATGTTTTACAGACGTGAGCTCGAAGGCCACACATTTTTGAAGTGATATGTCTATAATATTACTATGAATTATCAATATAAATTAATATTTAATACGTAATTGTTTATTTTAACATATGATAGCAGTTTAATACAAATGCTATTATTAATTTCATAATATTAGTATACATTTTCGTAGATTAAAGAAGATTTGTCTTTTTTACAGTGTACCTTCATATAATTGCATTTAACTTTTCTACCTAAAAAACTTTAATCACGGAGACTGACTCTTTACACAGCGTTATTTCATACAAATCTCCAGAAATTAAAGGAAACTCTAAGACGTGTCACTTTTTACTTAAAGAATTGAAGTATTTCCATCTTTTTTACTTTCTTTACAGCACGATTTTGATGGATAATCCTTCTTTTGCCGAAACTTTTCTTTAAGATGACTTAATCATCAAAGGGGCAAAGTTGAAACGCTGAAAAATTTATGTTATTAAATATTATGAAGTAGGGTAATATAATGTAGAGTCGTGTCATGAATAGCTGATTTACGTAATTCAGAGAATGGTTTAAAGAAATTTGCGACTCTTTTAATACATTCTTATATATATTTTTTCATTACTCCAAATTAATAATTCTTAAGGTTTAAATGTATTTTACTTTAGAAAAATGGTACTCAGTAAAGTTTTAGTGACAGCTAAAATGTGAGTACAGAAGTGAGCTCGAAGGCCACTCGTTTTTCGAGTGATGTGTCTATAACATTATAATAAATTATCAATACAGATTAATTTGTACTACGTAATTATTTATTTTAGCATATGTTAAAAGTTCATTATAAATTCTGGTATTAATTTTATAATATTAGTATACATTTTCATAGATAAAGAAACATTTGTCTTTTTTAGAGTGTACCTTCATACAATTTCATTTAACTTTTCTAGCAAGAAAACTTTAATTACGGATTCTTTGATTTTTCTACACAGCGTTATTTCACACGAATCTCAAGAAATTGAAGGAAACTCTAAGACGTGTCACTTTTTACTTAAAAAATTGAAGTCTTTCCATCTTTCTTACTTTCTAATTTGCACGATTTTGATGGATGATCCTTCTTTTGCCGAAGCTTTTTCTTTAAGATAACTTTTTGGAAAGAGAGCGAAATATCAATAGGGCATAGTTGAAACGCGAAGACATTTATGTTATTCAGTGTTATAAAGTGGAGTAATATAATGTAGCGTCGTGTCATGAATACCTGATTTACGTAATTCAGAGAACGGTTTAAAGAAATTTGTAGCTTTTTTAATACATTCTTATATATTTTTTTATTTTCTCCAAATTAACGGTTCTAAAGGTTTAAATGTATATTACCGTAATTTCCGGCGTATAATCCGCAGCTCAAAGAGTCGTTTTTCGACCCAGAAATATTATTTTATAAAATGTAACTTAAAAGATCGCTATAAGTATTTAACTACAATTATTGAATAAAATTTCTGGGTCGAAAAACGACTCTTTGAGCTGCGGATTATACGCCGGAAATTACGGTACTTTAGAAAAATTATATTCAGTAAAGTTTTAGTAAGAGCATATCTACCAACTTTTACGCTTTTTTCTTACCACTAAAATTTAATAGAAATTTTTAGATGATGTTTAACAAGCGATTTTGGCAATTTAATAAGATAAAATTTACTATCATATTTTAGTGGTAGGAAAAAAGCGTTAAAAGTTGGCAGCTATGGTAAGAGCTAAAATGTTGTACAGAAGTGAGCTCTAATGCCACACATTTTTGGAGTGATATGTCTATAATATTACAAAGAATTTTCAATATGTAAAGATATGTATTACATAATTGTTTATTTTAACATATGATACCAGTAGATTATTTTTTAACACAATTATTTCAAATTGGTAAATTAATTATACAAGTTGTAAATGATACCAGTTTAATATAAATGATAATATTAATTTTATAATATTAGTAGACAGTTTCGTAGATTAAAGAACATTTGTCTTTTTTACAGTGTACCTTCATATGATTTCATTTAACTTTTCTACCTAGAAAACTTTAATCTCGGAGACTTTGACTTTTACACAGCATTATTTCGTACGAATCTCCAGAAAATGAAGGAAACTCTAAGACGTGTCACTTTTTACTTAAAGAAATGAAGTATTACCATCTTTTATTAGTAAAAAATAGACAAAGTTATAAAGTAGAGTAGTATAATGTAGAGTCGTGTCATGAATTTACGTAATTCAGAAAACGGTTTAAAGAAATTTGTGATTTCTTTAAACACATTCTTATACAGGGGTGTAAAAATCTAGGCGCCAATGGGTCGATTGCCACAACTAAATTTTTAGTATTCTTTGCCCCATAAGAATACTGATAAAATTTAGGCGAAGAATACTTATAAAATTTAGTGGTAAGAATCAGCCCACTGGCGCCTAGTTTTTACACCGCTATTGTTATATATATACAGGGTGTTCTAGAAAGGACTCCCAACTTTGAAATGACATAACTTCGCAACAGTGAGAGATACAAATGTGAAACAAGTTGAATGTTAGACAGATAGGTCTGGAATTTTTTATACGTCAATTAAAAAAAATAGTTCCAATATTGGACACGAGAGGGCGCTGGAATCACAAAGCTGTGTCTTTGAAATAGTTCCTGAAAGTGAGCTGTTTGAACTGAGATAAAAATCACATTACAATGGTTTCGATATGATTACCTTTTTCAGCAACAACATGACGCAACCTACAGGTAAAGTTCGAAATCACTTGTTGCAATACTTCTATTGAAATGGATTCACATGCCTCACAGATGAATTGTTCAAGCTGTTCCAACGTTTGGGGATTCTTAGAATAAACAGCGTCCTTCAAGTAATCCCACAAAAAGAAGTCGCATGGATTCAGATCCGGGGAATATGGTGGCCAATCCATACCAATACTTGTCACTTTGAGATAATTTAAAGCAATGTCTCTCTCACTGAAGTATTCCTCGAGGAACTCAAACACTGCAGTAGTACGGTGCGGTCGGGCCCCATCTTGCATAAACCATGAAATCTCTGGTGCATCCTCTAGAGCTTGAAATGTTCCAATAAATTGCTGTAAAAATTCAATATATCGAGATGCGTTAATCGTTTCCCTCCTGAAAAAGGGCCCAATGATTCCTTTACTGGACAGTCCTGCCCACACTGTAATTTTTGTTGAGTGCAGTGGTTTTGAAAGACACACAAACGGGTTTTCAGTGCCCCATATTCGCCTGTTTTGTTTGTTCACATATCCCTCTAAATGAAAATGGGCCTCATCGGTGAACCATACATGACCGACATCAATTTTATTTTCATCAATCATCTGCAGTAACTCATTTGCAAAAACTTCTCTTTGTTGAAGAGCTGTATTTGTGATCGCTTGATGGCACTATATTTTATAGGGAAACAGCTTCAGGCCTTTTCGCATTATACTGTGCGTGGTGGTGTTTGACAATCCTCCTTCAGCAGCGACTCGCCTTATGGAGTTTCGAGGACAACGTCTAACAATTTCTTCGACTGCTTGCACATTTTCAGGTGTCATGACTGATCGACTACATCCCACATTTCCACTTAATCATCGGCCACACTGCCCGTCCGTTCAAACTTGTTGAATAAATTGCGAATTGTTTTCAAGTCTGGACCTTTTTTAACATTAATTTTTTTTTTTTGAAAACTTCGCTTTGTCATCGTCGGACTTCGATTTAATCGATGGTATTCAAGTACAATAAAAATTCGTTGTTCCAAGGAATACGGCATGATATTCTTGAATTCCGAATTATTCTCTAATTCTATACAACTTTTTTACACGTGTCAGCAATGAAACAGACGCACGAATGAAATTTCTGTACTTCTGAGTACCATTTAAAGTTCCATGTGCTTGTGCTGCCACCTATTATCCAATATTGGAACTATTTTTTCAAATTCGTGTATAACAAATTCCAGACCTATCTGTTTAACATTCAACTTGTTTCACATTTCTATCTCTCACTGTTTCGAAGTTATGTCATTTCAAAGTTGGGGAGTCCTTTCTAGAACACCCTGTATATATATATATACACTGCTCAAAACAATTAAAGGATATTTGAAGTTTTATATAAAATAAAGATATAAACGAAATTTTTTTTGCCGAAAATAGAAGAAGAGAATCACAAATGCAAATTTTTCTGGTTTTCAAACTGTGGAGTATGCAAATTTTGAGTTCGACGTCAAAAACGTCGCTTCAGCGGCAGCGAATGAAATTTGACTTTCAACTGGATAAAAGAGAATGAAGACAAGGATGATCGGCATTCAGTGATTGCTTTGTTTCGATGAGTACGATGTCTCAGCGAAGTCATTTGACAGATTCAGAAGATTGGAGAATTATTGGTAGGTTAGAAGGGGGCCAAACTCAAGCCGAAGTAGCGCAAGCCATTGGAGTGTCACAAAGTGTCATTTCCAGGATCTGGAACCGTTTTTTGGAGAGTGGATGTGCAGGCCGAAGACCAGGGCAAGGGCGTAGACGGGCAACAACGCCCAATGAAGATCGGTATTTAGCGTTAACAGCTCGGAGACACCGAAACATGAACGCTACTCTTCTCCAACAACACCTTCGCTCGGCTACAGGCACCACGATTTCAACTCAGACTGTCCGAAACCGGCTCCATGCTGTAGGTCTGTATGCTCGCCGACCGATGGTATGTGTTAGATTAACATCAAGGCATCGTCGCGACCGCAGGGAGTGGGCAACCGAGCATGTCAACTGGAGGAGAAATGAATGGAGCAATATTCTGTTTTCTGACGAGTCCCGTTTTTCTGTGCATCCGGATAATAGGCGTATTTTCATCTGGAGGGACCGTGGCAGTAGGAATAATCCTGCGTTCGTGCACGAAAGTGTCAGATTTGGCGGTGGAGGAGTGTTGGTGTATGGTGGCATCTCCATTGACGGGCGCACTGACCTCTACATCATTCGAGATGGAGCTCTGACTGGTCGCCGATATAGGGATGAGATCCTCAGACCTATTGTAGTCCCTTACGCTGCAGCAATCGGAGATAACTTCATTTTAATGGACGATAACTGCAGGCCACATCGTGCAAACCTGGTGGAGGATTTCCTTTTCGAGGAAGGAATCGTTCGAATGGAATGGCCAGCGTGTTCTCCAGACATGAATCCAATCGAGCACGTTTGGGACGCTCTAGGAAGACGAGTTTCTGGCCGCCAACAACCCCCACAAACTCTCCAAGAACTGGAAAGAGCTCTTCTGGAAGAGTGGGGCAGAATACCCCAACTCGTCATTAATAGCCTCATTGAGTCCATGCCTCAAAGGTGTTCAACGTTGCTGGCCGCCCGTGGAAACCATAACCCCTACTGAAAATGATTTTCTTTGAAAAAAACACCTTTTCTTATTCTTTTTTTCTCATATGCACAAATTGTGTTTTTTTCCTTTTGTACACAAATGCGCAATAAAATGCATTTTTTTCTGCCAAACATGTGTAATTTATTCTCATATAACCTACTATGTCTGTCGACCATGTATCAATCAGCTAAAAAGTTTCCCAGATACAAAATCCACCTAAAACTGCAATATCCTTTAATTGTTTTGAGCAGTGTATATTAATTAATTGTTCTTAAGGTTTAAATGTATTTTACTTTAAAAAAATGGTATTCACTAAATTCAGCATATACATTATACATATTTATAAAAACTGTAGATTATTATCATTTTTTAAGTGTAATTTTAAATTAAATTAATCTTCAAGTCATGTCACAAATTTAAATTTATTCTGGTAGTGTTTTTTATTATTATTATTATTATTTATATTATTATTATTATTATTATGAACTAAAATAAAATTTACATAACGCAGTTAAGAAATATGGAATCATCCGGAATCAAATACATTATTCTCCCGGAATCAAATACATTATTCTCTTTCTTTCTAATGCTATTTAACAAAAATACTTTTTTTAGTCCCATTTATCATAAGTAGATTATTATAATTTTTTAAGTATAATTTTAAATCAAGTTAATCTTTAAGACATATCACAAACATAAATTTATTCTGGCGGGTTTTTTTTTTTTTTATTATTATTATTATTATTATTATTATTATTAATTAAAATCCCCATGATGCAGTTAAGAAATTATCTTTCCGGATCAAATAAATTATTCTCTTTCTTTCTAAGGATTTTTTTTTAAACAAAAATACTTTTTTTAATCTCATTTATCATAAGTGGTTTATTATCATTTTTTAAGTATAATTTTATTCGTTGATATTTCACAATTTTATAATCTTACAAAAAAAAGTATTTCCTTCAAATCATTCCACAAATTACTACAGTATTAAACGGTTTAAGAGTCATTCAAAACTGCAAATTATCATAAGCCATCGACTTTCTTTTGCATTCATTGCATAGCTTGCCAATTTTTACGCTTTTTTCATACCACTAAACTTAAGCTGTAATTTTTTTTTATCATTTAATTGCCGATAACTTTGATTAAACAATGCAAAAATGTCTGTTAAATTTGGGAAGTAACAACAACGCGTAAAATTTAGCAGCTGGTTATTATAGTGTGTTTTATGTAAATAAAATACATTAATTTCTCACCTTGAAAGGGAGGAGGAATATATTTTTACGCTTTTTTCATACAGCTACACTTAATCTGTATTTTTTATTATTATTATTTAATTGCCGAAATCTTTGATTAAACAAGACAAAAATGTCTGTTAAATTTGAGAGGTAACAGAAAAGCGTAAAATTTAGCAACTGTGTTATTATAGTGTGTTTTATGTAAATAAAATACATTAATTTCTCCCCTTGAAAGGGAGGTGGGATATATTTTTACGCTTTTTTCATACACTTAATCTGTATTTTTTATTATTATTATTATTATTTAATTGCCGAAATCTTTGATTAAACAAAGCAAAAATGTCTGTTAAATTTGAGAGGTAACAGAAAAGCGGAAAATTTAGCATCTGTGTTATTATAGTGTGTTTTATGTAAAGAAAATACATTAATTTCTCCCCTTGAAATTATTTATTATTATTATTATTATTATTATTATTATTATTATTATTATTATTATTTAATTGCCAAAATCTTTGATTAAACAATGCAAAAATGTCTGTTAAATTTGAGAAGTAACATAAAAGCGTAAAATTTAGCAGCTGTGTTATTATAGTGTGTTTTATGTAAATAAAATATTCATTCCACTTAATTTTAAATCGGAATTTGTACAGAAATTTTTGAATAATTTTTTTTATATAACTGTGGTGAAATAAGAGCTGTAAAATTGTATTTTCGTATTTTCAAGTAAAATTTTTCGAAGACTCTGGTGTGAATTCAACTTTACAGAAGCACAATTTCTTGCCCTTGAAAGGGTTAAACTGTTACAAAACATTAATGTCCATTTGAGAAGCGGGACATGTACACTAATGGGACAAATGGGACAATGTATTGGTACATAATTTGAAATTTTCATTATTAGGAATTAATATATAAACAAAATGACATTTAAAAAAAATAGAAGTATAGAGAAGAAATTTCTTAATAATAATGAAATTTCAGTAATAAATTATTAAAATAAAAATGACGAAACACACAAACTTCTCGATATAGTAAGTTATCAGGATCATTGGTTAACCGAAAAGTACACAGATGTCAAACTCCCCCTCCCTTAACTGATTTTGAGTACTGCTATTTCCAAATAGAAATAGACGATTTATTTGACAACGGAAAATCTGCAATTAAATAAGACGACCATTACTATTCGAAAACATCGAATTCTATTTAAATTTTAGTTCGGCGACAAGTGCGCGCTTTCTAAGATCAATTATTACAGAAATATTTCGCAAAAATGGAAGTAAAAAATATATTTTTTATAACTTTCGGTTCTTGTTGTCGCTACTAAAATATTGTTGTTTGTGTTATTATCATTTTTACAGTAATCGTCCTTACTACCGAAATATAGCAATATTAGATATACCTCAAAATGATGCCATAATGTTTCACTTGAAACTCTCTTAGTTGCAAAACTATTTCTTTGAAGACATTAACTTATATATTACGAGTTTTATTGTTAACGGGAATAACAAAACAAGCAGAGCAATGTTTGTTTGTTTGTTTGTTTTTAACTTATAATTAAGTTTATTGAAGAAAACATTAGGGACAAATTGCTTTTTTATTGCTTATGGCTACATCCTGCTTATTTCTTATTATTAAAATAGTTTTTTTATTATTATTATCGTTTAAGCTTACAATTTGGCAAAGAACTAGAATTTACTTCATCCAGTGTCTTTTTTTATATTTTTAACAGTTTGAAAATAAACAGCATTTTCGGATTTCTTACGTAACTGACATCAAGTTTTCATAAAAAAATAAAAGGGACGGGCATCATATGCTAAAAATGTTTATTTTAAATGAAAAATGTTTAAAATTTTCTTCTTCGATGCACACACACAAAAAAAAAACCCTTAAAAACTTAATATTTATATATTTTTTTTCTAATTATATTTGTTTCATTTCTTTTAACACATTGTAGACAGGTGAAGAGTATACTCGTCACTAATTTAGCAAGTTTTTTTTTTTTTTTTTTTTTAAGTAAAATATCTACCAGAATATTTGGGTAGTAATCTTTTCTTTATTTAATCACCGAATGTGTATCACACTAAATAAAGCAAATATTGCTGTTCTAAAATTCTAGTAGCTATTTTCAATTAAAATAAATAAATAAATAAATAAATAGATAAAACGCGCTAAATTAGCAATAATGCGGGTCAGCCGGTTAATAATGCGCTAACAAGCAGGGTTTTCAGAAAAAATTATAACTCCTTAAAAAATTTCTTAAAAAAAAAAAAAAAAAAAAAAAAAAAAAATCGCCAAAACACACACAGAAAACAGCATTAAAAACAACAACTGCGTTAATATATTTTAGGCAAAGCCATTATACAGGGTTCGTAAGCTTTACCACAATATTTTAATAGAATTTTTCTATTTAATATTTAAATAGCAGAAATTGTAGACACCTCGTCTAATTGCAAGATTTGTAATGTTTTTCTGCATTTAAATAAGGCGAAAAATTCTATTAAAATTTTGTGGTACAAGCGCACGAACCCTGTTGTATGTTTGCTCTGATTTTAGGCCTTCCTGAAACATAAGAGGCTACTTCACTCACGCGAAAACACCCGCTCCCTAATGTTAATCCTATAGGAGAAATATTTTTAAATATCTCTTTTGCATTTCAATATTTTTTAAACAATTTATTTTTTTTCATTGGATAGCTGAGGTCAATCTCTACAAAGGTTGTTTTTAACTTTTTTGATTTTGTTTGCCGGATTTTCTTATGACTTTCACTTTCGAAACCGGCTTTGAAAGTGAAAGTATCTTAATTAAAGGAAAAAAAACTTGTAAACAAAATCGAAAAAAAAAAAAAAAAGACCTTTGTAGAGATCAATGCAAAAGAAAAAAAAATATTTTTAAAAATTTTGAATTGCGAAGGAGATATTTAAAATAAATCTGCTCATAGCAGGGTTCGTACGATTTTATCACGAATTTTTACTTCGAATTTTTCGCCTTATTTAAATGCAGTAAAGTGCTACAAATCCTGCAATTAAACAAGGCGTCTACAATTTCTGCTATTTAAATATTAAATAGAAAAATTCTATTAAAAAATTGTGGTAAAAAGCTTACGAACCCTACATAGGATTAACATTAGCGAACGGATGTTTTCGCGTTAGTTCAGTATCCTTTTAAAAGAGGAAAAAAGAATACTCATGTAAAAATACAAAACCTTTTGCTTTTTATCCAGTTTCAGTTCTTTATTTTGACTTAAACACCACAGATTTTCGAAAAAATATATAAATATAAATTAATTTTCATAAAGATAGGAAATGAAATCTATATAATTTTTAAACAGATATCGATTTCTAGAAACTTCAAATATGCGAATAGGAAAAACATTTTATTCCGCCATGTAATTTTTTAATTATGCTTAAATAACTACCTGCATTGCAATCTATTTTGCAACGATTAAAAACTAATACATTATTAAAGTATTGAAAAAACTGGTGCGATACTATAAAAGCATAAAATGTTCTTAATAACACCATAAAATAAGGAATGCACAAGGCCTTTCGAAAGAACTTTGTATTTTTTCGTCAGGCTCAAAGAAGACGTGCAACCACTTTGAAGGCAGGAGCAAGAGAGTCTTGCTCCTGCCTTCAAAGTGGTTGCACGTCTTCTTGGAGTAGTATTCTTGTAGTATTCTATTTTTTCTCATTTTAATTTCAAATAAAGTGCGATACAGCATGTAAGCTTAAAGTTTGATAATTTGATAGCACTGAGAATTCTATGAATAAAATTCATAGAATTCTCCATTAATTTGATAATTATAACGCAGAAAAGTAATCAAATTAGTAAATATGTTTTAACTTTCAAAGATAATTTATTGGTATAACTTTCAACGATAATTTATTGGACATCTAGTCAGAGGTCGTAGCGCACTATACTTTTTAAATATTTGCTACCACAATTTCCATAGTATTTTCTTCGTGGTAGATTTTTTTAACATAATGCAATAGAAAACTACAAAGAAGATTGTATCTCTCTGTTCTAAAAGAAAAAAAAAGTAATTAAGGCAGTCACAGCCGTAAATGAATTTTTTGTGTTTGGAAGTCTTTCTAGGCTAATGTTAAGAAAACTATTGCATGTCAAAATATGAAAAATGGTAGTTTTATAGAAAAATATTCGATAAACACGCACGCCGAAGCAGGCAGTTCTTAAATCGAAGAATTATTCTAAGAACTATTTAATGTTGAAGTTGGTCAAAATAGTTCCGTTAAAAATGCTTTACACTATCAAAAACCATCCATACCAATTTAACCATATTTCACAGGCACATGCTTGACAAGCTTGCTATGTGAAATGTGCAATCCTTTTTCAAATTTGGTTTAATTTTGTTAAGTTTTTATTACGATTTTTTATTCAAAATGTCGTCATTCCGATTGAGATTTATTTCATATTTCGAAAAAGTACAATCTTATACAATTGCTAATTTGTAAAACAAAGCAAATAATACTATCTCCTTTCAATTAAAATATGTATTTACACGTGACTATTAAAAACAGAAATAAAAGTTAAAATAATAATAAAGTTCATGGGTTAAAAGCAGTAAATGGAGAAAAATACGTCATAAAAATGTACTTACGCAAGAATATTAAAAAGAGAAATAAAACTTTACAATATTAATTAAATTATTATGCGTTAAAAGCAGTGAATGCAAAAAATTACGCACTATTTAAAATGATCAAATAATAATATTTCCAAATAAAAGTATATTTACACAAAGGATTTATTTATTTCGAAAAAATCTTTTACCTATTATGGAAATTTTAAAACGGCCCGAATAATAATATTTCCTTTCAATTAAAAACTGTATTTTCACGCTAATATTAAAAAGTCCTTCCGGCCTGTACCGGGAGGAAAAGGTAGCTTTCCTATATCTTCGTTTTAAAATTTTAGCTAATGTTACACGAAAACAGCAAGTTAAAATGCAAAGAAACGTTTACAAAAGATTCGTTAATACTGAATTTGAATAAGAAATTCGCCAAATTATTGAGCAATAGCCAAATTGGATTCATTTATGAAGACTTATTTTGGTCGTCAAATTTGGCAATATTTCGCCAAATGTCGCCAATTTTGCCAATTTTGTCGCCAATGTTGCCAATTTTGGCGCTAACGGATATGAATAAATAGTTTTATGCGTATGATTGGGAAAATTATTACAACAATGAAAGAAGATAATTTGCGAGTAATCGCGTTAATGTGCTGTTTTGTTTCAAAATGTCAGCCACACTAGAATTTCAAACTGCTCTATCTCAGCCATTTTTTAAGATAGAGGTAAACCAAAAAATGCTCTGGAATCCTTGTATCAAGGCCTAACACGTAATTAAAAAATAAATTTGAATTTTTAACTTTTTTGTATATTTATTTTAGTTTTAAATTTTTAAATGGCCGCCATCTTAAAACAAAATGGCGGACCAAGCTGGCCAACGAACTCGGTCGAGACATGGGTTAGCTTAATACACGCAATTAGTTTCATCAAAATTGATTTATAAATACGAGCGTTATCGTATGACATAGGTCATATATATATATATATATATATATATATATATATATATATATATATATATATATATATATATATATGGATATATCTATACATATAAATCAACATTTGAACGGAGGGTGATTTTGGGGTCTGGGAGTCATGATCGGTGAAAATATATCGAAATTTTCCGGAACTGATTTCCTCAGAACGGCTGCAATAGGTAGCTTTATACTTTTTTGTATTGAAAGCTACCTAAAAGATGAAGAAAACTTTGGTGAAAATTACGGCATATTGAAAATGATACATTTAAAACGTCTTATTTAAAGCAATTTTCTTATAGTGTCGTTATAAAATTCCGTGAGGCAGAGACATTGTTTACTTAATCATTTTATACAAGCTGATTTTCAAATTTTTAATTGCTCTTATTTAATTAATCACGAAAACAGCCGTTAGCTGTCGCGACAGCAGTTGATTCGGCCTGAAAATCCCCCAATCAAAGGGAAATGAATGGAAACCATATTTTAGAAGATGGTCACTGGTCGTTTAATTATAATTCAATCTTTAATAATCTTTTTAAAACAAAGAAATTAGCGTGTAGCACCTTCGGTGTCTGAACGGGGGTTGGCAAGCGCAACTCGTAGTGGGCAGAGCCATCGAAATAGTCAAGGCCAAATGACGCTCTGAAAGTTTTCGTGTGACGTCACTGCTAATCGACCGACCCGACCTCTCATTTCCTTCACATTGGGGCATCTCCCTCATTAACTTGTGTTGTTTAGTGGCCGCCATTTCAAACCGTCATTCATTGTAATATTAAAATAACCAAATTGTTATTTATCGCCTGCAAGTTAAATGGTATAAATTATCTAGTAAATAGAATCGCACATACATTATTTTGAGATTTCGGCATACAGCCATACCACACATACAGCTTATAAAGATAATAAACACAATGCAGCTCATTTTCGAATGTATAGTGGCCCAGCAGATGTAAATATCTGAACAAATGGATAGCGGAGTACCACGAAAAAATCAAAAGATAACAAATTCGTGAAAGGTAAGTTCAGTATTTAAATGTTAGTTTTTATATAGTCGTTATTATTGGTGTTTTCGTTTTCAATTTATAAAATTAAACTTTGTTTGTTTCTGTCTTACTACTAGCATTTAACTTTCACATTTTGTTCTTATTAGGATTATATTCGAAAAACATTAACCTAGTGAATTTCAGTTTGTAAAATTCTAAATAAATATGACGTAATTAGTCTTTGCAAAATGAGTTTGAAAATATTTAGCGTAGTCAGGGTTGGCATTAATCGAATACTTTTTAAATTGATTGATTAGTCGACTAAACGTTCAATCAAACGAAATTTAATCATGATGATTGTAATCATGATTGAAATTGAAAAAAGTAATTACCCTTACAATTTTTTTTATGATTAATTCAATCTGAACTAATTCAATCGCAATTACTTTAATCATTAATCTAATTACACAGACGAAAATTAAATATGGCCGCCATTTAACTTTCTTAAATTCACTTTCATTGCTATAAGACTGTTATTAAGGGTCACTATGCGAATTTCCTTATTGAAAATTATACAGGATCACATAAAAGTATCCAGATACACGCAGGTCAAAATGTGTAAATCATTTAGATTAGAAGGAACAGTTGAGTCCTTTTTTATAAAACTGGTATAATTTTCTTTTGTAATTATTATAGGCAAAAGCAAACAATGTTATCAAATAATTAAATTTTCAATAAACTAAATAATTGAATTATGTTTATATCACAAAAAATGTTGCAACAAACTGGAGAAGAAAAAATATGTTATAAGCAAAATATAACAGTTCGATGTTGGCTGTCCATCATAAATTTATAAAAACAAGCGTTGCTCTTTATTTTTTTCACTTTCTCCAAAATGAATCTTTCAGACTTTCTCAGCAACCAATTGATATCGTTAATATACTCATGACATATTTGTAGGCAATTTTTAAACATTTCAAAGAATTATAAATGAAAGATTCTGAATCAGATAACTAATTTGTTGATGAAAATGGCGTTCAAATAAACATACTATATTAGGCTTTTATCATAAAAAAGTTGCATCAAACTGAAAAAGAAAGAATATTGTATAAGCAAAATGTAACAGTTCGATGTTAGCTTTACACCATACTGTAGGAATAAATCATCAGGGTTACTCTCCATTTTTACCCCCTCTTACCAAAGCGAATCTTTAGAATATACTCAAAAACCAATCAATTTCAGATGTTTTAAATGTTTTTAAGTAAATACACTTCGATTTACTATTTAAAGTATTTAACTCCTTGGAGACGAGCGACACGTATACGTGACGCATAAGATGCTCAGAATCCTCGATTATTCCCACCAGTTATTTTTTATTGTAAGCTTTGGCTTATGTAACCCTAGCATTTCTGCGATTCAATTAGGCAAAAATTTCTGTTTTGAAAAACCGGTGGTAAAAGTTTAAAAATTCTGTAAAGGACGCTCGTCGCGAAGGGGTTAATAATAGCTTGTTGTCACATAATTAATGAATTCAACAGTAATGTTGTCTTTTTGTATATGCCACGGGGAAGGTGAAAGAACGTCTTATCAGCAAAACAAGTTCACAACATTATTTTACTTTCTTTACTAAACTAGTAAACACAACGAGTTCATTTCGAACGTATTTCGCACTTGGTTTCTCCAACAGCGAATTATATGCGCATATGAAACAAGAACAGGAATGTCGAATGTTGGGGTATTCCATATTTTCGAATGAGATGATTTTATAATCATTTAAAGGTTTTAATAACTTTCATTAAAAAATAAACATAAATAAAATAAAAAAGGTAACAGATTATTTTAATGCAACGAAAAAGTTACATTTTATCTTTCTTGGTTGGATTAAAAAGGATAACGATATCAAATTGCAAACACCCTCTCCCCCTAGAGATATCTTACGATATCAAGTGACAGACCTCCCCTCCCCCCTAAAGTGATAACGTTATATATGCACAGCCCCAAACAATGATTTTTTTAAACCCCTTTAAGGGCAGTGGGATATTATATATCAAACTTAACTTTAATTCCGAAACGCCACAGTGACACCGGAATTTTGGAATAAAATTTTTCTTTTATAATATAATTGAAGAAAAGCTTTTACTTATTTTGAAATAAATTTGTTGAAAAATCCCTATGTGAGTCAATGATTTCAACATTTTAAAAACATAAATACTTTGCCCCTGAAGAGTTAAAATATTTATTACAGTCTAGATGTAAGAAAATCCCTAGCTCCCACCCTTTCTTTCGACAAACTGTCGGAATTATCACAGAAGATTTCACCGGAAAATTTAAAAGTAATTTTAATTAAGTTTAGCACACCAATCAGCGGACTTAATCAGGACTAGGGTTTTTAATTTATCAGATAAACCCACTGGTTTCGAGCTTATTCATTACTCACACACTTGTTCCATTGCGCCCATATCGTACCACTGTTGCCAGTGGGCTGCTTTTTTTTATTTAGTTTTCTTGATTACCACCAATTTTTTGAGAAAGTCAAATTCGCCTTATTTAATGACAGATTAAATAAGCCGATCACAGGCGAATTATACTATTTTAAAAAAGTGGTACCAATCAAACAATCTCAAATCTAAAAAAAAGTAGCCCGCTGGCGACACTGTATCGTACCCGAACCCGACATTTCTACTTAAATTCAACCTGGAACGCGTCCTGAACACGAAGTATTACACCCGGTCACAACCCAAACTCGAAGTGAAAAAATATTAATCTATATTTAAAATATATTATTGAAAAGTAGTCTGCAATTAAACCTCTAATATCGATTCTATCATTTTTGCTTAAAAACGAGCCTATATACACTCATTATATTAAAATATATAGTTTGTTTCACTTGATAAATATTCAGGACTTTCTTTTGAAAAATCGGTTAAAACCAAGATCGATCTCAAATAGTAACAACCAAACACAAAATATTTAAAGTCAACCCTTCCCAAGCCAATCCGCGTGGTGGGTCAGGTAAAATTGTACCCGACCAAATACAGGACTCTAGCTGCGAACCCAGGGGGATAAAACCGGAAGAAACATGAGAAAGATTAAAGAAAATAAAAGGGAAAAGGCCAAAACAAAACATGACGGTTTTAATCATTAATTATTAATTAGATTAATCAATTAGATTGAGAACTGATTTAATGATTTAATCGTTAATCGGAGAGAGGGGTTGAAATTAAATTAATTATTAATCATTAGTCTATGAGTAGGATTGAAACGAAGTTCAATCGTCAATCTTTAGTCATGATTAAACATTTAATCATTAGTTTTCAATCGTTAATCAAATTACCTTGTATATATATATATATATATATATATACAGGGTGTAACTGAAATGCTTCAACAAACTTTGAGTTGGGTTGGGTTGGTTTGATTGTTGACGGCCAATTATCTACACTTGGGATATAGGCCCAGGGGGAGTGCCCTTCGTGGGGGTCTTTCTAAGGGAACCTAACCCGTATTTACGAATGGATAAATCCACGGCTCGAAGAAAACCACGAAAACTCCGAACGATTAGGCCGACGGGCGCGATTGGGATCGAACCCAGCACCTCCCGTCTACCAGCTTCGAGAGCCGAACCTCTCAGCCACTGGTGGGGCCAACAAACTTTGAAGGATGATAATACTCATGAAGACGAACAAAAAATGCAATGGAACATGGGGTCGCAAATGACGTTTAACCCCTTCAGGGGCAGTGGTATGTTTATGAAAGCGCTTAATTTTAATTCCAAAACGCCATAATGGCACCAGAATTTTGCTAAAATCTTTTCCATTTAATATGTATGTGAAATATAGCCTTTTTCTTATTTACAAACAAATTTTTTTATAAATTCCGGTGCCAGTCATTTATTTCAACATTTTAGTACTAAAAGTAGTTTGCCCCTAAAAGGCTTAAAGGATAAAAATAGAGAAAATGCGTCTGAAAATGGACTGGCACCGGAATTTACAAAAAAAATTGTTTGTAAATAAGAAAAAGGCTATATTTCACATAAATATTAAATGGAAAAGATTTTAGCAAAATTCTGGTGCCATTGTTGCGTTTTGGAATTAAAATTAAGTGTTTTTTTAGACATACCACTGTCCCTGAAAGTGTTAAATGTCATTTGCGACCCCGTGTTCTATTGCATTTTTTGTTCATCTTCATGAGTACTATCATCCCTCAAAGTTTGTTGAAGCATTTCAGTTACACCTATATATATATATATATATATATATATATATATACCAGGTGAACCAAAAGTTCGTTAAAACTTTAAAAATACACATGTTTAACAGTAACAAAATGTTTAACAGTATTTCCGGAATTTTCTTTATAATTATTATTGTGTGTGTGTGTGTCCCCGATTCATTATGTAGATTACCTAAAAAAAGTATTTCTTTTATTTATGCTTCCAAAGCTATTGTGAATTTTCTAACAAAGAGGGCGATAATAAATTATATTTCGTATAATATCAAGTAATGATGGTTTGAAATACAAGAGCAGTAGATATTCTTCTAGATATATTTTGCAAAATATCATGATATACCATTTTAAAAGTGCGACATGCTGCCTGTCGAATATACAATGACATTTTTCATGCCTGCCATCCTATTTTTCAGATGCAGTGCATTATTAAATAAATTTTACAAGAGGATTAGATATTTTTGCAACAAATATACATTATATATATATATACGTTGGAGACCTTTGGGTTTATAATCCCCTAAACAAAAGTGTGTAAAAATATTTTGATCTGTGAAATAATAATATTTAATATAGAACAAAATCTTTAAAAATAAACTCTCAAAATATCTTGTAAAATATATACGCACAGACTCTCGGAAACATATTGCTTGTCGTATCGTTGCAAGTTTGTCGATTGAATTCTTTCTGTATTTATTTTGTTTTTCATGAAAATTTTCTTTTTTATTTTTAGTATAATTTTAAATGCAAGTAAGAATTTTTTGAATAATTTCAAATAAAATATTTAAAGTCATATTATCTGATTTATAAATATTTTTACAAAGAAATAAAATTCGAAATATATGCTGAATTTATAATACTGAATTTAAAAACGATTTAAAATAAATATTTTTTTTTATTTTATCTCATATTGAGAATAAATAGAATTATAAAAGATAAATAAAAATAAATAAATAAATAAAATTTGCTAGATGGAAACATATTGCTTGTCGCATCGTTGCAAGTTTGTCGATTGAATTCTTTCTGTATTTATTTTGTTTTTCATGAAAATTTTCTTTTTTATTTTTAGTATAATTTTAAATGCAAGTAAGAATTTTTTGAATAATTTCAAATAAAATATTTAAAGTCATATTATCTGATTTATAAATATTTTTACAAAGAAATAAAATTCGAAATATATGCTGAATTTATAATACTGAATTTAAAAACGATTTAAAATAAATATTTTTTTTTTATTTTATCTCATATTGAGAATAAATAGAATTATAAAAGATAAATAAAAATAAATAAATAAATAAAATTTGCTAGATGGAAACATATTGCTTGTCACATCGTTGCAAGTTTGTCGATTGAATTCTTTCTGTATTTATTTTGTTTTTCATGAAAATTTTCTTTTTTATTTTTAGTATAATTTTAAATGCAAGTAAGAATTTTTTGAATAATTTCAAATAAAATATTTAAAGTCATATTATCTGATTTATAAATATTTTTACAAAGAAATAAAATTCGAAATATATGCTGAATTTATAATACTGAATTTAAAAACGATTTAAAATAAATATTTTTTTTTTATTTTATCTCATATTGAGAATAAATAGAATTATAAAAGATAAATAAAAATAAATAAATAAATAAAATTTGCTAGATGGAAACATATTGCTTGTCACATCGTTGCAAGTTTGTCGATTGAATTCTTTCTGTATTTATTTTGTTTTTCATGAAAATTTTCTTTTTTATTTTTAGTATAATTTTAAATGCAAGTAAGAATTTTTTGAATAATTTCAAATAAAATATTTAAAGTCATATTATCTGATTTATAAATATTTTTACAAAGAAATAAAATTCGAAATATATGCTGAATTTATAATACTGAATTTAAAAACGATTTAAAATAAATATTTTTTTTTTATTTTATCTCATATTGAGAATAAATAGAATTATAAAAGATAAATAAAAATAAATAAATAAATAAAATTTGCTAGGATTATTATTTTTTTTTTCGTTTTCTTAAACTGAAAAAATAATTATTTTTTTCTACAAATACTATTAATATTTATATTGTAAGAAATTATATGAACCCTTCTATAAAATTAGATGTAATTTAATCTCTCTTATACGAATATATATAAACTTATTTTGGATGAATAACTGGTAAAATAACAACCCAAAAACATTTCACATTTTTAATCTTGCATTGCAACTACTGGAACATGACAATGAGCTATAAGGGCTAAAGGGATGGGCAAAAGTGTGGGAACGTTACATATTTTTCTGAATATAAAAGTGCGCCGCCAGCTCTTGAAATGGAAAAAAAATATCTGAGCCATTTTGCCGGGATTATAAGATTTAAGGTAGATAAAATTTGCAGTTGTTGGGATTTAGAAAGTTAAGGTCTAACACATATGACGTTTGATGAATTCCGTGCCTTCCGCCTACAAAATTTGTGTCAAATACAGATAAGCATTTTCCAAAAATAGTCATATTGTGTTCAGAACATCCCAAAATGTGCAAATTCATAAAAAAAAACGGATGGAAAACTTTCATGATACCTTCACCCTATGTATATACGAGAAGGAAGAAAAAATCATAATTTAGAAGCTATAAAAGGATGATTTGTTAAAATTATGTCTGTGTAATTTATTAAACCAAAATAAATTTCCAAATATTATGTTAAACAGACATATATATTTCCGAAATTCAATCGAATCTCTCTTTTATAATCACTTTATACAAGAGAACCTATTTTAAATCATTTTGGTATGACTTACAAAAAAATAAACAAACTGACACCATTTTAATTAAAAAGAAATACATTTTATTAAATTTAACTTGATATCAAATGACTCAATCTATCTAACTGGAACATTTATTCCAGAAATGTCACTAATTGTAGTGACTAGTCCAAATAAGGAAATCTCAAATCTGTTGCGTCTATCTTGGTAATTTCTTTCTTTCTGTCAATCTCAATGTTTCCCACATTCATTCTCTCTCACTCTCAGGACTGGTCTCTCATAACGACAGTCATGTCTTAACCATGAACTATTACCAATAATAGTACTAGATGTCCTACAACGAGTTTCACGCGAGTATAAACCAAAGAGCCATCTATTTTCTACACTAGAAAGCGTTTTCTATGCTTTAAAAAAACATTAATGCTCAAATATATTTTTACATCTATTTATTTTTGCGATGCAAAAGATTGATGAAAATGTTTATTAAGCATGAATTATTCAATTTATAAATTTGTTTAATAGTCATAAAATAAACACCTGTGCAGATTGTAAAATTCGTAATATAAAAAAATAAGAAGTATTCTTTTTCAGCTACTTTGTAAAAAAACTATTACACGTTCTTCCTGTAGACAAATGCTCACTATCTCCTCACATACAAAAAAATTATTTCGATTCCTTCCTGTATAAAATTTACAAATATTCTTACTAAATGTCTAGAAATAAAAAATCATCTTACTTTTTTTTTAGGAAACAACTTTTATTTATTTATTTATTAATTAATTAATTAATTTATTTATTTTGTAAAAATATTGTTACCTCACTTACGAGAAAATATGAAACGCTGTTTTATACTTTAACATCTGACTGAGAATTTCCATATTAACGAAACTATTTCCATTTATTGAATGCTTGCAGGTATGTCAAAACACGTAATAACATTTTAAATTATTCTATAAAAGAAAGCGTTCTTCTAAAAATACTTTCAAAGTTAACATTTAAAATTAAATTTCGGCAAACACGAAAAGATTATCCTCCGATGGTAATTTCTTGTAACCTAAGATGTAATTTTCAGCTATAGGAAAATTAAAAAAAAAAAAAAAAAAACTTTGTTCGAACCTTTGGTCTTTAAATGAGAATACAGATATAAACTAATTGTTACATTCACGAAATTTCACTTGTAAATACATTTTTTTTTTAAAGTAGTAATAAAAAAAATTGGATATTCTTACTAAATGTCCAGAAATCGAACCGTATTTTATATTTTTCTATAAAAGAAAACATTGTTTTGACAATATTGTCAAAATGGACATTTAAAACCGACTTCCGGCTATTTCTTTTAATAATTTTCAATGCTGTACTGTATGGTTATATCTTAGATCACAAGTTTCCAGTCTATATTGTAATAACCAGTACATATTGTCACTTAATTTCAACTACGATAACTACTGCAGGCGCAGGGGCGGATGAAAAAATAATTAATTAATTAACGAGATAAATAATACTATTCCTTGCTCAGAATTGTATTGTTCACATTAATACTGAAAATATTTCCAGTGATACGATTTCAATCTCTTAAAATTGGATATTCCTTACTCCTCCCCTAAATCCTGATTATGTAAAGACAGTCCTAGAACTATTAGGATTATCATTTTATAAATCTTCTTTCTATAATATTCTGTTAAATTTCGTAACAACAATGTTAATTTCACAAATCGTCCAATCATTTATCCTGTCTCTGATTCTGGCACTAAAATCTTACTGAAAACAGTATTTTAATTATTTATATAGTTATATTAAGAAACATGTAAATTCATTAAAATATAAATTTCGCATATATTCCGAGATAGCGTAAGTGTTAAAATTTCATTCCCGTACTACATCTTTAGTTGAAGAAATGCTGCATAAAAATCTTACTGAAAACAGTACTTTAATTATTTATATAGTTATAATATAAACATATGTATTCATTAAAATAATAAATTTCGATATGCCGAGATAACATGAGAATTAGAATTTTTTCCCTCTACTACATCTTTTGTTCTAGAAATGCATATTAACAACAAATCTTTGCTTTAATGTGCCATCTTTATATAAAAAAGAAATTAGAGTTTAAACTTACATACTGTATGAAATAATAAACTGTTTCTGATACATTATACCACATTAATTTATACAATTTATTTATCATTCATTATCTTGGAACATTTCTCTCAATTAACGTTCGGACTTGAAAAGGTGGAGGGGGGGGAGGTACTTTTCCAATTTCGAAAAATTGAGAAAAGGTACGTGAAATTTAGTAAAGTACATGAGAGGAATCTCGTCTTTTTCAACATTTATGGGAGGAGTTTTTCTTTCATTTATATGCACGTATATGAAAAATAACTCACCTGAATTTACTAGAACATACGCAGTAATACAGTTTTGATAAAATTTAATAAATCCCCACAATCGTTTCGAAACAATTAATTTTTTGGTATAGAAAAATAATAATAATAATAATAATAATAATAATAATTGAATTACAGAATGAATATCATAATTCTTCAAGGATTAAATTTTAATGACATTCTTTATTTGGTGTGTGTAAAATATTAAAATTTAGTAAATTTGAAATCTAAATCAATTTAAACAATATTTAACATCTTAATTTTTTAATTACTTACTAATATATTATTTCTTTATAAACTGTTTGTAAATGTTAGTGCACTTTAAGATAACGTAACTTTTAATAAATAATTATTTAGTGTCGATTTTAATAAAAGTATTCAGAATAAAATATGTATTTTTAATTCCTTTCCATTATTTCCTTTCAAAATCTTTCTAAAAAACGTTTCCCGTAATCATTTTTCTTCAACCACTTTATATTTCTCAAATCTTAAAATGACGATATTTACCCAATTAAAATTATCTGTTTTGTACCATTTTTTTTTTCTCTTATTCCGAAGCTAAATTCGCGCCCTTTTCCGGAGAAACCGCATGAGTACATTTTACCACCGACATTAAAAAATAGTTATTTCCCGCTTCGAAACTATGATTGGTTGTTCTACGTTACGTATCTGCATTGACGTAAGTAACCATTCCTCTTTTGGTATTTAGCGCAGGACATGAGCCAGGAGCTCAAATTTACTGTGACATTTATCGTCTTAAAAACTACGTGCTGTCTTGAAGTGAGTCACCAGAATATTC
The DNA here is from genome assembly GCA_963931845.1 of Maratus michaelseni. Classification (NCBI taxonomy): domain Eukaryota; kingdom Metazoa; phylum Arthropoda; class Arachnida; order Araneae; family Salticidae; genus Maratus; species Maratus michaelseni. The sequence goes on along the minus strand of OZ007595.1, from coordinate 212,701,634 downwards.
GAAATGAGAAATTATAACATATTTTTGTAATGTAATGTAGTTTGGAAGCATGACATGATTAACTGCTAGAATTTTAGCGGTGAAAGTGTCTAACTATATCAAGGATGAGTGGCGGATGCTTGTTTTTAACTGTATTATATGGGAAGAACACAATAAAATAGAGATTTATTCTTTTTTATGCGAGAAATTCTCAGTGTGTATCGACCAACACTCCTTATTATTCTCCTGATAAATTTAAACTGTCTCATGAGCAACAACAAACTAAAGTTAAATCCATAGCTTAATCTTAAATTTTTAATAACCATGCAGGGTTCGTACGCTTTTACCACAATTTTTTAATAGAATTTTTCTATTCAATATTTAAATAGCAGAAATTGTAGATAATTTTAAAATATAGTACGTCTCATAAATATAAAAACACTGATATTTTCGAAATAATATTTTAATAATTCAGTATTCAAGAATATGTTTATGCATATAACAAAAAGCATGTACCAATAAAACATTTTACAGTAAATTAAATAAATATTAAATAATTTCAGCGTGAAAATTGATAAATGGTAACAAATTTACTGTCTTATAAATATAAAAATATTTTACATACTTTTGAATTATCGTCCAATAATAGGTCCATTTTTATTAATGACAGTAAATATTCTAGCTAGCTGGCATGCTGTTTATTAAGTTGTGTAAGAGTTCTGGCTTTATATCAAACCAACTACGTTCGATTTCTTTTTTCAACTCAAGGACGTTTGAAAACTGTCTTCCAGATGCATATATACTGCGAACGAGAATGCCCCAAAGATTCTCAACCGGTCCACAGCATGACATGAACATTGTTAATAGCAAACCATTTTTTTGTGTGTCTAGATGTGTGAATCGGTGCATTATCCTGTTGATACAAATAATTCCGACCACCAAGAGTTTCAGCAATTGACAACAAGTGACTATCGAGCTCTTCTATATACTCTTTAGATATTTGTTTACCTTCCAGAAAAGCAATATCTGTAGTTCCATTAAAAGAGAAGGCACCCCAAACCATCACAGAACCTCCCCCTTTCTGTCTACTGAAGAGGCTTCTCGCATAATTTCCCTGTCCACTGCGGATAGACGATTGCGATTGTCATGCTTTCTGATTAGTTGTTAAACCGAACGCTTCTTAAGTCATTTCTGGTTGAACTGGTTTCTTATATAATATCTAATAATTTCTATATAACCTAATTATTTTATAATTATAATATAATAAATATTATAGTAATATAATCTAATTAATTTCTATATAATCTAATCTCTATATAATCTAATATTTCTATATAATCTAATAATATATATTAATTTCTTATATAATATCTTCTTATATCTTCATAATCCTCCAAAATACCGAATACTTGAAAAGCGTTTGATTTTACAAATAATCTGAAAGCGTAAAAATACCAATAGTCTATCAGCGGTGGAGACGGAAATTATGCAGGGTTTCTAGGTTCACGTCTTATATCGTGCCAGTAGGAATTCCAACCATCTGGGCCATCCAAGTGAAATCTCTTTTCATCAGAAAAATGACTTGCATCCATTCGTCCTTCCAATGCATGTTCTTTTGCCCAGAGTAGCCTCAGTTATTTGTGTTCTTTTTTCAGTAAAAGAAATCTGCACACATGCCGGGACACAATATTTTTGCTTTATTTTATACGACGGTGTACTGTGTCCTTTGAGACCATACCATCAACTCGTTGAGAAACTTGTCGGAGTGACATTTTTTGCGACGAAACAAGTCACATGATCTTGCGATCGACTCTTTCACAAGTCTTTCTCGGTCTTTCAGATCGCTTTCTCGAATTTAAATTGTAAGTTTTTAATAAAACTTTATAAACTGCAGCTCTGGTTCTCCCAGTTTTTTTACATATTTGAGAAATTGTTAAGCCATTAACTTTAAATCCACGTATTTTGCAAATCTCATCTTTCGAAATTTCAATATTCAGCGGCATCTTTGCAATTGAAACAAGTCACTGCTCGTTTCGGTAACTTAAAGCGTATTTCTGCGCGTACGCATTACTTCCGTGCGCGCGCATTCGAAAAAAATTTGCATATGAAGCAGTTTCAAATTTGTCATTAAATTTATAAAATAGCGTATTTTTTTATTTTTTTTATTATTCGAGTCTATATTATTATATTTAAATTTAAACCTTTATAACAGATTAATTTAATTTTTCTTAACGAGCAGGGAAGACCGAGCGATGCTCGGTCAAAATTAGCTTTGAGTTCAAATGATCATCATGACCCATGGCAAAAATGACCCACTAATCAAATTTTCTCGAACATGGGACCAAGCACAACTGTCTTTTCGTGCCCGAAACCCGTAGGATATAAAATTTAGTCGAAACAGTCTGAGCCATTTTTAAATAAAACTAGCTTGGTCCACAGTGACCCAAAAATGACCCACTAATCGGATTTTCTCGAGCATGTCACCTAGCCCAATGATGTTCTTGTGCCCAAAAACCGTAGGATACAAAATTTAGTTCAAATCGTCTGAGTCGTTTTTAAGATAAAAATATAGCTTGACCCATAATGACTCATGACCAAAATGACCCACTAATCGAAATTTCTCGAACATGTGACCTAGCCCAACAGTCTTTTCGTGCCCGAAAACCAAAAGATGCAAAATTTACTCGAAATAGTCTAAGCCGTTTTTAAGATAAAAATAGCATGACCCATAATGACCCATGGCCAAAATGACCCACTACTCAAATTAAATTTTCTCGAACATGTGACCTAGCCAAACAGTCTTCTCGTGCCCGAAAACCATAGGATATAAAATTTAGTCAAAACAGTCTGAGCCGTTTTAAAGATAAAAATAGCTTGACCTATAATGACCCACTGATCGAAATTTCTCGAACATGTGACCTAGCCCAACAATCATCTCGTGCCCGAAAACCATAGGATGCAAAATTTAGTCGAAATAGTCTGTTCATTTTTAAGATAAAAATAGCTTGGCTCATAACGGTCCATGACCAAAATGACCCACTGATCAAAATTTCTCGAACATGTGACCTAGCTCAACCGTCTTCTCGTGCCCGAAAACCATAGGATATAAAATTTAGTCAAAACAATCTGAGCCGTTTTTAGATAAAATTAGCTTTACCTAAAATGACCCACTAATCGGATTTTCTCGAGCATGTCACCTAGCCCAATGATTTTCTAGTGCTCCAAAACCGTAGAATACAAAATTTAGTTCAAATCGTCTGAGCCGTTGTAAAGACAAAAATAGCTTAACCCATAATGGCCCATGACCAAAATGACCCACTGATCGAAATTTCTCGAACATGTAGCCCAATGATTTTCTCGTGCTCCAAAGTCTAAAAAGTTTATATTTGTGTGATACAGTTGGTATAAATGCTTGGTTTTTGACATAGTGGTTAGTTTAAAGATATAAATACTCGTTCAAAACTGTTTTTAAAAAATTCGAAATTTAAAATATTGAAATGAGCGAAAAACGTTCTAAAAATGTTCTAAATCATAATATATTCAGAACATTTAGGGCTAGAGTCTTGAAATTTTATATGGAAGAAAGTAAATGCTCGCCCAGAATTATTTTTTTTCAATTCAAAATGTAAAAGAATGCAAGAGTACAAAGCATTCTAAAATTGCGATTTATGTCACACAATTGGTATGGAAACTTGAAATTTGGTATGATGATTACTTTTATGTAGTAAATGCTTCCTTAGAACATTTTTTTAATCAAATTTTAAAAGGATGAAATGAGCGGCAAACTTTCTAAAAGGGTTCTAAATTATGATTTAGTTGAAACTTATTATTAGACACTTGAAATTTAGTATATAGATTACTTTTAAGATGCAAATGCTCGGCATAAAGAGTTTATTATAAATAGGAAATTTAAAGGTGTGAAACAGCTGAGAGCATTCTAAATTACTATTTATTTAGAGCCAAGCGTCATATCGCGCCATTCGAAGACCATCCTTTTTCGATGCTAAAAGAAACTAAACGTCTGTATTTCGATACAATCTTTTAAAAGCATCTCGGAAGATCAAATTTACAGCGCCTACAAAAATTTTGAAACGCTCTAATGAATAAAAGTATTTAAAAAAATCTGAGAATTTTTCGATGAAAATGCTAAAAGAAAGTTAAGTGTTTCGGTGTGGGTTCGCTCGGCTTCGGCTCATGTTTTCACTATTAAATGTGACTTTTTTGATGTGACTGTGTTTCTGTGACTCTGTTCTCTTCGACTTTAGTCAAAGTCTTAGAATTTTTCACGGAATTTTAAAGAGGGGTTGGATACAGTTATCGAATAAAATTTCAGAGAGTTCGGACGAAAAAAAAAAAAAAAAAAAAAAAAAAAAAAGAAGAAGAAGAAGAAGCGAGAAGAAAACATTTCTTTTATAGTTAGATATCAATATTTTTCAACGCTCTGTAAAACATTATATTTATAACTGATGGAAAATTTATACAATTCAAACAACAGGGGTTATTTTTTTAAACTATGAAACGAGATACCCTTACGAGGGAAAAAAACCCAAACAAACAAGAAAGTGTCTTTTAAAAATGCTTTTCCCTCTAATAATCAATATTTTTTTGCGAAAATTTCATTTAAAAAAATAAAATCGATATAAAATATATAATCATACAAATTTTAGGTAATTATCATTGGCCCGGGCACCGCCGGACGGGTCAGCTAATATAATTTTAATGACATGCTAGTAACATTCGTTAAAATGTAATAAGTGCAAATCAATCTTTAACTAATTTATTGCTGATCAATTTAAATTAATGCATGATTAGTGTAACATTGTGTGTAATTATAAATAGTTTTTTTTCTAAGAAAATGCCTCACATTTAACGCCTATTTTTTCAAAATCCATACTCACAGGCAGGGCTTAAATTCTATCAAAAAGAGTACCGGAGCTCTAATTTTCAGCAGTAATAACAACCATCAAACATCAACCCAAACCCCCTTTCATTAGAAGGAGGGATGCATTATGGTTGTTACGCGCATATTTATATTTCATACATTATTTGTAAAATTTAAAGCATTTTCCTCTTTTGTAACAAATAATAATAATAATACATTTTGACTGCATCTATATCCAATTACACGTAATAAAATTTAATAAATGAACAGAGCATAAAATAAGCAAACAAATAAGCAAAAAATAGAGCCAAAAAAAAATAATAATAGAGCAAAAAAAACATTGAAATCGGAAATGAGGGATTTTCAGAAAATCCTACTCGCCAAGGATTTCTTTATATGAACTAGAAAAACAGAAGACTGGAGCTGTGCGCCTGTGAGCTTCATCGCAAATTTACAATGTTTTACAAACACGAGCAAATTACAGCGACTAAGCATAATAATACCACGAGTAAAAATAGCATATACGCTGCGGTGTTAATTCTGGCATTTCTCATCGCTGTTCGAAAACCATTGTGACAAAAAAACAATTGAGTCTACATCTGCGATCGCTAGATAGATACATGCTCCAACGTGTGCGACACGCTACGTCACATATGTAAGCGCCGAGGCTAACGAAAAAGACAGGCTACCGCGGTGCATTCCACTTATCTTTTTTTACAGACCGCCAGAGTGACGGGATGCTCTTTTCGTACACCTGCATTGGTGCATTCGAGCATCACGTGACTCCGGCGGTCTGTAAAAAAAGATACGCGTAAAGCACCGCGGTAGCCTTTCTTTTTCGTTAGCCTCGTGTAAGCGCTTTGGTAGGAAAGGACGCAAAGTATTGGTGATGGGACAAAAAATGAAAACAATTTAAGCTTCGACTTTTCAGAAATGCTCTTCCGCTGAACACCAGATCGCAATATTTATGAGCTTCGGCAAAGATTTAACTATATTTAAACATTGACTAAAAACAAAGAAGAATCCGGTAAGCTCCGGCGCAAATTAAGCACTACTCACAGGCATGTATAAGTCAATGAAATTACAATCAGTGCTTCTTTCCTCCGAGGGACAGGAAGCAGTGCCTCCCCGAGAGCAAGACGTCGCGTCGTTGCTACATTACCAACAAATGACATATAGTCTTTAAATTTGTGTACAGACCCCCTACGAAACAAATCATTCGAAAGAAACACTGATTGCGAAAATCTGTTCAATCACAATAAAAAGATATATTTTTATAACTTTAAAATACTTTTTTTTAATTCTTACTTTTGCAAAGATTTTTTCCTGGGTACGCACATAGCTTGGACTTACAAGGAGAGTGCCAAGCTTGGTAATCACAGATTTTGATTATTTTTATATATGTTGTAGGGTAGAAGCCCCTTAGTCTCAGGTTCACTGGATTTTATACAACGCTCCTTAGTTCTCGAGAAATGGGGGGTCTAATATTATAACACAAGTTAAATACTTAATTTGTAACAGATTGATTACGTTGGTCGTAGCTCAGTCAGTATGGCGTCTGCTCGTTGTTCTGAGGGCCCGGGTTCGATTCCGGAACGTGCTACGTTTGTTTTTCTCACTTTTTTTAATATATATACTTGTAATTTTAATTTAATAATCTCAATAAAAAATTTTGTTAACATAATTAAATTTTAATTTAGCATTTTTGATTTTGTCAAAAAATCACTTTTAAAATGTATTCCATATATGCTTTATAAATTCAACGATATTGAACAATTGTGTCAATTCGTGATTGTAAAGAAACAAATGCGATGATAATACTACTCGGTTTTTAAAGTAAGAAGCATAATTATATTAAAATTTAGCATAAGAATTTAATTACAACATATTTGTTTTATTTTATTGTAACTAGAGGACGCCACAACAGACTTTGGTTTCTTCTTTTTTTTTAGTTTGTTGCAGTTAAGTGGTTTTTGTTTTCAGTCTTCATCACACAAGTACGTATCATTCTATAACAGCTTATAATCGTATAAAAATGGCAGAAGCAAGCTGTAGTTCACAAGAAGATCAATCTGAAGTGTCGGGATTCGATGAAAATCAGAAAAGTGGTGTCACAAATGCGTTGAAGTACTGTAAAACAATGGATTTTTAACAAATAATCCAGCATCTGAAATATCTTCGTGTTCTATTGCGATGAGAGAAGAATTTCATAATTCGATAGTGAATATGCTGATTTTCTAAAGATATTTGAATTTTTACTAGTCAATATATATCGAATTATTTTAAAGCTCTTTAAATGATGAGAAATGTTTAATAATGTTTTAAAAAGTCAAAAATGCTAAATTAAAATTTAATTATGTTAACAAATTTTGTTATTGAGATTATTAAATTATAATTACAAGTATATTTATTAAAAAAAGTGAGAAAAACAAACGTGGCACGTTCCGGAATCGAACCTGGGCCCTCCGAACACTGAGCAGACGCCATACTGACTGAGCTACGACAAAACGTAATCATTCTGTTACAAAGTAAGTATTTAAGTTGTGTTATAATATTAGACCCCCCATTTCTCGAGAACTAAGGAGCGTTGTATAAAATCCACTGAACCTGAGACTAAGGGGCTTCTACCCTACAACATATATAAAAATAATCAAAATCTGTTATTACCAAGCTTGGCACTCTCCTTGTTAGATATAACTCGGAGCAAAAAAAAAAGCCGTTTGAAACTGAGAGAAACTTACAAAGTGTATGTTTTATTTTTTCCCTGGAATTCGATGGTCTGTTATTGTTTCGAACATGGATCAAAGACAGAAATGCAATTAAGAACCGGCCCACTGTATACTATATAACTCAAAGAGTCTGTATGGCAGTATACGTACCTTCTTTTACTATAAGACGTCTCCACAAAGTGACGCAGTCCAAATAACCAGTTTTGACATAAACGATGCATGTAATATGTGCTTTCATAGTTTTAAGTAGAATTTTCGAAGTTTAATTGAATCACATTGTTGAATAGAATTTGATTTAACAAAGCGGCGGATTCCGCCAAGGCGGAAAGGCCAAAAAATTTTATTTTACTTTAGTTTTGATTCATATAAGCGGCAATTATGGTAATTTTTTTTAGCTCTGGAGAGGGTTTTAACCCCCCCCCCCCCCTTGGCTGCGCCACTGGATGTGGGAATCACTTTAGAGTCACGTTACAGAGATTGTCGTTTTGAAGATTATTCAGTGGGACTCTCACAACAATAGGAATAGGACCGCAGAAAATTATTTTAGGTGTTAAAAATACTTTAGAGACCCGTTACCGTGGTTTTTGTTTTAACAACCAGGTAGTAGGGTTCAAGCCCCATGTAAATATTGGCGCTGTTGAAAATTTATTCAAAATTATTTTAGTGTTATTATTACGACTGTCACTTACACGATTAAAAAGTAGGGCCCCTACGACAAGAGAATGCCTTTTTTTTTTCCCTACGTTTGGAAAATATTTCTATATTTAAAAATTCATCATCCCGCAAGATATCGTTTTTAGCGATCTGGTAGATCCCGAGAAATGGTTTTGCTCCTTTTCAGAAGAAACTAGTTTCAATTTCAAATGTTTCATTAAGAGCCCGTTTACTCATGCTCATCTTCAAAATTTTAAAGATTTTAAACTTTATGTACTGAGAGTCATGTGGGGGGGGGGGGGGGACAAGTTTCTATAATGATAATTTAGATTTTTTTTTTCTTGTAACTATACTCTTTTTGCTAAGTGCAAATAAGAGAGGAATGTAGATAATTTATTTTTATTTTTGTAGTAAAAAAATTCCAAAACATGGACGATTCTAACCACCATAATTATTAGCATATAAAGCTCATAAATGAAACCTGATTATGGAAAAATCAGCCACCCTAGAATTTCACATTCAGCCAAAACAAAAATCCTCCAGAACCCTTTGTATCAAGACCGAGTACTTAAGAGTAAAAACTGTTGGGTTTCTTTTTTTTTCTTTTGTAATTTTTTTACAAATTTTGATATCTTTAAGTGATATCATTTTGAAACAAAGTGGCAGATGAAGACGTTGGTGCCAACGAACTTGGTCGAGACCTTGGTAAGTTCTGTACACATGCTCAGTCACTTATCTTCACTTATCTCGTTTATTTCTGACGAAAATTAAGGGCGATATTAAATATTCAAACAAAAATTTCATAAAAAATTTTCGAAAATCCGTATTTTTATTTTATTTTTTTTTTCTTCCTTTTTTTTTTTTATTTTTTTTTTATTTTATTTTATTTTTTTTTTTTTTTTTAAGTATCTTCTTGTCTACAACCGTTTGGGGGAAAAATGGTGTCACTCTATTATAAAAAACAATGCATTTATTTTTATTTATTTATTTATTTATTTTGCTTAATTCAAATTTTCGGTGTTTTTTCCGCCATTTAAAAATTACAAGTTAAAAAATTAAAATAATAATAATAATAACACATTTCGAGAGCGGAAATATCGAACTTTTGAAAGCTGGAAAAACTACTGATTATAGTAATTACAAAAGTGTGCATAAGCTTTCAAAAAGTATCTCCGTAAAAACTCTTAAAAAATGGATTTTTTTTTAAATATATTTTTTAAATACAAAAAATCGTTATTTTAAAAATAAATAAATAAATAAAATAAAATAAATAAACATAAGAGATCTTTTAGATCCTGAATCTTTTAGATTCTATTTTGTTTAGTCTAACACTTTATGCAACGTACGGATGGCAATTTAAACAAAAGGTGTTTCCTCGAAATCTCATCTAAATTTTACATCCCAGAAACAAAGGTCAAGATACCCATTTTCATGTGTGAGAGAGTTGAGCTATTTTTAGAACACGCCCCCCTCTGCCACAAGACTACATCACGCTCAGACAGACCTGGCCTTTTATTATTACAATGATTTATTATTTCAAGTATTTTTTATAAAAAGATAAATACTTTACAAGCGAAAAAAAATCATAAAACAAATTACAAACATTCACTGGGAAAAAATGTAATTCGTATACAGTTTTGTATTTAAAAATATTAGCATGTTAAATCATATATTTTTCAGTAAATCTAACGAAAGAGCATTATTTTACTCACCCATAAATAAATCAATATATTTAGCTTTAGTTGTGCAAATGCAATACAGCCTTAGATATAAGCTTAATCAAATATTTATTCTGTACATATTCAACAGGACTGAAAGATTTTCAGAAAAGAATCTTGATGAGTTATTTCATATTTCTAAGCTGATTGTTACGATAAGGCGATTATTTCTTGCTGAAAGCGTAATGAACTTAGTATTTATACTTATATTTTATGCAAGAGACTTGACAAATTGAATAACACTTGTTAGTATATTCCTCGCGTTGCTTAAAAATTTATGAAAGTTAAATTCGAATATATTTTCAGAAAGATAATATACTGTGATTATAAAGTGGCAGGGTTGGGTATTGCTTTGAAGAACTGGAAAAACGTTGATCTCCTTAAATATTTTCTCTGAAAAAAAAAAAAAAAAAAAATGCTATTTGAAAATAAATTAGAAACATTCACCACGAAAATGTTTAATTCATTTACTAAATTTGAAATTAAATAAATCTTAGTCTAAGTTAAATGCATGGGCATAACCTGCGGGGAATCAAGGAGGTGAATACCCCCCCCTCCCCCCGCCCTCCAGCTTTTTAAGAGCAGGTTAACAATTTTGCTTTTGTCCTTATTTTTTATTATTATTAATAATCATTGGGAAAATGGTTGTTGTTTTCGGTCGAGAATGGACCTCTTAGCGTCGTCACTTTATTTTTTTAAGCTTTTTTTAACGAAATTCTGTAATTTTAGAAGAATTTTTCTTTGAATAGGCAATAGAAATGCATAAAACGTTAGAAAAAGGATGGATGCAAACTATCGGATATGAAAAAAGGCGAAATTCAAAAACTGACGTCTGATGAGAAATCGTCTTATAAAGCAAAAAAGTGGTCTTCAACTTTAATTTCCTCAAAATACCTTCAGCTCAGACATTAGTCTAAACAACAGTTAAAGTTATCGTAGGAAGGACCCGACAAAATATTAAGGTATATAGTAAGGTATTAAGGATAAGGTATAGTAATGGAAAATGCATTTCAGTAACTGCGGCGATGGTTCAAACGAATATATTTACGAGGACAGAGAATTCCAGAATCTCTTCAACCGTAGTAATGGAAAATGCGTTTATTTGTAGATGGTTTCGATGAATATTTTTGAATAATTAATATTTCTAATTAATTTGAAAAAAAAAATTAAGCTTTCGGAACATTTTCCCAATGGTTGTTGTAATTTGTTAAATTACAATTTTTTTTATTATTATTATTTTCAGGTTAAAGAGAAACTATTCAGTATTCCATTTCATTTTATCAAAATGTAGCCTTTTATGTACTATTTTAAGTGAGAATTAGAATACATTGGATTATTTAAAATACACAGAATTAGTCTTCCACGTTCACAGCAGTAATTTCTGTTCTAACAAAACCTTCAATGTTGTAATCACAGCTTAAGGCTCCCGTTGAGCAAGCGCTCGAGAATACGGTGCTAATGTTAATCCAATGGGGCATTAATGTGCTAATATCTCGCTTGCATTTGAATATTTTTAAACGTTTTTTTTTTTTTTTTTCACTGGATAGCAGAGATCAATCTCTATTTCCGCCGTTGATTACTTTTTCGATTTTCTTTCATAGACTTGAGATAAGATAGACCGATATTCCCTATTCAGCGGGGACGGGAAAAGTGAGGCAGACATGTGTCACGTGTCTTAGGGGAATTAGTTAGGGAATAGGTTTCCAAATTGGCGATTTTTCGTTTTATTGGCGTTACTCATAATTCATACTAAAAGTAATTCTCATGAAAAAAAATTTCTCATATTTTGTAATATTTATTTTTATTTGAATATATGTTTCCATCCTCAGTTTAATCAGGAGTTTAGAAAAGTTGGATTGGATTTTATCGAAGTCCGGTTGGCTGTGTGACAAACATAAACTCGTATTTTGTTGCATTCAAACTGAGAAGAAAATTTCTACTAAAGACAAAAATCAAACTTAGAAAACTTAAATAATATTAAAATTGAATAAAATAGAATATTTTATGGCTTCTTGAAATTAAGATCATTCTCAAATCCGAACTAGGTACTTTCTGACACATTTTTTAAATCATTGCTTTTCGCAAACGTATCACACTGACAGGTGTTCTTATTAAGAAACTATGTAATCGAACCGTTTCTTCCGTTTTTTTTTTTTAATGTAAAGGTAGAATATTTTTCAGAAAATGCTGTCGAAGTTGGCGTTTTGAACCGAATTTCCAGACGCAACAGCTCAGGATAGGGGAAAAAACCCGCCGCCATGAGAAAGCAATCGCTCATAACTCAAGTTATAATTCATTTATCGGAAAATGATAAAACTGTTCGATTACAAATCAGTTCAATAATCATGTCTGCAAGTATCATGCTTTCATGTTTAAAATTGAGTCAGGAAATGTGTCAGAAAGTTTCGCGTTGTTGAGAGATGAAAAATATTTTTTAAGAAATATTTTTTTCTTATTTTATTACTCCTTTTTAGCTCACAGGCTATCAAAGCCTGAGAGCTTATGTGCCCGCCCGTTCTGTATGTATGTATGTATGTATGTATGTACTGCTCGGGTACACTCCTTCTGTTTTCCTCATCTTATATTGAATTCATATATTTAAATTACATTGAAACTAATTAGGCCGTATGTCTCACGTAAAGTGATCCCAGATTCAGGAGCATACTCGAGATCTAATATACAAGAAAGAAACATTTAAATAAAGCAAACTGAAATTGATTAAATTGAATTTATTTTAAAAGATTAACATATTTAAATACATAAGTGTAAATCATTATGCATAGTTTAACGTACTTAACAGTAAACTCGACCGTATGTTTTAATAATATATTTACCACCGAGAATGCCTCATCGCGTAATTATATCAGTTTAAGTAATTAAATATAATGCAGAAATTTGCTCGGAATTAAAAGCCTGCTTACCCCTTATACATCTGGTAGACATCATCATCATCTAGGGGGTCCAAAATCCAATTCCTGATATTGGCGGTTGGCGGTTTCACACAACAAAAAAACTTATATTTTTCACCTAAAAATCACGGGTTACAAATACCCTGAGGACACTACTCCAAGATCATCTTTCTGAGAACCTTTTTCTCTATCCGCAATTCCTTTTGCCCTGGTCATCTCCTTTTTCTTACTTAACTATTTAGTAATCCTTACACCCTTTTTTCTCCCCTAAATCTCGTCGTCCAATCCTTTTTTCTCATCCTGACCCCCATTTCAAGACAGCATTTTACTGGATTTTCCTATAAACATATTTCGCTTTACATTACCATAATTTTGGATACATTAAATACTTCCCCCTCTCTGGCCAAGATATCAGGTGTTAAAGCCATAACTTTGACGGTTTCTTTGATCTTATAGAAAAGCTCATTTCTAGAGGCGGCATCCCCTTTTGCATCACTATTTCATCCAGCTGCAAGTCTCTGAACGCCTTTCGTCTCTTTTATTCTCTATACCTTTTCTGGTCAATAGAACACAAAACTTACTGGACGTACTTATTCAATTTACGTGAAGTTGTGCATTCGAATTCCTTTTCTTTACAGAAAATACCCTACCTTTTAAAACCCTAAATGACCACCGTGCGCAGCAGTTGCATATCTCCCAGCGTCTTTTCATTCCTTTATTCTTATACCTTTCTTGGTCAATAGGATACACTCAGCCAGCTGTCGCCCCAAACACCTTGAGCGGAACTCGTTTGATCTTTAGTCAAATGGAACTACTATGCTATTCCTTATATTTTTGCGAGAAATAGTAAAATTTGTAACAAAAGAAATTCCTTTTTCCCATGAACCCGGGGGCAGCACAGAACTGCTAAACTTGCTGGGTATATCTCAGCAATATGCAAAAAACCCCGAAAAGAAAAAAAAAGGAAAAAAAAGAAAAATGAGATGAGTTACGCTGAACTGTGATGAGGCATTCCCACAATGTGATACAAAACAAAGTTAACACGATATTAATAGTATAACATGAAATTTCACACAACTTATACAAATAACATAAGATAACTATACTAATCAGGAAATAATGAGAAATTTTTTAAAAAAAATTATAAACAACAGGCCACAAGTGCCTACAATTAGAAATCAAAACTTCTAATAATATGTAAACTCAAAGAACATTGATAATAATGAAAGCATAAAATGAATAAATTTTCCTATCCAATTGCATATGTATATAAGGTTAGAAGATTCAAATAAAGAAGAATTATTTCCTGCTTAGCTAACAAGCATAATTTTGTTAATAAAACTTCAGTCGTTTTTAGCGTGCTTTGCAACAGCATGTTATGAGAGTAGCTAGGGTTGTTATGAGTAAGCATACAATAAATAAAGCCGAGCCAATCAGCTTCAAAAGGAAAATCGAAGAGTTCAAATCAGGTATATTCAATCAGTCCCACATATTGGATGCTGTTACAGAACTCACAGTTCGAGTATAATTAGTGTTAAGTTGTAACAATTCCACCGACGGCTCATCTAGACAGTATCTAAAGGAGTGGCATTGTATTAACGCAGCAGATTTCAGGCAAATTTTTTCGGCAGCACATTTTTCTTCAGCCTGGAATTTAACTGTGTGGGTTGTTGCATCTAACTGTAGATATACAGCTTTCGTATGGAGAGAAATTTGCTGTAATTGTACTGTCACAATACCAGGTTGGCAGGAACTGTGTGCCTTAAATGTAAGACGAGCCAAAATAGGACAATTATAGCACCCTGTCGTAGCAATGCTTTCGCCATTCAATTGTGGACATATAGTGGATGTCTGCAGTGCGATTTTATAATTTCGAAAATGCAGTTGAACACGCACGGCCGAAGACATTAATTGAGTGGATCGTAATTTTTCTTCTTCAATGTTAAAAAAATGAATATGCTTTTGTAGGGGTAAAGCGTATTCCTGGGATGCTCGAAGGCGTTCAATGCTGTCAGGTGCTGTAATACATCTTAGATTATCCTCAAAATAATCACACGTGGTGAGTTGTGGTGCAAAGATAAAATCTGTGGTGTAAGATGTATTCGCCTGTATAGCTCCTATCATATTGGGTTGAGGAATATTGCGTTCACAGGCAGGTGCTAAAAAGGCTTCCTCAGGTTTTCCAACTCGTTGGATTAGTTTTTCCGTCAAATGTAGCTGCGGTTGATCATAGGCGCCGAGTATGGAAATCTTAATTCCATTTGGCGTGTACGCTGAATCAGATATCAATAATCGCGAAATTGTGTTATTTTCAACCTGTGTTACAGAGATTTTATATTGGCATGTATGGCCTGTTAATTTTGAGACTTCGAAACTGTTCAACAGGTCCGGTTCATACCACACTCTATGAAAGTTACAACTCGGACGAGTTAAAATAAAGCAGCCGTTGCCACTGTCTCCACTGACACATGCAGAAAATCCTGGAAATTGTCGGCTTTCGGGAGTTTCTGCTTCGAAGTTTATGCCTCCCTTTCCTATAGATCGTTTACTGCAATGTGTACCACGACCACAGAATTTGTTGAAAATACACGATATCTGACTAATTTGTTTAGTGGTAACGGGGAATGTGAAGTACAACCGTTCTTTTGTGAAAGAGCACACAATGGCATCTAATTTAATTTTTAGGGTGAACAAATGGTTTTCATGTTCGTCCGAAAACCATAAACAATTTTCGGCTGAAATAGATTGCAATGTTATTTCAGCAGTGGTGAAGATTTGGCAATTCTTCGTTCCATCATTGAGGATCTCACATGACTTTAGGTCAGACTTTATAATTGTATTTACACTGCAGTCGGCTGAAATTGTCGTGAAAATGCAAGTGCACATGAGCAGAACAAGTGGTAAGGTATAAATGTTGGCCCGTTGAATTGCATTTCGTTCGAGGGCTGCATAACAATTATGTGTGATTTCTCGAAATGTAGATCCTATAAAAGCCCCCAAAAGCAGAGAGCAACGAGCTATAATTTTCAATAGTCGACCTAATCCATACATTATCGTTAGGAATGCATATATAATGAATTTGAAACTTTTAAAAATAAGTTTTACACACCATAACATAATGACGATGAGAATGAAGATCAACACATACATAACGTATTGAACGAGAGGTGGATAGCACTTAAAATGTTTTATAACATCATAACACAGAAGGCAATGTCGTAATTGGCAGACTGTTTTGCCCATCACATGTACAAGTCCTGTGACCACTTTGCCGCTGGGATGGATGTATGTAACCTGTAAGTCGGTTTTGTAGGCGAGTAGTTCAAATGGTATATGTATAATGTTATCTAAAGGAACATTCACGACGTGTTCAAAGTCTTCGCTACGTAAAATCACTTTTCCTGCATCAGGAAGATGAAGTAAAGGGTCCTCAAATGTAAAGGACAAGTTTCTTTGCGAAAATGTAGCTTTTTCTCCTTCTAATAGATGACGGCGAAATTTATTTGAATTGGGAATGTGACGTTTATCAAAGTAGCAAGTTTCTAAAATGATGATGTCAGGATTAGAGATAATATCGTCTGGCAAAACAGCTAAAAGATCTATTTTTTCAAAAGTCATGTCGCAGAAGCAATCGCTGTTATTGGTGCAGGGGCGCAACTTGCAGAAATCAGAGGTACCCTGACAATTCTTTTCGTCACATTCGCAGAATTTTCTATCTTCCGTGAAACAATTATAGGCAGTGGATGTAGCATCAATAACATCCCGTGAGCTGCGGAGAATATATGTAGTGGGTATTGTTAGTTGATAGTCTTTCTTAATTATGAAAGTTTCATTGATAATTAAACAATGACTACAGTCATGAAAATGGCATGCATTGGGCGGTATGTCTAATTTATTCCAAATGTTTTTAGGGATTTTTCCACACACAAACTCGTTAGCAAAGTGGCATTGTAGTCCAGACTTATGTCGCTGACGCGACGGAGTGGCTACTTCCAATATTATGCAGATAAGTAGAGCTGTAAATTGAAATAAACAGGCTCTTAATTTAATATTTCCGAGCAAAAGACAAACAGTTATGCAGAACAATAACAATTTTAATTGCAAATTATATTTTTAAAATAATATCTTATCTAATTTTTTTTTTTTTTTTTTTTTTATTATTATTATTTTTGTTTTATTTAATTAGTAAGAAAAGGTAAAAGTAAAACATTAAGGAAAATTCCTTTCATTCAAGCAATGATTCTGTGTTGTGGGAAAAGAAATTGGAATGTATAAATATGTGAACCTGTAAAGTTTAATTCATTATAAGGAAAGTAAGAAAAAAAAACCGCTTTGATCTGGAGATAACGTTAAAGGAAATGAAATATGTGCAGAAATTAATTCATAACTAAAATAATGTATACTTTAAGTAATGTAGTTATTAATAGTACAATAAATCTAACGTTCTAACAAATTTTTACCCCTGCAATTGGCCATTTTGCAAGGATAAATAACAACAAACGATTTGAAATATTCTAAGATTATGATTAGTTATTTAACGGAATTGTTTGAAATTGATTAACATGCAGTTGTATGTATGTAACTTGATATATGTTACAACTGCAATAATGAAAAACATTAAATAGGTATGGTCAATGTTTATAAATATAAACAAAAAAAAAATTTTAAAACAAGTAAGGTTTAACTGTATAGATTTTTATTTATTTATTTATTTTTTTTTTTATTATTAATTAATTTATTTATTTATTTATTTATTACTATTATTAATATTATTATTATAAACAAATTTACTATAAGTCGCTCTTGAGCCGGTTCAAATTTATGAGAATCGATGTACTTAATTAGTATAATATAATAAAATTGAGAGTGAAGGTAGACAATCCTAGAATAAAGTAGGAAAAAAAATTACTCTATGTACACTTAATAAGTTATCAAAATTCTTTCTATATGTGATAAGACTGTTACATAACGTATAGTTTGCCTAAATAAGAAATACTTCTCTCGATAGGGTTTACTCACAATAAAACTCCGCCTTGTCTCATTACTAAATTCCAAAATTAGTAGTTAATTAGCTAATTAATACATTAGAATCTTAAAATTGAACTTGTAACATACTATAGTAAAATTCATACACACAATGTCGGTATGAAATAATATAATGTATAAGATAAGTATCATATGTTTCCTAATATTCAAATGCAATTCTCAAAACTATAATGAATTACTTAATTAAATCACTTGAATAAAATACAATAAGTCTAAAATAATACTAAAATATGTACATATGTCTGTACGAGATAACATAATGAATTTATTTTGACGTACAGTAACTAAATTCAAGACATGAATAAAAAAAATTAGTCAATTAGCTAATTTCCTCAGTAATATAAAACGTACATTTGGATTGTAAATTAATATAAATAAGTAAGTACATTGAACGTTTATACATGATAAGTACTATGCGCTAAATGAGTATTATACCTTAACTGTAAATAAAGTATAATTCCAAAATTGATAGCAACGCGATAACTCTTGACAGAAATAACCGTTTTGCTTCCAATTTTGTTTATAGGTTCCTTGTGATAAGGCGCTTCCCTGATTAGTTTTGGGGATTGATTGTTTAACTATAAAGGGGAGAACGGGGGGGCTAACCCCCCTTAATTAAGATAAATGGTTTTTTCATGCAGAATTGTCCAATTTTCTTCAAATTTTGTATATAGGTTCATTGTGATAAGGTTCTTTCCTGATTAGTTTTGGGGGTTCATAGGTTAAGTATAAAGGGGCTAACGGGGGGGGGGGGAATCCTCCCCCTTAATTTAGATAAATGAATTTTTCATGCAGAGTTATCCGATTTTCTTCCACTTTTGTTTACAGATTCCTTGTGATAAGGCGCTTCCCTGATTAGTTTTGGGGATTGATTGGTTAACTATAAAGGGGGGGGAACGGGGGGCTAACCCCCCTTAATTTGGATAAATGGTTTTTTCATGAAGAATTATCCAATTTTCTTCAAATTTTGTATATAGGCTCATTGTGATAAGGTTCTTTCCTGATTAGTTTTGGGGGTTCATAGGTTAAGTATAAAGGGGGTAACGGGGGGTTAATCCTCCCCCCTTATTTTAGATAAATTTTTTTTTTCATGCAGAGTTATCCAATTTTCTTCAAATTTTGTATATAGGTTCATTGTGATAAGGTTCTTTCCTGATTAGTTTTGGGGGTTCATAGGTTAAGTATAAAGAGGGTAACAGGGGGGTTAATCCTCCCCCCTTATTTTAGATAAATGATTTTTTTCATGCAGAGTTATCCGATTTTCTTCAAACTTTCTATATGGGCTCATTGTGGTAAGGGGCTTCCCTGATTAGTTTTGGGGGTTCATTGGTGAAGTGTAAAGGAGGGAAAAGGGGGCTACCCTCCCCCCCCCCTTAATTTTGATAAATGGGTTTTTCATGCAGAATTATCCAATTTACTCCAAATTTTGTATATAGGCTCATTGTGGTAAGGCACTTCCCTGATTAGTTTTGGGGGTTCACTGGTAAAGTATAAAGGGGGGAACGGGGGGGACTAACACCACTTGATATAGATAAATGGGTTTTTTAAGCTGAATTATCCGATTTTCTTCAAATTTTATATATATGTTCATTGTGATAAGGCGCTTCTCTGATTAGTTTTGGGGGTTCTTTGGTTAAGTATAAAGGGGGGACGGGGGGCTAACCCCCCCCCTTAATTTAGATAAATGGATTTTTCATGCAGAATTATCCGATTTTTTCAAATTTTGTATATAGGTTCATTGTGGTAAGGCGCTTCTCTGATTAGTTTTATGGGTTCATTGGTTAATTATAAGAAGGAGAAACGGGAGATGGTTCCCCCCTCTTAATATATTGTCGATTTCTTCATTTTTCGAGGGCTTATTTCAAATTTTGTGAAATAAGAATGTAATTTACAGTTAGTGTGAATAGCCTGTGAGCTCAATGCCGTCAGTTTAACTGGGCAGTTTTCTTTTTTTATTTTTTTGCCAGCCCTTTCCACGACTCATTGAATACTAAATATTTAAAGCCACACGAAAAAAGAAAAAAAAATGAACACGTTTTGTTATTTGAAACATTTTGTTTTGAAAGAATATGTATAAATATACAATAATCATACATACATGACAGTTACAATTTGTACAGATATAACTTGAGTTGTGGGCAATTGCTTTCTCAGGGCGGCAGGTTTTTTTCCCTGTCCTGCGCTGTTGCGTCTGGAAATTCGGTTCAAACCATGTTAAAAAAATAAACGCGTTCCTATTTTTATTACCATTGTTATTTTAAGCACTATTTAATGTAGAAATAGGTGAAAATAGTTCTGTCAAAAAAGTTTTATAAGATCAAAAATCTATGAATAGCAAATTAACCTTCTTTTATAGATGCATACATTAGACTAGATTGCGGTGTGCAGTGTCCAATCATTTTTTTAATTTGTCTAATATTTTAAGATTTTTTTTTCAATTTTTTATTCAAAAATTCATTTTCTGGATAGAAATTCATTTCATATTTCGAAAAAGTTTTTAATTTATTGTTGTCAGATTTTAAAAAAGCGCAAATAATAATTCCAAATATTTTTCAATTCAAAAATATATTTACGTGAATATAAAACGAGTAGGAAAACTTCAAAATATTTCCATTATTACACGTGAAGAGCATTTGATGATAAACATTGTGTTATATCTAAAAGAATATATTTAAAAAAAAATTCTTATAGTATCTAAAATAAAACTGTTCTTCTAGACATTATCGTAAAAGTCCAAGAGGCAGCGATATTTTTTACTAAACCATTTTGGACACAATCATATAAATAAAACAAGAAAACGTTCTATAATAAATATGCGAAATGCTATTTTTCTTCTTTTATTTAAAACCCTTATTTTTCAAAAAAAAAGAATGGAGTAGGTAGTGTCATCTAATTCATATGATCACAATACTGCTAATGAAAATTTTAAATTTACGTTACTATTTAAAAAAAAAAAAATTCATCATTAGCCTAAGCATTAATTGTCCTGGTATTCTTTGTGTATAACTTTTTTTTTTCTCTTTGGAATAAGAAAATTGTCGTTTGGTGCAAAAAATTGCGATAATTTATAACATTAATTATATATTGAAACTATTTCCTCAATTTCTTAAATTCTTAGAAAATGTTTCTTTTTTATAATGATAATTTCTCGAAAAACTTATCAAAAAACAAATTTTAAATAATCTTTTTTAAAATTAAATACGCATTTAAAAATTATTTATACCTGAACATTACGAATAATTTAAGAAACACTTACAGTAGTCAGAAATATAAATGCATTGCATGGGGAAAGAAAATTACAATCTGGCGTAAAAGAATGTCGCCAAGATAGAAAACGGGAGCTTTTCATTTTAAAATAAATAATAATAATAATAAAATGATTTAAAACTTATATAATAAAAGCACATAGATTATTGTAAAATATTTTGTTTAAGAAACTAATATGCTTCATTTACGGGGCAAAATACCAATCATTATCAAATAATGACACTGCTTCAAGTATGAATTATTATTATTATTTAAAAGAAAACAAGCTTTTAAAATAAATCTAAGACTCCTGTATGAAAGTTTATGCTTCCTTTTTTGACACATCTTGATTTACATCCATATGCTCTGCAATTTGTCACCATTATTATTTACAAAATAAGAAACAAAACTGTCTGTGTGTTTGTTTCGGAAGCAACCCCATGTAAATCCAATGGACGAAAGACGCGGGCAAACGCGTGCGGGAGAAAGAAGTCCATATGTCATGTGACTTTATGTGTGCTTCAGAAAAAGGTTACCATAGCCATCTCCAGTTTATTTCATCTCGATGTTTTCTTTGCGTATTTTTTTTTACGAAGATAGTTTCACTTTCGAAACCGGTTCCGAAAGTGAAACTATCTTCGTAAAAAAATCCGAGAGCGTGGAAGTTATACCCTTATTTTCTTCTTTCTTTAAATCCTGACTCTGGGCCATATAAATGAGCCTTTTCATATCTATTATTGCAGTCTTGAAAAAGATATCTGAAATCAATAGCTCGAAAATTGCATTGACTATTGAAATGTTAGCCGAGTTTTTCCGGAAAAAAGGGAAAGTTGCCATTGTTATTGTTGTACATCGTTAATGTCATTTGGGTCAATTACCAGATCTTTAGAGGTTTTTGACTTCAGTACTGTGATTTTGTCTAAAGAAAAGACCAGTTAATAAATACCCCCATTGAAAGGAACTGGCATTCACAAAGGTAAGACTGAATACTTTATGTTAACTGTATGATATTGAGTTATTTTTAGCATTGAGGTAATTAGAGCAATAAATACTAGTAATTAGTTTAATTATGTGTGTGTTTTTAAGATTTTTATTATTTTCACGGGTATTACGAGTAATGGTTAATTCTTGTAGAATGGTTCTCGTAGTGTTCCCTTGCTTCTTATATTAACCGAGTTCGAATGTATATATATATATATATATATATATTAATTAATTTCATTTATTTATTATTTAACTAATGGCTATCATTAAGATAGTAATTTGGTTTAATTATTAAACAATAATTTATATCCATTACTTTCTATTCAGATTTTATTCACTTTTACCAATAGATGGTAGCACTATTTTAAGTTGCTTTAATAATTAATTTTTCCATCTTTATACTTATTTATAACATAGAATTATTCATTAATACATCCATTACTTTCATGTATTTCGATATTCTATTTATTAATTTCTTTTATTTATTATTTAACTAATTGGTATTATTTAAGATAGTAATTTGGTTTAATTATTAAACATTTACATCCATCCAATACTTTCGATTCAGATTATATTCATTTTTCCCAATAGATGGCAGCACTTATGTTCCTGTTTACTTTACAATCCATAATATTCTAACATTATTTCTGGCATTATTATAAAGCAATTTATATTTCTAAAATTGCAACATGTAATGATTTTTTTTTTTTTTTTTTTTTTTTTTTTTTTTTTTGCAATTCATTCCCAAGTCATGGTTGAGTTTCATGCTGGTTCTTGGGGTGTAAATTTATATTTCTAAAATTGGCAACATGTAATAATTTTTTTTTTTTTTTTTCAATTCATTCCCAAGTCATGGTTGAGTTTCATGCTGGTTCTTGGGGTGTAAATTTATATTTCTAAAATTGGCAACATGTAATAATTTTTTTTTTTCAATTCATTCCCAAGTCATGGTTGAGTTTCATGGTGGTTCTTGAGGTGAATGGTATCCATTTTAATCTTTTTTAATCTTTATGGATTTTATACTTACTGACTCTATAAATTATTTTCTTTGTAAATTATATGTAAGGCTTCTCTCCTTTTTAATATTGTATTTTATTTTTCATTTTATCACTGGTTTGCTTCAATGTCTATGAGATGTAGTCCCAAAATCATATTTTTTAGCAATGTATGGCTAATATGATGATGAAACATCTCATTTCATTTTATTTGTGGTATTTAGGCATTTGGGACTTGATAATTCTGTCTAAATTCCACAAATTTCATTTCATTTCATTCATTTAATTCCATTTTTATTTAATTTCTTATTCTTTTAATATGTTTTTGTTTCCATATTAAGCGTGTTGGGGAATCTTTCATTGTCAACTAATTATTTCATACTTAATTATTATTTCATTGTTTAAGTTGGTGTTATGATAATGTTTCATTTATGGTTATATATATATATACATACATATATATATAATTCCGGGGTACACCACCTCTAAATTGGCAGCATAAGATATCTTAAATATCTAATGTGAACGAGGTTACAATTTTTTCTCTTAGGTTTTCTGAAGAGAGATCGAAATACAGTTAAATCTATGAAAACAAAACCTGTGTGAAACGAAAAGATTTCATTGTTCGGCTGATGGAATATCATACATATATGTATGGAATTGAGTTCACGCGGTATTCTAGAAATTTTCCGTTTCCACAGGTTTTATTGTATTTTCTCATTTATCATATAAGTATTACTGAAATTCTTTCGAAAATTAATGTTAGCTTTATGCTTGCTTTTAAATATTTTGAGAAATACTTCTAGCTCTATGTACGTTCACAGCATAATTTTTCTATTTTTAAAAAAACTGAAGTTTTTTAGGTACTTTTATTTTAGCTGGGAGCAAATCTCACCAGTAACAATTTTTATTTTTCGCCTGGTAAGTAAAAAATAATTCTCTGATTATGAAATAAAATGTCTTGGTTTATGGTATTATATTTTATATTATTTTCCTTCTTTCTTTTTTTTAATTAAATGAGTGAAAGTTTTATATTTAAAATTAAATGAATGCAATATAAATGAATGCGAAGGGTCTCTATTTGGCAATTTATCACCTGTGCCTGACTAACATAAAAGTAGTTTCTTCATAAAGAGCTATTCTAATATTAATAAAATACAGTAAAGTCTGTTAAGAGGGAATCGCTAGGTATTTTTAAAAAGTTCTGCTTTAGACAATTTTTAAATTCCTACTATTAGCTCACACTCTCTCTATATATATCTTGTTCAAATTTTCAATCGTTAATAAAATATTTTCTATTCACCCACTCAAGTTCAAGTTATTTTTTTTAACTTGTAGTGGATGACACTTTATGTTAATACAGTTTTTTCAAATATTAATTCATTAATTAAATTTAATTAATTTTAGTTTTAAATGGGAGAAAAAAATTCCTCCCATTGTTTTCATAAATGAAATGAACGATTTATCTCAAATGAGTGATGCCACAGAAATAAAATACCGCAACGATGATTATAAAATAATGTTCATCAAAGATAACGTGGGACATTAATGCTGCACGGATTTATTTTATATATTTATGATTAAAAAGTAGGAATTGACTTTTTTTTTTTTTATTACTTGTTTATTTTAGCCGGCATAATTGTATGGATAATCTTTTTGCTGGTACCATGAAATTCCTTCGTTAGTGCAGGATTTTGTTATAGACAGTCCTTTCGTTACTGACAAAATTTTCATGGTTCTGGTGAAAGAAATACCATATAGTTATACCTGTTAAAACTTAAACCTATCTAAAATGGAACTTTCCCTTTGTCTCTAGTAAGTCTTTCTTAACAGAGTTTAGTACATTAGTTTTCGATTAATTTAACAATGAATAAAGAACTACGAAGTAAAGTAAATCTGTGAAAGTGCAACACACATTAAAAAAAAAATCTGTAAAAAGTTTTAAAACCATTTTCAGAGTTTCAGTTGACCCATCAGATTTATTTTAAAAACATGTGTACAGAAGGGATTCAATTTGTTCATGTTAATTAATATTAAAAGAATTCTTAATTTTTAGAATGGTGATATATGTTATAAAGCAGGGGTGTCAAACTGTGATCCGTCTGATATCACTAATTTTTAAAAGAAATAGTCGACTTCTTGAATAGATCAGTTTCAACTGACGTCATACCATAGCAAGTAGCTTTGTTTTTTGCCACCTTAGCAAGTAGCTTTGTTTTTTGTTTGCCCGCCAAAAATGGTGGATTGTGATTGGTTGGCTCGTAAAACAGGCTACAAATGGACGATTATGATTGGTTGGATAACGTTTGGTGGGCAGGTGATCACGTGGTTGAAACTGATCTATTGTAGAAATTCGATGATTGTATAAATTTTTAGAGGTATCCGGCAGGCCACAGTTTGATACCCCTGCTATAAAAGGAAAGTTAAAATTCTGGCATATATAAATATAGCTAATGAATTTAAAGCATTCTGAATTTGTTAATTATATCATATTTTAGGCACAGATTTTACATTAGTGTTAGATTAATTTTATAATTTGATAAATTCTCATTCGGAAGAATAAAGAAATAAGAAGAAATTTAAATATAACAATGAGGAAAATAATTTCTGTACAAAAGCAGAAATTATAAAGGAAGTAAAATTTACGAATAAGTGGTGGTAATTTCTAAAAAGATCCCTTCACGCTTTTATTAATTGCTCAAAAATATGTTTGTGTCTTAAAATGCATTTAGTGTAAAAAATACGATTTTGTAATATATATATATGTGTGTGTGTGCAATAGGTGTTTCAATTGAAACATTTAATAAATATGCAAGTTTCCGTTCCCAATATGCAAATCAATCGTGATATTTTTTGTAACTACAAATTTTCATTTTCTTCATAATGAATAGTGAGTTAAAAATCAATTTTTATAGCTTTTTATCCACTGTATATTTAATAAATATTTTGGTGATAACTTGTAATACTAATTCTATTAATAATATTCTTAAATATGTTATCTTGTATAACGTTTCTTATAAATTGTAATACTGGCGTTATTAAATTTTTTTTAGGAAGTGGCTAGACGTCCGACCAATCGGACTTTTAGCTATTTAGGCACAACGTCCGACCATCGTTTGCGCATGCGCGGATGTTTGTTTACAGCTAAAGACTTGTCAAGCGATCGGATTTTTTTGGAGTTTGTGAAAATGTTAGGCAAGAAGTTTTCTTAGTTTCATCAAAGAATATAATTAGATTCACACTACAGAATAAATATTAACAATAATGAATATTATTTATAAAAATAATTTGTTAAATAATATGAACATTTATTATTATTTATTTAAAATAAACTAATTGTATAATATTTTTAAAAATGCAAACAGTTTATAATTAATAAATAATTATTAAATTAATAATTAATATATTATTATTAAATTAATACTATAATAAATAATAATAATTATATAATTAATAATATAATAAATAATTATTATTAAATAATTAATAATATAATAAATAAATAATAAATAACTATAATAAATAAATAACTATAATAATAATAATAAATATATAACCCAAATAATAATAACAGTATAGAAATAGAAACAAATATTTAGTTCATATAATTATAAATTAATTCGAATAAATAAAAAAATGTAATTCGTATAAAATAAATTTAAACAATATCGTTTAACAAAATAATGTAAAATAATTAATTGAAGACAAATATTACTAAATTATTATTTATAAATATACTTCGCCTTTAGAATAAAATTGTTAATTTAATTTCTTTTTAATACACATTAAATGAATTTGTGCCATATTGGGCTCATTTGCTTTTAGAAGAAAGTTATTTAATGTATTTTGTATATTTATAAATACTAATTAAGTAATATTTGTCTTCAATTAACTAATTTAATTATTTTTTTTCATACGTTATATTGTTACACAATATTGTTTTTATTTACTAAAAAGTTTCTTAAAATATAAATTTATTTTACACAAATTTGATACTGCATTTTTAAATGCAATTAATTTATAATTAAGTGTACTAAATACATATTTCTATTTTCAAATTGTTATTATTATTAAGGTTATATTATTATAGTTATTTATTATATCATTATTTAATATAATGTTTTATATTATTAATTATATTATTAATTTAATAATTATTTATTAATTATATTATTAATTTAATAATTAAAAACTGTTTTAATTTTTTTATATTATACAATTAGTTTATTTTAAATAAATAATAAATGTTTATAGTATTTAACAAATTATTTTCTATCAGTAATATTCATTAATTTTAATAATTATATTTATTCTTTAGTGTGAATTTAAACAAATATATATTTAATATTTTGCATATTTGGTAATTTTAAAAATTACCTTTTCTAAAAAAAATCCAAAGGTTGTTCCTTGACTTGAGCGAATTTTATTTCCAAGCTTTTACAAGTGTGTATTCAATGTTATGGAAATGAAAGATTTTGATTTAAAAAAAGTATAAAATAGCTAATATTTCACATTAACACTCCAAAGGCGCAGAGGAGAAAGGGGAAAGGGGGAGGGGGATAAGTAAGAAATTTAAACCTTTTCCAAGACACCGAGAATTAATTGAAAAGAAATAAATAAAAATAAGATCCTTTTTGTCATGATGTATAAAAACCAATATACAGAAAAGCACAAAAATTAGAAAGAATTCAGCATACAGCTTTGAATAATAATAATAAACTATCTTCCTCAATTGGCTCAATTGGGGGGTGAGAGCTTTTAAAGCTGTAAAAGTTGTATGCTAAATTATTACTAAGCATTTGGGCTTTTATAATGCTATGTATTCAGTACAAAATATTTTTACACTCAATAAACAAGTAATAAAAAAAAAAAAAAAAAAAAAAAAAAAAACTGTGCCGCTATATTTTATAATGGTTATCTGTCAAATGAAAAACAGAATAAATTATTTCATATATAGGGAATAACCTTTGATTTTTTTAGAAAAGGTAATTTTAAAAATCACCAAATATGCAAAAACTTAAATATATATTTGTTTAAATGCACACTAAAGAATAAATATAATTATTAAAAATAATGAATATTACTGATAGAAAATAATTTGTTAAATAGTATAAACATTTATTATTTATTTAAAACAAACTAATTGTATAATATAAAAAAATTCAAACATTTTTTTAATTATTAAATTAATAATATAATTAATAAATAATTATTAAATTAATAATATTACAAAAAATATAAAAAATTATTAATAAATAATGATATAATAAATAACTATAATAATATAACCCTAATAATAATAACAATTTCTAAATAGAAACATATATTTAGTACACTTAATTATAAATTAACTGCATTTAAAAATGCAGTATCAAATTTGTATAAAAGAAGTTTATATTTAAAGAAACTATTTAATAAATAAAAACAATATTGTGTAACAATATAACGTTTAAAAAATTAATTGAATTAGTTAATTGAAGACAAATATTACTCAATTAGTATTTATAAATACACAAAATAGATTAAATAACTTTCTTCTAAAAGAAAATGAGCCCAATATGGCACAAATTCATTTAATGTGTATATATAAAAAAATTAAATTAACAATTTTATTTTAAAAGGCGAAGTATATTTATAAATAATAATTTAGTAATATTTGTCTTCAATTAATTATTTTACATTATTTTGTTAAACGATATTGTTTTTACTTATTAAATAGTTTCTTCAAATAAAAAAATTATTTTATACGAATTCCATACTGCATTTTTAAATGCAGTTAATTTATAATTAAGTGAACTAAATATTTGTTTCTATTTTCATACTGTTATTATTATTTGGGTTATATTATTTTTATTATTATTATTATTATAGTTATTTATTATGACTATTATTTATTTATTATATTATTAATTATTTAATAATAATTATTTATTATATTATTAATTATATAATAATTATTATTTATTATAGTATTAATTTAATAATAATATATAAATTATTAATTTAATAATTATTTATTAATTATAAACTTTTTGCATTAAAAAAAAATATTATACATTTAGTTTATTTTAAATAAATAATAATAAATACTCATATTATTTAACAAATCATTTTTTAACAATAATATTCATTATTGTTAATAATTATATTTATTCTGTAGTGTGCATTTAATTTTCATATTCTTTAAACTAAGAAAACTTCTTGCCTAACATTTTCACAAACTGCAAAAAACATCCGATCGCTTAACACGTCTCTAGCTGTAAACAAACATCCGCGCATGCGCAAACGATGGTCGGACGTTGTGCGTAAATAGCTAAAAGTCCGATTGGTCGGACGTCTAGCCACTTCCTTTTTTTTAGCATGTTAGTATATCATCAAAAATATGACAAATTGCCGTGATACGAAGTTGCCAGAATATCTCCAAGAATAACACCAAATCTCCTGCTCTTTAAGTAAAGGGCAGCTGACGTCACTGTTGGTAATCTGTTTGTTCTTTATGACTCCTACTGAACAAATGAAATGGGAAAATTTGATTGGTCTACGTTAAACTGGTCTATAATATGATTGTCCTACGTCGCCATGACAATTCCTAGAGCGCGTCCAGTAGACCTAACCAAAATGACCAGTGTGACCGGTTACTTACCGGGGCGGTAAGTGATCGGCACTGAGCTCTATAATAATACGGAGAGCTAACTCACCGATCCACTTTCTGCCGCAACCGCATCACACTTTCAGTGCGCGCAAGTAATGAATCCTGCACTTTTCTTAATATTACAGGCAATTTTTTTAACTTTTCCGCACACTTTTTGTCACTTTTGGCTATTTCTACAGCTTTATCATGTCTTTATGAGCCATACTTAACATATTTTTCTGTTTTTTTTATTGATCTTATAGGACAGTTGCAATTGACGTCACCTTGGAGGTACAGTGCCTAGAAGTAAGTAGTGTGCTTATCGCCAATACAACCGCAATAAAAAAATGTCCCTAACAGGAGGAAAACCAGATTCTCCGCGAGAGGGCGTCGAGTTCCCACCGCCGTTATAGGGCAGTTGCAATAGACGTCATGATGACGTCGGGTTGGAGGGCACACAAGTACTATGAACCATCCAACCCTTATCTTACACAAACACAGATCAGGTTCACAGACGAGAAACGACTGTTCTTTGCAACAAATCGCTTAGAAGATTTGAAATAAAAAAGAGATTTACAAACCAAAGGTACGTAATATTTTTCAGATATTTTTAATGTTTCTCTACATTGCTTCATAACTGTAGAAGTTTCTTTTATGTATTCGTAAATTACTATCTTCATGTATTTACGTACTACGCTACTAAAATTCATTTGTTAGCTATGTTACTTTTTATAAAAAGTACCGAACTCTTTATAAAGCTATGTATTCATAAATTCTTTAAGTACTATTTTCCTGTATTTATATACTATGTTACCAGTTCATTTGTTAATTGTTAGTTACCTTACTTATTTCAAAACTCACCTTGTTTCATAGGCATGAATTTAAAAACCCAAATTTGTCAGTATATGAATAAAAATTAGAATAGTGCTATCGTAATTCATAATATTCAGTAATGTCTTTTTTTGTGAGTAAATACTTTGATTTATTTCAGGTATTTATTTAATATTATTACTGGCAATTTTTAACTTTATCCTAAAACTGGTTCCAATAAATTTTTAGCCATATAATTCATTTTTAATTCACTTCTCAGTTTACTCTGTTACTGTCATATAATTGACTGATCATAGCAATCTCTGTACATGATTGGCATTGTTATTCATCAGTTTTAATTTTTTCAATGAATCCATCCTAATATAATCTAAAATATTGTATTTAGGTTCTTAGCCCTCTCCCCCACAAAAACACAAAACAAAACTCAACCGAATATGGTAACTACACAAATGTAAAATTTAACTTTTGTTAAAATGAACAAATATGTTTTTAAGTAAACAGTTTTTACATTTAATTATTATTGCTAATTATTAAACCATTCCTTATTATTTTAAAAGTTTTATTAGATGTTTGTTTATTTTTGAAATTTTCTTTAATAATTAATCTGTAGTACATTACATGAATTTTTGTAAACCCCTCCCCGCTTTTCACAATAAGGAATGGTTTCAGTTAGAAAACTTCATAATTTTTTTTTCAGAAAAAGTTTGAAAACTTTCAAAATCCATGAACGGTGCAAGGGAAGTCTGGTGAATCTACTGGTGTCAGGAAATGTATATTTTATTGCTCTCAGGAGATCACTTATGCGTAGTTTTACTGTTTTAGTAAGTTGCTATCATTTGTGATCTTCTGCAAGAAATTAGAATTCGGGCCTTGGACTGTGCTATTTTTGCTTCCAAATTTGTCAAGCAGGAACTGTGGTAAATATAATGTCAATCAATAAAGTAATTGACCTGTATGTAGTTTTTCAGTGTATATCGAGTTTGTTACATAATAAAGAGGGATTTTGAAATACATTTTACATTGTTTATGTTGTTTGGTACTTTTATGTTAGCTGGACACCAGTGATAGATATACATCTATATATATATATATATCACTGGTGCCCTTTTAACATGTACTGTATATTATATCACTAGTATCTGGCTAACATAAAATTACTTGTTGTGTTTATCAGTTTATTATGATTATTATAATCTCTTCTTTAAATTACAGATTGCTTTTAATCGAACTGTGCTATTTTTGCTTCAAAATTTGTCAAGCAGGAACTGTGGTAAATATAATGTCAATCAATAAAGTAATTGACTTGTATGTAGTTTTTCAGTGTATATCGAGTTTGTTACATAATAAAGAGGGATTTTGAAATACATTTTACATTGTTTATGTTGTTTGGCACTTTTATGTTAGCTGGACACCAGTGATAGATATACATCTATATATATCACTGGTGCCCTTTTAACATGTACTGTATATTATATCACTAGTATCCCCGGGCGCAGAATCGGCGCGACGCACGTCGCAGACTCTTGAGAAGGTCTGCAGCCTAATTTTTAACTGTTAGAATCGGTTCGCGATCGGACACGAAAAAATCGTGAATTTCTCCGATCGGCTGCGTAAAAGTCGCAATTTTGCCAAATTTCACCGATTGGACGCATAAAATACGCAAAATTTGCCGATCGGGTGCATATAAATCGCGAATTTCATCAATCAGGTGTGTAAAAATTTAAATTTTTGCCCATTAAGCATGCAAAAATCATGAATTTCGCCAATCGGACGCGTAAAAATCATGAATTTTACCGATTGGGTGCGTATAAATCACGAATTTTGCCGATCGGGTGCGTATAAATTGTAAATTTCGCCAATCGGGTGTGAAAAGATTGCAAATTCTGCCGATCGGGTGCGAAAAAACACTAATTTCGCCGATCAGGTGCATTAAAATCGCAATTTTCGCCGGTTAGGTGGGTAAAAATCACGAATTTCATCGATCGAGTGCGTATAAATCGTAAATTTCGCCGATCGATTGCGTATAAATTGAAAATTTTGCCTAACGGACACCTAGCTCCCCAGAACCTCAAAACAAAATTCTTTCTGTGCTATTAATGGTGGCCTTCGACAGCCCAGTCATTTTAGTAAGTGGCCCTTCGCTTAAAATGTTGTGTACCCCTATGTTAGAGTTTAGAAAAATAAAACTCTGCTAGAAATTATTTGCCTTGTGCCATAGTAATACGATCCTTGCCACATGCGATTGACGAGCTCCGATTCCCGAAACCGAATTCAACTGACATGCTCATTCGAACATCACCACCACTGAATTCCGGTGATGTGGCTGCTCCAACTCAATCGAAAACCACTTTTCTTCCTGCTCCATCGACATCATCTGCAGTGCAAGTGCTGCCACCCGATTTGGGCATGGCAAAATTGCTGCAAGTAACATTTAATATTATCCCATCTATATATAAATTTTGATATTATCACATTATATCAATCTTTTAAAAAATTTTAGAAGTTGGTGTTCAGGTGTTATTTTTACTGTTATTGTATTTTCTAACTTCAGAAATTTTGACAAATTTTATGAAAGATTTTTCAGACAATGTATGGGTGTTAAAAATTCTGAGGACAAAGGTAAATTATTTTTAAAAGTACTTTCCTTTTATGTTAATCACAAATAATTGGGGGGGGGGGGGGTTGAGTGCATGTAACGTAATGCGAGGGACGTTTGTCCTTAAGTTCTGCAGACTGTTTTTAAAGTTTCTGCTTGTGTTGCAGACTGTAGAAAAAAGTTCTGCTGCTGGGCTAGTATCTGGCTAACATAAAATTACTTGTTGTTTTTATCAGTTTATTATGATTATTATAATCTCTTCTTTAAATTACAGATTGCTTTTAATCGAACATGTCTTTTTCCAATAACTATGCAAATACCTGTCAATTACTACCTGAGGATAAATTTTCAGATTTTTTATTTATTTATTGCATTGTGTGTCATATTAGCCATACTATTCCTGAAAAGATTACATGAAAGATAACAAAACATTTAAAGCATACTAGAATAATAATAATATTCTTTTTTAAATAAGATATTTAACATTGGATTTCCTTTAAACATGTCATTCCCATCGATTGGCGAAAATTGCTAAATGTGAATATTCTAACAGAACTAAATTTTATCAGGCTATATATCCACATCTATTGATCATATACAGGGCTGCAAAAAATAATTGGACTACTTTTTTGACACTGGAAGGCAATTTTGAAAACACTATTTTTCAATGTATTATGTTTTCTGAACTGTTTACTTACATAGCTTCTTTTACCTTATTTAATGGTGGAGTTTCTTTTGTTTTCTAGCTGTGTTGGAAAGTGCTTCATAATCTATGCTTGACACAAGATTTTTCGTTCCTGTTTTAACATTTAGTATATGTTTTGATATTTCTTAAAACAATCCTCTTATGTCAATTTTCTTTTCATCAATAAGTTTCTTTAATTAATGAGTGGCTGTAATATATACTGCACTATAAATAAAATAGTAATATATATATATATATATATATATATATATTGGAACTGGAGTTAAAACCACTTGTATTTCTGATATCTTCAAATCCAAGGGTATTCTTAGCAGTTTGAATGAGACATTTCTTTTAATCTTGCTGATCAATGTATTTATTTTAATAATAAACTGAAATTTCTGTTTTGTTTTTTTTTAAGCATGTTAGTGCTTGGCTTTGATGTTATTATTTATCACTTTTTATTTATAATAACTGAAAATTATTAATAACTTGTTTCTCCCATTAGATTAAAATACATACCTGTTTCTGCAGACCAATAGAATGAAGTTTTCTGTAAAGTATCATGCCAGACTGTTATTTATGTATTTTATTTCTGATATGTAGTATATCATTATATTCAATAATAAATTTGTTATGTGATAATATTTTTAATAGAGAACAATATTTTGCTGTTTTATTTCTGTAACTTGTATTTTCAAATAAAGGAAGTTTATTAAAAAATTTTCTGTTATCATTTGACTATAATTTTATTATAAATGATCTTTTCATGTATCTACTTGTGTTGTTTAAATAACAGAATGTATATTAGAAAATAAGAAAATACTCAAAGCATTTTTTAATTTAAAAAAGAGTTACAAAGAGAGTTTATTTAAATTTTATTATGTATATAATGCTTCATAACAATGCCTTTTTAATAAACAAGGAAAATATTAAAACAGTATTTAAAACATTCTCTTAAAAAAATAAATAAACATTTGGAATAAATGTAATTTAAATGTAATGAAAATAAATGTAATTTTTAAAAGTATTTCTTTAAAAGAAAGTCTATATCATAATTTAAAAAAATCAAATTTTCACTTTTTAATGTTTCATGATATGTTACTTATTTAATATCATTATGAATCCATTCAAGTCAAAAATAAACTTGAATTATCAGTAGAAATTGTTTTATAAAGCCATTATTTTTAAATTAGCCTTTAAAAATAATAATAAAGGTTTTTATTCATTCTTCAAACATGAAGGGTTTTATTCATTCCAGAGTCAGTTTATTATCCCATTTATATATATAATTATAAATCAAATACTTAAAATGAAAGATTGTTTGAAAACAAATAGTTGACAATGAGCAACAAATTAAAAAGAAACAGTTGATCATGAGCAGAATGACTGCAAATTTATATGTCAGAATTAGGGTTGAGGGCGTTCAGGAAACAAAAGAGTGTATAATGTTGAAATGCGATATGTAAGTTTTAATTGACCTTTTCGGTCTATTTATTAGATATATTCAACAAATACCTCTTTTAATGCAAGCACTGTATTTTATTATTTGTAGTGAAAGTGATATTATTTTCAACATACAATTGGAGTTTCACCATAATATGCTGAAGCATGTTTGGGTACAATTGCTAGTTTGTTAAATCAATAAAGAATTGTCATGTTTACCTCAAACTTTTCTGCCATTATTAGTGTTAAAACTAACCAATATGCTTAAAATTGTCAGATATGTTACGTTGATACATATTTTTATTTTATCAAGAAAACTGGGTAAAAAAGAAGATTGTAACAGCACCTAGAACATGCATGGTGAAGTGATATGTTAACTATATCTAGAATAATCACTACATTAATTTAAAACTCAGCGGATTACTATTTGCTTAAATAAACACCTCCATGAGATTAATAGCCATAACAAACTGCCATAATGAAAATCACAATCGACCATAATATATTTAAGCATGTATGTGTTTTAAAACACAGCATTTTCAGAGGGGGGGGGGGGAAAGAAATAGCAATGAAATATGTACACACTGAAATCCCCCCCCCCTCCCTTTGTTGCACTAATGCTTATATAAATCTACAATTTTTGACAGACTTTCATGAAACTTGATATACACATGATATGTTTTAGAACCAAAACAAAATTGTCAACTTCAAAAAAATTAAATTTTCTAATGCAATATTTCCTTTCCTGTTGCATAAAAAGAGTTATGTATGGATAATATTTTTATTAGCCAATAAAATATCAAACTTGCTCTGTTTTCACATACAAAATTGGCGTCATTCAGAGCAGATGATGCACATTTTCATATATAAAATTTAAAACCTTTACTATAAGTATGTTAAAATGATGTAGTATCCTCATTTAAACATATTTAGAATTAAAACATCTTTGAAAATAAACATATCAATTTAAAGGGAAAAAAATGACTGCACATAACATCTATTTCAATAAGACTCTTTTAGTGTGACGTCAAAATAACTCCAACTAAAAAGTGTTGCTATATTTATTTTGTTTGTATACTACACCTATATCTTATAGCTAGGTGTTTTAATACTGCAATGGTACTAATTTATATGATTTGTATTAATAAATAGAAAGTCTGTTCTTGCTCTTTTCAAACAAAACTTTCTGACTGATGCAGGGACCGATTTACAAGTCCTGGGCACAGATGTTTATGGAGGGGGGGGGGGGTGCTTGCAACGGTGCTTACAGTGGTTTTGAGTAAAAAAAATATATATCACTAATAGCGGTAATTATTAAGATAACCACTACTGACTTTAATAATTTAGAGATATTTAATAATTTTTTTTATAAATTTTCTTCTTAATTTTTTAGCAATAAAAGTTTTTATAACAGCTTCATAATCAATCTTTCGTGTTCTATCTCGCTAGTGATTTTTCGAAATTGGTTCCGAAAGTGAAAGAATCTTAATAAAAAAAAAACCTGTAAACAAAACCAAAAAGTAAAAAACGGCCTTTTGCATTGATTGACCTCAACTATCCAATGGAAAAAAAAATATTTTAAAAATAATGAAATGGAAGCGAGATATATATATAAAAATTTAGAATTAATATTAGCGAGAGAGTGTTTTTGCGCAAGTGAAGTAGTGTATATAATCGTGTATAAGTCGACCCCCCCCCCCCCCCAATTGTTACGCAAAATTTTGAAAAAAATTTAATTTTTAATATGTATAAGTCGAACCACATTTCAGATAGTATGTTGAAAAATGATTTGTAATAGGAGATTAAATTCTTTTTTTTTTAAATGCTGCATTAGCAACAATATGGACGGATCAGAAGATTTTTTTTTCAGATTCCGATGAGTCGTTGATAAGCATGGAATCCGAATCTGAGGATATGTACAATATGTACAATGAAATATCGGATTCCCAATTACCTGAGCTGTATGAATATTCAGATTCTGAACAATAACTTACATTTTCATAAGTTTCATTGAAAAATTTAAATTTTTTAATGAAAACAATAAAGGTTTTTAGATTCATGATTCCAAGATATGTATTATTTTCTGTCTTTAAATATCCTGAATATCGGCAATTGGGTATTTATTTATTTTTTTTACTAACTCGTGTATAAGTCGACCCCCCATTTTTAACTCCCAAATTTTGTCTAAAATTCTTCGACTTACACACGAGTATATACGGTAGTTATTTTTAAATGAAAAAAATAAACAGGTTTTTCCATATTTTGTGTTTTAATCGTGAAAACTTCCAGATTTTGGTCAATAATTGAAAAATCTTCAGTAGCATTTGGGGGGGGGGGGGGCTGGACCTGTGCCCCGAATGCCCTGCTGTAAATCAGGCACTGGATTGATGTCACGACTAAAAGCATCTAGAAAATAGCATTTTTATGTAATCATTGAGGATTTAATTTTCATGAATGAAAATGCCAGTTTCCATTTAAAAGTAATGTTTTATTATCAGAAGAGGCCACTTCCGCTTCTGAAATTAACGTGCATTATCTATAAAGTAGAAACTTTATTTTCAAGCCATGAGAAATAGAATTCTACTAAATGTCATGTCATTTGGTTTCATTTTCTTTTTTTCAATATTGTTAGGGAAATGGTATATTTTTCTGTTAGCATCAAAGAAAATCTGCATTCTTACTTATAAAACTGGGGATTTTACTATATTTGCATCAAAGTAATGTAATTTTTTCCGGATTTTGTCATTGTAATGATTTATAGCCCAGGAGGCATCATCACATTTTGGAAACCAATTTTAGTGTCAACGATTCTGATATATGATAGAGTAGATGTAGAAGCACCGCACACTCTGCTGCAATGTGAAATGAATGGTAACCTGATTACTGATTATGTCTTCAAGACTGGGTAACATCTGTAATCAGGTTGCCATTCATTACAGGGCATCTCTCACTCCAATCCGAAGTTGTATTTTTGTCCATAACTTTACTAGTAGTGAAGATACTTTAAGAATATTCTTACAATTCATACAAAGATGAGTTTGTTGCGAATTTTGTTAAAATATCTTCACTACTGTTAAAGTTATGAACGAAAACGTGACTTTGGATTGGAGTGAGATGTCCTGTAATTTTGACTAAATAAATGTATTTCTGACCCTAGTTTCCTATAGAGTAATTGACTGTTACAGTGCCCTGTACCAACCCTTAAAGTTTGTACCATGAATTCAGGATCACCCTGTTTGCTCTTGAACCCCAGACTATCCATGTCTTGGGGCATCATCGGATGCTCTTGTTATATCTTGTAAGCTGCTATTTTTTGTAGCTCCATTCAGCAGTCGAAGAATCACCTTTCATCTTCGAAGCAGTCGCCTTTTCAATTTTACTCCTCCATATACATTTCCTCAGGAGTCGAAAAAATATTGCTTGCGTATATTATTCAAATTGACTAATACACAGCAGACAATATTTATTCAACTGTGCCACTTTCAATCAGAAAAAGGCAAGCATCAGATGTAGGCTTCAAAGGATGGCTTCTGGGAATGCCACAGGCTTGCACTCAAAATCTGGGATGTGGAGTCTTCTCGCTTGGAGGTAAAAAATGACAAGCTAGGTCAGACTTCTGTCAGCGTGGTATCTGTGAAATAGAAACTGCACACCTGGGTGAACCCAAAGCCTTTAATCACATCTGTTGTCCGGGAGAGACAACAAAACTGACTCAAAAAAAAAAAAAAAAAAAAAAAAAAAAAAGATTAATAATAAATATTTGCAATTAAAAAAAATAGTGAATTACAATTAAATAATAATTAAATGATTCACGTTCAATAAATAACAATTCACAATGTTTGATATACAGTTTGCAATAAAAATCCTTTACATCTTTTTTGCAGAATAAAAAAAAACATTTTTTGCATACTAATACTAAGTATGCATTATTAAAAAAAAAAAAGCTGTTTTCATAGTTATTTTACCCCAACTGATTTTATATCAAAAGTAAAAGCATGAAATGCTAGTAAAATTGCTATAATTTAAGTACATAAAGTAGAACTGATTATGAGTAAAAAATCTCTCCATCAGGACTGAAGTCTTGAACCCATGAAGCGAATGTTGTCTCATCGGTTCAAATAGCCAATTTTGTCTGGATTTTCTGATGAATCCTTTGTTTTTATCAAAAAATGGAAAACACTATTTGATTTCATGGTTTTTAAAGAATAAACTCAGCAAATTTTATATGTTTTCAATTAAAAGTGAATCAGAAATGTGTCAGAAAGGGTACTTCTCTATTATCCCGTCGACCACTTTTCATAACAAAAACTATCTCCAAACTGTAACGCCAAATAAATGAGAGAACGTTGCCATTGGAATATCAAAATAAATAAAATATAAGAATTTAAGGACACAATTGTTATTTTAATTAATGAAATAACTAATAAATCGGTAAAACATAATGAAAAATACACGCAAATGTCGAATTAAAAACCACTTGATGACATAACAAACACGTATAATGCTTCTGACATCAAGTAAATGGGACTGCATTTTTGGCATTTAATCTTACAGTTTGGCGATAGTTTTTTGTTATGAAAAGTGGTCGACAGGACAACAGAGAAGTACCTCAGAAAGTAATCTGACTTAATCTAAACTTAAGAATATAGCCTTAAACACTTTTTTTTTTTTTAATTCAAGAATTAACAAATTATTTTCTATCTTTGAATACATTTAGCATTGATAAACTGCAAAATTACTTTAGTGAAAAATTAATATTTACATGCATGAGTCATGCACATCATTCAGATTACATTTTTTAAGCTTTGAAATTATTTAAAAAAAAAAAAGACATGTTAATCAATAAACTTGTAGAATTGTTAATATTCCATTATTCATTCAGAGGTATGCTTAGGAAATAATTAGGTATGTTAAAGGACCCTTCACCAAAGTTTTCACATTAAAACAACTCTCTTCGCAAAATTCATGAAACTTTTCACAAAACATTTCTATCTCCAAACTGAAACTTTC
This sequence comes from Maratus michaelseni, assembly GCA_963931845.1. NCBI lineage: Eukaryota > Metazoa > Arthropoda > Arachnida > Araneae > Salticidae > Maratus > Maratus michaelseni. The sequence goes on along the minus strand of OZ007595.1, from coordinate 212,661,293 downwards.
ATAAATTTAATCATTTTAAAGTGAAATCTGACCTACCACAAAACACTGACATTGTTTCATTTCATAAAAGGTAGAAAATACCAAATATTACCCCTCCATTCTTCTTGGATCAAATATCAGTATATTTCCCTGAATTTAGCAGTAGAAAATTAATTTTTTCTAATCACTGTATCAGAATATAAAAATAACCACCGTGTCGAATGTTAACACAAGTAACCTACAAATTATATTACTACTATCATTTAGAGCTAATCATAAATTATAATTTATTTTTCATTATTTAAAAAATCTTTTAACTAATTTTACAATATGTTAAAAAAATAAAAATAATTTATTTTGACCACGTAATAAACCTTTCAGCAAGCAAGCTATAATGTTTGATACGAGTATTTCTGAAGCATAAAAGACAAGCTGTTTCAAATGTTTTGTATTTCATAATAGCAACAACATATTAGGAAGGCGATTATGCATAACAGAAATTAATATATATATATAGCAATAATTTCGGCATAATATCAGAAAAAAGTATAAGAAAAATTACGTTTGAGGGAAAATTTAAGAAGACATGCTTACTGAAAGGTTGCATTTGCAGCTTGAAAAGAAACAAATCACAAAATATATTTATATTTTGCAGTCATTGTAAGCAAAAGTACACTTACCTTTCCTATCACTAAGTGTATTCCACATTCTTGTTTGATATAAACGTCGAACACCCAGTCACACTGAAAGATAGTATATGCTTTTAAACTTTTGTAAGATTTGAATTCATCGAAAGTGTAAGCGCTAATCCGTACACTAAATAAAACTTCTAATTTAGAGGAAAATTCATTAATCGATAATACATACAGATGTATACAGTTAATCAGCATACTTTTCTCTTGATACCATGCCTTGTTCTGGCCGTTTAACGAATTAAAATATTCGGAAAACATATTTTTTTGAACACGTTCAGAAATTTCAGATTGAAAATAATGGCGATGCTGTGGACTGCTTGACCTCCAAGCGGTTACCAAGCTGTTGCCAGATACCGTTGCTATGCTGCAAAACAGCTGATTGAAACTGCCCTATTAAAGTTTGAAGTTTCATTTAACAGGCTTGATCCTAATGTTAGTTTCAATGTAATTAACGCTGTATTTTCAAACAAACTATACGAATGTTTCTATTTCTATAATATTTTAAAGTAAACATATATTATGCCTGTTTAATGATAAATCAGTATGGATAAATCTGCAAATACTAAGAAAAGAAAAGCTGATCGAACATGCTCCGGGCTTAATTTCTAAGAAAAAAAGTGCCGGAGCCCTAATATTCTGCGGTACTAACACGCACCCCCCCCCCTCCCCCACCGTCACTCCAGTCTGCCTATTTATATTTCATACATTATCTTCAAAATTTAAAACACTTTCTTTTTTTTTTTAGCAAAATAAAAATAATTAAATACATCTATCTGCGTATACTTAGATATCAACTGTTCCATTTTTTTGTTATTACTACTTCCAAATAGAAACCTTTGCTTTACCTAATCTTAATGTTAATTAATCGCAGAATTCTGCGATTAAATAAGCTCAGGATTATGATTCGGAAATAGTGTTAACACAAAAAATTAATAGTTCGCAGCTATGCGGAATAGAAAAAAGACTAATTCTGTTTACTCGTTATTCTGATCAAAATAGCATTAAAATGATTTGAAATGGAAATAAATAAAATTTGAATTTAAGACAGATTGAGTTCAAGCCTCCCAAGACTGATATAAAAACCGAGCCCGTTTTATCTCAATCTCTTACGTGAGCGACACATTACCTCACTTATAAGTGTTTTGATACAAAAGCAGGCAAAAAATTGGGGATGGGAGGGAAAGGAAAGGGTAATTTAGAATTCGTTTTTCGGAAGCGTTATTGCACTGGGCTCCGGAGCGCAGTGTTTATGAGCTCCGGTGAATTCTGGCCAATATTTAAACATTTACTAAAAATAGAGAAGTACCGGAGCTGAGGTCTGGTGGGCTCCGGCGCAAATTAAGCCCTGAACATGCTTCGTTCCCGGATATACTAGTGGATATAAAAGCAACAAAACTAACATAACTCTATCCCCCCCTCCCCCCCCAAAGACTAAAACTAATTTGAAAAATGGTTAAAAGTCATTCCTCGTGCCGACAAAGATCTGAACCAACATTCAGTTGCATGTGAATTAGAGTCCTGCACGGGTCGGGTTGTACCCGACCCGAACCCGCAAATTTCATTTGAAGTCAACTAGCAACCCGACCCGAACCCGACAAAAAATTTACCTCGATTTCCTTAATCTGAAAAAATATTGGACATTCTTTTGAAAAAGCGGATCATCCCGAACCCGACCCGCAAGAGTAAAAACCCAACCCGAACCCGAAAAAGTGAATCTCAACCGGACCCGCAGCAAAAAGTAGAAGTCAACCCGACCCGAACCTCAACAAAAAAAAAGAGCGCCAACCCGACCCGAACTGCGGGACGGGTCGGGTGCGGGTAACCCGACCCGATGCAGGACTCTAATGTGAATCGCATTTTCATGAGCGATTTATTGAGAGAAATTACAAATACACTATTGAAGGGAAAGAAGATTTGCTCAATTATTTTTAATTTAGTATTTTAATTTTTCTATCTAAAATAATTAAAATATTTATCTTGTGATAACGACAATAAATAATTTAAACAATGAACATTATCATAAATATTTTATTAATTATTGATATCCTAACTTTAAAATTTATTTTAGCATGACTATTTTGTTTCATTAGTATGCTTTCATTCAATCATGGTTTTAAATACATTCACAAAATCAATGTATTACTTTTTGTAGGGTGTCTATTACTCGAAAAAAACTGGAAAGTGTTTGATTTATTTCTGTTATTAAAATTTTGATTCACATTTGAGAAATGTGAGTATGAGAATGGTTAAATATTGTTGATAACTTAATGTAATAATAATAATAATAATAATAATAATAATATATAATAATAACTATTAATCAAAAATAATTTTTAAATAATTTTTTAACGATGATTGGCGCATCTACCCTAATTTAAAGAAAATGCATTCTTGTCATACTTTCAGGAGAGTAATTATTTTTTTTTTCTAGATTTGAAATTATCATTAATTTAATGTTTGATGTTTGCTAGTATACCTTAAATTATTTTACTCAAAACTAAAGCTCCGAAATGTCAGAAATTTTTAACAACTCAATTTACTCTTAGTTTGTTAACAGGATGTAAACAAGTTATGTAATAATGAATACCGATTAAAAAGTTGTCAAAATAGGGACATGTTTTTTGCAAGAATTCATCATAGTATAATGTATTTATCCAATATATTGTATTTATCCAATATATTGTATTTATCCAATTTTAGAAATAACTAAATATTGTAGGAAGAAAAACATTGTCCTATGATAAAGTTTGTAACTGTTTGAGTTCATTACAATTAGTTGTTATGAAATCAATTACATTTCTCTTCAACTGTATTTTCATTATTAGAATTTTTTTCTTGTTTATTTTTTATCTAGAGCATTTTAAAGTACTGATTTATACAGAAAAAAATAGATTTAAAATGAGGTGTATGTAAAAACGAAAGTTACCATAGCCGCGGCGAGAACACTGGCGCCATCTACCGGCGTCCTCTATTTCTGAAGTATAATATTGACGCCGATAACAACACTATAAACTTCTAGGCACTGTATTGGAGGTAAACAGTACAAATAGGCAGTTCATACAAGTGGAATTACCCTTACCTCCAAGTGAATACAATGGTTGATCAGCTGATTGCAACTGCCCTATAAAAAAATTTCCTTTTTAAAAATTATCAAATTAAATATTGGCGATGAATTTAAATAAAGCCTGTAGATTTTACAATAAAAAAATATATATCAGTGAAAATTGTAGCAACTTCGTTATATTTTTGAAAGATAATCTAATTTAAAAATATCCACCCCATACTATTCTCTGGGAGAAAATCTGTGATTTGCCAAAGATTTTCCTCCGAAAATCTTTGGCATTGTATTCATGGGCGGACCGCTGGACACAATGTATTAGAATAGGAAGTTAGCTCTCCATTATATTGTGAAGCTCAGTGGTGATCGGTTTCTAACCGGTCGACAGATCTACTGGACGAAAATGGTATTATTGACTTGTAGCGCCATCTGTTGGTAATTACATCTGTATCACATCATGGTAAATTTTCATGTAACCGATCACGTGACCCAAGTAACCGAGATTTTTCTTCTGTTAGTTCGGTCCCTTACCGGTCACTTCGGTTACTTCCGCTGAACGACGTTGGTTGCGTACCGGTTAGCAGCACTGAACGCTTTGGTAACTAACCGACCTGACCGGTTACGTACCGGTGACATTACTGCACATTACTGGACGCGCTCCTGCAATGATAGCATTGATAAAAATGAAGTGGTAGATTGGTTGATAGAACTGTTTGTTTGTAAACGTGCGCGTGCAACAATGATGACATCAGAAACATGGAAAAATATTAATACCACATGACTCGTTGCAACATATATTTTGGCCTTTGTTTTTGTCCAAAATTGCCTCAACCAATCAAATTTATATTCAGTATGTGCGTCCTTCATAATTTAAGCTCCTTGGTCTGGCTCACGTAAGCTTGGATCTAAATTAAAAAAACACGTTTGCCGTTTGCCTCTTAAAAGTAGTATATTATTTTTTTATAAAAATATTTCTTAAGCACGTAATTGAAATGTAATTTTGTCAATGTCGAGCGAATGACATAACTGTTGGAGGTCAACAGGCCAGTTTTGATTGGTGGTTGAGAGAAATGTGGGCGTCGCTAGACTTGAACAGCTTAAGGTTTCAATATCAGATTTGTCTACCAGTTTTGGCAACGTGTTTGAATTGGGGCTGTTCAGAACAGAAGATCAGGCGGCGCGCGGGCGATGGAGATTAAAATATCGAGTGAGTCTATCATGGAGATAGAAATAAGAAGGAGAACAGTGAAGATAGGCTTTCAAGATCACAACATGGACCGGGAATTAGTACCCAGTTTGTGGCGCTGGTGCTCCCAAAGGCCGGTCATGTGACCTGTCAAACATGACAAATTGTCGTCTGCTCTTCCTGCATTTTGGTTTCGAGCATGGTAAAGAGATAGAGGGCGCTACACTTCCTAAAGGCCCAAACGACCAGAAACGCCGCCATACTAGGTACCGATTTTAGTTCCATAAGTAGAAACATTATCTTTGTTCTCCTTTTCTCTATCTCCCTGGAGTCTATACTGTGAATGAAATTGAAAGGCCTGCGTTCGTTATCATTGATTTGGACATCCAAATCAATGATAATGATCACGGTCCTTCATTTGACTAATTAGCGTATTTTAATGATATTTTGTTAAATTAAGAAGCGAACTTGGTGGCCGAATGGTTAGAGCACTGCTCTTGATTCTGGAGGTTGCGGGTTCGATCCCCCAAAATTTCTGTTTGATTTTTCTGTTTTTTTTTTTTTTTTTCATTTAAAAATGTTTAATCGGTTGCTTTGTATTTTTCATGATTAATGGAATATATTTTATAAAAGCAAAATTTGATATTATTAACAATTACTTATTTAATTAAATACGACAAATTCAGCTATTTTACGATTAAAATTTTACATTACAGTGTCTTTTAATATTTAAACATTATTATTATTATTATTTTCTTTTTAGCAAATGTAAAATAAGAAATGAAAATATAGATAGTCAATTTGCACGAATTTTTCCATGTTTTTATAATGAGTACTTCAACAGTAAATTTTTAGTACGAATAGAATGCAAAGCATATTTTACAATGTAAAAAATATTATAAAAATAAAATGTAAAATATTACATTATTTAAACTAGAAATATCAGTACCTATTTTTGTAAAGAGGTAAAATACATGTGGTTTACCGTCTAGTTTCGTAATGAATATAAATAAAATATAGTTAGAATGTTTATAAATTTTTTACTGAATGTACAAGTATTTTAGCATTTGTTTCTCGTGTTTTATGATGTTTATTGCAATATAATAAATAATGCAATTTACATCGAAAAATGAATTTCAAGAAAAATAATTTTTTAGAAATTAATAATTATGTTTCAACAAGGTTGTTATCGAAAAATATATTTTAATAAAATGTTTAAAAGCTTTTTTATCAAATTTTAACAAAGATTTTATTTTACTATTATAAATAAAGAAAGAAATATTTTAACATATGTTAAAAGATTTATCGTAAATCAAGGTCGTGATACCAACATATGTTGGTATCACGACCTTGATTTATTAACATTCTATTTATCCCAAAAAATATAAAGCAACTGATAAATAATTTTTAAATTAATAAAAATAGGGGAAGAAAATCGGAAATAAACGGCGAGCATTCACTTTGTATCCATACTTTTCAGGTTCATCTGTGTAGGACAACCCAAACGTCAGTAAAGTACATAACAATTTTTGGTACTTTTCGGTTAGCCGGGCGCCAGTGAAAAAAAAATATAAATATATATCTACATATATGTTTGTGTATATATGTATGTATATATATATGTGTCTGTGTATATATTTATATTTGTTTCACTGGTGCCCGGTTAACCAAAAAGTACCTTTTTTTTTTTTAGAGTTTACATTAATTTTATTGAAACCACCAATACCGTGTTTCAGGAATTCGGTGATCCGAACGTCCTCTCCCTTGTTAGTTAAAGGTGCACTGGTTATAGAAAATTTAACTTTATAATATTATATGCATTGTTTTGTACAATATATATATTTATGTAACTGCTATCAACTAAACTAATATATCAGTTTTAGTAGGTGCTGTAGTTTAAGAGACATATAAGTTGACAGCAGTTATGTAACTATATGATGTGTATATATATATATATATATATATATATATATACACATCATACTTTCGTATTCTATTATTTTTATGTTGGATCAAAGGCTTAAAAAATCAGTTTAGAATGTTAAAAATTTTAAATTTTTCAGATATCCGATCATGTTGCTACTGCTGTATCAATCAACCTACCAAACCAAGTAAGACACAAAAAAGCGCAATCACGTGATCAAATCGCCCACAGAATTTTTGTGAGTCACCCGCGCGCAGCGCGCGCTAAAAATTTGCAGGTTATGAACGCGGATCGGGCTATCTGATCACGTGATGCTTTTCATGAATGTTTCAGGGGTTTATTATGATGAAATAAAAATAGATATTCCTATTATAAGATCCATTTTTTTTGGAGGATAAAGATGTGTAGTCGCTAGTTTCACCTAATCCGAGCCACAGAAGCTTAAAATAATTGAAATAATTAAATTATTTCAATATATTAAATTATTTAAATTTCCGATAAGACCTACTCCATAACCCTTCTCTCCATCGCGCGCGCGCCGCGCGATCTTCTTTCCTGAACACAACCATTACCTTCTGTTGTTTACATACAATTGTGCTGGTGCTGATATTTTGGATATATGTTTTTCGAATTAAAGCTTTTGACAGTTGGTGTTTCTTTGTTTAATTTAATATATTATGCTTTTGTTTGCCATCTTTTATTAAACTAAATATTCTTGTTTTCGCTATAATTCGAAAAGAATACATTTCTCGTTTATTCAACGATTGCTCTCTACCTTGATTTTGTAAGTTGGTTTATTTATACTTTAAGCTGCTGATTCTTCATATTGTGTTGTATAAACTTGTAATAAGTAAATGTAACTTGTAGCATTAGCACGTTTTCAATGTATCCAATTTGTGCTATTTCTTTCATATTAATATTACGAAATTTCTAGAAGTTGCATATATTTCAAGAATGGTTCGGTGCTTTAAGTTACGCAGAAAGGAAAAAAAAAAAAAACATTTTTTGAAGAAATTTATATGTGCCTAGTAAAATTCAAAATACGTAATCAAAAGTAACGATGCTAATGATTTTATTTCATTTTACCTGATGTTCATTTTCTGTTTATCCCTCCCTCCCCCCCTTTTTTATATAAAAGCACAGATTATTATTATTTTTTTTTAATATCTGTCGGGATTAATATCATGTTCACTCAATAAATATAGTCTGAAATTATCGTTCAATACTGACAAATGTTCTGTTATTTACATCCTACATATCTGTTAAGTTCCTATTCTTCTCTCCTAGTAGCAAAAAGTGTACAGCTGGCGCTGCAGATTATTTCACACCTCGCAGATTAACTTATCAGCTTAAAAAAAGATTGATAAAATTTACATTTAGTCTCAAGATTTATTGTATCTTTTCATTTTATTTTCAGAACAAATGTCGCAGATGCACCGGGTTTGGCGCGATATTTGTTTTTGCTCCATTTTGGCGAGAAAACACCGTTTTCAAATGCATGTTAGACCTAGCCTGCGAAAACAGCAGATTAGTTTTATTGGCTATATAATTAATGTCTTACACTCAGTTTTTTTTGTTGTTGTTGTTTTTAAATCTGTTATAAAAACGAAAAAAAAATCCTAAACTTTGTGGATTTTTTCCTTTAACCAGGGCTGCCATTTGCAACTAAAATGCTACTATTTTCAGCATCAGGCAACTATGGCTACTATTTTAGCCCAAAAACCTTCAAAAGCGACTATTTTGGGAGAAAACCAGGAAAAAGGAGACTATTTTTCAATTCCAGCTACTATTTTTCTAAAAAATAAATATAATTCACCATTTTCAGAATTACAAATTTATTAACCCAATATTCCAACCTAATATTTCCGTATAAATTTGTTTTTTATTCAATTTTTAAAATATGTAAACTTCCAATTGAAATTTAAAAAAAAAAATTCTTTTTCAATCTAAATATAGTTTAAATATATCAATCATTCAAATTTCAGTAGGAAAACTAATTACTGACTTTTGGTTTGGCTACCACCTTTTGGTTTGGCATTTTTCAACATTTTGACATATATGTAAAGCTGCATATTTTATGCTTTTTCTGTTTAATAGATTTATGTTAAGATTAAATTAAACTAGTTTTACGATATACGTATATAGTATAAAAGTATACAGTAAAAAAAATTAACATAATTTACAGTAAAGACATTTATGTTTTTTTTTTTTCTTTTCTTTTCTTAATTTCGGAAAATACCTTTTTAATAGATTTTTATGTCATAATAGGAAGTAACTAAAATTGTACAGTTTCAGGTGGAGGCGTTAAGGTTTCAGCTATGCATTGATGATGCAGTCAGGAAGGACATTGTTTAAGACTCTTAAATATACTTCGTTTAATCAATTATGTTTTTCCAAATCGACAGGTATCTGAATTTGATTTTATAAAAGATTCTATTCACGCATGAACTTTATACTAAAAGAATATAGTCCTGGGAATTGTTTAGAAATGGGCAGACTGAGAAAATGACCGATTTCCGAATAATCGTACCGAAATGGAGTGACTCTGAAAACGGCCGGTTCCGAGGACTGACATGTAAACAAATGGTTGGTTACCTTGGGGTGGATTTTGAAGAGGGATCTAATTATAAGGCTTAAAACTGCACAGGCCCTGGGGGCAAACATCAGAACTAGAATAAAGATTCCTGCATAAAATAATTAATAGTATAAATGGAAGGTCATTCTTTGGTATATTTTCAAGAGGAAACCTTATTACACTGAAAATCAAATGGGTCGCCACACTGGTGGCCAAAACAAACAGCTACAATAAAATTTCTTTGATAAACTATAGCTGGAAATGAAAGGTCACACAGGGGTAAATTTTCAAGAGGAATTGGGTTTAATGCCATAAACCATAAAATAGAGAATACTTGTATTTGTGTTATGGTGATTAGAAATAATTGTGAATTAATTTCACACACTCATCAATTGCTATTGCAACAAAGTCTATTGGTGAACTTAATGGTGGCGAGGTTGTGTCTACTCTCTAAAGGGGGTAGGCCATATTCCTGTTCTGCTTTTTCATTGTTAGTTGAGGAGATGTCACCAATAATAATTTTTGAGGCTCTATGTTGCACTGAATCCAGTTGTTGTTTAATAGAAGTTGTAGCCGGGGCCCACACTGGGGCTGCATACTCGAGCACTGGTCTAATAATAGTGTAATATGTGCTCTTCAAGGTTTGAGATCTTGAACCCCACATAGTTTCCTGAGACAGAATATTTAATTTCCCACGAGCTTTATTTGAGATATGTTCAATGTGCTTCATAAAGCGAAGTTCTGTGTGACCAAGTTATTTAATATGGCAATTATTTTTTGAAATTACAAGGGATGTGAGTTATCACTTTACTAAACAGCGTACAACCATTAGAGTGAAAAAATGTCCAGACCGGGGTACGATCCCGGATCCCTTGGTATTTTTTCACTCTAATGGTTGTACGCTGTTTAGTAAAGTGATAACTCACATCCCTTGTAATTTCATTAATTTACAGCGTAATTTCAGCTCTGCTGAAAAATTAATTAGTGTATAAATTATTTTTTGTACAAAGTTGACATAAGAAATTAGCACAAGTGGCTTTTTTCCCTCGTCCTGTAATTCTTATAAGATGCCTCATTATAGATGTTACAAAATTATTAAGAAATATAGAAATTTTATTCAAACAATTTTTTTTTTTTTTTTACTTTTTCTATTAATTTGGCAAAAATAATTCATCAAATGTAAATTTTAAAATAATACAAATCTGAATTATTTGACTGACTTCGACAGGAAAATAGGCAAAAAATTCTTTTTCAGCTTCACTATTTCATCTCAGGTATAAATTTTATACCAGCTTAATTATCATTTAAAGCATTCAGCAATCAGCAGTTCGCGAACATGCCAGTAAATTCAGCCTTTGCACTATTTTTTTCAGAGGTATATAATTTTGATAAGTTTTATTATGAAACTTAGTTTATAATATTTAAGTTATGTATTATTCTCAACTATGTAACTAATAATTCTAAGCTATGCGGCTTATTATTTTTTCTCAATTAATTCATAAAAAAACTTTTGCAGTTTTTGAAAATCAATGATGTTCTAGAGTTTTTTTTTTTTTTTTTTAAACCAGATTTGATCAAATTTGTAAAACCCTGAATATGCATATAAACCAATGTTTTGGAGACAAAAAATAAATAACTTCTAGGTCAAGGATTGTCAAACTTTTAGACTGGCATACCACAAATTTGAAATTTATACTTTTGCTGTAGCATTGCAGCAAAATTTGTAGGTAATGCAGGTAACACTAATAGGGACTGATTTATAGCTGAACATTCATTGCATGTGTCTTGTTCTCAGCCCTTCCTCTCAAAGGGGCAACAAAACTCTAAAATAGGTCTAATAAAATAATTAACATATATGGTATGTGGGTGATTCCACCATTACATGTGTGACTTTTAGAGAGTGTTTTTTTTTTTAAATTGAGACAAATTTGGAAGTGAAATTATTTAGATAATGTTTTACTTTTTTTATTCCTATTACAGGACACATACAGAATAATTTTTGTAGTGCACCTTTAGTCTAAAGTAATAACAATTTTTTTTTTTTAAATAGTAAAGTCGTCATTATGTGTGTGGTTTTTCTGAGTCACACATGTAACGACGGCTTTACTATTTTTTTTAAAAAATTGTTATTACTTTAGACTAAAGGTGTCACTACAAAAATTATTCTGTATGTGTCCTGTAATAGCAATAAAAAATAATAAAACATTATCTAAATAATTTCACTTCCAAATTTGTCTCAATTTGCAAGAAAACACTCTCTAAAAGTCACACGTAACGGTGGAATCTCCCAAGTTCATTAATTAACTCTTGAATGCTAATAGTTAGTTTTCCTATAATATAGTTTGCCTACACAATAATCAGGTCAAAACTGAGCCCCCTTAAAATTTAAAAATGTTGGCGCCTCTGTGTATAACATATTTGCTGCTGTACTATAATGAGGTCTTTTAAAGTAATTTAAGTATATATTTGTTATTTTATATTTGTCAATATGTTAATATTTTATGTAGTTGTGTTAGTAATATTTACACCATAGTAATAGAACTGCATTTTCAGGGGTTTTAGACATGCCTGGTGTAAAAAGTGTACATGACAGTGATGGAGAAGATATGGATCAAGAAACTGCTGAAAGTGAAAAGAGCAGCAATGAAGACACTGAATCAACATCAGGTTCTGGCTCAGAAGATGCTAGTTCAGGTAAGAAATTATTTAATTATACCTTTCTGCAATTTATGATAAAAATTTCATGTACACATTGTTTCTCCATGTTTCTATTTTACAACTGTTTATGCTTTATTCCTTTTAATACTTTCTCATCGACTATTTATAATACACAAAATCTGTCTCTAGTGTATGTAATTTAATCTCAGTAATGCATAAGCATGGTGTCACGTTCATTGTTGTCAATTGTGGTACTACATGTCACACGTGATATACTACTTATTATATTTTTTTGTAGGTAAACCAGTTTAGTTTTAGTAATGCAGAATATAAGTTAACTGCTAATTCTCAGATTTTCTATCACTTTAAAATAAAAAAGATAGTTTGTTTTTTAGGACCTTCTTTCCATAGAACAGAATGCAATGAAGTATTTTCAAGATTATTGGATTTTGCCATAAAAAAAGTGTGTATTGATGGCTTTATGCAAGACTTTATCTAAAAACAGATAGACAATGGCAGTGCAGTGTGAGAAATTGGAACAAACTAATAGTTTGATAAACTCAAAATTGCATTTGTAACTGCAATAAGTTTATTTACGGCTAATAAAATGAACAGTTCTCCCAAATGGTCTTTCTCCCTGAAGTTCCCTTTTTAGAAAAAGGTCCATTTTTAGAAGAAGGCCCATTTTAGTCCACTTTCAGTGGCTAGACATTTAAAAAAAAAAAAAATTAGTAATGTAGAAAATTTGTCGCAAAAACACAAAAAAATCTCATGCAAAATTGCAGAAGACAAAATTTACTATAGTGTACTGAACCATTGTAGCTGCTATAGTGTGCTGAACCACCCTGCTTTACCCACTTTCTCCCCAACAAACAGTGAGATTTTATGTATGGGGAGGAGTTGTGAAATATAAACAGACAATCTGATTTCAATATGATTCATATGTGCCAAATAGCATTTTTTATTTTCCTTTAATACCAATATTTTGCAATATTGTTTTATTATCTATGTCTATTTTGTAAGTAATAAAGTCACCAAAAAAAATGTGATTGAGTTAATGAATGAATATTAATATCGGTGTAGTAGTAAAATATAAATTTTATTTTTTAAGAACAGTATATTTGTATTTATGTGCTGTGCACAGAGCCATCCTTAGGGGTGTGCGACAGATGCAGTTGCACAGGGCCTTCCACCTAGAAAGACCTCGCCCAAAAAAAAAAAAAAAAAAAAAATTCAAAAGAGCTAAATATTTATTATTCATTTTGTTATAACTTATTTATCTCATAATACATTTATATGTGCAAACATGCTTATTTATAAAATGTTTTATCAATAAAATGTTCTATGTAAGCAAAAGAATAGATTGTTCGTAGCTTATATTCATTTTGTGGGAATTGTTATACTCTAGTCTTCGTAGCTTATATTCATTTTGTGGGAATTGTTATACTCTAGTCTTCGTAGCTTATATTCATTTTGTGGGAATTGTTATACTCTAGTCTAAGCAATACCAGATGCATGAATTGAATATTAATTGTTAAGAGGTCGGTGCTGATGATGACTCTGGCAAACTGCTCGCTATTATTTTAATGACTATTTGTAATGTGACAACATAAATTTGTTTTCCTTCTTGTGTAATCAAGTTTCTCTTTTTATTAAACAAATATCGATGTTCCTATCTATGCGCATATGTATGTCCTATCGCATAAACATGACGGGGGGAGGGGGCAAGGAGCTGAAACCCCCAGACGCTGCTTGAAATTAAATTAAAGAATTAAAGTGTCCAAAAATTATGAAAGCTTAAGTTTTAAAAGGTTTTTAGTAAAAAGAAAATTTTGAGAAATGTTGAGTTTTACTCCGATTTTTTTCCTATTTTTAAATTCTCATTTTCCTATTTTTAAATTAAATTTAAAATATTAACATACTAGCTGTTACCCATGACTTCGTTCACGCAACATTAAAAGAAGAAGAATAAATACATTAATTAAGCAAAATATTTCACTTCCGATAATTAAAAACGTTAATAATTAACTAACTATTTATCACATTTCATAGGAGACAATACAGTATTTTTTGTTATAGGGACCTTGACATAACCCAGTCTTAAAAAAGTGAGTCTTATTTAATCTTCTTTTTAATTCTTTATTTTATTTTTTTTTTTTCATTTTCAATTTTCACGTGAAAATTTTTCAATTGAAACTAAATTGTTGAGTAAAAATTATTATTCCGTGTTTTGAATTAGTTTTGGCAACGATAAAGTATTAGCAACGGTGAAGTAAATTAACCATTTTAAATTATTATACGAAAAAATGTCCATTTATTCTCTATAAAAATAACGAAATTTTGAATTATTAAGAAAAATATTTGAATAAAATAAACAAAAACCAGCCTATGTTCATTTGAGGGTTATAATCAACCTATATGCAAAGATACAGGATCATTAAATGCTCCATTTTGACGCTGGCTTCAGCCTAACATTTGCACACAATCAGATTTATAATATTACTAGTGGCCCATCCCGGCTTTGCACGGGTAGACAATGTAATTTTTTTATTACATTCGTTTTCCTGAATTTCGCTCTCCAACCTAAAACTGTTGCTGAGATATGGCGAAACGACCTAAAACTTTCGAATCCCCCTTTAACCACCTTCGGGGGGGGGGGGGGGGGGGGGATTTCTAAATTCACTGAAATACATGTTTAATCATTTGTTTAGTAGATTTGTTTTCCTGAATTTCGCACACCTAGATAAAACAGCTGCTGAGATATGGTGAAATGTCCTAAAATTTTCAAAACCACCCCCTTTAAAACCCTTCGGGAGGAATTTCTAAAATCACTGAAATGCGTGTTTATCCATTTTTTAGTAGATGTGTTTTCCTGAATTTCACGCTCCTACCTAAATCCGCTGCTGAGATATGGCGAAATGACCCGAAACTTTTGAATGCTCCTATCTAAAACTGCTGCAGAGATATGGCGAAATGATCTAAAACATTCGACCCCCCTTTTAACCCCCTTTGGGAGGAAATTTCTAAATTCGCTGAAATACGTGTTTAACCAATTTTTTAGTAGATTAGTTTTCCTTAATTTCGTGCTCCTACATAAAACTGCTGCTGAGATATGGCGAAATGACCTAAAACATTTGACCACCCCCCCCCTCGAACACCCTTCGGGAGGGAATTTCTGAAATCGCTAAAATACGTGTTTAATCATTTTTTTAGTAGATTTGTTTTCTGGAATTTCAAGCTCCTACCTATAACTGCTGCTGACATATGGCGAAGTGACCTAAAACATTCGACCACCCCCCTTTAACCCCTCGGGTGGGGAATTTCTAAAAATCAACAAGATGTTGTAGAATTTTTCCTTTGCAGTCCTCTTTAAATATTCTTTTCTCTCTCTCTCTCTCTCTCTCTCTCTATCTCTATCTCTATCTCTATTTTGAACATATAACATTATGATAACATATTTTGAACTAGAAAATTTATTTAATAAAATGTGTCAAGTTTCTTTGTGGTATACTTATTTGATTTCATCTATTAAGTAACATTTCTAGTTCAAATTATGTTTGTCTTGAAATAAACCAGAAGGTTGGCCTTGGCAGCTATGAGAATGCATTACTATATCTGTTATTAAACTTTGGAAAATAGGCAAGTACTATATTTTCATCATAATTAAGTGCATTAGAAACACAGTAAAGTAGTAGTTAAGCATCAGATGTGTAGCATGGTGCTAAATGTTGGCAATTGAAGAAATATGTGGAATTGAAACAATAATGCATTTTGCAGCTGGATAAGGGAAAAATATCTATTTTTATATTTAAATTAAAGGAAGCAAATTATTTAAAAATTACATTATAATGTATTTCATTTTGGGTATTATAGAATTGGATGATGAAGACTGTGAGAAAAAGCTTAGTGAATGTATTACACAGATGGCTGAAATTCAGGCCCAATTCTATCATGTTAAAGAGCAGTAAGTATAAAGTTGTGTCTTTTTCAATTTTAGAAACTTTTTTTTTTCCATTAGAATTTGGCATAGTCAAAAATAAGAAAGTGATAACTAATAAGTTGTAAATTGTCCTAGATGACATTGATCATTAGCGTGGAAAATGTTCATCTGTCATAAGCTAGCTTTTAACTGAATGCCTTCATTCTATTTAAAACGTCTCACCAATTGATTAATTGTTCAAAGAGCTACCTTTTCTCAAACTAGCCTCTTTTTTCTGCTCTCAGACCATTTCTATTTTCATAATATATATCTGTTGAATTATATCTTTAACTAAAATCCTATTTCTATGAAAGTAAGATTACCATACACTGTAATTAAGTTTGCGTATCTAATTTGTCTTACCATTAAAAGCAGAGTGGTAACTGCATTATTTATATAACTATTTTGATTTTTTTATGAAAAAAAGTTTTTGCCCTTTTTCTTTACTCCCTAGCAAATTTACATAAAATTGACAACTTTTAAGAACCGGGCTTTAAAGTTTCCACCGTGTCATTTATGGTAAACATTAGTAAGGCAACAATATACTTATGGATTTCAGGTGAGTGCCTCACTCAATTTAAGAAAAAAAATTATATCCCTATTTAAATTGTATACTAGCTGCATTTTTACATAATTTTCAAAATATGTTTTCTAATATTGGTACAATTTTCAAACATACTTTTGCCCTTTCGCTACTAAAGTGCCCAAAATGCCCGGCTGAACAAAATACTTTGAGACCGCCTGAGTGCCTGAAAAACGAGTGTGTCATTTTCTCCCCGCTGAAAAATCCAACTTTTGTTGCAGAGTAGGAGATTATTGAAATCATTGTATTAGGAGCCTGTACTAGTGATTTAAGAAAGGTTCCACTTTCAAAGATAGCTGCTTTCTTATTGTGTTGCTGATAAAAGGCAGGCAGAAGAAAGAGGAAGAAAAAAATCTCAGCATATTTCAGCGTTCGGGCGCTTGTCTTATTTTGAATGCTATTGGGTTTGTAGACTTCAGTATTCAAAGGGTTAACACATATTTAATGTATTTTTTGAAATAGAGAATTAAATATTTATATTTAAATTAATTGCAGCATAACAATCAATTAAAAGGAAAAGTATAAGAAGTTTGTAGTGAAATTTTCAAAGTTTGGAATAAAATACAGTATAAAACCATTTATCCAAAATGGTAGGGGCCAGACGTATTCCAGATAACTGGTTTTTCTGGATAACTGGTTTGCCATTAAATCAAAATCCATTTGATCAGATTTGTAAAATGTATGTGGCTGTGACATTGTTTCTCATTTCAAATTAATCTTAGATTACACAAATTAAGAATCAGATCCAATAAAGATCAAACATTAATAAAAAATTGAAAGAAGGCGATTTATAAGACTCCCTTGGAAACAATTTTCAATAAAAATCAAAATTCCCAATATCTAACTAAATATGCTTCCATTTTAAATCCCAGATGTTGTTATCCATACATGTGGTAATGTGTCAAGCAGTGCACATGTCAAACTGGCAGTGTATAGCCCTTTTTTTCTGGAAAGATTCTTAAATTAATCAATTGAAAATATCATTTTGGATAGCTGATTTTCTGGTTTCCCGATAAACAGTTCCATATTGTATATAATATATAACTCTTCAAGAAAACTGAAGTAGAACAGAATTATATAAAACGATAGACAAGAAACTTTGGTGCAAGCAGCTTTATCTCTCAATTCTTTAAATTAAAACTTTGACTTGTGTTTTTTTTTTTTCTTTCTTTCTTTCTTTCTTTCTGTTATTGCATGTACTATATTTGTATATATATATATATACTACATAAAAAGTAAAGAAAATTGAAGTTAAATAATACAAAAATTACCAAATATTGAATTAATGTTTCTTGCAAATTGCATTGCAAGAAACATTACAATGATTTTTATTATAACATAAAAATTGAAGAAGATATTCTTGTTGACTTTGTAGTTAGTAGCAAAATGAATAATAGAGATGAATTTGGCTTCATGATTTTTTAATGTAGCCTTGAACTTGAATGCTATCAATTTAGAACTGGAGACAGGTGTACTGTTTATGTTGTTTATCTTTTTTCTTTATTTTATTGATAGCTCTCCTTTTTTGTAAACTACACAGTTCTATGCGTTAAGTAAATTTACCCCTGTTTTTCAAAGTAACTTAAAGTACCGAACAAGTTTTAGCAACTTTTGGTACTTTTTTTATGTTAGCCAGGTGCAGGGTGATAAATTGTCAAATATTGTTCCCATCGCTGTCAATCGTATCACATTAATGTCATTTAAAATATAAACTTTTCACTCATTTAATTTAAAATAAATAACTTTCATTTAAAATAAATGTCTTTCACTGATTTCGTTAAAAATAAATAAAAGTAACACCATGAACAACATTAACCTTTACACGGGGGCTCGAACAGCATCTATCAAAGAATGCATGCAAACTTGGACAGATGCTGTCCAAGCCCCCCATGTAAAGGATAAAATATTGTTTCTAAAACATACATGAAAAATAAAAGCTGCTATTGGTGGGATTTGTTCCTGGTTAACATAAAAGTACCCACTTTTAATTTTGTTCTAATCTATATAATAAAATAATTGCTATTAATCAAAGAAAAGTTTTACCTAACCTGTGGAATGGAAAGTTAACTGGATAACAACTAGCACAGCTTAATGCATTTTATTGCATCTGCTCAGATTCCTTTTCTTTTCTAGTCTTTCAGAAGCATTTCTTCATTCAATAATTTCATTGTTAAAGTTTTAAAGATGTGTATCAATTTTATATCAAATGAATCATTGCTTACTTTACTTTTATTCTTGGAAAGTTTATATGTAATATTTGTTGAATCATTCATTTTTCATATAAAATAATGCTTTTCTTCATTTTGAAAATTGTTAACATTTTTAGATTGTATGAAGAGAGGAACTCGCAAGTTGAGTCACGTCTTGCAGAAGTAAAACTTGGTACTGCGCATGAATACATTCAGCCTTTAGAGGAATTGCATCAAAATTTAAAAAATCGACTTGAAGTTGCAGGTAATTTATTTATTTATGGACATTTTATTTATCAGCTAGCTGCGTAGCAATTCATTGTGTTGCATTATTTTATAAGATCTTTACAGTTTTTGTAGCAAAATACTTACCAATGCAGTTTTTAAATTAAAATTTATAAATCATGCACTAAAAATATAATTATTATTATATATAAATTGTAATTAGACCTTTTAATTGCTGTAAGATTCCTTAAAATTGATCAACTAGTTATCAAGTTTTTTTTGCATTGAAAGATTGGTTCTCCCGTGATTCTCCCATTTTTTCTCTGTTTTCTCAAAAACTATTTTAGATATCAGAAGGCGACAAACTATTGATTGTAGCCAGTCACATTGTCTATCAAGAGTCTAATAAGTTTAGTCTTTGTTGTGCAGCCATTTCTGAGCCTATTCCAGATAAACAGAAGACAGACAAAAATGTTATTTTTGACTGTACATTGTCTGAATAGTCAAATAAACTTAGAAATAGTAGGTGTTTTTCTGAAAATCACAGGCATGCTCTAATTTTATATATCATATATAATAGTGCAAATCATGTGATTGTTCTAAACAGATATGGGGCTGACTGCTTCACAATTTATTTACCAGTCAGTCCTTTTTTTTTTTTTTTTTTTTTCAAAATTATTTTTTCTAATAAAACAGTATAAAATTATAATTTTAGAAAGATCATTTGAAAAGAAATTCATTTTTGGGAAATGAGCTACTTTCTGAAATGTTTATATTTGGTATCAGTATATTCAAAATTTCATTCTTAATGTAAACAAACCGCTTGAAAAATAATTGAATTGATTGTGATTTCTATTGTTCAGAAAACCATAGTGAAAAATATGCACTTTGTTCGCATAAAGAGAATAAAATCAGAAAAGACCTTTGACGTCATTTGCTTAATGAACCAATAAAGCCTGGTTTTAGTTTTAAAAGTAAAGTTTTAGACAACTCAGTTTTTTGCATATTGATTTCTGAAATGGAAAAACAGAGAATTATGTAGTGAAATAGCTGTTACTAGCTTGTTGAAAATTATTGTTGTGGCAAAAATGATTTTGAAAGTTTTTTGCTCTGTTAGTAATCTTGCTTGCTAAGGCAGTTAATTTGATTAGACATGCATTTTTAATGAAAATGAATCACTTTGTAATGAATGCCTTCAACATTAAGAGATATTTTTTTCCCTACACGTTTATTGGATTGAAATTTTTGGCAAGTCACTTTTTTTTTTATGCTTGCAAGTTCTGTATATAAAACAAAAAATGATTTTTTTTTTTTCATTTAAAGAATTTTGTGGAATTTACTTTTTAACCAAATATTTCTAATTTGTTTAAAGCATATCTTGTGTGCGTATTGTTTGTGTTTTCTCAATTTAATTTAGTTTCTCATCATTTGACATTATAAGATTGTCTTTATTTTTTTATAATGATACGATGAAATGATGAGTTGTTTGTATTGTCACCAGTATTTAGAGAGTAACTCAAACAAAATCAAGTATGTTTTTTCTCTTTCTAAGGGCCATCAAAACAACTGTCTAGCTAGACGAGTGAAACCCGTCTAGTTAGTATAGATTTCTCCCTTGTATATCTGTTTATATAATTTTCACATTCTTTATTTTTTAAATAAGTTTTCTGGTGACAAAACCATTTAAATAATATTTGAATGGAGAATGTTGTATAAATTCATATTGATATACAAGGTTATATTAATCTAATTGCGTTAACCCTGTTGATTTTCTTTTTTAACTCTTTTCAAAATGTTTTAGCATTGTGAATGGAAAGAAACATTTTATTTTGTGTAATTTTTCTCTTTTTATATAAGCTTAATGCAAGCCGCTGTATTATGTGTTATCATTTCTGTAATTAATTCAGTTATGTTTTCTTTTGATTGTTAATCTATTTAAAATAGACTACATTAATTAGTTTGCATTGTTGAATTTCTGAAATTTTATAAAACTAAAATACTGTGCCAAATTGTCATGATTTTACTGTATTTAGTATAATAATTGTGCTGCTCTATTTGTTACTCTATTTATTTTAATAATAAATAATCAATCATCGAAATTTCTGCCCCCCCCCCCCCCCCCAAAAAAAAAAAAAAAAAACATAATAAAAAAGTAGTATACTTCATTTTAGCAGCAAGTGTCAAATCTATGACTTTGTGCAATTTGTTGCTTTGAGATTCACAAATTGTTGAGCAAATCAAATTTTGTACAAAAGAAGCAAATTATGGTCACAGGCTTTGTAGAATGGCACATTTGTTCCCCTGAAGTAGCATTAAAAGTAGTGTCAGTTCTTGCTGCTAACTACTGATCTTTTATATCTCACTACCTGCTACAATTCATTGTTCAAAATGTAGCTTGCTACACTACAAAAAAACTGTAAAAAGTAGTGACTACTGTAGTTTTGCTATTTGTAGCATGCTACTTCCACCCCCTGTTTACTCCTAATAATTTTTTTTTTTAATTTTCTCTTTTAGTATTCACATGTAAATGTTTTTTCAACTGAAGAGTGCTGAGAAATATTATTTCAGCTTTTTAATTATGATGTAATTTTAACTATTAAATGCTTTTCACATGTAATAATTTAATTATTTAAAAGTTTTACTTTTAATATTCACGTGTAAATATATTTTTCAATTGTAAAATGTTTAGAAATATTATTATTTGGGCTTTTTTAACAGTAGGTAAAAAAAATAACTTTTTCAAAATAGGAAATAGATCGCTATTCAGACAGTGAAATTTTGAATAGAAAATTCGGGAAAAGACATAAAAAGTTAGACAAATTTAAAAAATGATTGGACGTTGTATACTGCAATGTAGTCCAGTATGTGCCTGCAAAAAATGATTAAATTGCTATGCATAGTTTTTAATCTGATAAAACTATTTTAACTGAACTATTTTGACCGATTTCAATATTAAACAGCATGTAATAAATTTCTTTGATTTAAAAACTGTCTGCTTCAACATGTTTATCATACATTTCTCTGTAAAACTACCAGTTTTCATATTTTTATTTGCAATAGTTTTTTTAATATAAGCCAAGAAAGAGCCCCAGTCACAATAAATTCAATTATAACTGTGACAGCAGTGTTAGTTACTTATTTTTAGATTAGATTGATTACATTAATATGATTTGTAAGTACTTCCATTCAAAGTTTTTTTTTTTTTTTAATATCTTTTTTCTCAAATTTAACTTTATCATTTAACCCTTAATGTCATGAAATAAAGCTAAAAAGTAAGTGGTACTTCTCCATTATTCCGTCGACCACTTTACATAAAGAAAACTATCTCTAAACTATAGAATGTAATGCCAAAAATACATCATCATGACATCACATTCGTTTGACATCAGATTCTTTACACATTCCCGATTTTCAGCCCACATGTCCCGAATATGGAAGATTGTCAGAAATTCTAAGCAAGACTACCATCTTAAAAGTTATATAAACCTATTTAGCATCCAAATTTCTTGTTTATAGTTTTATATACTGCTGTTATGGTTAAATTTTCTGCGGAACACAATAAATGTCGATAATAACGAAATTTTGGAAGGTACAGAATACTCTTTATTTAGTCACAAAATATAAACACATAAAATGTGCATAAACATTAGATAAAGCCTTGATTTATAAGGCCAAAAAAAAAATAATTATAAGAAATTGCAGCAATTATTCTGGCGGCCAAAAAGCTCTAATGTCATTGAAAAATTAGTAATAAAATAATCATTCTTTTTATGAATTCGTTGCCACATAAACTCACTTAAATATGAATCTAGGTGCTGGCATGCTGTTCCGTGATATTTTTATAGCCTCATTTAGCTGAACCCCAAAGTCATTCAATTTTTTGCATATGTGCACCATTATCTGGATTTACAAAGTTATTAGCAATTATTTGCTTTGTAAAAAGACTTTTGTCGATTTCTACATCTTTTTTAGGATCTCCAATTTTTCCAGAATATCGTACTATACTCCGTTCGCTGAAACGAGATAACGAAAGTAAACAAATGCGCATGCGGATTGGCGATGCTTAAACCTGGCGCTGTGCCAGAAGCGCCAATTGTTTGAGTTTCTGTTTTTTTTCCCAAACGGCTGCTTGTTTCTTGTCTTTCACTTTTAAAATTGACGATTTTTTTCGATTGATTTGGTATTTTATATACACAAATGGAGTGTGAAAATTCTTCTTTGAGCCCGCCTAAGAAGAGAGTAAAAAGAAAAGCTTTGAGTAAGGTGGAGAAAGATATGATTTTAAATGTATATAAAACAGAACTTGAATCGAATCCTGAACTTCCAATTTCTCATATAGGAGATAATGCTGCTCGTATAACAGGCGTAGGTAAAGCTTCTGTTTTTCGAGTGTTAAGAGAATATAAAATATGTGGTGTGTTAAACTCGACGAAGAAAATAAAATTGCATAAACATGTTTTTAGAAAATATAGATGATTTTGATAGGAATGCTATTAGGAGAAAAATCCACGAGTTCTTTTTGAGGAATGAATTGCCCACTATAAATAAAGTTTTGGAAGTTGTAAATGATGACCCTGATTTGCCAACCTTTAAAAGGACAACATTTTATCATCTCCTGAAAGAATTAAACTTTAGATATTCACGGAGAGGACGAGACAGTACTCTCATTTATAAAAACGAAATAATTGTGTGGCGAAGAAAATATTTAAGGCAAATCAAATCTTTCAGAGAGGAAGGGCGCTAAATATATTATATGGATGAAACTTGGTTGAATGCAGGCCATACAGTTAGTAAAGTTTGAAAAGATACCTCAGTAAAATCATCAAAACAAGCAGTTTTTTCTGGTCTTTCTTCCGGATTAAAATCTCCTTCCGGAAAAGGAAAACTAATGATAATTACCCATATTGGTAGCGATTCTGGTTTTGTGGATGGAGGGCTTGACTTATTCGAATCAAATAAAAATAAAGATTATCACGAAGACATGAATTCAGAACGTTTTGAAAAGTGGTTTGGTGATATCTTATTTCGACTGGAAGATAACTGTGTGATAGTAATGGACAATGCTCCTTATCATTCCCGAAAATCAGAAAAAATACCGAATACTTCGTGGAGAAAACAAAAAATTGCTGATTGGCTTTTAACAAAAAATATCCCTTTTGAGGACAGAATGTTAAAAGCGGAACTGTTGCAGTTAGTGAAGCAAAATAAAAATAAACTAGGGGGCTCAGCCCCCTACTCGCTAATGCTCGCCAACCCCCCGTGAATTGCGAAGCAATTCACATTGAGACCGCTTCGCAGTCACAGCTCGCTTCACTCGCTCGCCCCTTTTTTTCAGCAATTCTAGCCGGAATAAGTTCTACCATAAAACATTTGAACATATGTAATTGACAATTTATTTTAATGTAAAAAGTAATTCTCCATTGAAAACACAACTGAAAATGCATTTATTTGGCGCTACCAATGGACATATAAATCATTTAAATACTATGAAAAAAGGATTTTTTGTACAGCACGACTTAAATTCATTAGAAAAAAAAATACGTTATAGGAAGATAGTTTGTTTTATTTCATCAATACACCAACAGATGGCGGCAGGTGATATCTGGACAGTTGATTTTTTTTTTTCTCCGTCTTTTGAGTGATTGAAATTCATAAATGAATTCTAAATCAGAGTTGAGAATTCATTTGAAATTAACGATATTGCTCATAATTAAAATGAGGAATCATCTCAGATGCTTTGGATTATGTACATGTTATTTTATTTTTAATAATTGCAAGTTTGAGTTTCATTCTATGATTTCACTTCTCTCACACTGACCGCCATATTGGACGGAGGCGGAGCTGATCTAACACAATCTTGTCTGTTCATTGGTCTGAGCTCTGGAAACTACAGTTGTTGCCAAATCATAAGTTACAAATTCAGCCCTTTTTTCGTGCCACATAAGACAAATATATATATAGATATGACAAGTACGCTGTCGATGAAATGGCAAAAGCACAAAATAAAACTGTCTTACGATTACCCCCCTATTGAACTGATTTGGGCACAAATAAAGAACTTCGTTGCGAAAGAAAACAAAACATTCAAAATGCCTCATGTAAAAGATATATTCTCTCAAAGTATCAGCAAAATTGGCACTGAAGAATGGAAAAGATGCATTCAACATGTAACAAATACAGTGGAAAAACAAATGTGGGATTTAGATAATACTATAGATAATATAGTAGATTCCATGGTAATAAATCTAGATTCTAATAGTTCCGATACTTCAACTTCATCTTCTGAATGATTTATGAGGTAAGTGGGCACCAATAATGTAAGATATAAATAGTTTTGTACTATTTTGTATTTAACAAAAGTAACTCCTGATGATGGTTTATAACAATGTTGAATTCAGAAGGTTTGCCCCGGGAGGAAATCCTGTTCGGGGCTTTTAAATGTCCCCTCCCGGAATATTTCAGATTTTCTACTTTTAATGGTCAAAAAGTATAATCTCCCCCCCCCCCCCACCGAAACTATATAATGTCTCGCCTGGAGGCACAGAAATCCCACCAAGAAAAAATATGTCTGAATTCAACGCTGTTTAAAATAAATAGAGAATAATTTATATTTTGACGTCTTAAACTTTTACATTTTTGTTTAAAATCTCGATGTAAGTCAGTTAGCAACTTGTGTTGTTTTCATATAGTTATCAAAATAAATGTTTAAAAAATTAACAAATCGAAATAAAAAATAAAATTCGCCAACCTAGGGATTTGTGCCAAATGTGTGGCTCCTTGGCGATTTTTCTGCAACCTGTTTGTTTACTTTCGTTATCTCCTTTCCCTAAACAGACTATAGAAGATTAGTCATACAAACTTCTCCGAAATAACTATTCCAATCAATCACTGTACTCTAGCTGAAATCCAACTGTGTTTTTTTTTTCCCTGTTTCATTGATGTTAATTCATCTGACCAGCCATAAATAAACCTTAATGCAGTTACAAATGTGATTTTGGAGAAATCCAACCATGTTCCTTTTCTAATAGGTGTTTGATTAGAATAATTAATACTAGCTTTAAAAAATTGTTTCATGTACTATATGAAAAACTATAAAACCTGTTCAAACCATAATATTTTTATTCAACATTTGTTTATTGTCCATTTAAATATTACATCTTGTTCTTAAAATTATTATTTCTTTACTTAATTTACACTCTCAACTAAAGTGTAAATATAAATAAAATCCACAATAAAATAAAGTGTAAATATAAAAATAATCCTCATAATTTCCATGCTCTTTATTGTAAAATGCTGTGTAATTTTCTTTAAAAAAGTGGGAGGGTAGGAAAGGCTTAATAATCTTAATTTGCCTGTAGAAGATTACCATTTTAGTTATCTGTCTTTTAGCAATTTTAATTTAGTGGGATTTAGACTTATTTGTATTTGTCTACACTCTAAGATTTGCAGATTATGTAAGCAAGCCAAGAACCATGTTGAACACTAAAAAATATTTCATTAAAAAATAAAATCTCTCACAGTGTGTTTAAATATAAACTTCTTTGTTCTCAACAAACTATATAAAGCTTAACAAATCATGTAATTATCCACAGTACCTTTGAATCTGGTTCAGTGGGAATAAAAATTTTTATCTCTTATATTATGGTACTTTTCGGTTATAGCGGCCCCTGAACCTGAGTATGAATCACCAAATTATAAAGCATATATGTCATAATAATATATATGAAATATATAACATTTAGTGATGCATATGGCCCTGTTATAGTGATATATGATGTATATATGTGGCATGTGTATAAAATAACATATATTAGCGTTTGGAGCATATATATGTGTATATATGATACATATATTAGCTTTGCAATGATCTTGTCAAAATTGTAATTGCAATCTTCACGTAGTCATAATTGAGGAGCCACTATAACCCAAAAGTACCCCTGTTATTTCTAGTTAAAAAATTTTGTCTCTTCTCATGAGCAGGGCTCGACAAATGCAGTTGCCATTGGTGACCGCAGCCAAAATATTTCAACTGGTGACAGGAAGTATAAAAATTCAATGATCTAAGGATAATTCACTTGAATGGCCCTTTACTTATTGATTATAAAATATGAAAAGGTATAGATAGTGGTACTTTGATTTAATTTTTTTTTAAATAATAATAAATCCATACATACACAAGAACAAAAAAGTTAACAAAAAAAAAAAAAAAAAAAAAAAAAGTGAAAATGCAGAATTTGAAAGACCATGTCAGAAAAGTATTTGTAAAAATTTTATCTAAGGTAAAGTGCCATTAAGCTGATACTTTAAGCATTCTGGACAGTGTTTTGTCCAAGTAATTTCTTTCAAAATAATTTTTTTGAAAGAAAAAATAATAAGGATGTTAGTAAAGAACAATTATTTTTTATTATATTGCATGCTTTATTTATTCAAACTTTATAATGTATATTTCATTTCTTAGAATTGTATAATTTTGATAAGTTTCGTTGAGAAACTTTTTTTAATATGCCTGTCTAAATTAATTTATGAAACTGAATTGCAGAATTAAAGGAATACTCAAGATATACCAGTGGCGCAGCCAAGGGGGGGGTTTGGGGGTTAAAACCCCCCCCAGAGCTAAAAAAATTACTATAATTGCCGCTTATATGAATCAAAACAACTAAAGTTAAAATTAAGTTTTTTGGCCTTTCCGCTTTGGCAGAATCCACCGCTTTCTTAAATCAAATTCTATACAACAATGTGATTCAATTAAACGGCGAAAATTCTACTTAAAACTGTGAAAGCGCATATTACACGCATAGATTATGTCGCATAGGTTATGATTTTTGGACTGCGTCACTTTGTCGAGACGTCTTATAGTAAAAGATGGGTCATATACTCTCACAGAGACGCTTTGAGTTATATAGTATACAGTGGTCTGTTTTTTAATTGCATTTATGTCTTTGTTCCACGTTCGAAACAATAACAGATCATCGAATTCCAGAGAAAAAAAAAACATACACATTGTAAGTCTATCTCAGTTTCAAGTGGCTTTTTTTGCGTTTTTTGCTCTCAGTTATATCTAAGACCTGGTAAGTAAGGTCCTGGGTACTATGTGCGTACCCAGGAAAAAAATCTTTGCAAAAGTAAGAATTTAAAAAAAGTACTTAAAGTTATAAAAAGCTATTTTTCGATTATGAGCAGATTTTTACAATCGGTGTTTCTTTCGAATCATTTGTTTCGTAGGGGGTCCAGGGTTCGGAAAAACTACTTTTTGTTTGTAACGAACTACAACTACAACTACTTTATAAAAAATGTAGTTAACTACAACTACAACTACTTATTTTTAAAAGTAGCGACTACAAACTACTTTCCAAAAGTAGTCACTACTTCGCTACTTTAGTAATCATCGCTAATTAAATACACCGTAAACGATTTTTCCCGATAGACCATAATGTAACAGAATTCTTTTGAACGTCCCTGTAAGCGAGATATAAATGCTACACATTTCATTTTCAATACTGAACATTCTATGGTAAACTTCAATAACATAAAACTTTCATGGCAGTCGGAGTATATTTATGAGAGTTAGAGCACGGACAGACAAACAAAGCAAATTCATAGAACCTTTTTAATTATGTTGGAATTTTTTTTAAAAGAGGAAATTTGAAAACAAAAATTGTAATAATCTTACACATTTATGAGAGTGATGTAGCACAGTAGCGCTTAGAATCCTGCATCGGGTCGGGTTACCCGCTTTTACCCCGACCCGACCCGCCGTTCGGGTCGGCTATATTTTCCCGTTGCGGTTCGGGTTCGGGTCGGATTGACTTCAAATTTTTTTTTTGCGGGTCGGGTTGGCTTTCATTCTTTCGGGTTCGGGTTGGCTTTTTGAATCTTGCGGGTCGGGTTCGGGTTGACCCGGTTTTTTAAAAGAATGTCCAAAATATTTTTCCACATTAAAAGTCTATATAAACCGCAGATCACAGTTTCACAAAAGCAAAATGCGTGCCTGTCTGTTTTGTTAATCTTAGAATTCGTATCAGGAAGTTAATATAAACATACTTTTTCAACTACTGGTACGATAATGGTTATAACGAATGCTCCTGCACAGCTGAAACATTTCTGCTGAATAGTTACAATTCTAATTCTTGATACTTCTAATTTTGTTATGGCAAAAAACTGTCTGATCGACAGGAAGACAGGAAACGATTATTTAGCGTTTTGCTTCTTATAGTATTTCGTTATAAATGGAAGTTTTGAAACCGCAACTAATTTTAAACAAGTTGGAAATTGTACGTCAAACGTGACAAACGGAGTGCGTTCGTACTGTAGCTAGTTATATAAATATTCAGACCTAGATGATTTTTAATTCTGTGAAATGAATTATATCGTCTGCAGATTAATTTCTGCAATAAAATAAGTGTCTCGGTCGCTTGACGATTTAACATCCATCGGAATCTCCTCTAACAAGAAAGCACCGATTTAAAAAAAAAAAAATTCAAATTTCTTAATAAATATTTTTATTAATATCTCCTAAAGTTTTGATTCGATTTTAATAAAATTTGAAATGTCTCGACAAAATTCTGCAAAGATAATATATCTTAAATCTCAAACCATTCGGTTGGGTAGTTTTTGCGTTGTTATATGCGGACGGACGGACAGACAGACAGATGGACGGACCAAGCGAGGACAATAGGTGCTACGTATTTATATAATTACGAACGCACCTAAAAAACATTTAAAGATTAGATTTTTAGTTGTATACCGTTTAGAGTCCTGCATCGGGTCGGTTTACCCGCACCCGACCCGACACGGCTCTAGATTTTTTTGTTGTGGGTCGGATTCCGATCGGGTTGACTTCCACTTTTTTACTGTGGATCCGGTTGAATTTCATTATTTCGAGTTCGGATCGGTTTCAGGTTGGGTTTTGACTCTAGCGGGTAGGGGTCGGGTTGACCCGAATTTCAAAAGAATGTCCAAAATATTTTTTCAGGTTAAAAATCTATGTACAATAAGACCTCCATTCTGGTTTTTCTTCCAAAAGGCGGCCACCTCTATTTAGCGCCACTTTTTAATTCCTAAAATTTATATATTTGAAAACGCTTATATCTCTGAATAGCGGCCACCTCTAAATCTAGACACACGTAACATATGCACATATGCAGAAGATTTTTTTTATATAGAAATAAAAACAACTTAAAATTTTTCTATTTATTTGTATGCTTGTGGGGGGGGGGGGGGGGGAGAAGAGTAAATTATGGGAAGTTAGGGGACAATTTAGATAGTTACTTATATATTATTATTAGGTAGAAACAAATGTGGACATTTTTTTAAAATAAAGAGTTTTAAATATTTGAAACTGTATGCTGAAGGAGGGGCAAAAAGGGAAGCGTAAATTTTGGGGACAAGGCAATAATTTTTATTTGTTGTCATTAGACAAATGAGTGAAAGATTTTATTTTTGTATAAAAATAAAGATTTAAAAATATTTTAAACTCCTTTGTATGCTACTATGGGGAAGCGTGAATTTGAGAGATTAGGGATAATTTAGAGGATTTATGTTTAGATAAATCCATTCTTTTTCTTTTTTTAATAAGGATTTTACATTTCTTTGCTTGCTGGGGGTGGGAGGCAAAAGGTAGAAGAAATTAGTCAAATAAAGATTTAACATAGCCAGACGACTATATTTTGGAAAAAAAAAATCGTAGTCGTATAAAAACACATTATATTGAGAAGATTTCTATGGATTTAAATAACAGTACACGAAGTTTCTGACACCCAAACTGTGAAAATGACAGCTAATTTGTGACTGTGCCCGTCGTCTATGGAGAAATATATGACACTGCAAATGAGATTTGTCGCTGACGTTCGCAAATTGTTGCAGAGAACATATTTCGCACGAAAGAAACGAGTTATAATCATGTGATTTGAAGATTGGGACCTTTTTTCCTCCCTCCGAAAGTAGCGTCGATGCGCGCTACAAACTACTGATATTTTGTATCGCGCTACTCGCTACACTACACTTTTTTAATGTAGCGCGCTACACTACAAACTACTGGAAAAAGTAGCGGCTACTGTAGTTTCGCTACTTGTAGCGCGCTACTTCCGAGCCCTGAGGGGGTCTGTACACAAATTTAAAGACTATATTTCATTTGTTGGTAATGTTGCAACGAACTCTTGCTTATGATGGAGATTCGTATATTTATCGTTAAAATTTTATAAATTAGTTGTGGTTTCTCTTTAGCTATTTTTAATTCTATCGCGCTTCTAATATTGTAAACGCTGTTTAAATGAATCATAACCAACGTAATTGCGGAGAAAAGCATTATGATTTCATTCATTTAAAAGACTGATTCCATTAACCGATGATTCATATAACCGGCGACCATCTTTATTATAAACTCAAAACCCCCCCTAGAACCGAATTCTGGCTGCGCCACTGTATACTATTATTATTTTTCAATCAATTCTGTTTTTTAAAAATCCATGATTAAAGTAAAAAATCGGAAAGAAATTTGACTGACTGGAAAAGGCAGAGAGCATAATTATTTTTTACTGATGACTAAAACTTCTTGCTGGCTACAAGATTCTGTTCCATTTTGTAGAGTCCTTTTCACGAGAGTTACATAATGTTTAAAAATATGGACATTCTTGCATCCCTCGCACCCCACTAGAAAATTTTCTCTGATAATATGTAAGAAGTAGTAGAAAATTATGTAAAAAATGTTCAAATAAATTTTATTCAGTTATTTTGAAATAAACTTTTGTATGAGGAACAAAAATTTTCATATTCCTTATTTTTAAATGTTCATTTTTTCCTCAGAAATTTTGAAAGATTTAAAGTTGGTTAATATCAAACATGTGTACGAGGCTGAACAGCAAGCATCGTTACAAAATTTGGAAGTAAGTTTAAATTTCTTTTCTTTCAAACTGAAGAAAATTAGTTTAAAATTTACCCTTTTTCCACCAGTTCTAGATTTAAAAAAATTCTTTCTTGTGGTAGGTTTCTTGCCAGTCATAAATTTGTCTATAAATGGAAGAAAAATTTATTGATTTTTTGAAGAATATTTAGTTTTGTAGATTTAGTATGCATATATATACAGGTAAGATGTATACACTCCTTGTAATTTTCAAGGAGTATGGCACCACTATTTCAGATTATAAATCTTTACTTAATATATTTCTTCAGATGAAAAATCTTTTTGTGATATTTTCAAAATTTGTAATATATTTATGTTATTAAATAAAAAGAAAAAACACTGAAAATTTTTGGTAAACCTGTACACCCACCCTGCATAGGGTATCCAAAAAAGGTTGAAACATGTTTTTATTTTTTATCTGTTGGAGATTTGTTAATAAAAAGGAACATCCTGTATTTAAGAAAGTTCTTGGAAATAATTATTACACCGCATAATCATTTAGTTTTAAAAAAAATTGTATTAAGTGGTAATAATGTGCATTTCTTTAAAATATAATCTTGTCATCAACAAAAAATTATTTCTCAAATGTGTTTTTACTTTCCGGACACATATAGAGTATGGAAAATAGTGTAATCATGATAAAAACCGATTATGAAAATTTTGGGATATTTTTGCATTTTAAACTTCCCTGAAGCCATTTTCATCATTTTTATAATGATTCCATACAGGGTTCGGTGATATATCGGATCATGATATATCGGATGTATATCATGATATATATCCGATATTTATTTTCAAAATATCATGCTGTTTGATATTTTCATATATTTGTTATTTATTTTCAAAGTGTCATTGTGCATGATCTTTTTAAATATTTTCAGTCAAAACAAGTTTAAATGAATTTTTTAACTGCTATTGACCATACTGTTCTGTAAACAAAAAACTTTTGTATCTGGCACTAACTTTTTTAGTCTTAAAAAAAAAAAAAAAAAAAAAAAAAAAAAAAAATCCCTCAACTTTATGTTCAAAACGGAATTTTTAAAAATTATGCCAATAATTTGTGGAGCAATATTAACTTAAAAGAGCCATTGAAAGACAAATTGTCTAATTTAAATAACCAGTTATTTATAGTGTCTGTAAAAAGAATCTCTTTGGGTGTTTGGTTTAGATCAGTTTAAAATGTACAGCTGGTTAGGGAATGGGAAAACAGATAAACTTACATTTATGTTCCAATTTTTCAATAAAAAATTATTTTGTGCTTAATTTTTTATTGTATAAAACATGAAACTTTCTTGATACTGAATCCTATGAGATTGTTTTTTGATGGGTGTAAAAATCAAATTGTTTAACTTTTTCAGAAAAATATTTCTAATTTCAATTAGATTATCTTCAGTTTTGTTGTAATTGGGAGTATCTTCAGTTTTGTTGTAATTGGGAGGGGGAAGGGAGAGAGAAAAAGAAAAATACATTTAGAATATTGTTTTAATGTTAAGTGCAATATATTTTAGTTTCTAATTTATATTAAGTTTGGAAATATTTATAATCAGCAGAAAGTTAACTATTTTGACAATATCAGATATATATATATAAAATATCTGATATTTTGATATTTTCTAAAATATTCTGATATTTACGATCCTTGATTCCATATGTATGTGTGTATGTAGGTTTCTATGTTTTCAGGTCCCCATAGTCTGTTTGTGGTATTTTTATGATAATTCAGGTATATATGTATGTAAACAAACATGATAGTGCCCAAACTATGTTTTTGATTGAGTTCCCGTTTGGTGAATACATTACTGTTGCAAGAACTGTATACTTTTTCAAAAACAATCTGCCAATTGGAATGTATCTAAATGATTTTTTAAATAATTCTGTGGCAATGACGGATAAAATTTTTCTCTTTTATTTTTATCATTTAGTTAAATTCTTTTTATTGCTCATTTCCATCTTATGTCAATACAACGGTTATATTTCACTAGAACATGACTTAATATAAAATATTTTTTTTTTTCTTAAAAATGGAGAAAAATAATTTATTGTGAGTTTTATTAAACATAATTCAAATGTATTGAATGTTGCTGAAGAAAAATGGCAGAATAGTTACATTTAGAACAACGTTATTAAACTCCCATTGCATGATTATGGAAATTCAACTTCCATATTTGTTTTAATTTACATGCCTTAATCTCAGCATGGGATATTCATTGAAAATTACATCAAAATTTCAGCTGTATGAATGAAAGTGCAGGTTTTCTTTAGCACATGGATCATTTTTACCAGTGCTTGCTAACTTTTCACTTTTGTAAAATTAAGATCTAAATTTTAATTTATTTTTATATTACTGTCTTTTTTAATCCATAGCAACTCTGTAAAGTATTCAGAAAATCAAATACAGTCATTAAAGTTTTTTTTTTTTTTTTTTTTTTTTTTTTTTTTTTTTTTGGCTAATTAGGGTTGTCAAGAACTTGATTATTATTTTTTTTTTTAATCAAAACAATCAGATGTTTTTATTCATATAAAAAGTTGCAAATGAAATTATTTTTAAGTTATTGTTAAATTTATTATGATTAACTAGGGGGCTTAGCCCCTTACTCGCTAAGGCTCGCCAACCCCCGTGAATTGCGAAGCGATTCACATTGAGACCACTACGCAGTCCCAGCTCGCTTCGCTCGCTCGCCCCTTTTTATCTTTCAGCAATTCTAACCGGAATAAGTTCTACCATAAAACATTCGAACATATGAAATTGACAATTTTTTTTAAATGTTAAAAAGTAATTCTCTGTTGAAAACATAACTAAAAATGCATTTATTTGGCGCTACCAATGGGCATATAAATCATTTAAATATTATGAAAAAAAAGGATCTTGGAAACATAATTAGTTTAAAACTTGTTGCACCTATAATATTGTACAGCACGGCTTAAATTCATTTAAAAAAAATTATTATAGATTTTTACAAAAAAAATTATTTTTTACTTCAATTTACAGCAACAGATGGCAGCAGGTGCAACCTAGACAGTTGATTTTTTTTTTTTTGATTTTTGAGTGAGTGAAATTCGTAAATGAATTCTAAATAAGAGTTGTGAATTCTTTTGAAATTAACGATATTACTCATAATTAAAATGAGGAATCATCTCAGACGCTTTGGATCACGTACATGTTATTTTATTTTTAATAATTGCTAGTTTGAGTTTCATTCTATGGTTTCACTGCTCTCACAGTGACCGCCATATTCGATTGGAGGCGGAGCTGATCTAACACAATCTAGTCTGTTCATTGGTCTGAGCTCTGGAAACTACGGTTGTTGCCAAACCATAAGCTACAAATTCAGACCTATTTTCGTGCCACGTAAGACAAATATATATATAGATGATTAAGTTTTTTTTTTTTTTTTTCTTAATTACAATGTGCTATACTTACATATGATAAACTATGTATTAAGCACCATATATTCTGGCATATAATGTGCTGTGGCACATAACGTGTACCTACAATTAGAGAGTACATTTTTAGCTATACTCACTGTATTACATGCAACCCTTTTTTTGACAAAGTAACCTTCATGAGATATGTAATTTGAAAATATTATAAAGAACATTAATAAATGCAATAATTAGTAACAAACATTAAAAATCTACATAGATTGCTAACTACATAGATTTCTACTACATTGCTAAGCCAATTTCTCTGCTGAATCCCCACAAAACATTTGGAATATTTCTTTAATTCATTGAACTGGTCATGTCTTCGTTTCCTGTTCATTAATTTGACAATCCCAATTACTATATTTATCTTTTCTTAATCTTTCATTTTTATACCTGATGTATATGTATAACATGCAGCTGTAAATTTTGGTCAATTTTCTTGTTTCAAAAGTGCGCATTATACGCCAGATTATACGGTACAGTTACAGTAAAAGCTCTGTTGTCCAGCATTCAAGTAACTGGAAAAATTAGAGAGCTCCTTTATTTTTCTCTTCCTATAAACAGTTGAAAAATTTTTACAGAATAAGAAATCATTATTTTTAAAGAATTATTTAACAAAGATCTTTATACTATATTATATTTTAAATATTATACTTATTCAAAACTATTTTATAATTGAATGTGTTTGGATCATCTACACTTAACTGGAAATTTAAAAAAAGACACTCCAAGATAAGTTTCTTTTCTTTTGTTTTTGTTTCATTTTTACAAGTTCAAATTTTTTTTCTCCAACCAGCTGCTGATGACTGAAATTATATCAAAGTTTCGCATCGTTGAGGAGCGGGAAAAAATATTTTTCAACAGCCTAAATGGCAAAAAGAAGAAATAATAATTTTAAAAAAGAACGAAACAATACCCTTTTCTTTTTCTTACTTACTATTAAAGAAAATAATTGATATACCTGTTGTTAATTGTCCAATTGCATTCAACTAATAATAAATTAGGCTTCTTACCAAATTTCTATTCAAATACAATAAGTTTTCAGAAAATTAGAGCCCTCTAAAAAAGCCCATTGTCTGAGCCACTCAAAAAAAAAAAAAAAAAGAAAGAAAGAAAAGAAAATGCTGACGGCTGTTTGTAGTTTGTTTCTATTGTGATCAGAGAAGTTGGACATTATCAGCTTGCATCTGATAGTGTTCTTAGAAAGCATTCATTATTATGGTAGGGTTGCTGCACTTGTTTTTGACCAGTGCGGGCAGAATGTAATGGAGGCAACAGAAGTGAATCATACAGAACTTAATTTTCCAAGCATCAACATGATTTTCCTGGAATGGAGGGAAAAAGGGCAATTTTTTTTTTTTTTTTAAATTTAAGTCGATATTTTAGAAAAAAATAGGGCAGGTCACATTTTTCACTTTGTAAAAGGGCCGAGCATGGCAACATTTGAAAAATGTTTAACAGGAACGCTAGTTGGTTAGTTGACTTCATTCGTTTTGTTATTTTCTATGTTGAGGTTTACTTTATTAGCAGATAAAGTAAGAGCAGCACCTGTTATTCATCTTAGTCCTAAATTAAAATCTTTATGAGGTGTCTAATTACAAATAATGTAACATTATAAAATATTAATAAATAGATTTAGAACTTACATCCTAACACAAAATATTACTTACTTTTATTTTTAATTCCGCAAAAATAACTTATCAAATGCAAATTTTATAATAATAAAAAAAATTATTTGATCGACTTCCTGATGTCAAGAAAATAGGCCAAAAAATCAATTTTCCTGTTTCATTAATGCACCTTCTTTCAGGACAGATTTTGTAGTATCTCAACTATCTGTACTTTTCAAGTATCCGGCAGTCGGCATTTCCCAAGCATGCCAGTTAGTTGAGCTTTTACTGTCCAAGAAATCATTAATTTTTTGTCCATCTTCAACAAAATTCTTGTAAATTGCACTAACAGATTGTGAAAGATAGATTAACTCACATCTGAAAAAATTAAAATTTCAACAAGCATTCTAAGTTACTATTTGGCAGAACAAGTTCTTTATTACTTATGTATGCAGCTTTAAACAGAAAACCAAATTACTGTAAAATCTGTTTAAATGGATTCTGTCTATAACAATCCTCTCTTAAATGGAAAATTTCCATGGTGCTGGCAATAGGAATACCATACAATAGGAAATCCATCTTGGCCCAACCCAGTGTATAAGATAAAAAAGTTTGGGCCATCTATGAAATCAGGTCCTATTTGGCATGGCCCAACTTTAATGAGAAAAGAGCCCATATTTCACAATTGGTGTTATCCTACAATTAATAGTCTTTTAAAAGCATATTTCATATATATGCAAAAATTACATTTTTCTGCTTATAGGTCCGCAAACCATGGAATACATGAATAACAACATTATTGTTATTTAGAAAAACACATTAAAATAAAGACTTGTTAAAAATATTTATATAATTTTAAAACCAATGAGTGTTTGCGTATGATAAAATGAATATGCAAGCTATAAAAGTACCAGTATAATACAAATATTTTATTTTCTGTAGATATTATTTTACAAAATCATAAAGGGATAAGCAAAAATATTGCCTCATGCCCAAAGAGTTAAAATAAAAAAGGTCGGTGAAAAACATCCTAATTTTAAAGCATTATTTTTTTTAAGTAGATTTTAAGAAACATATTTCTCTGCAGTTAATTAAAATAAAATAAAATTCTGTAGCTTCCAGCAAATAAATATACAATATCACTATTACTTTTACAAAAAAAAAAAAAAAAAAAAAAGGTTTGCCTGACACAGCCCAGGAAAAATGAGTATATGAGTTACAGTCCCGGTCTGACCCGGATCTACAGAAAAAAGTAAGTCTAGGCACTGCCCTGACCATGTCTTATTAAAGAAAATCAGCTCAGGCTCAGGGCGAAGACCAGGCCTGTGCTGCCCTCTAAATCAGCCAACCCTGCTACAAACTCGGGAAAAAAAAAAGTTTTTTTAAACTAATGAAAATAATTACAGTCTGAACTAAAATATCTTCTTAAAACACTATCAAAAACTTTAAAATATGCTAGGCCTTTCAAAAGATCCGAGTCTTTCTTCGTCAGGTGCAAAAAGACGTGCTTCTACTAATACTAGTAAAAGCACGTCTTTTTGCACCTGACGACGAAAGACTCAGATCTTTCGAAAGGCCTAGCGTATTTTAAAGTTTTTGATAGTGTTTTAAGATATTTTAGTTCTTATTGTTTCACACCAGTTTCAACTTATTTTATTTAATTACAGTCTGTTTAAATTCAGAAGATAGATTAATTTTAATTTTCTGCGAATCCAATGATATATGATTCAACACAACGTTTCAGTATTGTTTTCTGTGTTACATAAAATTGGCTAAAATTCATGTATGTTGTTCTAACTTTAAATAGAATGATTGTATTCTTGAAAAGTGTTATTATTTAATCTGAACTTTTAAAGTGATTGTAAAATATTACAATTTATTAATGAGTCTACTTTTTTATAGAGCGAAAAGGCCTTATTATGGGATTCAATAAAATGTGATCTAGAAGAAAAAATACGAAGGTTAGAAGAAGACCGTAACAGCATAGACATCACTTCAGGTGAGTAAAATATTTTAAGCTTCTAAGTCATGATGAATGTGACATTGATAAAAACGAATTTGCTATTTTTTTTTATCTATACTTATTAGCTATATATAAAATGTATAAAATTCAAAATTGAGCCGATATTTATTAGAAAACAATAGTTGAAAACAATAGTTGTGATTTTGAACAGAAATTTTACTGATATAATCAAGAAGTTAATATTTTGTGGAATTCTGAATTTCATATATTTATTTTTCATAGGTAATATAGAATTTCAAAAATCATGGAAATATTGACTGCTTTGACAGAATAATTTTTGACTTCCTTCTCAATCAAATGATAATCATAATTTTCAGCTTAAATTTTATTAGTGTAATAAAATTATCATTTTTATGCAACATCTCAAATTCCATGTAATTATCTTGTTTAGTTACTGAGACATCAAAATGTGAGAACTCATTAATTTTGCTGCTTGCTAATTGATCACAAAATTTATAATTAAAACTTAATGTACTACTCACAGTCAAATATATTCTTAATGCATCTGTAGTGTGCAGTGCACACATGTGCCTTGAGCTAAAAGGCACTTATTTTTTATAAAGAGAAAGACACTTTGGTGCTTTCAGAAAATCTTTCAAAATGTTTGGGAAATTTTAATATGTAAGCACGAAATGTAATACAATCGAACCCAATGAAGATGTGTTTCAAGGGACTGGACAAAAATCATGTATTAAACATGATTTGTATAATGTTGCAGCAACTGAGCTTATTTCACATCTGATCGTCTAAAAGAACTTTAGAGCTTTCGCTTATATGTTAACGATCGAAAATACTGTCTTTTACACATGTTTAGATTAAAATTTAACTGTATTCAAGTTTAACTCATTATTTGTTTTTCTAGGACTGACTTAAAAAAAAAACTTGCAAAAAAGTTGGATTTATAGATGACTTTAACATATATGTTATGACCAAAAATAAAACACCAGAAATAATTTTCTGGCTAACCTTTATTTTCTAACACAACCAAAAATATTAAACCTTTGTAGGATGAGCCAGTTATTAAAATCATATTTATTACTTGTGATGATGAGTATTGCCTTCCTTTTGATTTTATGACTATTCTCCATATTAAGACTGTTCTCAAATCCAAACTGGCTACTTTATGACACATTTTTTAATTCATTTTTGTTCACAAATGTATCAAATTTTCAGATGCTCTTATTCAGAAACTTTGTAATTAAAAGACGTTTTACATTTTTTGAAGAAGGCAGATCTACATTTTCTTAAAATATATAAAATAATAAACATTTTTTTAATTTCTGCATACTAAAGAAAATATAATTTTTCACTTTACATGAATATATTACAAAAAAAAAAAAAAAAAAAAAAAAAAAAAGACAGCTTTTCAGTCTCAGAATTTTCACAGTAGCTTTTCTTGCTTAATTTAACACCATTGTTTGTAATATATCATGTCTCTGTTGAAATGATTTTTCATTTGCATTTGTTCAATTACCAGTAGAGATAATTAAAAAAAATAATAATAAATTATGAGTTTCAACCAGTATCACTGCAGTTTGTAAATATATTTAAGTCCTCTCTACATAGTATTGCTTTGTATATAAATGACGATATTTTAAAGAAATAAATTATTGTAGTTGTAACATTATAAATACAGTCGAACCTCGTTAACACGAAATTGAAGGGACTGCAAATTTTTTTCGTGTTATCCGAGATTTCGTGTTAAGCATCCAAATAGTGGTGCCATCTATGTTAGATATAAAAACTAAATAAATAAACTTAAAAAAATATCTCTGCTAAAATCATCATAAATTAATAAGAAATAGAAAATTTAATTAAGAAATAAAACAAATTGGTCATCATTTTAGACAATAATAAATTTGTTTACCTGCTAATCATTTTTTTAAAAAGTCCGTTATTGACTTTTGTTTCAATTTTTGTTGACTACTTCTTTCTAGGAACATATGAACCTCATCTAATTTGTCCAAAGCTCGGGAAGCATTCTCTTGTTTCATAAGGAAACATTGTACAGTTTTCAATGCAGCGCTAGCTTCATTTAAGGATACTGAACTTTTTGATTCTGTGTCGATTTCTTCATCTTCGTCTGACACGTCGGTGTTGTCATCTCTTTTCTCAGTTAATGCAGCAATTATTTCTTCGTCTGTCATCACTTCCGAAGTCAGCACATCTTCATCTATACAAATATACTCGGCAAACAATGTCTGCGAAATAATTCCCTGTTTCTCAGCTTCTTCTAGTAAATCAGTCGTCATTTCAGATTCCGTTTCATCAGTTTCTTCATTTATTTCATGCATAAATCCGGCGTGTCGGAAACAATTTTTCACAGTTCCAGTAGTGATAGTTTTTCAGGCACTTCTTATGTAAGTTATTGCTTCTAGTAAATTCACAGAAAATTTTGTTTTATTATCAAAGCATTGAATCATTTTATGAACAAATCTTTTTCTGTTCTGCACTTTTAAGCATTGGATAATTCCTTGGTCACAAGGCTGAAGTTTTGCAGTAGTGTTTGGAGGAAGAAAGACACATTCAATTGCTTTTAATACTGGAACATCTTTATGAGCACTGCAATTGTCCATCAATAAACGGATTTTTCTTGTTTCTCGGTAGAATTTTAAGTCCAGATCAAGTAACCATTACGTAAAAATAATATTGTTCATCCATGCATTCTTGCTGGAACCGTAGCAAACTGGTAAAGTTTTAACATTTTTGAAACAACGTGGTTTGGCCAACTTACCAATCACGAGCAATGGTAATTTTTCACTTCTGTTCATGTTGCAGCCGACCATAATCGTAATTCTTTCTTTGCTGAATTTTTCTCCTTTTAAAGTAAGTGTTCGCGAGGGTTGTGCTTTGAAAAACAGTTCGGTTTCATCGGCGTTAAAAATATTACAAGAAGCATAATTTTTTTTAACATCTAACCACTTTCTTAAGAAAAAAGACTGTATAGAATTCTCATCTATGGTAGATTCTTTTCCACATATCTTTTTGCAAACAATTCTATGACTCTCTTTAAATCTTGTCAGCCATCCATTGGAACATGTGAAATCGCTGTCACCGAAAGCATCAGCAAAAGCCTTTGCTTTTTCTTGCAAAACTGCACCAGTTAAAACTATGTTCTGGCTTCTTGCTTCTTTTATCCACCGTAAGAGAGCAATTTCAATTTCTTCATTTTTTCCTGTACGCATCCATTTTCTAGCTGTTTTGAATTGACTGATGACATAAGCCGTTTCAATTTTTTCACGATTCTTTAAAATTGTAGAGTGTGCTATTGGGTATTCCATACTTTGCTGCATTTTCTGATTTTTTCAGCACTTTATCACTGATTTCATTTAAAATCTTTTGCTTTGTTACTAAAGATACAGCTTGCTGTTTTCGACTCATCTTTCACAGAGCAACTGCGAGCAGAGTTTCAGTAGTCAGGTAGTGATAAGGATTGTCACTTCTTTCACTGGAAAATAGGAGATTTCGGAAACAAGGTTTATGGTTTATGTCACTTTGAATACAGTCCAACAATTAATGGAACAAACACTTTAAAAAAAGAAACTCCTTCACTCAAACATTCATTGTGGACGTGCTCATATGGTCAGTGAGTGAAAATTTCCACATAAAGGACCAAACAGATAGGATTTCTAAAGGTCAGAGTTCAAGAGCGGGAGCTGCTGACAATTCGGACACCACCCCTTTCTTTTTTTCACCTCCCCTTTTCTCTCGTGTGTTTTGTCGATGACCACAAAATGTAATTCCAAAAGAATGGGAAGACATATGATTGATTCCCATCTCTGGCAGACTTGCTCAGGATGTAAATGTAAATGCACTTTAAACGAAAGGGGGAAATGCAGATTATCAGAGGATAAAGATAAGCAGGGATTAGTCAAATATTTCACCTTTTTTAGAAATTCTTTTCCTCTTTATGTCATTTTCAAACAGTGAGAAAAATTCCATTTTTAGTAAATAAGATGTGACATATAAGTTTGAAACATCGAAAACTTAGCTTAAGAAAGAATGTTTTGATTTTCGAGCAAAAAAATTTTTCGCCTTAAGCGGGATTTTGCTAAATTCTATTTCGTGTTAAACAAATTAATTTACATTGGTTTTCAGACTTATCTGACGGGACCTGAGTATTATTTCATGTTAAGCAAAATTTCGTGTTAACGAGATTCGACTGTATTATCATTTTTATATCTCTTATTGCTTAAAAATTGATAATAATTTACAATTACAATTTTATTTTCGTACAATTAGAATTTTCATTTATTGTGCATTTAGTTTTGGTATAGCTTTCCAGTCTAAAACCTAAACCAGCCCTATGTTTTGGTTTTAGTTTAAGTTTTAAATTCTTAATATGAAAGTAATATATATATGTATGTATATTTCTTTAGTGAAATTTATAAACTTTTAATACTTTGAAATATTTAGTTGAAAACAATTTTTATCAGAAAATTTACATTTTATTTTCAAAGTTTATTTGTATACACTTATATTTAAAAAAAAAAAAAAAAAAAAAAAAAAAACAGTTAGACAAGTCTTATATATTTTTTTTAACAAAAGATACCACATTGAAACTGGGAAGGTAAGGCAAAGATTTGAATACTTTTTTAATTCTATGGGAAAACATAGCAGTCACAATTCAAAATGCAGAAAAAAAAAATGAACTCTTCACTTTCATCTATTTCCATGAATGACCGTGGAACGTCTAGAGATGTATAGGCAGAATCCACTTGAAGAAAGGAAGCTCGCCATTTTGCAATGTTCATTATGGTTTTTAATGAATAGCTCAGCTAATTATCATAAAATGAAAAATCTGAACCTCAGGTGCATTCAGACCTGTCGTCATCCAAATTTTCAGACCTCTATGTGCAGTATATTTCCATAGCCATCGCCAACAAACATCTTTCTTTTATTAATATAGATATATAAACAAACATAATAGTGCATCAGTTTTGTTTTCATAGCTGTTTATAATATTTGATAAGAAATTGCACTTTCTTAAACCTGAACTGCAAAACATGCTTACTTTTATATAATACAACTTTTCTGTTAAAGTTATTATCTAAAGTTTTATAATTGGATTCACAATAAATGGTGGTGTCAACTATATGAGAGTTATACAATGATGGTTACCACAATGAAATTCATTATGCATCAAACCATGGTAAAAGAAATTAATTGACTATGGACCTGATTCTGGAACTTTTTTCCCAGTTATTTACAAATGAAATAGTCTGTTTTATGTGTTGAGTGCCTAATTTTATCATGACAAGCTCTTCCTCCTGCATGATCTCATTCCATTTTCTGTTTCAAACTGATGAAAGAACCACCAGTACACTTGACCATTATAAGATCATCTAATACATTTTCCTACAATTGTATGAGAAATGTTTTTATATGATTTGTACCCAAAATATGTCACATGAAGCTTGCTGATTGGGATTACAAATGAAATATCAACTCCTTGTGTTTGATAATATTTAAAAATCAATTCTACATTTGGAAGTTATTGTAAAAAAATAAATAATAATTCAGCATATATTTTAAACTTTACTCCCTAATTCATACACTCTGGCAAAAAAAAAATATAAATGTAGAACAGTAGTTTTGGTTTCTCGATTCTAATAAAAATATATAAATAAAAATTCCGAGTATGCCATCTGGTCATTCAACATACCTTTTAAACCTT
The DNA here is from genome assembly GCA_963931845.1 of Maratus michaelseni. Classification (NCBI taxonomy): domain Eukaryota; kingdom Metazoa; phylum Arthropoda; class Arachnida; order Araneae; family Salticidae; genus Maratus; species Maratus michaelseni. Next base: position 212,616,608 of record OZ007595.1, on the reverse strand, counting down.
TCCCTAATTCACACACACTGGTAAAAAAAAAAACTATTTTGGTAAAAAAAAACTGTCTGGTAAAAAGGAGTTTTGGTTTCTCGAAAGTTCATCAGTGAATAAGTCACTCACCACATGGCAGCGTTAAAGTAAAATTTTACCAGCCATACTAAGAATTTTACTCTTCATTTGGCGTGTCATTTGTAAAGCCTGTTAGATGTTATAATAATATATATATTTTTTTTTTAATCAAGGAACTACTCTGTATTAAAAGCATTAAAAAACTTCTTAATTACTTCATAAAAATAAGGAATAGCCTAGGCCTTTCGAAAGAACTTTGTCTTTCTTTGTCAGGCGCAAAGAAGACATGCAACTACTTTGAAGGCAGGAGCAAGACTGAAAGGAAATGGGAGGGAAAGAGGAACAAATTAAGAAAACAGCCAATAGGAAAGCTGAAGGCATCAGTCAATCACAGAAGAGAATTACCTAGAATGCAGAACATAGGGAAAATTATGAAGAAAATTGAAAAAAAAAATGGGGATTAAATATACAAAATATAAACAAACATAAAAGTTAATACCAACATGAAAAAATAAATAATAATAATAATAAGTATTATTATATGGATGAGCTGAACAAGTTTTTCCAAGCTCTAGAGAACATGGTGGAATCAGATTTTTCATTAACTATAACCTCGCGATTAAGATAAATAGCTAAATTTTCAAGAAAGTCTAATTCAGAGGGGCTATTGGCATTAAAAATAATTTCAGCATTTTGAAAATCAAAACTATGGCCGGAATCCCAAAAATGCTTGGCGATAGAAGATTTAGAAATTTCCTGGTTAGTGACATAACGGGAGCCCATTCCTTATTTTTATGGTGTTATTAAGACTTTTTTTATGCTTTTATAGTATCACACCAGTTCATTCAATACTTTAATGCTCTGTATTAATTTTCTTTATATTGTCAAACTAGTTTTGTGGTTAAAATAATAAATAGGAATGATCATTGTAGAATGAATTGATATTTTACTGCATTTTTTTTTAAATTATTATTCTAAATTTAATAAATACAGTTTTTTGGTGTTAAATCTTTTTGTTGATTACTTAAATAAATATCAATATCTGTTGTTTTCCAGATTTAAGTTGATTTTCGTAAATATATATGTTTTTATTTTAGATTTGTGGAATGAACAAGTAAATACCAGGAAAAACAAAAGAAAAGCAGATTCTGTATATTTAGGAAAACGGAAAAAGCCTGTAACTGTGTCAGATATCCTTTTTAATTATATTTCTAATCTATTTTTATTTTTCCCATAACTGATTTTCTGTAATCCATTTATTTACAATATAAAAATAGATAAGAATAAAATATGCATTTTTTTATTTTTAAAAAATTGTGATCTACAATTAATTGTCTTTAATCCACAGACCTATAATCTGCAAAACTTTTAATCTGCAATACAAATTCAAGTTTAAATAATGAAAATTATTGTTAAGATTTTGAAGAAATTTGATAACAGCTGCTTTTTTTTTTTTTCCAATTTATTTACAAAGTTACTTTCACATTAATTTAATATGCATCTTAAAAAGTGGTTGTTTAAATATTTTATTTGTGATTTAATACTTCACTATTACCAAATATTTTCCTAAATTTCAGTATGATATGTATTGATGTATATGATTCAGTATGATATTTTATGGTTATTCAGAAAGTTTAGATAATATATTACATATAATATTGCCTACTTTCAAGTGTTAATTATCGAAAACTTCAAATTATGTCATATCGTTGCTCAAATGTTTTTATTTAGTTTCCTTAACGTATAATTACGCCCCTATATAATATATATGCTACATGAAAATGATATTTTGGAAGATTGGACTACAATTAGAAAGGTAACTGTTGCAATATTATTACATTTACTGCTTTTATGTGTTAATACATTTCTTTTGTTAATATTTTTCTAAAAATAAACTTTCTGTTTTCCAGGCTCTAAAAGCATCTAAACAAAGTAGTGAATGTAAGTTATTGAATATTTTTATTTTTTTTTGTTCTTATATTATGAAGAAGTAACATTTGTTTGTATGGGATAATCTCTGGAACTACCAAACCGATTTTAAAAATAATGGTGACAAAATGTTGGTGGTTATCTCTGTTCTAACATAGTGTGCAGAGGCAAAAAACATTCTAAAATTGCTTTTTCTGTGATCTTGTTGGAGCTAAAAATCTTAAATTTGGTGAAGTAGTTATTTTTAAAATGTGAATACTTTCTATGAACAGTTTCTAAAAATTTCAAAATTTAAAAGTGTGAAATGAGTGAAAAACATTTTAAATTACAAGTTGTTTGGAACTGTTTGTCCTCTAGGTCTAAAAATTTGGCATAGGTCTTGTTTTAGAGACGCAAATGCTTGCCCAGAAAGGTTTTTGAAAATTCGAAATTTGAACGAGTGCAGAAGCAAAAAACATTTTAAAACTGCAATTTATGTGATACAGTTGGTATAGAAGCTTTGAATTTGGCACAGTAGTTACTTTTAAGATGTAAATGCTCGCTAAGAATGGTTTCTAAATGTTGCGGGGATTTGTATCCATAAATGGGGAACGTGTAGGTGTGTAGATTAGCAGAAATAAACTGTACAGAATTTCACAAACAAAACATATATTGAATATGTACAAAACACAATTATTGCGGTATCCTTGCGTTAATAAATAGCTGAGCAGACACTCTGCTTGTAAGCATAAGGCATATTATGCTGCGGTATGGTGATCATTAGGTATAATCACTGTGCGATGAGACAACATCTAAACTGTGCGGGTGCAAGAGGACTTCTACTGTTCGTATCGAAGTTCAGTCTGAGTCTCAGAGAGGGATGTCCTATATTTCACTTAGGAAAAAGACCTTGGAAAATTCTGGCGCGTGGATAGTAGTTATTTATTGCAAGTAATCAAGAAATCACTTGCGTGGGCGGAATGAAATTATATGTTTATAATTAAAGGAGATTGCACTTCCTTTATGAGGTATTTCAGTTAATGATTTAGATTATATATAAACAAACACGATTAACATACTCCCACCCTATCAGGGCATTAGTCCTGATATATAGGAAGTACCGCTATTTTGTGGATGGGTCTCTTGATGAAGGAGTTTCTGCACTTCACAGTGACCACTCTAACGAGGCCATCTCTGCCTGGATGAATCTCGATTATACGACCTAATGGCCAAGAGCCTGGTGGTTGGGCATCGTCCATCAGTAGCACTACTTGATCCTTTTTGATGTTAGGCGCGGCAGTTTGCCATTTGAATCTTTTCTGTAAATATCCGAGGTAGCCCCTTCTCCATCTTTTACAGAAGCCCCTTTTCATATTCAGCAACAGCTCCCAACGATTTTTGGGGCTCGTAGAAACAGAGGCGGATTCCTCCGGTATTGAATGTAGCATATCACCTGTAAGAAAATGGGAAGGAGTGAGAACATTTATACAGTCACTGTCATTATCATTTAAATGTATAAGAGGTCGCGAATTGAGCAATGACTCTATCTGTGCAAGTAAAGTGTATAATTCTTCAAAGGTTAGGAGTGTCTCTCCTATGACTCTTTTCAGATGATATTTCGTTGATTTTATGGCGGCTTCCCATATTCCGCCAAAATGAGGTGAAGCAGGGGGAATAAAGTGCCATTCCATGGAATTTTCCCTTAAATGCTGTGCCATGGTTTCATTTTTTGGAAATGATAGCCAAAGTTTTTGTATTTGGTCTAATTTTCTTGACGCGCCGACAAAATTTTTTCCATTGTCACTATAAAGATGACGTGGGGCGCCTCGCCTTGCACTAAACCGACGAAGTGCAGCTATAAATGCTTCAGTTGTCAAATCGCTCACAGCTTCAATATGCACAGCCTTAGTAGCAAGACAAATGAACAATGCAATATAACCTTTAGTTGTTTTTGCACCTCGACCCTTATTAAATTTAATTGATATAGGGCCTGCGTAATCAACACCGCTGGAGAAAAATGGGCTTTCCAGGGTTACTCGAGGTTCTGGCAAATTACCCATTAATTGAGCTGTTGCAATGGGCTTTTTATATCTGTGGCATTTTAAGCATCCCTTAATGCACTTATTGATGAGTTTTTTCCCACCAACAATCCAATAAGACTGCCTGAGGATGTGTGACAGTAAAGAGGGGCCAGCATGTAAAGTGGCAATATGTAGTTGCTTGATTAAGAGTTCACTCATTTTGTGTTCTGAGGGAAGTATTACAGGATGCTTGCGATTGAATGCTAACTGAGAATTTTGTAAACGTCCTCCCACCCGTAAAAGACCGTTGTTGTCAGTAAACGGATACAGGGAGTTTAATTTACTTTTCTTAGATAAAGCTTTCTGCTCCTCTATACACTTTAATTCTTCACGAAAGTAAGAATTTTGAATCCAAAGAATGATAGCTTCTTCGGCAGATTTTGTTTCCTTGAATGTAAGTGCTGTCGAAGAAATTTGACATTCGTTAGCATTTTTGCATTTTCTAATGAATCTTTGGCAATATGCCAGGATGCGGATAATTTTTGAAAGAGAAGAATGCTTTTGAAATAAATTCTCAAATAGTTCATTTGATGCGTGGGTGTGAAATGAAAAAATTGGGTCAGACCTTTGTTCTGATTTGATTTGTTCATCAAATTCCTCAACATTTGAGTCGTCTTTTGGCCAATTAGATGGATTTAGAAGTAGCCAACTTGGGCCTTTCCACCATAATTCGCATTCTGGGAGACATTTAGGATCAATACCGCGAGAAGCGATATCTGCGGGGTTCTCTTTAGATGGAACATGTCTCCAATGCTTTGTAGGTAGAACTTCTGTTATTTGCGATGTTCTATTCGCAACAAATGTTTTCCATTTATGCGGGTGTGCGGATAGCCAAGAAAGTACCACTTTGGAATCAGTCCATGCAAAAATATCAAAATTGTAAATTTTTAGCGTGTTCATAACTGAACGGAATAACTTAGATAATAAGTGAGCACTACAAAGTTCCAATTTAGGAACCGATATTTGTTTGATTGGAGCGACTTTAGTTTTAGAAACTAAAAGAAAAACATCTGTTTTTCCATTATGAGTTTGTTGGCAATAAATTGCAGCAGTGTAAGCTAGCGTTGAGGCGTCTGAAAAACCGTGTAATTCAAATGTATTGCCGGACGAAAGCGTAACACATCTTGGTACAGAAAATTCAGTGATTTCATTAAATGAATTTTGAAATTTGAGTAATTCTTCTGTAAGATGTTGCGGAATGACAGAGTCCCAGTCCCCTTTTGTGATCCAAAGTTTCTGATAAAATATTTTTTAAGTTACAGTACATGGGGAAATTAGACCCAGTGGGTCGAAAATTCGTGCAGATTCAGCCAAAATATGCCTCTTGGTAAGAGGTGGCGTCAATGTTAGGGAAGTCTTGAAAACAAATGTGTCTGAAGAAGAGTTCCAATATAAGCCTAGAACCTTAGAACTTGCATTATCGCGGGGAACAATTTCAAGATTAGATTCTGTTGCACTACAATCTTGAAATTCGCTAAGAAATTCTCTGGAATTCGAATTCCACTTCCTTAAGTGAAAACCGTGCGTGTGCAAAGCATTTGTAATTGCTTTACAAATTTCGATTGCTTCACGAACAGTGCTTGAGCCTGATAATAAATCGTCCATGTACAAATCCTCTGTTAAAATTCGTGAAACAGTAGGATTTTCTTTATGGTCGAGTGCGATTTGTTGGACACACCTGGTGGCCAAATACGAAGCCGGTGCTAAACCGTAAGTTACAGTTTTTAACTTGAAATTTTGTATTTCTTCATTAGGATTAGATCTCCAAACGATTTGCTGATAGTTTTGATCTTCATTAGATACTAAAATTTGGCGGTACATTTTCTCTATGTCCGCGGAAAAAACAATTTCCGGAACTCGAAAGTTAAGTAAAATCTCAAAAATGTCTCGTTGTAGTTTAGGGCCTACACCCAAAATTGAATTCAAAGATATGCCATTCGACGTTTTACATGAAGCATCAAATACGACTCTTAATTTCGTAGTGGTACTAGAGGGTTTAATTACTGCGTGATGCAGAAGAAAACATTGTTCATTTTCATTATTAGAAATATCCTTTTGCTCAATTAATTCCATATGATCTAATTGTTCGTACTCCTGCATGAAATCCTTGTATTGTTTTTCAAATTCTGGATTTTCTTTAAATTTCTTTTCCATCGCAAATAAGCGAGAAATTGCGGCTGGTCTAGAATTAGCTAATTCCGTTTTTGAATTGACAAATGGTAATTTTACAATAAATCGGCCTTCGGAATTAACCGAATATGTTTCTTGAAAATGGGATTCAACAAACTGCTCTTCCGGTGACAAAGTTTTCTCATTAGGATTAAATATTTCTTCTATTTCCCAAAACCGCTTTAATTCTTTATCAATGTTAGTTTCATAAAGGTGTAAATTACGAATAGAATTTGAGCTTCCGCTAGAATCCGGAATTTTTCCCGATACACGAAAACCAAAAATTGAATTTTGCGCAATTAAATTACTCTCTGAACACGTTACTTGCCCAGGAAGCAAAATCGAAAAAAAGTAATCTGATCCCAAAATAATGTCTCTTTTATTTGGAATCTCAAAGTGCGGGTCAGCTAATTGGACGTTTTTTAAGTGCGAAAAATGCTCCTCTTTTATTTTTTCAGAAGGTAACGGGGCTGTTAATTCATCTAAAATAAATGCTTTCACAGACAGCTTAGTTTCAGCATTATGAATTGATATCAGATCAATCGTTACATAACCCTTTGTTACCGCGATGTGTGAATTAGAGAGACCTCTTACGGGGAATCTAGCATTTTTTCTTTTAATTCCCAACTCTTTCATGCATGATTCTGTCACGAAACTAGATTCCGAACCGCTGTCACACATTACTCTCAAAGTATGCTTTTGACCCATGGAATCATAAATATATACAGTAGCAGTGGGTAAAAGTGCGAAAGACGTTTGTACCGAATTTATTGAAGTGCTAATTTCTCGTTTACTTTCATTGGGAATTAAAATGGCGCCTGAATCAGGTTTGTTTTTTGGGTTCTGTTTTAAATTTGACTGAGTTGATATTGCATAATTCTGTAGTTTGTTATCACATAAGAGGGAGTGGCGTTTATGCTGACAATGATGACAGCTGTATGTGGAGTTGCATTGATAGGAATAATGTTTGTCAGATAAACAATTTTGACATAATTTGTTTTTCCTTACGAATTGCTTTCTATCTCTAATATTTAATTCTTTAAATTTAATACATTTGTAAAGTAAATGACCCATTTTACAAAATGAACATTTAATATTGTTACCGGATGAAGATTTGGGAAAATTATGTTGTTTTTCTTTTTTATGAAAACTTTCATTCTCATTATTATATAATTCTAGAGATAAACATCTGTCATTAATAAATTGAATAAAATGATCAAAAGAAGGAAACTCATCTTTAGACGAATATTGGGCCCAATCCTCACGTGTCTTAAAATCAACTTTTTGTAATAAGATATAAATTAACCATATATCTCTTTCAGATGCCTTCTCATCGATCGATTTAAGCCCTATAATTACTTCGTCCGCAACATCCGCGATATTGCGTAAGCTAAGTGCGCTAGCATGATTGATGGGTGTTATATCCATAAATGTTTTAATTAGAGCAGAAACGATTTGTTTCTTCTTATCATATCTTGACAGTAATTTTTCCCATGCTTCTGAATAACTACTTTCAGAAATTGGAATGTGCTTTATTATGGTTGCCGGTTCTTCGGCTAATAAACCCCTAAGATACTGAAACTTTTGTATTTTGATATACTGTCATTGTTGTGCACTAAAGATATATATAAATCTTTAAAAGATATCCAGTTTTTAAAATTTCCGTTAAATTGCTCAATATTCAATCTGGGTAATTTAAAATTATTAGCACCAGTAGAAGAAATTATAGGACTTTGTTCATTTGAAACATTAGACTGAACATGCATATTAACAGAAAATTTTTCCAGTTCTGTTTGTAGTTTGGCTTTAGTTTCGTAGTATTTTTTTTCAAACTCTTCCATTTCGGAAGATTCTGGAACTAACTGAGCATCTGCTTTATCGAAATCAGAATAAATGGTTTCTAATTTCTGCAATTTATTGCATAAATCATTTTTTTGGAAATTTTGATCAGTATTGTTAATGAAATTTGCAATTCTAGTCAAAGCAGATTTAGCTCTACCGCGGGAATTAATGGCTGCCTTCTCGGTTTCTTCTGCAGCCCTTTTCAAAGCTTCTTCCTCTTCTATTCCCATCATTTAAATAATGGTGTAGATAGTTTTTTTAAAACCAAAGCCAACCTGATAGTAATAAAAAAAAAGTTTACTTATCTGTAATGGAGCCAGGTGCCGTTAGAGATGCGAATTAATCCTTATGGCGTTGGTTCACACTATATCTCGCCGGTGCCTCCAGAATTGTTGCGGGGATTTGTATCCTTAAATGGGGAACGTGTAGGTGTGTAGATTAGCAGAAATAAACTGTACAGAATTTCACAAACAAAACATATATTGAATATGTACAAAACACAATTATTGCGGTATCCTTGCGTTAATAAATAGCTGAGCAGACACTCTGCTTGTAAGCATAAGGCATATTATGCTGCGGTATGGTGATCATTAGGTATAATCACTGTGCGATGAGACAACATCTAAACTGTGCGGGTGCAAGAGGACTTCTACTGTTCGTATCGAAGTTCAGTCTGAGTCTCAGAGAGGGATGTCCTATATTTCACTTAGGAAAAAGACCTTGGAAAATTCTGGCGCGTGGATAGTAGTTATTTATTGCAAGTAATCAAGAAATCACTTGCGTGGGCGGAATGAAATTATATGTTTACTAGGGGGCCTACCCCCTGCGAGCTACGCTCGCCAACCCCTCGCTCAGACTTCGAGGCCTCTAAAAACATGACAGCATGCTTTGTTTTAAAAATATTGGTAAATCTGTAATTGGGTTGCTATGCTTTTAACGTTTTATAATGGGGCATTGTTTGATTATCATGGCCTCATACACAGCTGTTGCGACAACTGACGACTGTTTTCAGGATTGATCAGTAAAATCAATTACAACTTGAAAACCAGCTTGTATAAAATTGTTAGGTTTAAATTGTGGCTACCTTTCGGACTTTTATAACAACGATCTGTATTTTATTCTTCCTTTGCGTTTAAGGATGAGAAAAATTCCATCTGCTTGTGAATAACATTAAGAACCACGGTATTGAAAAGTACTATGTTATAGACATTTTCAGTAACAGGTTTTAATTTTCTCTCTATTTTAGTGCACCATCATGCATATTTTCATGTTATTTTAAATATGTAAATTATTTATTTTAATTAATATGTATATACGAATTTTCTAATAATTATTTATCATACAAAATTAATTAAATATTTTGTGCATGCATGCCTGCATTTATTCGGCATCAATTGATGGGATATTTAAACAAATTTTCTATCCGCGATAATTTTACACCATGTTTTGTCACTTGAATATTGTCCATAAGAAAATCGGGTACTTTTCCAGTATAGGATCCTTTGCTTTTAGGTTTGGCGTAATTCGAGCTTCAAAAAGGGATAGATTCGTTAGTATACATAGATTTGTTGCCAAAAGTTATGAAAACAAACCCAATGAACTTTTGGTGCTTTTCTATTATAGGGGTCTTGACGCTTTTTTAAAAAGCTTGGCGCAATTCGGGCATCAGAAAGTGAGATTTGTTGCCAAATGACATAAACAGCCATGGAAACAAATTCGACGATTTTTTTGTTTATATGCGTATCTTAATTATACGTATATTATTATTGTTTTTTCTATACAAATTACCTCTGATTATAGTATATAAAATAGGATAAATGACATTTTACGCTAAACAAATTGTATAAATATTGAAAAAATGCTTCTGTATTACGAAATGACAAAGTGAATAGGTTGACAGAAAGTATGTTGCCAAATTTCCTTTTCCGCCAAGGCTATTTTCTCTGTTTCGTCAAGGCCCCATATACTGGAAAAGCACCGAACTTCTATGCTTGTTTATACATGTATTTATATGGATATATACAATTTATTTATAATTGTCTTTCAATTTACCTCTTTTTGTACATAAAAATAAATAAATTCGTTTACTTAAATTTTACAAAAAAATAACAAAATGATATCAATAAATAACAATTACTATTAATTACTTCCCCCCTTTCTTTTGCGTTTACATAAATGATGTCATTTGGACGAATTTATTCAAAGTATTTTCAGTTTATAAATTAAATTAAATGCTCACAGACGATTGAATCCTGACGATAGAAATGTGATTTTTTTTCAAATTTTCCTGAAAAACAGAACATAATCTTGTAATCATAACATAATCTTGTCTTCATTATCGATTGAAAAGAAAGATAAATTCAATTTCAATTTGAAAATGACGAATAAAAAGAAATCAATAATCCGTATTGGGATCCTTTTCAATTTTTTTCCCTTTTTTGTCACAAAAAAACTGAGTAATTAGTTGCCATCATTACAGAAATGTCATTAAAATTAGAAAAAAATTAATATCTCGAAAACAAATTCCAATTTCAAAATTCTATTACCAGTTTTGACATCCGCGGATTTTTATGGACAATTGGTATTAATTTCACCATCAAGCGTTTAATATTTTATTAAAAATAGCCCTGAAACATCATCAGTCGTTTAATCAGTCGTTTCATAAATTCGTTTCATAAAATCGTTTCACAAATTCGTTTCATTAGGATTTTATATATATAGGGTAGATAATTAAAGGAGATTGCACTTCCTTTATGAGGTATTTCAGTTAATGATTTAGATTATATATAAACAAACACGATTAACACTAAGGTACATGTGAAATTAGTAAAAAACCTTTAATATACATTCTAAATTATGATTTATTTGGAATTATTTTAGATTTTCTTATTAATTTAAGTCTCATGTTTGCCTAATGTAGTATAAGAATGACGTTTACTTAAAATGTAGCTTAATGAGTAATTTTTTAATTAATCATAGCAGTATAATTTCCTCTAATAAAAATAGGCATACAAACACCACTTGGCATATTTCAACAACTACACATGCAAAGCCACAAGTTTTTTGTTAAAAATTCTCTGTTTCTTAAATCTGCTATTGCTGTTATTAATCTTGACAATAACATGTTAGTTAAAAGTTTTGTATAAATTGATATTACATTTAATTATTTTAACACACTCACACTGATTGGTTAAAAAATCATACAGGTTGTAATTTTTCCAACTGAGTGAAAAAGTGTCCCAGCCGGGATTTAAACACACGACTTAGGCTTAAGTTGCCAACACTCTTCCAACCAAGCTATCCTGGTCAAATCTGGCAGGCACATTTCACTTGAACAACCTTTTTGCAAAGATATCTGGTGTCTTAAAAAATTGAACGGAATAAACTGCAGGTAAAGGAACTCCAATAAACTATGAATATGTTTTGCTTTCAGTTCGTCTGAGTGAAATGTGCCTGTTGGATTTGTCCATCATAGCTTGTTTGCAAGAGCCTTGGCAGCTTAAACTAGGACCTGGGTTCTAATCTTTACCTGTTCCCTTTTTCACTCAGTTGAAAGAATTACAACTTGTAAAATTGATATTGCTCTATATAAAGGAGCGGAAGCTATTTACTCAAATACATAGCATATTATTTTCAAACACTTTGTGTGCTTTAGAATCTATGTTCATCAATGTCATCATTTTTTCCATTAGTAAGGCAACATTTAATTTGTCATTCATTGGTAAATGAAAACCATCCAATAGTAAGAAACCAATCAGCATGTTTTCTACCAATATAGAAATGAGTTCGTGTATTCAGCCTTACTATATCTAACTAGGAAGCAGACTTGTATAAAAACAAATTCTGCACACATAAATATTAGGTCAAAAACTTTCTGCAAATTAATTTAATGTTTAATAAAATTACATATTATATTATTTTGACATTATGAATTAAAAACAGTTTAAAATAATTACCAGTTATATTAAAAATTAATTAATATTAATTAAAGAATAATTATTTTGGTTAAAAAAAATACAACATTTCAGACAACATTGAAACAAGCATTTCAGAGAGAGCAGGCTTAGAAGAATCATCTAAGACTTTAAGAGTTTCCTCACTCCAGGAATCAGTCAATTCAGAGGAAATACCCCCACCTTCAATATTTTAAGAAATGGGATCAATATTTCCATTGGTATGCTTATTTTGAGGTTAGACAAAAGCTGCAATTATTTATGTTTGATTTGCGCTTCTTTTATCAACAGAACTCGCTTGACTGTGCTTACGTTGTAAATGCACACTGTAATTTTCCTCATCACAATATATTTAAAATTAATTTTAAATAAAAAAAGAAATGAAGAATAATCCTAAAGTTCAATAGAACGAATGTATAGGCCACACTAAGTACCACTTTAGAGAAAGTTGCACGTGTTTGTGTTTGATGGCGTGGTAAGATATGTGCTCCAGGTGTCGTCTTTGGCTGTGTTTAGAGTTGTGAGTTGCCATTCGAAAGTAAACAATTTTCTGTAGAATCTAATTTGAGAAAAAAAAAAAAAGTGCCTAAAAATAATACATTATTTTCTCTGTGTCATTTATGATATTTTATTTTTCTATTTTCTATTATTATTTTTATTTCTATTTAAAAATTTTCCAGCCACAGAATTTATCCTTTGGCTAGCCGCCAATCAGTAATTGATGTTCATTAAAATTTTATGCATTTTGAAATAGTTAGCTTTAAATCATTTTAAAGAAATTCAATTTAAAATGTTTTCTTACACTATGAAAGTAGTCTATTTAACTGTCACCGCCAGGCTAAAAAGTCCTTGCAGCTGCCGATGGAAAACCGATCGGCACCAACGAAAAATAGAAATAAAAGTATCTGTGATGTCACAACCATGTTTTGCATCTTTAAACTTTGAATTGTGCGCAAACAGTAAAAAAACTGTACATGAAATTACACACACACACATAACATTACACACACACATAATTATGTACACTGTACATAAATATTTATAATTTTTCAATATTAAAAAAAAAAAAAAAAAAAAAAAAAAAACCTGCAAATTTTTTGAATTTTGCATAAAATTTTCTGTGCACATCTATATTATACGACTCTGCTAGGAAGGTCTCCTTAACCCTTTGCGGCACAAAGTCTGTTTGTAAAATGAGAAATTTCTGGCTGAGACCAGAATTTACAAACAACTTTTTTAGAAAATATGAACTCCTTATTTTAAGCTTTCATTATAGAAACAAAATTTTATTAAAATATTTTTGGTGCCGTATGCAAGTTTGGAATTAAAATTAGGTGTACCCGGAGTGGGACCACTGTGCCGGAAAGGGTTAAGAGCCTACATCAGTCATGCGGAAAAATGCACAAGCTAATGTTAACTTTATGAGAAGGTTTTTTATAAATTGATATTACATTTAATTCTTTTAACACAATCATACTGATTGGTTAAAAAATCAAACAGGTTGAAATTTTATTTTTATGCAACATGTTTCTTACAGAAAATATCTTAAGATTCTGATTTTAGCGTAAAAAATTTGTTAAAATGTATTTTATATTCACTGTAACATAGTTTTCAAAATTCATGTGCAAACGTTCTGGCAAATATTCCAAATTTTACTTCTTACATCATTTTCTCATTTTTATTTTCTGAAAAGCATCTCTGAGTTATTATTGTTTTTATTTATTATAGCATTAATTATAGTCCCCTGTTTAATTAGTAGTATAATGTAGTACACTCTCAAAAATCGACATTAGCTAGCAAACAAGGGCTTTGCAGTATTTAGGCCATTGTTTTCTTTTGCATTTTTAAAACCTCCAACATCAGAACAGTTACATCTTTATGAAGTATCTATTATGGTGTAAAATTATAAATAGTAACAAAATCAATATGCGAAAGGTAGTACTTCAGTTTTTAGAAAGTAATACAAGAAATAATTTCTTACCAAGAATATATATGCCTTACTGCTTCTCAAAATATTCTTCTGCAGCATCGATACATTTTTGCATTCGAATAAACCAAACCAATCATCAAAACATTTATGCCACTCTGAAAATGGCATACCAGAAATGTGTCATTTGTAAGCTTCAACAACTTCTTCCGAGTTGTTAATACATTGACCACACATATTATTTTTTATGAGTGGAAATAAAAAGTAATCCTTAGGTGCTATGTCCGGTGAATGCTGGCAATGAGTCATCAATTGGTTTTTTTCATGCTTCAAATAATCCATAGTTAGCGAAGCAGTGTGTGAGCTTGTGTAGTCCTGATGCTGAATGATGCAACGTTTTGACTTTTTTTTTTTTTTTCTTAGTTCTGCAACTACTTTCAGCAAACAAATTGTGGTATACCAAGGAACATTGACTGTTTTATGATAGTCCAAAGGGGCAGTTGTCATTTAGCCATATTTACCGAAAAATGCAGGAATAATTTTTTTAAAAGCATTCCTTGCACAAACAACTTTTGATGATCTAGGGTCATCTGGAAACACCCAAACAGTCGATTGTTGTTTTGTTCCAGGTTCAGATGAATAAATCCAGGTTTCATCACACGTTGCGGTGTCGTACACATGTTTTGAGGCACTGGAGTTGAATTTTTTTATATTTTCCTGGCACCATTTCACACGAGCATCCATTTCAGCTTGAGATAAATTGTGGGGGATCCATCAGGAACACACTTTTTTCGCTTCTAAATGTACGCAGGTCCTTGAAATGTTCAAAGATGCTTCTATTTCATCATATGTCACATGGCAACCAGAAGCAATTAGTTTTCTCACAGCATCAATGTTTTCGAGAGTCGCAGCACTTCTTGCTTGACCCTCCCGAACATTGTTGCTGAGATTCTTATGACCGCGGGATAATTTTCTAAACCAGTTGTAAATCATTGCCTTGTACTTCATTACCAAAAATTGATTTCATTCTATCGCTACACTGTTTCTGTGTCAAACTTTGCCGAAAGTCATAAAAAAAAAAAAAAAAAAAATCATTGTTTTAAAGTCTGTTTGACATAACTCCATAATTATTTAGCACTTCTGATTTTTGAAAAATCACAGTAAATAGAATTTCACAGCTTTTGATGTTCTGTAAATGCAGACATTCACGTAACTGTTCGAATTTTGATAAAAAATCATCTGCACTGAAAGTTTTTTCATTTCCAAATTCTAAAAACTTAAGTACTGGCCCTCGTACAAATGATGAATTATAATTGCTATTACAAATTGCAACTTAAAATGTTGAATATTTATCAGTATTAGTTTAAGAACATCAATTAATATTTTAAAATATTTTCTTGCAACCTGTAACCAGTAATTCTTTTTCAGTCCCAAAATTCTGTCGCATTAGAAAATTCAAATATTTATCTCTTCTAATTCCTGATTGAAAGTAAGTTTTTCTCCTTCTTCCTCTGATTCAGTATCTAATGAGTGGTTTGAAGACTGCTTTATACAACATAATTTTTTCAACTGTAGAGGCTGAAGGACCGATGCTTAATTTTAATTATTTAATCAAACCTTAACTTAAAATTTTATTCTTTGCATTGTGGATGATTTGTGGATTTTTTAGAGTTGTCGGACTTCAATTAAAATATATATATATATATGCATTATATAAGTACTGTACTCATTATTATTAATTTTTTCAGCGTAATCTACTATTGGTTTTGCTGAAATATTAAATATCTTGAAATTATAATTCAGTTAGTCAAGATAATTTTTAATCGCTATTTCTTTTTGTTTTTTATTAATATATTTAAAAGTGTCATCTCATTTTACTTATAGATGAATTCAACACACCTGAGCAAAGAGTTAGTGCTCGTTTTGCTGATGGCAAACTGCTGTTTAAAGGTGATTCATTTCGGAAAGGGGAAAATGTTTACATTGATGACAAAATTGAAAGCCCATGGGCGTAAGTGTTTATTTATTTATTTTATCCTGTCTTCTTTATAGATGTTTTTCACCAAAGCAATGTCAGCATTATTCAATTTATGTATATCTTGTCTTTACCCGGGTTGAGGAATTACATCATTGTACTTGCTACTATGAGTGGATTTTCTGACAGAGCTAGTGAATTTTTTGGCACTTTTAAAAACTACAAGCTTTAGAAAATATACCACAAGTTTTTTTTATGTACATATTTTTTTTATTTTTTTTTTTTGCCATATTTTGCAGCTCTCCCAAGTGTGGTGATGTAAACATGGCACTAAGGTCTATACCATAATAAACTTTCCTCTGTTTTATATATTTCTTTAAAAAAAAGGGAGGTTGACAAAGATGAAAATGATTCCTTTGAAAATACATTGTAGTAATGAATTATTTTTGAAATCGTGTAAATTTTGTCAAAGCAATTTTTAACTGTACATTGTAAATGGCAAAATTAAAAGCAGCCACTGGCCACAGGGCTATTTAATACAAAAAGCAACTTTTAAAAAATGATCTGTGAATGACCACTTTTCCTATGTGAAAAATTCCCCCAAAATCACCTTATATGCTCTAAAACTTATTATTTTTATTACTTATCACATTGTTTATCAGATCAATTCATCTTCTGTCCCTAGAACACCCAAAAGCCAATAAACTATGGTCTTTGATGACCTTTTAGCTTCTTCATACTGCTTATTAGGAGAAAGTAAAATTTTGAGGGATGCCATCAATGATTCCATTCTTGCTAGTTGCAATATGTTAATATTAACTTATTTATTTAAATTTCAATCAACACTAATGCAAAATTTCAATAAAAGTGTATTGTTTAGTCCTTTAAAAAAAAAAAAAAAAGACAAATAGTTTAAAAAGGTGGCTATTTGTGAAATTGCTTGGTCACTGGTTGGTAATAAAATTTTGCAGTTTTGCCCTTTAGTACATTGCATTTTGCTGGCTGGTAAAATAAATCATTGGTTTGTAAGATTTTCTGAAAATTCCCCACTCCTGATTTGTATTATTTCAGCATTTAAGGATACTCATTCTTGCTAGAAGTATCTGTTTGGCCAGCTGGATAACTTTCAAGTGTTTTTTAACAGTAACTGCCCGATTAAGAATGCTCTCTGTAATGAAATTTCAGGATAAGGCAGATTAAATTAAACGATGATTCACTAGTTACCAGAACCGGAGTGAATCAAAAATACCTAAAATAATTTTGTAAAAATAAATACTTCTTATCTTATCCCAAAACTTTACCATAAGCCCAAATGGGTACTTTTCGGTTAACCTGTCGCCAGTGATATATATACATGTATATATATATATATATATATACACACAGACACATATACACATATATAGGTATACATATATCACTGGCACCCGGCTAACCGAAAAGTACCCCCAAATGTATAGTGGTAGACATTTTTTAGTGAAAGATTAAATTTCATAATAATAATTAAAAGCTTAACAAAATAAATTTTAAAAATTGAGATTTTTTATCTGATCTTTAATCTGTAAGTATATATTTCATTACCATAACATGCTCAAATTATAGCCATCAGAACTAATTAAAATAAATCAACTCACCAGAGTAGATAGTGTAGAAGAAACCGGAAACATAAAACAAAGTTGTACTTAATACATTTTTTTATTAGATGATTTACTTATGTGGCAAGATTGAAGTTCGAAGAAAAATTACAAATAAACTTTATGGAACCAATTTCGCAATACTTAGATATTTTTTCAAGGGAATAAAGATTGTTATATTATGAAAAGTTATTGTTCAGTTCAGTGATTCTATTATAATTTATTTTATATGATTTTCCTTTATAGTTTTATCTTTTATAATTTATTTATTATTAATTATCTGCAAATGTATCAAAAAAGTTTTGCAAAGAATTTTTTTTTTTTAATCAAAGAATTTGAGAACAGGAGAACATAATGAATGCATGATGTCCTAAAGCAGCCATACTCAACCTGTGTCTCTCAGGCGTTTTATGTGTAGCCGAGAGAATGCTCAATTAAGTCATATTTATATGACACAATTAAGTCATATTTATATGACACAATTAAGTCATATTTATAAATATTTTATATGTGCATAAAAAGTATTTAAGGCCTTCACTTTTGTTTTATACAATTTTATGGGAGGACAAAAACTACTCTGTTATTTATTATTATTTTAAAATTATGTTAAAACATCCTAAATGTCATTTTCTTAGTCAAACATTCTTTTTATCCGTTGTCCTATTTGTGTTAGTGATATATATAAGCTGTTTTTTCTTTTAATTTCATTTTAATTCTCTTAGTACAAGAATTTGTATAGCTGCATTTGCACATTTCTTCTGTATTAATATTCCATTTAATCTCCAATTTATTTTTATCTTATTGATTACTAGCAATTGTTTTATACAATTTTATGGGAGGACAAAAACTACTCTGTTATTTATTATTATTTTAAAATTATGTTAAAACATCCTAAATGTCATTTTCTTAGTCAAACATTCTTTTTATCCGTTGTCCTATTTGTGTTAGTGATATATATAAGCTGTTTTTTCTTTTAATTTCATTTTAATTCTCTTAGTACAAGAATTTGTATAGCTGCATTTGCACATTTCTTCTGTATTAATATTCCATTTAATCTCCAATTTATTTTTATCTTATTGATTACTAGCAATTGTTTTATACAATTTTATGGGAGGACAAAAACTACTCTGTTATTTATTATTATTTTAAAATTATGTTAAAACATCCTAAATGTCATTTTCTTAGTCAAACATTCTTTTTATCCGTTGTCCTATTTGTGTTAGTGATATATATAAGCTGTTTTTTCTTTTAATTTCATTTTAATTCTCTTAGTACAAGAATTTGTATAGCTGCATTTGCACATTTCTTCTGTATTAATATTCCATTTAATCTCCAATTTATTTTTATCTTATTGATTACTAGCAATTGTTTTATACAATTTTATGGGAGGACAAAAACTACTCTGTTATTTATTATTATTTTAAAATTATGTTAAAACATCCTAAATGTCATTTTCTTAGTCAAACATTCTTTTTATCCGTTGTCCTATTTGTGTTAGTGATATATATAAGCTGTTTTTTCTTTTAATTTCATTTTAATTCTCTTAGTACAAGAATTTGTATAGCTGCATTTGCACATTTCTTCTGTATTAATATTCCATTTAATCTCTAATTTATTGTTATCTTATTGATTACTAGCAAGCTACGCCCGTTACGCTGGTCAATTTCTTATAACGAACTTTTAATCCAACAAAATATTGACATTTCATAATTCACTTTTATATTTTAACAGAATAATAAGGCTACTATAATTTGTGACTCATGCTATAGCCAATATACACGCCAGGACACGTCGCCCTTATCACTATCTTTTTACGCATGAAGGTTTTGCTATGGTACTCCATTGTGAAATTTGGTAATTTTTCAAATTCAATGTTTCAAAAATGGCATAATCATTAGATTTGAAATTTATATCAAGAAAAATACAATCTTTTACCTTTCAAATGCAGTTTGCCTAACAATTTTGCAGGGATTGTCACCACCAATTTACCACCATCACTTTTGAAATCGGTTCGGTAGTTCTAGAGATTCCATAGAAATTGTAATTTAGAACACTTTTCACTCATTTCACCCTTTTAAATTTCGAATTTTTTTTATTTTGTTTTTAGAGAGCATTTACATCTTATAAGTAACCACAATGCCAAATTTCATATTTCTAGCTCCTTCAGTATAAAAAAAATCGCAATTTTTTTAAAGTTTTTTGCTCCTACACACCCCATGGGGTTAGTGACACCGACATAAAATATAGCCTATGTTGGAGCAGGTGTTGTCACCATCAATTTGCCACCATCACTTTTGAAATCGGTTTGGTAGTTCCAGAGATTCCATAGAAATTGTAATTTATAATGTTTTTAGAACGCTTTTCACTCATTTCACTCTTTTAAATTTTGAATTTTTTTTAAATTTTATTCTTAGAGAGCATTTTCATCTTATAAGTAACTACAATGCCAAATTTCAAATTTCTAGCTCCTTCAATATAAACAAAATCGCAATTTTAGAACGTTTTTCGCTCCTGCACCCCCTTGGGGATGGTGGCACCCACAAAAAATATATCCTATGTTGGAGCAGGTGTTGTCACCATCAATTTGCCACCATCACTTTTGAAATCGGTTAGGTAGTTCCAGAGATTCCATAGAAATTGTAATTTAGAATGCTTTTCGCTCATTTCACCCTTTTAAATTTCGAATTTTTTTTTATTTTGTTCTAAGAGAGCATTTACATCTTATAAGTAACTACAATGCCAAATTTCAAATTTCTAGCTCCTTCAATATAAACAAAATCGCAATTTTAGAACGTTTTTCGCTCCTGCACCCCCTTGGGGATGGTGGCACCCACAAAAAATATATCCTATGTTGGAGCAGGTGTTGTCACCATCAATTTGCCACCATCACTTTTGAAATCGGTTTGGTAGTTCCAGAGATTCCATAGAAATTGTAATTTATAATGTTTTTAGAACGCTTTTCACTCATTTCACTCTTTTAAATTTTGAATTTTTTTTAAATTTTATTCTTAGAGAGCATTTTCATCTTATAAGTAACTACAATGCCAAATTTCAAATTTCTAGCTCCTTCAATATAAACAAAATCGCAATTTTAGAACGTTTTTCGCTCCTGCACCCCCTTGGGGATGGTGGCACCCACAAAAAATATATCCTATGTTGGAGCAGGTGTTGTCACCATCAATTTGCCACCATCACTTTTGAAATCGGTTAGGTAGTTCCAGAGATTCCATAGAAATTGTAATTTAGAATGCTTTTCGCTCATTTCACCCTTTTAAATTTCGAATTTTTTTTTATTTTGTTCTAAGAGAGCATTTACATCTTATAAGTAACTACAATGCCAAATTTCAAATTTCTAGCTCCTTCAATATAAACAAAATCGCAATTTTAGAACGTTTTTCGCTCCTGCACCCCCTTGGGGATGGTGGCACCCACAAAAAATATATCCTATGTTGGAGCAGGTGTTGTCACCATCAATTTGCCACCATCACTTTTGAAATCGGTTAGGTAGTTCCAGAGATTCCATAGAAATTGTAATTTAGAATGCTTTTCGCTCATTTCACCCTTTTAAATTTCAAATTTTTTTTTATTTTGTTCTAAGAGAGCATTTACATCTTATAAGTAACTACAACGTCAAATTTCAAATCTGTTCGGTAGTTCTGGAGATTCCATAGAAATTGTAATTTAGAATGTTTTTAGAACGCTTTTCACTCATTTCACCCTTTTAAATTTCGAATTTTTTTTATTTTGTTCTTAGAGAGCATTTACATCTTATAAGTAACTACAACGCCAAATTTCAAATCGGTTCAGTAGTTCTAGAGATTCCATAGAAATTGTAATTTAGAATGTTTTTAGAACACTTTTCGTTCATTTCACCCTTTTAAATTTCGAATTTTTTTTATTTTGTTCTATGAGAGCATTTACATCTTATAAGTAACTACAACGCCAAATTTCAAATTTCTAGCTGCTTCAGTATAGAAAAGATCGCAATTTTAGAATGTTTTTTGCTCCTGCCCCCCCCGCACCGACATAAAATATAGCCTATGTTGGAGCAGGGGTTGTCTCCATTAATTTGCCACCATCACTTTTGAAATCAGTTCGGTAGTTCCAGAGATTACCCCCTACAAACAAACAAACAAACAAACAATCTTTACTCCTTTATAATATTAGTATAGATGTATCATTATTGCTATCATATTCACTTGAAATATGCATGTGTTTTACTCTCTAATATTATTTATAGTTCCGTGTTTTCCATGGATGTATAATAGATGGATACAGCATGCAGGCTTTTTAACACTGTCTGCTATGGATTGAGTTAGAGAGGGGAAACTTGGGTACTTGCAGTCAAAGCAGGTGTACAATAATAGGCTGTTTATCACACTTTGGCGTAGTTTTCTGTTTGAATATTTCTAATTTTGACCGAAACGATCGGCGGTGTAAAACTAAACAATATGGAACGAACGTTTAATGTTTTTGCTTGTGATGATAAATTTAAGACTTTCTGTAGTATTTTTTAAAACTACCATTTATAAGTTTAAGTGTTAATTGAATGATTATCTGAAAATAAATATATTCGCTTGATATTTTCTTTGTATGTAATTTTAATGTAAACCATTCAAGTATTATTTATAAAAAAACAGAACTGAAGAATTCCAAAAATAAAATTCTACCAGAATTTAACGAAAGCATATTAATGAAACAAAATAGCCATTTTCAAATAAATTTAACAATTAGGATATCAATAATTAATAAAATATTTATGAAAATAATTCACTGTTTAAATTAATTATTGTCATTATCACAAGATCAATATTTTAATTATTTTAGATAGAAGGTTTAAAATACTAAATTTCAAAGAATTACATTTATCAAATTATTGAGACATTGGAGGGGGGGGGGGTAGAAGGGTTAGGGAAAAAAAAGTCTTTTGAGTTATTAGTGCATGGAATATTTTTTCCTATTATTCTTAACACTTAAACTGCTTGATATATCACTTTTAGTAATTTGTATAAAATATCAAACAAATGAAAGTGTAGGTTGAATGTTTTTTAAATACTAAATTAAATTATTTCAAAATAAAATTGCAGAACTAAGATTTGAGCCCCCTGATCTGCAGATTTACTAGTTTTATTGCTATTAGTTTTTTTTTTTTTTTTTTTTTTTTTTTTTTTTATGAACGAACTAGCTGTTTTGTCAGAGATGAATAATCAAACATATAAGAAAGAAAATAATAGATTTTTAACTTATGTGACTTAAAAAATTGTCTTTGTTTAAATGGGGAGAGTTTGAGCTTCATGAGCCCCTCATTTTCCTGTACCCTTAAACATTATTCTCTGCTTCCTAATTGGGTGTTGATTGCCACATTATAAAATATGCAAAGCACTGTTTAAAAAAAATAATCTCATTACAATCTTAAAAAGTTTATTAATTATGTGAAATTAATAAAAAAAAAAGCTATTTATTAAAAAAAATATTGTTATTACATTCTGATAAGTCGATAAGTGCAGTTAAAAAAAATTAAATTTGATTACTTAGCTTTTCATTTAAATCAAAAAAAGTATGCACTACGAACATTACTGAAATTACTTTTTTAGTGATGTCCACATGGGGTGTCCATTACTGTAAATTGGCTAATTAAGCATTCCAGTAATGGACCATGGTCCTAAAACCTGAAAAATAAACGAAATTTTGACGTATTACAAGATATTTTATGAAGAAAAATGATTTAATTAAACAAAAATTCAATTTTTTTATTAAAAAAATTAATTTTTTAAAACAAAATTTTAAAAGTTTATTTTTTTTTTTTATTTTTTTTTTTTTTTTTGCATGCTTTTTTTAATTTTACTTTTAATTTTTGCTTTATCTAAAACTGTAAGGATCATATTTTAAAAAAATAGTCAGTTTAAGAAAATAAAATGTCATTACATATGTAACATTAAAAATGACACCATTTACTTAACATTTTTATTTGTTAAAAAATACATTTATATTACTGTAAATCTGATTCTTAATTCAATTACTAAACTAATAATTGATATTAAAAAATAATAAGTCAACTGAAAAATGTATGTTTAAGTTTTAGCCTTTTGAATATATCGAAATATTGAAAAAAAAAAAGAAGAATTTAAGGATTGCAATTCTGAAATATTTAAAAGAAAATGTATGCAGTACAAATCCTTTTCACACATTTTTAATTATCAGATCTTTACAGCTCTTTGTGAACATATTCTGTATATATTTAAAAACATTTCAAGCTATAAGTGGGAAAATTTATATTTTTGCCATTTTTTTTAAAGAGTAAACTGAGGGTAAGGGAACTGCTTAAATTTAAAAAATACATTTGAATTACCAAACAAGTTGTCAAATCATCATATTTATCCTTTTATTTTTTTCTCCTCCTCTCTCTCTCTATTGCACACAAGTGCAAGGAATACGCCAAAGGGTTGAAATACTTGCATCGCCAAGTTTTAGCAGCCAACAGGTGACATCGTATTTCCCGGCATGCAACACGGTCGACGTTGTCACTTTCAGCCCGGCGTTCTTTATCCAGTTATAGTACATCCATGGTGTTTTCCAATCTATAAACATCTCTCTTTTTAATATCTTAATTTCTTTCAATCATTGTTTTTTTATATGTTATAAGGAGTTTAATATTGTCATTTTTAGGCTTAATGCTGACAATATTCAATGAAATAACATATCTTTACTATGAATTATTCTTATGAAGCTCCTCTGATGAATCCATAAGATATTCATAGTTTCTCATATTTGCATCTTCCATGTTATTGTGTTTTTATCCTTTGTTTTTTGCACATGTGATTTCATTTTAATTATATATATTTAATCTTAACATTTATTGAATATTATTTAAATAATTTTAATTAAATACATTTTAAATAGATAAAAATTTTGTGCACTGAGCAAAAGTCTAATGTATTAAAAAAGTCTTCTGATTTTTTATTTTTAGATCTTGGAAAATCTACATTATTATATTATTACTTTTTGTACTTATTATGCAGCTGATATTGATTATATTAATTTTGTTATATTGCTTAGTAATACTACTTTTGTTATCCTATAATTACTCCTTTTTAACATTATTATATAAGTATAATGTGTTGCGAGAAAAAAAAATTGAGTGTGGCTGTACTAAAGTGTTACTTTAAATTATGATAAACGCATATATGAAAGTAACAAATATAAAATAGATAAGAATATACACAGATTTCATGCTTTTTTTTCTCCAAAGAAAAATGAAGTATTTTACACCATTTTTAAATCCCTTTACCATAAATTTCTGAATTTGGTTTTAAATTGTACGAATTATTGTACTGTTAATGCAATCCAAATCTATCGAATGTGAGTGTGTGGAGGAGAATGGGGGAGGGGGGGGGGGTGGAGTTAGTTTAGAAGTTAGTAAATTTCTGATAAAAGCAAAATTAAAGGCTCAGTTTGTTGCCACTGTCAATATGATGTTATTGATGTCAGGTTTTTGCTTTATAATATACCGTAATTTCCGGCATATAATCCGCAGCTCAAAGAGTCGTTTTTCGACCCAGAAATTTTATTCAATAATTGTAGTTAAATATTTACAGCGATCTTTTAAGTTACATTTTATAAAATAATATTTCTGGGTCGAAAAACGACTCTTTGAGCTGTGGATTATACGCCGGAAATTACGGTATATATATATATATATAATGTTTGCACATGTTAATTATTAGCTATGTGGTATTCTGTATACACAATATCATTAATTATCTCTTTGGAGATTTAAGTAGAATGATAATAGAACTTGATATGTTTTTTGAAATTCATAGATATTATAATTATATATATATATATATCCCTGATGCTATATTCCGATATATCCTATATGCTTTCATGTGAAACGCTTGCCTAATCAACTATAGAATGTGTACTATCTTGGCTGCTTTGATTTTATTTTTCATATTATAATATCAAGTATCTAATAAAATAACATTGTAATAATTGTTGTATTCTTATTTTTGGACACAATATTTGTTATTAAAGTGTTAAAATAATGTTAAATTGTCCCTCAATCATGGAAAGAGCACCTAATGTTTTACTCAGAAAAAAAAAGTGTTTGCACTTTTTTAATAGACTTTATTTTCTTTAATAATACCATGTTAGTTAACAAACATTTAAAATTTTTTGAAAAAAAGTATTTTGTCTTTTATATTGCATGCAGTATTATGGGCAGAGCTTGACAAATATGGTTGCCACTGGTGACCAAGTTTTTTCATCTGGCGACTAAGATTTTTAATTTGCAAATTTTGAAATAATGAAATCAGAATTATTGACTGACTTTGACAGGAAAATAGGCAAAAAATTGTTTTCCTGCTTCACTATTCCATCAATGTCCCCCTCATCAGATTTTGTAACACTCAACTATCCTGACGTTTGAAGCATTCAGCAATCTGCATTTCTCAAACATGCCGGTTAATTCAGTCTTTAGAGTTTTTTTTTTCCCCCAAAGATATATTTTAATAATTTCATTAGAAAACTTAGTTTATACAACGAACTCTCGATAATTCAAACTCTCAGGGACAACAAAAATAGTTCAAATTATTGAAAGTGGTTAGAGAAAACAAAATTACAGGGGAAAGCATTGTGTAAGATTTCATTTCCAGATAAAAGCTTTTTTTTTTTACTGTTTATACAAATACAAAAAATATTTCAAATATTGTTATTAGTAATAACGGAAATTAAATTAGCCATTCTCTAACACCTTAATTATTTTTTTAATCAATTACACAAAATAAATATAGGAAATGCTGTCACATACCACTATGAAAAATATTTGTCCAGTGTCATTTGCTTAGGCTTATTGTATTTAGCCTTAATTACTAGCTTTTCTATTTACAACAAACAGTGAAGTTTCTTTTCTGAAGATGGTTGCATTTGTATGAATTTGCATAAACATTCAATAGACTGAGTTACGAACTTGTTCTGTTGGACGTGAGAACGGTTTATTGTTCGATGTGTCTTCGGGATCCGAATCTTCATTACACATATCACGAATTGTTTTCACGATATCTGAATTGCTAAGGCTTCCACAAACTTTTAAGTTATTATCAACAACCATGTAATCTGCAAATGATACATTTTCACAATCGAACATTTTGGAAAATTCTGGAAAATCTGCGTCTTTACAATGAAAATTCTCACATGCTCTTTCAGAGTATTGTATCTGGCTTTGTGTAAATCCAGCGTGTTTAAAACATACTGCTATTGTTGACTCTTTAACAGCATCCCAAGCAGCAGAGAGAACATTTATGGCAGTCAGTACAGTAATATAATTTTCCTTACAATCAATTGCAAACAGCATTTGCTGTGAAGCCTTTTACAATGGTGAAATTTTAAATGCTACATTATGCCTTGATTTATTGGCTGTAATTTAGATGTAGTGTTTGGAGTTAAGTATTCTACTCGAATAGATTTCAATTTGGAAAGTTTACTGTAACTAGGCACATTATCCAGAAAAAGAAGAATTTTCCATTTTTGGAGCGAAATTTTTTTTATCTTGTCCTTTCAGCCAATTGATACATATTTCTTGTGTCATCCATTCTTTAGGATTTGACGTGTGTTCAACAGGTAATGTCATAATTCTTTTCAAATACCTTGGATTTCAAAATTTGTCAATAACAAGTAGTATACTTTTCACTGCTATCCATATTGACCCCGACCACTAAATTAATCCTTTCATTACTATATTTTCCGCCCATACACATCTCATTTTTAAACATCAACGTCTTATTTGGCAAAAACTTATAAAATAAGCCTGTCTCACCTGCATTGAAGCTTGCTCACCGCTTGGTGAGTTACGAGAAAGTAATTCCGGTAACATTTTGCTATATTTACTGCAAATTTCTGGATTTACATTGGCACTTTTGTGTTTACATTGGCACTTTTTATGTTTGGATACAGTTTTAAGGGCTAAGTCATTTCAAACTTTGAAATGAGATATCCATCTGTTGCTGCATTTAAAGTCCTCTATGTTTAAAACACTGGCTAGTTCACTTGCTTTGGCACTCAATATGGGACCACTTATAGACAAATTTTTTTATCAGGCATCTTTCAGCCACAACAATAATGCTTCTTCTAAGTCCTCGTGTCTGGTGGTTCTCATCCCTTTTCTCTTTTTTCTGAACTTTTCGTTCTCCCAAGATTGAATAATTGAATCTTTATTTTTCAGATAGGTCAAAAGTGTACTCTTTTTAATGCCATATTCATTTGCAATGTAACTTTTTGATTAGCCATCTCCCATTTTTTTCAGTATCTCGACTTTCATTTAAAGAGTGAGAGATTTATGTTTCCCTCTCATTGCTATACCTAGAAGAGGACCTAGCAGCACAAATTTTTACTAAGCACCAAACAAGATAAGGATTACTATGTCACCCCTCCAATCACAATGCTACTGCAGTCTTTACGCTATAAAAATGCATACTGGCCCTTCCTACTTAAACTTTCTTATATCGCGCACATGCTCAATCTATGTTACTAATGGACGGACTGCAATACTTTTCTGAAACTCCCCAAACAAAGTTAGGACAATGGATCCGAGTTCCATACATCTGCTAACAATGCAACTTATTGGAAGCAATGAAAGAAATAGATTCTTAGAAATTAAACCATTGAAACTGATTATTGTGCACTTGAAATTCAAGAGGTGGGGGGGGACTGTATGAGATAAAAAGTAAAATAAAAAGAGGAAAGAACCTAAAATCCTAAAATCAATTTGAATTATCCGAAGACATAGAAATTGGGTTCTAAAAAATGAATGTAATTTTACATTATTTCCTTATAGGAATTTTCATGGCTTTCCCATTTGTTTGAATTAGCCGAAAATTCGAATTAACAGAGTTTGAATTATCGTGAGTCCACTGTATTATCTTTCTAATTATTAATATTAAATTTTCTTGGTGGGAAACTTAGAGTAATTAAAGAAATGAAGATAATTATGACATTTAAAAAATAATTCATATTAAAAAATAAATTAGTTTCAGCAGTTGTTTAAGTGGTATTTTTAACCAGGGTGAACAGTCCTTTTTTAGTTTTCAGGAGTAATGTAAGATAATAATAAAACTAAGTTAGTGAAAGAACATTAGTAGAATTTGAAAACTCTAATTACTATATTTTTCCACAAAGTGGATTGTTCTATATTTTTAAGTCTGCAATAAAACTTATTTTTTTTAGCCTTTATAATTTTACATCATGAACAATATGATCAAATATTTTAACTTAGATTGATTAATTTTCAACAAGAACTATTAATATATCACACATCTAATGATGCAATGTTATGGGTCAGATAATTACCTGCACTCTTGGAGCAGGTGAAAATAGAAAATTGCAGGATACAAACATAAACAACAACAGAATTTGTTCCTTTGAATACACTGAATTAAATTCAAAATTAACTTTAAATATGATTATGAAATTAAAATTTCTAGGATATGTGTGATTAGAGTCCGTTGAAATCCTATTACATTATTTCAGACTTTCCCCATAAATGCTTTATCTGAAAATTACACCTTTTCTTTTTACCTAAATATTCTTTCAAAAGTAAAGGATACAAAATTATGTTAATTTTTTTTCTTTTTTTCCCTTTTGGCCAAAATTTTCATTTAAAAACATAAATTATGTTAGGGTGCAAATTATGCAAATAGATTCATTCAATGAATGATTTATGTGAGTTTCAAATATTATGTTTGTCTAAATATTTTGCTTATTTGATTGTTTTAATTCTTTTTATTTTACAATGTTTCAGTGCTCACCTAATATCAGTAAATACCAGTGAAGTTCTTTTACAAAAGCAAGATGGCAGCTGGAGTCGAATATGTATTAGTGATTTACAGTCTGGAAAATATAGCATCAGGCATTCTGTGAATTGAGATCAAAACTCCTTTTGTAAATTGCTAAATTGCTTATCATTTTGTAAGGTTAATTTATTGTGGTAAAAGGTTATTTTTATAACTGGAATTAGATTTCAACTTATCATATTTTCTTATCTTTGTAAATATAAATATAGTATTTCTTCATAAACAAATTGAATACCTAACTCTTTTTCATCTGTAATTTACTTCATATTTACTTTTTATATGTTTTAAAAGCTGTTGTATATATAATTTGTTTCTCTTGACATTTTCTTTTCTTTTTTCACGCTGAGTATTCTTTGTGATTTTTCAAATTTATGCATGTTATTACATAATGGTCATATTTTTATTCTGTTAAAGGAGGGAGGGAAACAGTCGTTTGCTGTGCATTTTATATGATAAGTTTCAACTAAAGTCCTATATGGGTCAGTTTATACTCAACTTGAACATGAAGATTACGTAAATCCCACTTGACAAAAACATTATACTGATCTGAAATCCGACCCAAACTTGACAAAATAAATTTCATTCACCCAAAATCAGACCCGAATTTAATGTACATCAACCTGAAATGAAAGAAGACTAATCCATAATTGAATGCAATTATGAAAAAATAATGTATAATTATATCTGTAATATCAATTTTATCTTTTATGCAAATAAATGAACATATATATACTCTCTAATATTCAAATGTACAGTTTTTCCATCTGAAAAAACCCTTCTGAACTGTCTTTTGAAAAATAATGTTAACATGAACTCGACCTGCAAAAGTCAGAACCAAATCCAAAACTGATCCAAACCTGAATCGACCTGACCAATAACAAAAATATTATCAAATATTATCTGACCTAACCAAGTCGGATTAAGTTTGGAAATTCAGGTTCTCTGATCCGATTCAGAACTCTGGTCTCAACCATTGCCTGTCATAGGAAAAATAAATTATAGTTTGTTAGTTTTATTTATTAGTGTCTCTTATACAACTTAAATTGTTTAAATCTCATTTTAATGAAAATTACCTTTTCAGTATTGTATCTTCAGAAAAATTTTCTTATTATCCCAAGTGATGATGTTTTTGTTTTATTTTAAAAACAGCAGTTTTGAAAAGTTGTTTTGTGTTCTTCTTGGATAATGTGAAAAAAATGAATCATTTGGCTCACTAAATAAATTAAAACTCAAACGAAATTGGAAAGTAATCTTAATTACTTTTTGTTATTTAATATTTGAATAATTTCATAAATTACATGATGTGCAATTTATGAAATATGTGCTGAATGGAACTGTATAACATAGGTTTCTTGTCTTTATTCATAGATTTCACTTTTGTAATTGGTGATAGTATGTGTAGTAGAGTCTTACATGGGTCAGGTTACACCCAACCCAAACACAAAAATTCTTTTTGAAGTCAACTCGACAAACTTTTCCATTGATCCAACATAAGCCCAACAAAATATTTTCCGTTGACCCAAACCCAACCTATTTCAACACAAAACCCTAATGGAAATAAAAATTAATTATTTTTCTAATACAATTATGGAAAAATAATCTATAATTTTACTTCTAATATCAATTTTATGTTTTGTGTTGAAAAATATGTATGTAGATATCGATATTCAAATATATGTATTTTCATATGATAAAATATTCTGGACTTTTGAAAAATCAGTTAACCTGAATCCAAAAAAATTAGAGTCAACCTGACCTGTAAAAAAAAAAAAAAAAAAAAAAAAAAAAAAAATTGTGCTATCCCAACCTGAACTGTGGGTCAAATCGAGTTATCCATCTCAACGCAAAACTAATATGTAGTCATTTAATCTGATTTAATATAAGAAAAATTTGATGAGATGCTGTATATGCTGAAAAATAGATAAATAAACATAATATTTAGTTTACATGGAATTTTAAAAATGCTTCATTCATTAGCTATATTTTTTCTTGTATGAAAACTGATTTTTTTTTCCCCTGAAATATTGAATATTTACTGAGTCATAAAATATTTATAACTTTGAGCAGATAAAGCATAAAGCAAATGATAAAAGTACAAGGTCATTTTTGTATTTTTTGGTGAAGATCTATCTTTTGTTATTTAAAAATATCTATAGTTTCACCTTTTAATATTTTTATGTTGTTGACAAAAAAGGAAAATATATTGTAAGATAAGTTATGTTTTATTTATTCTTTTGTTGTGACAGTGCTTATACAGAAATTTAGAAAGTACTTGGAAGTATTTATAAATTCATCAAAAGATCCACACTTTTTTTGATGTTATTATTATTATTATTTATGCATTTATAGTTATTAGCTGGGCTACATAGTAAAACAAATCAAATGAGAAAAATTTTAGCTTTACTGCTTTTATGACCTTGTTTTATTACTTTTAAGTTTTAATTTAAATAAAAATATAAAGTCCTGATGTATGCATAAACCATATTTCTTATGTCTAAGAAAAAAAATGTGTGTATGGATCTGAGTGTTTATATTTTAAACAGGTATAAGTTATATATTTTTCAGTTTGTCATATTTTGTTCTTGTTTTTTAATAAAATTAATAACAATTTTTGAATTTGTATTCTGCTGATGAGCCAAAACATTTTAACCACTTCTTCATTGTGACAAGGCACTTGTCATAAGTGATGTGTATATTCCGGCTACAATAAATTTGCCATTAACCTTGAAAGAGTTCATGATGCTATGAGGAAGTAATGTAGCTAACAGACATAAATGGGGAAGAAAACTTGTTATTTAATTTAGAAAAAAAAAATAGATTCTGGTAGTTGATAGTTTTGGGGACAGATTATACATGGCACATGACAAGAGCTCACCAACCATCCTTTCATAATTTTGGACAGTGTTATTCAACTGCTGTGCCATGGCACAGCAGAAAATCTATTAAACTATTTTAAAGGTTTGGGTTGACTCATATTTCATTGGTAAATCTCAAAAGAGTAATGAGGCTTTATGAAGGATACTTTTCACTTGCCAAGTAGAAATGTAGGTATGGCTGGTAAAATTTTTTCCATACTAGCCACAGCAGCATTGTGAACAAACTCTTAAAATATCCCGAAGTTGTGCAACAAAAACTGTTTGTCATATTTATATATTTTCTACCAGTGAATATGAAGGTGCAACAGTTTTACTGCCCTTCTCTTTTCTTAAACAAAATTCTAGTAATACTGAAGTGCGAGGGGAGGGGAGTGTAGTTGTTTTAAATATATATCAATGGCCTTATGACGAACTTAGGTAACAGAGTTTCTTTTGAATCATTATTTTCTAGAATAACTTCCTAAAAAGATGCAGAATGCTACTTGAATTATTATCAATCTGATTTAGTTTGTATTTGTAATCCCAATCAACACAGCTTTATGTGAATATATTTTTTCATCCATAAATTACACAAGAAGAACATTTCACACTTTACTCCAGGAAGTATTAGATGACATTATAATGATCTGCAATAGAAGCTCCATTCACCAGTTTGAACCAAAAAATGCAATGAAATTATGGTTTTGAAAAACTAGTTTTGGGTAAAATCAGGCATTCTACATAAAAATAGATTATTTCATTTGCAAATAACTATAAATAAAATTTGTATTATGTAATAAGTATGATTCAGTACAATTCTCTTAATATATATATATATATATATATATATATATATATATATATATATATATATATATATATATATATATACTCTAAATCATAAAAATTATTTTTGAAATGAATTTTGTATCTTTGATCTATTGCTGGTAAAAAATCAGACTTGCCAGCCATGTTGTTTTGTTAAATCTTTTCACTTCTATAAAGCCTGAAGATGACTTACAAAGCTTAGAACAGCATCAAAAATTTACTCACAAATTTTCACACCCTTCCCCCTAAAAAAAATTAATAAACGTTTTTGCATATATCAATGTTATTGTCTTTTCTTTCTAAATCCCATTTCTATTACCACTGTCCCTTTTACCAGCAACAACATCAATTAGAAATGCTGGATAGTTTTAGATGCTCAATTAGAAGAGGAAAAGACTTCCAAAAATCCAATTGCAACATGTTTAAAGAATTGACTTTGACAATTTTTATATTTTTTTTTTATTAGACCTTGACCTTTGAGTATGTGTGGCAAATCTGTCTCCAGTTTTCCATACCTAAAAGCCATAAAGTGTTTTTAGGGGATGAAATATTGACAAAATAATGTTTCAGTTTTCATAATAATAATAATTATTATTATTTATTTATTGTAGCTGCTAATGAAAGTCTTCAATTACGGCAGCCACTAATAAGTCTGCCACATGTCAATGTTTTAATAAATATATAGAATATTATATTTTTATTTAAAACTGACTTGTGAGTTTTCTCATTGACTGAATTATCATTTTTAGGATTAGCAAGTTAGACTGATTCTTAAAATTTTAATTGAAATTCGAACCGTGTATTCAGAGTATGGCAATTCAAAAATTATGGACAGAGATGATATAGCCATTTTTAAATAAATTGTGCATGTATGATTATCAATAATTATTAAAACTAGCCAATCCTGCACAAAGAGTCTGCACTCTAATCTACTCTTTTAAATATATGCATATTAGAATACACAAATTCCAGCATTATATGTATAAATACTATGCATAAGAACTTCTCCACTTAGGACTGGGTATTTTGAAATAAAATATATATACACATCATAAGATATGGACGCCATTTAAAAGTATGAAAACAGTTTTTTTTTTTTTTTTTCATCATGCATATAAAAGCCTTTGTATGCATACAGTAGTTACTGACTACTCTTTAAAATTAAAAAAGTGTTTACATATTTTGAAAGTATCTACACCATTCACAATTATCATTTTTTTTTTTTTTTTCTAGCATCAAAAACTTCTTTATGTAGACAATTGTAAATTTCAGAGCACAGAAATACTACAGTAACTGAATCAAAGATCTAACTCTTGAAAGACCCACATATAACTTAACATAGCTAAAAACTGGATTTGACAGATCTAAGCGCATTTTTTTCAAAAGTTTGACCCTAGGTTTCAGTTATAATCATTGAATAGGATATTGATTATGCTTAAATGTAAAAGGCATATTGTCTGACGGAATTAGTGGCATTCGGGGGATGAGAAAAGTTTCATTAATATTGGAATCATTTTTTTTTTTTTTTTTTTTTGGTTTTTTATCATAACATTATTCTGCTAGTTTCTAACTATAAGTCTTGTACCATTGCACAGACCTTTAGAAGGTACTAAATTTCTTGGTAACATTATGATACCTCCTGGCTTTAATTTCAGTTTATGAGGTGGCATTCCAGTTGATGTTAAACTGTTTAAAAATTCTTCAGTATATACAAATTGATCTTGTGGATCATCACTTATGATGGTGTCAATCCTTTCATAAACCCTTTCAGTTCCTGGCATACATTGTAAAACACGATTATCAATTTCAATTGACAAATTGTTTGTCGCTCTTAGTATGGCTCATCCTTTAAGCTTTTGCCACTGCATTTTTTGTTTTGAATTCACAATTTCTTTTCTTTTTAGAAAATATCTAGTTTTTTGCAAAAAGTAAGAAAAATTACTGGTTGATTTTTACAAAAAATTGCATTTTCGGATGCAGAAAATTTTTCTACATATGTGTGGCAAGTTTTAAATCTATAACTCAAATACTTTTTCTAATACAGTAACCCCTCATTATATCGCACGTTTGGCTATTTTGCTCTTTCTTTACTTGTCCCCCAATAAATTTAGTTTCTCGAAAAAGCATATAAAACTTGAAACATCGAAATCTAAGCATATAACTGAAATGCAATTAGTCCATTTTCATTCTTTAATTTCCAGTGGCAAGCAGATAATCAAAGAAAATCCAAAACAAACAACTCTGGATTCTTATTTTCAGAAAATACTATAAAATGTAAGTAAAATACTGCATATGTGTACGGTTTTGTATTTTTTTTTTTTTTTTACGTTTTACTATCATTTTTGTGTTGAACTTGTAGCTTGTTTGAACAAGTATTAAATGGAAAACCTTGTAGCTTAATTTAGGGCTCTTTATTTTCATTTACACTCTTCTCACCCTCCTCGGTATATCGCGCTTTTTTCTTATCTCACAAGTAGCACGATATATCAAGGGGTTAGTGTATTTGCAAATTAGTGAAAACAAACTACTTATTGCCATTGGAAAAAGAAAAGTAATCTCTTTTCACCACTAGGTACCTTAGTGTTTTATATATATATAGATATTTATGAGAATAATTAATCATTCAAACCAATTATTAATACTGTTATGTCAAAATCAGTATTTTATAGAAGAAGCTTTAAAATGATGAATTCCAGGGAATTACAATTATCAAATGAATTGAGACATTAGGGGGGGGGGGGGGGGCAGAGCCTCCCTGAAATAAAAAGTACTGTAAAACCTCTGAATAGTAGATACCTTAATACCTTAGATTTTATCTGCTAATCAGTGATTAGTTCCCAAATAGGCTTGGTACTCACTCTATTGATCCTGAAGAAATGTAAGGTTGACTGAACATTGTCCAAATCTGCAGGCGAACTGTGGAACAGTAGTGTTGTAACTTGGCAGCTGACTACTGAGTTATCAGGCTTCCTATTACAGATATGATATTACATATTTATTTATTTGTATTGGTGATGTTTTTATTATGTACAAACTTACAATTAGCAAAATTGTATGTAATTAGCAGTTATTTTCCCACGAAAGTTTTGTGCGAGCTTCCCACAAATTTTGGCTATTTTTTCTGCAACAAACACTCATATCTAGTCATCATGTTTTGGCTCATCAGTATACTTCTTCAATAAAAATACCAATGAATATTGAAAATCAATAAATCTGTATTTTATTTTTGTTTTATTGCTTGGTATGAGCAATGAACTTTTTAGGAATTAACTTTGTTACATAATAATTGTTTTATACAAATGTACTTTATTTAAAACTTTTAAAAATAATGCTTTTTTTTTCATCTACTTTGATTTGCCTGAAAATATGCTTCTGTATAAACAGGGTCCATACAGACTTCTTAGAAACTCTTTAAAAATGAAAAAGTTTCCAGGGAGTGTTTAGTACTCCCTAAATTATCATGAGAAAAAATTCCAGGGAATTACAATTGGAGTATATAAGACTAAAAAATGGAGACTTGTATCTTACATGATGAATAATACTGTCTGTTTATAATCATCTTTCTTAAGTATCTATGGCATGAAGGAGTTTTACATTCAAGAGAAATGAAATAAAAATCTTATGCTTACAAAAGATAAACTTCAAGTGAATACTGATATTCTTTAAAACATAAAAAGTTGAAGTTAAGTTGCCCTAATTTTTCACATATGATATGAGTTTTTTTTTTCCCCTTCAAAATTTACTTTAACAAGTTTAAATTGTACGTCAAACATGATAAATGAGGTGCGTTCGTACTATAGCTAGTTATATAAATATTCAGATCTTGATAATTTTTGACTCTGTGAAATGAATTATATAACGTCTGCAGATTAATTTCTGTAATAAAATAAGTATCTCGGTTGCTTGACGATTAAACTTCGGAAGCTCCTGTAACAAGAAAGCACCGATTTTTTTTTTATTATTCAAATTTCTTAATGAAGATTTTTATTAATATCTTCTAAAGTTTTGATTCAATTTTCATAAAATTTGAAATGTCTCGACAAAATTCTGCAAAGATAATACATATTAAATTTCAAATAATTCGGTTGGGTAGTTTTTGCGCTGTTATATGCGGGCAGACAAACGGACCAGACGACGACTATAGGTGCTACGTATTTATATAATTACAAACACACCTAAAAATTGAGGTGCACATGATACATGATGAGTGTTTGAAATTTGACTGGCCACTTGCATGTATGACTACTGGTCATTGTATAAAATTGTTGGCTGCTAATTTTGTATTCAAATTTATAAAACCAGTAAGCAATATATTGCAAATACTGTGACTGTTAGATTTTAATAGAATACAATCTGTTTGAGATGTTTTTCTCCTGATTTTTTTTCTTCCCAAATGAGGTGTTTGAAAATAGAGATGTGCATGTTATGCGAGAGTACAGCATGCATGAAGAAATATAATAATTCCTTTAAAATTCTTGGACTCCTTAGAAATTTTTCTAGACTCTTGGATTTTCATCTTCTCAAGTCTGTATGAACCCTGTATAAGATACTTTGATTGTTCATTCATTTGAAGTTGATATGTATATTCTTTCATATATTTATACAGTGCATTTTTTCTCTTCAGTAAACAGTGTATATTTATTTTACTACTGTTAAAGTTTTATTAAAATATTTTTTCAAATATGTATTGTTTTATTGAAAACCGAATTCACTTCATTTTTTTCTATAGCTGTTAATCCCTGTTTTTCGTGGCATTAAAAAATAATAATAATAAAATAAAAACAACAAGCAGGCTTGTTCTTAAAAATTTATCTGAATTTTCAAAATTTTTGGTTAATGTATTTCTGGGTTTCTGGAAATTTTTAAAGTATTTTTTGATAAATATTGAGTAGAAAGTGTTTTATTTATGGACTTATAGTAAATGAGCTTTTCAGAATTTCTGTTGAACTGTTAAATTTTTTACTATTATACAATTTTTTTTTTCACGTAATTTTCAAACCTTCTTATATATGGTCACAAACATTTATGCGTAAAATACAAAAAACACATCATATATCTCATACTTTGAATATTTCAGATTGAGTGTGGTATTATTAATATTATTATTCGTGTAATTTTAACATACCAATCATATTATTATGGTGATTTCAAATTATAGTATGGAACCGTTTATCTGGAATTCAGTTAACCAATTATCCAGAATGATATTTCCAATCAGTTGACTTTAGAATCTTTCCAGAAAATAATGACAGTTTGACATGTGCATTGCTTGATACATTCCAATCTGCATGGTATATAAACTTGATGCCAACATCTAGGATTTGAAGTAGAAGCATTCAGATATTCAGCTTTTTGCTTTTTATGCAGAATTGTGGTTTCTAAAAAGGATTCTTATTATCTGTCCTCTTTCAAACTAATTAATCTTTCATTTTGATAGCATGTGATTCTTAATCTTATTAATCTAATAGTTAATTTGGAATAAGAAACAATGGCACAGCTACATATATTCTACAAGTTTTATGTGCTGCTTTTGATGTCCAACTAGTTATCCAGAATGCATCTGGTCCTGAAACTGGATAAATGCTTCCATAATCAGGGCTGCTACTGGCGATTACTTATAATGTTCTATTTGTACCACTATTTTTAAAAAATAATTTTTTATAATATATTTTTAATAATATATTTCTCTTGCACATGTCAAAGTGTACGTGAAAGGTTTTTGTCTTGAGAAAGTGGTGCGAGATAGAATTAACAAATCGTTGTCAGTGGCAGCCCTGTATACTGTAGTATTCTTATATTACTGATTTTACTTACAAACGCCTGTGATATAAACTTGTTCAAAGCTGTAATCTAAAATCTCTTCTCATTAATTTTATACCTATATACAAAAGTACATTTAATTTAAATAATTGTCAATGCAAATTTTACTAAATATTACTGTCGTTCAATCAAAATTAAGAGATAATTTAAATAAACATAAAGGTTGCCAATTTATGCCTTGGAGTTGGTTTTGTGCTTTTTTTGCTTATTTGGCAATTTTATAAAAATAAATAATTATTTGTCCTGCCCTAAAATAAATAAATAAAAAAAAAACTGTTGGCAAATATTTAATGTTTCAAAATTTAACTAACCAAATTTACAGTTACAGTTAATTGATACATTTATTACACAAATTAAATAGTTATTTCGAATTTTTTTATGAACTTTTTATAAAAAAAAAAAAAATCAATATCTGTTATCACAGTTTCTGGAATTTAGCTGTACTAATACTATTTTATAATAAGTATTTAAAATCATTTTCTTCTCAGCTTTGCTAAAGTTGGATTTTTTTTTTTTTTTTTTTTTTACTTTGGCAATAATCAATGCTTGGCTTTTGTTGATTGTAGCCAGCATGTTATAAAAGCTGCCAATAAGCACTTGGTTTTATTTATTTTCCCTCTTAATTTTGAACAGACTATAGTCAACCTTTTTAACTCATAGTTAAATTTTGTTAGTACACAAAGATTACGAAAAAAATTATCGGTTCATTTTTAAGTTATTTACTAACTAATATGAACATAATGCTACATTTGAGCTGCCTTCTATCCACAAAACACAATTTATTATATATTCTGAAGAAAAATTTATTGAAATTCTTAATCTTTTATATAACATATTGTTTAACATATTGTTCAACATATTGTTCTCTTGGAAGAAGATTGTCATAATATCAAAAACTGGAATTTTACAAAAGAAGCACCATCTGAAATTTGATTATAAGTCAAACATGTATGGCCAACATTATGTTGGCTGTACTTCAATTCTCCTATAACTGCTTGCTAATGGTAAATATTGAAAATTAATTTGTGACATTATTTCTCAAAAAAAAAAAATTACAATTTAAAGTTATTTCAGCAAAAAAAAAAAAAAAAAAAAAAAAAAAAAAAAAAAAATTATTGCGGCACTCTTAACATTTAATGAATATTTGAGCTTGACTTTTTTTTCTTTTTTTTTAATATATCCTTTTCAAGAAAGAATTATCACATAGGCATTTTTTTTTTCCCAAGGATCTAGGTGAAATTAATTTTTCTTTTTAAAATTCATTGCAGAAAAGTTTGTTTCTAATAAACATAAAATTGAGAATGGAAGATTTATTTTTTGAGAGTTGAGAGGAAAACAAACAAACTGTACTATCTGTTGTTGATTTATTTTTTTAAATACAATCCTCTGCTATATCTTATTTTTGTTGAGTTCCATTTTTATGCAACATTTCAATTTTCTGAGGTCCATGCACACACACTTAAAAAAGCTCTCTCCTAATCTAGAGAAATTGTATCAAATGTTGGTAGACAAATGCATTCTTAAAAATGTTAATATGCCTCTAAAGTTTAAATTTTTTTCTAGCTTATATATCACCATTTCAAACATTTCTATAGTAATTTATATTCAAATACTTTTGTCTGTTAAAGTAAATTTGCTTGTGTTAATTCATCAAATCTTGATCAAACACGGTTGAAATTTTTTACTACATCATTAGACGTCCTCTCACAGCACAACAGGTGAAAAAAACTGGCCTATACTATAAAATTTTGAATAAATTAAATAATTTATGATATAAGACATGTTGCACAATTTCAGGTAATTATTTTGCATTTAATGTGTCACAGCTTCTCTTATTTTATGCTTTTATTTGTATTTTATAAATGAAATATGTATAATTATAAATCAAAAACATGTCCCTGAGTAACGCTGGCATCATATGGATAATGGCAACACCTGACCAATAAATTTTGCATTATACTGCAATTCTTTTAGCTTCTAAACATTGCGCAATTTAAATTTTTACACCATTATTTTATTTATTTATTAGTATTTTAAATGTTCTTTCCAATGCACTTTGTTTGATAATTCTATCACAATTTACAGATTTTTTATGGTTTTTAAAATAATTTTCAAGCATGAATTTTTTTTTAATCCACCCAATTGCAGAAGGTTGACATGTTTGCACTTGAAATAATGTAAATAAAAACCCCAATTATTTGAGTTTCTGTTTTAACCAAACTATCAAATATTTCTAGGATTTTTTTTTCTTGTTGTTGTTGTTACATTTTCCATTTTTAAAACTGCTGAAAAAAATTCAGAACTTGATCTCAGAAACATTCAGAAAAACAAAATCCAATAATACTACACTTTTATTTTTGATTGTATCA
Organism: Maratus michaelseni; assembly: GCA_963931845.1. Taxonomy (NCBI): domain Eukaryota; kingdom Metazoa; phylum Arthropoda; class Arachnida; order Araneae; family Salticidae; genus Maratus; species Maratus michaelseni. Next base: position 212,575,341 of record OZ007595.1, on the reverse strand, counting down.
TGTACCTCTCTTCCCCTCCTCTTTTGAAGATCAGGCTTCCAAAAGAGAAACATGCAACAAAAGATAATTTGTGGAATATTGCTCATCTAGTCACATGATCCCCTCCCTGGAATCGGGAAATGTTTTCGGCTGTTCCCATCATCCCGTGCACGGAGGAAGAAGACACATATTTTCCTCCGTGGTCCCGTGTATCTGGAAAGTGCGGTGGTACATTCAGTCAATGGCCCTTATGCATGCGACCTGATATTTACTTTTGAACTTGTTCAATGGAGTATGCATTATTAATGATCTTTTGACAAAAATACAGCAAAACAATTCATTACTGTAGCAGTAGGTATTTAATATATTGAAGAATAAATTCAAAATGTTGTTCTTTAACCAGAATATTCGTTAAATTTGCAAAATTTCGGTTAAAGTTTATGTACGGAACCTGGGTCGAGGCTAAAAGTCATCTGCCAGCGATGTTTGCAGCTGTGCATACTGGTATTCTGGCAGTACAGTTGCTAGAATATCAGATCACAATACCGCCAGCTCTGATGTGAGACATCATGTGCATAAGGTTCATTACAGATTCAAAATGAGTAGCACTAACAGAAAGCAAGTGGTTGTTTCTATAAAAACAAAATTAGAAGCAGTTGAAAGAATAGATAAGGGTGAATCAGTAAAGAAAATTGCGGAATATCTCAGTGTTGGTGCTGTTACTGTTGAAGACTGGAAAAAGGAAGAGAAACGAAATAGAAGGAAGGTCCAATGAAGACAGCGATGAGCATTTGGATTTAGTCATGAAACTGCCACTGTCTAAGCCAATCAACGAAGAGGATGTATGTGACTGGATAAACGCTGACGAACAACAAGAGATTGCAGGTGCAGTGATCGTCAATAAGGAAAATGAATCTAGCCATGGTGATGGAGTCAGTGACGATGGAAATTGACATATGAAAATCTCCCATACAGATGGACTAAAAGCTATCGAAAGTGCTATTGAATATATAGAACAAGAAGAAGAAGCGACACCACCAATCATGCTATCCTTTAAAAAAATGGTGAAACATTGCTGCAGAAAAATGCCAAAGTAACATAACACAAAAAACAATTAAGGACTTTTTTTTAAAGTCTTTAAAATGTGGTAAAAATATGAATTTCATATAATTTATCTGTATAACTTTTGTATTTTTTTAAATATACATTTTAACCTATACGATTTATTTTATTTACAATTTTCCCTTTAACCGAGTTTTTCAGTTATCCGAGTTAGTCCTGGTCCACATTAACTCAGATAATCAGGACTCTACTGTAGTTCAGCATTTGTTTCCAGCTAATATCTCATAACAAAATTTTAAATTCTTCACTAAAATATGAATAAATAAATAAGTAAAGCACAAGTTTAAAAGATGTGTAATCAAACTATATGCTTAAACATTGGAATTACCATAATAAAAAAATGAAATCTTTGATTATTTCCTTGCCGCTACCATGTTGCTAATACAGAAATAATACATTTTTTAACAAATTTAAAAACTTTATTAATTTAAATGCATAATTGTATTTTTCATATATATTTTTATTTTGGTCTAATTGTTTGGCAATCTAAAAAAAAATCTATTAGTATGTTCTGTATGCCCAGTTAGGTCCCCTAATTTTATCGTCAAACTGCATCACCAAATAAACAAATTGAAGAATGTTGCCATTCAAAAAAAAAAAAAAAAAAAAAAAAAAACCTTTCAAGAAATTTGGAAAAGCCTCACTCACCAATATGTCAACTTAGTAAGTTTAAACAATAAAATTTACAGTATATTAATGAAAATTGAAACAAAATAATCTTGGATATTTATTTATTTACATTATTTTTCTTAATTATCCCTCTCGGCTGGTGAATAAATGTTTGTGGCATTAGTTGAAACTGATCCACCACTCCCTGAATACTTGGCCTGCGCGCTGACACAAAAATGGCGGCTGCCGTAGGTGGATTTTTTTTTTTTTTTTTTTTTTTTTTTTCAGAAATTTGTACGGTCTCTCGAATTTGAACACCAATAATTTCTAAAAGTTTTCTTATATTTATTTTTTTAAGATCAAATAAATCAAAGAAAACTTTTAGAAAATTTTGGTGTGTAAATTCAGGGGACTGTATAAATGCTTTAAAAAATCCACCTGCGATAGCTGCCATTTTTGTCGGCAGTGCAGTATAAAATTCAGTTTCTTTTCTAAACTTCATCAATTGTCAGTAATAGAGGTAAGGAAAATATGCATCTTACCTGGTGTTTACTTCGAACTAATTGAAAAAACGTGTATCTGATTTGTGTAGCGAACATCCTAAGTTAAGCACTGGTTTTCGAAGATAATCCTTTTACAAGGTTGTTTCACATCAAATTTATCCTCTTATGCTGGAAATAAATTATGTATTAGAATGTGTATTTAAAATTGTAATTAATGACCATTTTCTTTATCTAGATTATAATTTAATTAGGTAAGGTTAATAGAAAATAATATAATTCAGAGCACTATGTACATAGGCTCTAAGCATTTTAAGTTGTTACATGTTTGAAGCTAAATATAGTAATGAATCAAGAGTTCGTAAGTCCTTGTGAAGAAAGTACGCGATGACGTCATGGAACTTCCACATGAAACAGTCTGGTTATGATCTTAGCCTCTTAGCGTCACATGTCGGTTTTTCCGCAGCTCGTCATCAGTAGAGTATTTTCTGGTGAAGTGTTTATAAGTGGTTGCAATTGCAAAGTTGTTTCACTTTTGTTAATTGGATGAGTGTTCTTTTGCCATATAGGAGATTACTTTTAAATTGGGTTTTCCGTTACTCTCCCTTAATCTCCTGTGTGGGATCAGGTTGTAGGTTTAAGATATTTGGATGTTTCATAAATTCAGGTTTGGGGCTTGGTTTTGTGCGGTGAATTCTGTGGGACAGTACTTCAGGTCTATTATTCCATCCTCTTTAAGCTGTTTAATTGCATGGAAACGTATATCAATATGCTTGCTTCTGCAAGTATATTTGTCACTTTCTGCCATTTTGATGCATGGTTGGTTGTCCTCAAATATGGTTATAGGTTTCTCTTGTGGTAAGTTTAAATCTTCCAAGAGTTTTGTAATCCATAATATTTCCTGTGCTGCGTCGCTTGCTGAGACATATTCAGCTTCTACTGATGAAAGTGCAATACAGCTTTACCTCTTGGTTATCCATTGAATAGGACATTTTCCCAACATAAATAAGTTCCCACTGGTCGAACTTCTAGTTTGTAGATCACCTCTCCAGTCCACATCCGCGTAAACTTCAAGAATAGGCTTGTTTTTCAAACTTAGGGTTAAGCTTAAGTATTTTGTGTTGTTTAGATATGTTATAACTCTTTTGACAGCCTTCCAATCTTTTTCACGAGGGGTTTCATTCCTACGACTAAGTATATTAATAGTAGCAGAAATATCAGGCCTAGTTAGCGTTGAAATGTAGAGGATAATGTTCCTATAGCTTGCCTGAATTTAACATTATTCGGTAATAGGTTTTCATTATCGCTGAATCGATTGTAGCCTGCTTCCATAGGTGTGCTATAAGGTTTAGCGTCTTGAAGATTAAATTTATCTACCAATTCTTCAATTTTAGATTTTTTACTAATGTGAAAAAATCACCACAAAATGCAAAAAAAAAAAAAAAAAAAAAAAAAACTCTAAAAATTGCCAAAAGTTCGAAAATTGTAGAAGACAAATTTTACTATAAAGAACTAAAGCATTTTAACCTAGATACTGTCACAAATGTAACAAAAAAAAAATCACTGTGGAATGTGGAAAAACAAAAAGAAATCTCATTAAAAATCACTAAAAATTCAAAAATAGCTCTGCTTAACCAGTCTTCAAAGACTGATCTTGGCATGCTGCCAAAGAAATTGACCATTCCGAAAGGAGGGAAGCACTGGATTAGAAGACAAAAAACACAAACTAAGAAAAATTAATTTAAAGATCGCAACTCTGAATCATTTAAAAGAAAATGGAGTGAGTAAAATACCTTTTTGTATATTTTTAATTATCGCAAATGCAATTTCTCTCAAACAAGACGATACCCTTCCAAGTAATTTTCTGTTGAATCAAGAATTTGAATATTTCTTCCATTCTTGTTATTTATTTTTCATACCATTTAAAATTGGTTGATAATGTATTTTATAAAAAAAACTACATAACATCTAACAAAGGGACCGCCAAACATGATGTGCACAGATTTTGATGATTTTAAAGTATGTTGTAGGGATCATACCCCTAACCAGACCTGCCAAGTCCCCGGCTTTTTGCATACCAGTAATTTAGTAAAGAAAATGTTGTTTTATTTAATCGGAGCATTTTGCGATTTAAAAGAACAACATTTTCTCTAAAAAATTACTGGTGTGCAAAAATCCGGAGACTTGGCAACTCTGCCGCTAACTATTCAGGTAAAAGGTTTCCTTCAAATGGGCTTTAGTTCTTGAGAAATTTCGGGTTAAAGTTCAGCATACGTTTCAAAAACACATTAGTTCGCGATCTTGAACAAGGTCTCCGTGATGCAGAGCTAGCGTTCGCGATTTGAGTGCCAGGTGTGAAGGTTCTGTCCTCTCATGCGACTTTTTACCTTTTTTAATGAATATTATATATTTGTCGCGTTACAAGTTTTATGCAGAATTATGAATTCTGCTTCTTTGAACTTTTTGATATTTTCCTAATAAATTCCATTTACATTTTCGAATTTTTTGTGAAAATTTAATTTTTTTTTTTTTTTTTGTGTGCAGTTTTGAAATTAATATTTCTATTGACGAAATTCCAAACTAATTTATGTCTAGATTTTTTTTTTTTTTTTTATTTACCCTTTATAACCATTCTAAAATAATACTTTTTTTTTACTTTATGAAATTTTAAATGAAAATTTATATTTTTTTATAATTTACACAAAATAATTTTTATCTCAAATCTTCTGAAGGTATGTATGTTTAGGTAATTCCAACAACATATCTTGAAAGGAGTTATAAAATATTAAAGCTAAAACGCTTATATCCAAGTTTTAGCCAGTTATATATATATTTTTTATGTTATTTAAATACATTTAACTGTAAAGTTCAAACTCAACATCATTTTTGATTTGCAAAAATAAAAAATAATGTATTACAATTATTTTTTTTTTTTCATTCCAACAAGTCGATGCCATACAGAAAAATTCAACTAGAAATGAAGACTCGTTTGTAAATTACAATACATATAAAAAATATCTGAAAAAAAAATCGTCTGCAATGACTTTTACGGTAATATCAGAATAAATAAAATTTTCTTTTTATCCATTTCGTTCAGCTTCCTTTGCAGACAATTACCACATTTGAAATAATTTCTTTTTCAAATTTAATGCATTTTTTAATATATTTATCACAGTTTAAGTATTTAAAAAATATATAATATGTTAATTTATACATTCTTCCAATATTGTTAAAACAATTTACGTAAAGAATATATTTAAAGGCGCTTTTTAATGCGGAATTTGTTTAGAATATTTTTGCGATATGTATCACACAATTAGTTCCATATTTAATAAACTAAAATTGTCGATGTCGGTGATGATAAATATTTTAGTATTTCAGCAGTTAACATATTTCAATATATTTAGAACAAATTAAATATTAAAAAGATATATTATTTTGTTAATTTTTTCTTAATCATTTAAATTTTTTAAAATAGAAAATGCAAATAAAAAAAATGCATTATTTCATAAATACGATAAATAAATATGTAAATATACATAAGTGTAAACAATAATAATTTTAAAAAGACGAGATATCAAGACATAAATTAGTTTGGATTTTCGTCAACAGAAATATTAGAATAAAAATTGTGCAAAAACTACAAAATTTTCACAAAAAATTCGAAAATGTAAATGGAATTTATTATGAAAATATCAAAAAGTTCAAAGATGCAGAATTCATAATTCTGCATAAAACTTATAACGTGACAAATATATAAAATTTATTTAAAAAAGGTAAAAGTCTCATGAGAGGACAGAACCCTCATCTCCTTATCCCAAATCGCGAGCGCTAGCTCTGCACCACGGAGACCTTGTTCAAGATCGCAGACTAATGGGTATTTGAAATGCATGCTGAACTTTAAACCAAAATTTCTTGAAAACTAAAGCCCATTTGAAGGAAACCTTTGACCTGAATAGTTAGGGGTATGACCCCTACAACATACTTTAAAATCATCAAAATCTGTGCGCATCATGTTTGGCGGTCGCCTTGTAAGTTATCATAACAAGTTTCTTTAGCTTAAAGATGTCCTATTCATCGAAGAGAAAGTTACAATTTTTATGTACTATTACCATATAACAAGCAAAATTCTTTTTTATAATCTTGGAGACAAGTAAATGTTAGAATTTTCCCCTATTCATTCCCCTCAAAACAAACACTAAGGAAGACTTTCCTTTCATTACCCACTTTCCGATTATCAAAAGTCTTATCCACGCCTGTTACTGACGTGACCAGTCTTTTAAAGTTTGGCTCTGCATTCCATAAAAAATAAGCAAAAAATTAAAAAATTGCTGTACGAATTCCAAATAAATTTTATTGCGATTAGAACAGAATTTATTAAATTGGGATAAAAGATTGAAACGAGATTCTTTTTAAGGATGTCAAAAAATCGGCGCTGAACGCGAAAAAATTCCAAAAATCGCTGTACAAATTCCAGTACAACATTTACTATATTGGGCTTAAAAATTGAAACCGGATTCATTTTAGTAATGTTGAAAAATCACTGTAAAATGCATAAAAATTCAGAAAATCACAAAATACAAAATTTACTATTGCAGGCTAAAACACTAACTAGAAATTTTTTCACAAATGTCAAAAAATCGTTGCCAAACGCCAAAAAAAAAAAAAAAAAATCCTAAAAATCGATAAAAATTCTAATCTGAGAACGCAATCATGGAAGGTCAAAATTTATTACATCAGATCAGTTTCAACTGATGTCGCACCCTAGCAACCAGATAAACGTTTTGTTTGTCCCTCAAAGATGGTGGACTGTGATTGGTTGGTTCATAATATCGGTTACAAATCAACGACTATGATTGGTTGGATAAAATTTGGTGGGGTGGTGATCACGTGGTTGAAACTAATCTATTAGGGCTAAAAGTTTGAAACCGAATTCCTTTTACGAATGTCAAAAAAACTGCTGCAAAACCTGAAAAAAAAGCTGAAAATCGCATAAAAAAATTCGTAAAAAATTTAAAAATTGCTGAACAAATTCCGAATAAACTATTGAAAAGAGGAAAACATTTACTACATTGTGCTAAAAAGAATTAACTGGATTCCTTGCATTAATGTGAAAAAATCACCGTTGGAAAAACAAAGCAGCGCCCGGCGCGTCTCAACCGTCGAACCTGTGTCCTGAGGAACACATAACGCGCACGACCGGGGCCTGCTCCCCGTATGCGCTTCGACCAGTCGGGGGACCGTCACCTACGGACCCCCTCCCCCCCCCCCCGATCCTACCCAGGCGAGTGACGTCAGAGGGCGTTACGACACGGATAATCCCATAATCAGAGAAGACCTCCACGAAGACACCTGATAAATCGCCAGGAAGACAGCTACGCCCCGACGACTTCATCGCCAGAACCCCATAAGAGGAACCGTGAAAATAAAAAAATGCTAAAATCGCCGTTGGGATGTGCAAATTAAAAAAATGCTAAAATCGCATTAAAAATTTAAAGAAAAAACCTAATCCAAAAACTAACTTCAGACATACAGATACCTTCTTGCAAATACTGTAGCTTTACACACAACGGTCTCTTCAGCACACAGTCAAACTTCTATCTTTGTTGTAACTAGGGGATCCATCCCGGGTTACATAATATGGGTAACCTCCACCCACCCCCCCACCCCTCTTTTTTTTTTTTTTTACTTTAATGGGGTTTTTTTTACATTTAATATATATTTTTTAAGATTTCCCACTAACAACATGAAAAATAGCAATTATGTATTCAAATAAAGTTTTAAATTTATGATAAACAATACTTTCGTGGAATATAAGCCGAAAACAAATGCTGAACTACTTATATTTATTATTTTAAGTGCAAACGGATATTTCTTTCATAATCGTCTGCACGCAATAGAGATAGATGAAAAAAAAATTATGCTTGAAAATTACTTTAAAAGCCATAATAAATCAGCCAATTAAGATACAGTTTTCAAACAAACAGCATTTGAAAGTAGATATTTTTTCCTATATAACGGTGTAAAAATTGAAAATGTGCGATGCTTAGAAATAAAAAAAATTGCAGTGGCAAAAATTTGCAAAACCGAACTTTTAATCGTCAAGTGCTGTCATTCGCAAAATGACGTCAGCGTTACGCACGGACACGTTTGACCTTTATAATATAGACTAGTATATAACCCCGTCAAAAATGACGGATTGTTGATCTGCGTTTCATTTTCATAAGACTTCATACAAACAAACAGCATGAAGATTTATTATTGAAAGGTTTGTATTGTAGAAAAATACATTTTAAAAAGGACAAATGATTTCTACAAATAAAAGTAATGAGGATATATATACAGTGTCTCACATAAGTGATGGGACACTTGTGCTTTACAAAAGGAAACTAATCAAATAAATTAAAAAAACATGTACACATTTTTTTTGTGGGTGTGTTTCATACTTAAATTTAGTAAAGATTATTACATAACATACATTTTGTCAAAATATTAAAATATTAATTTAATAAAAATACAAATGTTTAGAACGGAGCAAAAAATAGCTCACATAAGTGATGGGACACCATTATATATGCAACAAAAATCGCCTGAAATAAGCAATAAAAATATTTTTTGGGGTTTTATTTTTACTTAAAAGCAATTGGCAATAATTTATAAAATCGTCTGCAGTATTTCTCTCCAGTTTGTTTTGGAATTTTTGTGTTTTTTAGCTCTGTGTAGTCATGAATGCTAAACGAAAAGAAACTTCGCCTGAAATTCGAAAATTAGTTATTAATTTGCATATTGAACGTGGAAAATCTATTAGAAAAACTGCTGAAACAGTTAACTTGAGTCGTTCAACAGTTTTCAATATCATTAAACGATATAAAAAGAATCATATGATTCAGGATAAAAGAAGACCTGGCTGACCATCAAAGCTATCCAATGGAATAAAGCGAATTATCGTTCGAAATATTAAAAAAAATCCAAGAATTAGTGCTTCAAAAGTTGCTGCTGATTTACAAGCATTATATGGAATAATTGTTAATCCTGAAACTATTAGAAGGGTAATTCGATCTGCTGGATATCACGGTAGAGTAGCCAGGAAAAAATTCTTCGTAAGTGAAAAGAATAGAAAACTCAGACTAGCTTTCGCAAAATCCAACATAAATAAGAATTCTGATTACTGGAATAAAGTTATATTTGCTGATGAGAGTAAATTTAATATATTTGGTTCTGACGGTAGAATCTTGGTGTGGAGAAAACCCAGGGAAGAACTTCGCAAACAGAACTTGGTACCAACAGTAAAACATGGTGGAGGAGGAGTTATGGTATGGGGGTGTATGTCGTCCGCTGGAGTTGGTAATCTTGTTTTTATTGACAGTATAATGGATCAGTACAAGTATATTGATATTTTAAAGCAAAATTTGAAATCTTCAGCACGAAAATTGAACCTTCATAACGATTTTAAATTCTACCAGGACAATGACCCCAAGCACACTGCTCTGAACGTTAGACTTTGGCTGCTATATAACTGTCCTGAAATAATAAAAACACCACCACAATCTCCAGACTTAAATCCCATAGAGAATATTTGGCAAGAATTGGAATCAAGAATTCGCAAACACACCATTTCTTCAAAACAACAACTAAAATCGGTGCTTCAAGAAGAATGGGGTAAAATCACTCCAGAAATCACAAAAAAATTAGTCGAATCCATCCCAAAAAGATTAAATCATGTTTTAAAAGTAAAAGGAAATCCAACAAAATATTAAAACCTTTTAAAAAGTAAAATTTTTGGATAAATATTTGATGGAAAAGTAAGTGTCCCATCACTTATGTGAGCCATTTTTTGCTCCGTTCTGAACAATTGTATTTTTACTAAATTAATATTTTAATATTTTGACAAAATGTATGTTATGTAATAATTGTTACTAACTTTAAATATGAAACACACCCAAAAAATTTTTGCACATGTTTGTTTATTTATTTTATTGCAGTTTCTTTTTATAAAGCACAAGTGTCCCATCACTTTTGTGAGACACTGTATATATATGTGTGTGTGTTTGTGTGTATATATATATATATTTATATTTAACTTAGTATTAAATTTCTGAAATAGTTCAACGATTGGACAAAACATTCAAATTAAATTTAACCAAATAATCCCGAAAGTTTTTGTAAAAAAGTGTTATCAATGAGTTTTTAAACAGCTTGACTCACCACATAACTCATTGTTTGATTACATAAGAAAAATTAAATGGAAATTACGCTGTACTATGCATTTCTTATATTTTAATTACGTTTGATAAGAAAGAATCATTTTACAGTATATGACCCATTATCCAGAAATCCAAAATCCGGAAAGAAAAATTCGAAAATTTTGTAAATTTTTACTAAAATTTTAGATTTTCTGAAATGTTTCGAAAATTTTACCGATTCCTAATTTTTTTTTTTCAGTCCATTGTGTTTCAATGTTTAATCACTAAAATATTGTTACTTCGGTGGCGGGTGAACACGGTACCCCACCCCCCCTTCTCTTTCCGAAATTAAAAACAAATCATTTTTCTCTCAAATTTTAGTTTAAAAATAATTTATATTACGATTCGTTAGAAACAAAAAATAGTTATGTATTTATTTCATCAGGGGTGATTCTGTTCAAGTTTTCCTAAAAATTTAAGGCATTCGACTTCGAAAATTTAAGTCTTCAGTCCAAAATTTCGAACATAAATATTTCGAATTTTGAACGATACTCGCCGAAAAAAATCAATTATGTCTATCGTTCGCAGAAAAAATAGACAATTTCTTCAAAGGATTGTGGAAACAACGTGAATTTCGTTAAAGGATCGAAAAAGAAAAAAAACGCAAATTTCGTTGCAGGATTGAAAAAAAAACGCTAATTTTGTTAACAAATTGCAGAAAAACGCAATTTCCGTCAAAGGCTTACGAAGAAGACACAAATTTCTTCCAAGTACTCCGAAAAAATGTAAAATTTCATCAAGGGATCACAAAAAAAAAAATAGTTAAAGGATCGCAAAAAAAAATGCGAATTTCGTCAAATAATCGCGGAAAAACATGAATTTCTTCAAAATCTAGAAAAAAAAAAAAAAATTCTGCAAAGCACTGCGAAAAAATTTCTAATTTCGTTAAGGGATCGCGAAAAAAGTGAAATTTCGTCAAAGGATCGAAAAAAAAACCGCTAATTTCGTCAATCTCAGAAAAAACTCGAATTTTGTCAAAGGATCTTGAATAAAAGGCAAATTTCGTCAAAGAATAGCAAAAAAACGCAAATTTCCTCAAAGGATCGCAAAAAGAAAACGCAAATTTCTTCAAAGGACTACGAAAAAATGAAATTTCGTCAAAGGATCGTAGAAGAAAAACGCAAATTTTGTCAAAGAACAGCAGAAAAAAAATGCAAATTTTGTCAAAGAATCACGAAAAAAAGCATGGATTTTGTCAAATAATCGTGAACTTCGGGAGGACCCGAAATCCGGAAAATTCCAAAACTCGGAAAGCCTTTGATCCGGAGGATTCCGGATAATGAGTCTGTATTTACGATGGAAGCCAATTTCAACATCCGCCTGTAGATGGCGCCACTATACTGAATCAACCTCAAATCTCTCCCTACGAAATAAATCACCGCTGCTTCTGAAAAAAAAAATGCTTACAGAAAAAAATGTTTACAGAAATGTTAATATACATTTTTTTATGAAATAGTTTTTTAAGGTTTTAAACAGATTTAAAAGCTTTAATATGCTTTTACAAATATTTAAACAGCAGAATCGGATGTAGCATAATTTTTTCATTAAGCCTAACATGGCGTTTAACCATGGTCGATTTGCAAACCAGAGTGGTCGTGCCCGGGAGAGTTACAGACAGTTTCTTGCCTTCGGATTTTATTATAAGTAAGATAGATGTAGTTTTGTTTTCGATTTTGATGGAGAAGTTTGTAAGTTGTAAAATTCGGGATTTTTTTCGGTGATCTTTGATGAAATTCGCGATATTTTTCTACGATCGTTAGAGGAGCTTTTGTGATTTTTCCCGCGGCCGATTGCAAATTTTGAAAAAAAAAATCCTGCTATCGTTTCATCACAAAATTCAAGTCTCCCCGCAATCCTTTGCCAAATTTAATGATTTTTTTTCGACTATTTGTCAAAATTTGCGATATATACTTTCGCGACCGATTGATGAAATTCGTTATATATTTCAGAGATGACGAAATCCCAGGCTGTTTTTTTCCACAATCGTCTGCTGAAATTTTTTATTTTCACGGTCAACAGACGAAATTCTTCATTTTTTGCACGATCATTTGATTAAATTCTCGATTTTTTGCACGATTTTTCGTCAGGGATCGTTAGATGAAATTTGCAATTTTTTGTGCATTCTTTTGACGAAATTTGCGAGGGTTTTTCCACGACCGAATGACGAAAATCGCTATTCGTTTCAGCGACTTTTCAAAATTCGAGTCGTTTGAGGAGACTCAATATTTTTTTCCGCGACTAATCGGTAAAAATTGTGATCCCCCCTCCCCCAATAGATTGACGAAATTAGCTATTTATTTCCGCAATCTTTGATGAAATTTGCGATATTTTTCTAGCCTAGGGCCAAACCAAGGCGTGGGGGCATGAAAACCCAGATCGATCATCATACTAATTGAAGTTTATGAGGGGAGATTTGTATCGATTGTTGAATTTTCGAGAATCGGCCATCACTACTCTAAGCTAGTAACTCGCTATGTACTGTTCAAGTGAGACACAGATTAATGGCATTGCTACACACTCCACTCCCCAGTGAGTAAGACGTTTCGTTGACGATGGACGAGCGGTGTTGTCGTGTTATCGTGCACATACCGTGTCATGTGATGCGCGTCATGACAGGCTTTGTGCTGTCTTGCGCGTGTTTTATGCGAGACGTAACAAGCTAAGTTCTGTCGTGCACATGTGTGACGCGCGGTATAACAGGCTTTGAGTGCTGGGGATGATTTATTTGGTGCTGCCATCTGTTGGTAATGAGGGATGATTGTTGTTGTTGAAGGTTGTGTTCGTCCGGGTCACCAATGCAGTTGGATAGGCGCTGACTGGTATTGAACAGGGAATACTAGAACAGTTGGCAAGAGACATAACGTCGAGCAAAAGGCCAAGCCAGTTATTCTGAGCTAGTAACTCGCTATAGAGTGTTCAGGTGAGATGACATCGCTACAAAACTATAAAGTTGTCGAATTTCATTTACTGATTGTGTAACATATGTATATATACAGGGTGTCCGCAAAATCTGGAAATGCTCGAATAACTCCAGAAACATAGATCGGATTGAAAAACGGAAAGATGCATGTTCAATATTTTTGAAAAATCTATTTATTCATATCAAAGTTGCCCCGCAACTCTGCCCCCCCCCCCCCGGGGAAAAAGGGTAGCAACTTTTAAATCTTAAATTATAACCCCCTTTTTTATTGCAGATTCAGATTCTACGGGAAAAAATACGTAATTTTTGTACTGAACATTTTCTTTGGAAAATCGTAGATGGCGCTGCAATTGAGTAAAATGCAGTGAGCATTGTTTCCTTTGAAAAGTCTGGAAACGGTCGAATAACTCGAGAATTGGATTGAAAAAAGGAAAAATGCATGTTCAACATTTTTGAAAAATCTATTTAGGGATATCAAAGTTGCTCCCCCAACTCTGCCCCCTGGACCTAGAGGGAAAGAGGGGCAACTTTGAAATCTTAAATAATAACCCTCCATTTTTTATTCCAGATTCGGATTCTACGGGAAAAAATACGTAACTTTTGTATTGAACATTTTCTTCGAAAAATCGTAGATGGCGCTGTAATCGAGTAAAATGTAGTGAGAATCGTTTCCATTGAAAAGTCTGGGAACGGTCAAATAACTCGAGAAATATACATCAGATTGAAAAACGAAAACATGCATGTTCAATAGTTTTCCAAAAATCTATTTAGGGATATCAAAGTTGTTCTCCCAACTCTGGCGCCCCTGGCGGGGAAAAGGGGCAACTTTGAAATCTTAAATGATAACAGCCCCCCCTTTTTTATTGCAGATTCGGATTCTATGGGAAAAATTCATAACTTTTGTACTGAACATTTTCTTCGAAAAATCGTAAATGGCGCTGTAATCGAGTAAAATACAGTGAGAATCGTTTCCATTCCTGCCAACTTTCAACTAAATTTCCGTACAATGAGAATTAATTTGATCCGTGTTAAAGACTTTTTAACCAGAAAATATATCTAAAATATATATATATAATGTTTCATATTCTTACGTTGAACCTACTAAATTTAATTTCTTTAAAAAAATTCTAGTTTGAAACGTGTTTAACCTCGGTTAAATTAACCTACATTGTACGGACGTTTAGTGCGTTTGTGGCTACATGCGCCAAGTGTTTGGCTGCCGCATCAATCTGGCTCCCCTGCAAGCAAACGAACGCCAATGGTTCTCCGTGCAACCCTCTCAAGCTCTGACCTAGCAGAGCGCAGTCAGTTGACTTGGATCTCCCGCAGGTATAGGAAGCACGTTATGTTCACCGAACGTTTCAGATTATAATTTTATCTCTGTGTAATTTCAAATAAAGATTTTAGTTATGAGTTAGTATAGTGAGTGAAGTATATTCATAGCGTTGTTACACAGCAGTGGTGACCCTGAATTATTCATGCAGCTTTTTTGATATTCGGAGATAATCACCGGCCCGGACCATGTGCTAGCTACACCGCAGCGACGAAATGGAGATAAGATGCACGTTTTATTTCTCTGGTTTGGTTAGGAATGCCCCCAAATTACTAAAATAATATTTTCTATTCCAAATTATTATTGGTTTTATTATTATTTATAGATAGTAGCTATTTATTTTGTAAAAGTATGCCGGACGACGTTCCCACCGCTAATACCCAAGTTGCCAAATTAGGCGTCAAATTACCACCTTTGTGGAAAGGTAATATCAAACTTTGGTTCGCGCAAGCAGAGAGTAATTTCGAACTATCCGGAATTACTGTCGATGCAACAAAATATAATAACATCGTTGCAGCAATTGATCCGGAAACGCTGTCTGCTGTATCTGATATTCTTTTAAATCCACCAACACAAAATAAATACACGATTTTAAAAGATCGTTTAGTTCAAGAATTCTCCAAATCTGAAAACAAACAAATCCGAAAACTGTTATCCGAATTACAGTTAGGGGATGAAAAGCCTTCCCATCTGTTGAGGAAAATGCAGCAGTTAGCAAAAACTTCAATTACTGAAGATTTTTTGAAATCATTATGGTTTCAAAGGCTCCCAGCAGACATGCAAAGCATTTTGTCTGTCAGTTCAGAATCGCTGGAGAATTTGGCGAAAATGGCGGATAAAATCGCCGAAGTAAGATCCGAATCGAGTGTATATGCTATCAGTGAACCATTACGCGGTAAACCGGCGGCCACTACTGACTCGCCATTGAACGAAATATCCGCACTCCGCGCAGAAATTGCTGCACTAAGCAACAAAATTGAAAGAATGTCGAGATCGCGATCAAGGGATAGGTCACGTGGACGGTATTTCAAATCGCCGCATCGCCAAAGCGGTTCTGAGAATTTTTGTTTTTACCATGAAAGATTTGGCAAGAAAGCACGCAAATGTACTGAACCCTGTAATTTTGTCAAAAATAACTCGGAAAACTAGACTCGGCTATCGATATGCAAATTTCGGCGACATCAACACCGATAGCCCCTAAATCTTGTCGCCTATACGTTTTTGATAAGAGATCACATTTAAAATTTTTAGTTGATTCAGGATCTGATGTGTCGTGCATTCCACTTCCCACAACCTCTAAAAAATTGCATCCCAGATCCCTTACAATTATTTGCTGCAAATAATACAAAAATTTCGACATATGGTTCAAAATTAATGAATATAGACCTTGGTTTCGATTCGACGTAGTTTCGATTGGAAATTTTTAATAGCCAGCGTACCTATGCCAATTATTGGAGCAGACTTTTTAGAAAATTTTGGTCTTCTGATTAACCTCAAACGACGTAGACTGATTGACAGCATTACAAAACTTTCACAAGTTGGGATATTTGCACATCCGTCTCAGGAAAGTTCTGTTAAAATTATTTCAGGCAATTCTGACTATCACAAAATTTTATCAGAATATCCCAAACTCACAAAAATAACGTCAAAACATGAGCCAGTGCCGCATAATACTCTTCATTATATTGAGACTACAGGCCCCCCGGTTCACAGCAAGCCAAGGCGATTAAATCCTAAACTTTACGAAGCTGTAAAAAAAGAATTTCAGTTCATGATTGACCAGGGAATATGCAGGCCCTCTAAATCTCCATGGTCTTCTCCTATACATGTGGTTTCTAAAAGTTGTGGTAGCATTCGCCCAGTTGGGGATTATAGAAGATTAAATTCATGCACCATACCGGACAGGTATCCTATTCCCCATATTCAGGATTTTTCAAATGCGCTTCACGGAAAAAGCATATTTTCTAAAATCGATATTGTTAGAGCTTATTTCCATATTCCCGTACATCCTGACCACATACCAAAAACAGCAGTCTGTACACCATTTGGACTTTTTGACTTCCCTTTTTTAAACTTTGGATTATGTAATGCTGCACAAACCTTCCAAAGGTTCATGAACGAAATTTTGGGCGATTTACCATTTTGTTTTGTTTATTTAGATGATATACTCATTTTTAGCCAGAATGAGGCTGAACACAAAGTTCATTTGCGCATGCTATTGGAAAGATTGAATGCATATGGACTTACAATGAATGTTTCAAAATGCTTATTTGGTGTCCCAGAAATCTTTTTAGGCCACCTTATTTCGCAGCAAGGAACGAAACCCCTTCCTGATAAAGTCACACCCATATTAAATTACCCACAACCTCAAACGATAAAAGATCTTCAGAGATTTCTTGGGTTTTTAAATTTTTTCCGCCGGTTCTTGCTGAATGTAGCTAAATATCAAATAGTTCTAAACAACTATTTAAAAGGCGCTAAGAGAAATGACAAAACAAAAATTGAGTGGTCAGATGAAGCGAACAGTGAATTTACAAAATGTAAGGAATTAATTGTAAATGCAACCCTTTAGTACACCCGAAACCAGATGCTCATTTAGTGTTGCATGTAGATGCTTCTGATTTCGCAATCGGTGGAACATTATCACAAATGGTCGACAACGAATTGCAACCCCTTGGATTCTTTTCTCGCAAACTTACTCAAGCTGAGCGCGCTTACAGTGCATACGATTGGAAGCTACTTGCAGCATTTGCTAACGTTAAACATTTTCGTCACATGCTTGAGGCAAGACGTTTCACGCTCTTTACAGATCACAAGCCATTAACATTTGCATTTCAACAGCGCACTGACAAGCATTCACAAAGGCAAACTAGGCAATTGGACTTTATATCCCAATTTACAACAGACATCCACCATATAAAGGGATCAGAAAATATCACAGCAGACACGCTTTCTCGGATCGCTGCAATATCAATGCCAAACCCTATCAATTTTGATGAAATTGCTCAATTGCAAACAAATGATCCTGATTTACAAAATTTAATTGATAACCCGCAAAGTTTAGAATTAAAGAAAGTTAACTTACCCGGTCATATAACTCCAATATATTGTGATTTTTCAACCGGTACTGCTAGACCATATATTCCTAGCTCATTACGAAAACAAATTTTTTCCCAATTGCATAATTTGGCACATCCAGGAATCAGAGGTACAACTAAATTGGTAAGATCTAGATTTATTTTGCCTTCTATTAATAAAGATTGCGCAACTTGGTCTAGGCAATGTGTCCCTTGCCAGAAAGCTAAGGTTAGCCGGCATACTAAAACCCCAGTAGGTTCTTTCCCTAACCAAACTAAGAGATTTGACCATGTGCATCTCGATCTAGTTGGTCCTCTTCCACCTTCTCAGGGCAATTCCTATTGTCTCACTATGGTGGACAGATTTACCCGATGGCCAGAAGCTGTGGCTATCCCAGATATTAGTGCACATACAGTGGCTATGGTTTTCTACAACCAGTGGATAACGAGATTCGGCTGCCCATCAAAAATCACAACAGACCAGGGAAGACAGTTTGATGGTATGCTATTCCGGTCACTGTCCCACTTCCTAGGGATAAAGAAGATCGGAACAGATGTGTTACTATCACGCTAAAATGTAAACAAAAGATTGGCGACTGTTTGTTTGGCGCGATTTCCAAGACTGCGCCAAACGAATAACTTAATACAATGGCTAGGTTGCCATTAAAGAAAAAAATCCCCTAAATTTGGCGACTTTTTTCTTTTTTTTAACCGATAATTTTTTTTTTTTTTTTTAGCGTGAGTGTAAAGCATCTAAGCCAGAAGATCAGATCTTCGCCTTATCACCCGCAGGCAAACGGCATGGTCGAAGAATTACATCGCCCACTTAAAGCTGCCTTAAAAGCTTATAGTACAGACCAGTGGACTGTAGCATTGCCCACCATCCTACTTGGCTTCCGCTCAGTCTTCGAAGAAGACATTCAAGCCACAACGGCAGACTTAGTCTATGGGACTAGCCTTCGACTTCCTGGAGAATTTTTTGCCCCCACTACAGCAGACCCTTCACCTCAGCAGTTCGTAGAAAATTAAAAACTGCATTTTAGAGACATTCGTCCTACACCTGCCTCCAGACATGGAGTTAAATCAATTTTCATCCACCCCCATCTGAAGGACTGTTCCCATGTGTTTTTGCGGCATGATGGAGTTAAAAACCCGCTTCAAAACCCTTATGATGGACCTTATAAAGTCATCGAAAAGAGTCAAAAGACTTTTATTATTGACCTCAACGGACGCAAGTGCACGGTGTCATTAGACAGACTTAAATCAGCTTTTCTGGCATCAGACACTCCTGTTGCATCAGACACTCCTGTTGTATCGGACACTCCTGTTGCATCAGGCACTCCTGCTCCTATTGCTATAGACTGCTTGCCTTTTAAAGTCCCTTCAAAAGAACTCGTGGTTTCTAGGTCGGGACGAACTGCACATCTCCCGGCACGTGTAAAGGACTGAGGATATCATTGCGGGGGGAGTGTGTGGCTACATGCCCCAAGTGTTTGGCTGCCGCATCAATCTGGCTCCCCTGCAAGCAAACGAACGCCAACGGTTCTCCGTGCAACCCTCTCAAGCTCTGACCTAACAGAGCGCAGTCAGTTGACTTGGATCTCCCGCACGTGTAGGAAGCACGTTATGTTCACCGAACGTTTCAGATTATAATTTTATATCTGTGTAATTTCAAATAAAGATTTTAGTTATGAGTTAGTATAGTGAGTGAAGTATATTCATAGCGTTGTTACACAGCACGTTGTTGGCAGATATGCGTTTCCATTGAAATGTCTGAAAACGGTCGAATAACTCGAGAAATATACATAGGATTGTAAAACGGAAAAATACGTGTTCAATATATTAGAAAAAAATTTGCAACTTTTATATCCCTAAACAGATTTTTCTAAAATATTCATCACGTATTTTTTCACTTTTCAATCCGATGTATATTTCTTGAGTTATTCGCCCGTTTCCATACTTTTCAATGGAAACTATTATCCTTGTATTTTAATCGATTACAGCGCCATCTATGATTTTTCGAAGAAAATGTTAAATACAAAAGTTACGCATTTTTTACCGTCGAATCCGAATCTGGAATAAACTAGTCGGATGTGCCAATCCCAAAACTTTCTTCTCTCTCAGTCATGTTAATACTTCAAAATTCGTTATCACATCGCCAATGAAATCAATATTTTTCGTTATTCTGTTGTACGTCAGCTGCTTTCGAATCGTCGGGTTACTGGGATGCGATCAACTGATGTATAATACTAAACTACGAAAAGTCCTTCAGGTCTGAACCGACAGGAACAGATAGCCTCCCTATTTCTTGGTTTTTCGATTTTAGCTAATTTTACTATATAACACGAAGGTAAAATGCGTGGAACCTAATTAAAGAAGATTCAATCCCAGTTCTCGTCAACATTGAATTTGAATGAGAATATCGCCAAATTAGTCCTCTACAGCCAATTTGGCTTCATTTATGACAACCTATTTTGGTCGCCAAATTCGGCGATATTTCGCCAACTGTCGCCAAGTTTGGCGAGAATTTGACGTTGGCGAATATAAATATATAGTGATAAGCATATAATAGAATTAATTGTTACAACAATGAAAGAAAATTTGCCGAAACCATGTTAACTAAAACTCATAAATTAAACCCGTTTATGGATGAATTCTGCTGTCTTGTTTGAAAATGTCAGCCACCCTAAAATTGCAAACCGCTATATCTCAGGCATTTTTTAAGATAGAGGCAAAACAAAAATTGTTCCGGATTCTCCGGATCAAGGCCGAACATTTAACGAAAAAAACTTTTAGGATTACTAATTTTTTTGCACATCCTTTTGAATTTCAAATTGAATTTGGCTATTTTGACCTTTTGAATTTGGCTATCACAGCGCCCCCTTTCGTCGAAATATCCCCAAATTCTGATAGAACCTGCTTGCCATAGCCAAAAACATAGAAAAAAAATGTGGTTCAATTTGAAGCATAACTTCATACACTTTTCGATGATACAATAGTGAAATAGGAACAAAAATATCGATCGCAGCGCCCCCTTTCGTCGAAATATCCCCAAATTCTGATAGAACCTGCTTGCCATAGCCAAAAACATAGAAAAAAAATCTGGTTCAATTTGAAGTATAACTTCATACACTTTTAGATGGTACATTAGTGAAAATGGAACAAAAATATCGATCGCAGCGCCCCCTTTCGTCGAAATATCCCCAAATTCTGATAGAACCTGCTTGCCATAGCCAAAAACATAAAAAAAATCTGGTTCAATTTGAAGCATAACTTCATGCACTTTTCGATGATACAATAGTGAAAATGGAACAAAAATATCGATCGCAGCGCCCCCTTTCGTCGAAATATCCCCAAATTCTGATAGAACCTGCTTGCCATAGCCAAAAACATAAAAAAAATAATCTGGTTCAATTTGAAGCATAACTTCATACACTTTTAGATGGTACAATAGTGAAAATGGAACAAAAATATCGATCGCAGCGCCCCCTTTCGTCGAAATATCCCCAAATTCTGATAGAACCTACATACCATAGCCGAAAGCATAGAAAAAAATTCTGGTCCAATTTGAAGCATAACTTCATACACCTTTCGATGATACAATAGTGAAAATGGAACAAAAATATCGATCGCAGCGCCCCCTTTCGTCAAAATATCCCCACATTCTGATAGAATCTGCTTGCCATAGCCAAAAACATTAAAAAAAATGTGGTTCAATTTGAAGCATAACTTCATACACTTTTCGATGGTACAAAAAAGACACACACAGACGGACAGACGGACAGACGGACGGACGGACGGACGGACAGACAGACATTTTGTAAAAACATGTTTTTCGGAATCTCTGACCCCTAAAACGTGTAAATCCGTCGAAAACAGGGAGTCGAAAAAAATTTCGATTACAATACTTTCTTCTATTATAGATAGAAGAAAGTAAAGAAAGGGGGGGGGGGGGTTATTATTTAAGATTTCAAAGTTGCCCCTTTCCCTCCAGGGGGACGGAGTTGGGGGAACACCTTTGATATCCCTAAATAGGTTTTTCAAAAATATTGAACATGCATTTTTCCATTTTTCAATCCAATGTACATTTCTCGAGTTCTTTGACCGTTTCCAGACTTTTTAAAAGAAACGATGCTCACTGCATTTTACTCGATTACAGCGCCATCTACGATTTTCCAAAGAAAATGTTCATTACAAAAGTTACATATTTTTTCCCCGTAGAATACGAATCTGCAATAAAAAAGGGGTTATCACTTAAGATTTCAAGGTTGCCCCCCTTTCCCCCAGGGGGGGCAGAGTTGGGGGCAACTTTGATATTCCTAAATAGATTTTTCAAAAATATTGAACATGCATTTTTCCGTTTTTCAATCCGATCTATATTTCTGGAGTTATTCGACCGTTTCCAGACTTTTTGGACACCCTGCATATATTCATCTTAATTTTAAGTCAATTGAATTGGACCAGTCCAGGAAACCCTAAATGTTTCTAATAAATACACATCAGCGAAATTAAATAATGGCCATTAACAATTTTAATTATATATATATATATCTTGAATACTATTTTTTTAATACACTCACTCCACAAATACTTTAGAGTAAAGTTGAAATAAAGTAAATGAAATAACGCGTTCAACTGTCATCTTGTTCAAGAGTTGTTAAAATTAGCAGATTCGGTTTACTCCAGAATCTGCTGTTTATCAGATGTCAAATCAATGGAAAGTTCTGCTACTATACCTGTAGCCCTTACGTATTGGCAGGGTTGCTATATTTTGCAGTTTATACGTTGTTTGGCTGATTGGATTTAATATTTATCTAGTAAATTAGTATCTTGTAGAATTTGCTCCCACTCTGACATGAGAGAGAGGAAATAGAGTTGGTGTAGCAAATAAGTGTTGATTTTTAAAAAATCTCTTTTTTCTCTCCTAATAAATTTATTAATGTGTACTGCGCAAGAATAAGTTTTGAAATTCAAGTTTTATTAAAGAAAATCTGTTGTTAAAAAAGTTAATATTTCGATGTACCACGTTAGATGTCGTGTTGTTGTGTTATTGTAACAAGTAAAATGCCTGATTATGGTTCCACACACATTATATATACAATAGTTTTTTTTTTTTTTTTTTTTTTTTTTTTAATGTAAAGTTCCGGTTACAATAAATTCCATTACGGCAACAGCAGCGTTTGCAACTCTCTCTCTCTCTCTCTCTCTCTCTCTTTTTTTTTTTTTTAAGAATAGAAAGAGATATAAAATAAAGCAAATAAAAATTTCATACGCAATATAATTTTTTTTATTATAAATGAATATATTATTAAAATAAATTAATAATTTCCAGTAATATTAATTTAACTTTTCAGCGTATTTAACTTTTCATAGTATTTTTCGCTAATTAATTTAACATTATTGTTAAAAACATTCCATTAAATCGTTAAAACAAAGATTTCAATTGCATTTTTTTTTCGTTTGAAACTGTCATTAAAGCTAATTCTGAGAATATAAAAATAAATAAAATGTTACAACTATTATAAAGGAAAAAGAAACAATATAAATTAAAATAAGACAAATTTAAGAAACAAATTCTGCAATTACTCTTTTTTTTTTTTCTTGCCGTAGGTAAAAATAAGACAATTTCTCAAATATCTTGTGACATTTAGTAAAACCATACGGTAATAAAATGCATTTTTCCCCTTTTTTTAGTGCCAGTAAATACCGAAAATTATTAAAATTCATATAAGTATCTTAACTCAGTAAGTTTTAGCCATTAAGAATAAGGCCATAAGGGAAAATATTTATTTGAAGAAGAGAAAACTTTCCTAGATAAAAATGATATTCTTTTGATTCAATGCGGTGGATTATCCATAGATAAAGGTCCTCGACTCATGAGAGGAGGCGGATCTGCTCCACTGCTCCCACCTTCCCCTGGCGCCGGATCAGCACTTTTCCTCTACCTCAAATGCATAAAATATTATCAATCATGTAATCGTTAGTATCATTAATGGTTAACGTTTGCGTAAAATGGTTAGTTTCATGTTACATCGACGTACAGTGCCTTAATTCCATTTTTTTTTTTTTTTTTTTTTTTTTTTTTTTTTTTTTTTTGCAGTTTTTTGTTTTTAACACCCATTTTTGCAGCACTCTCACGGCTAAACCATTGATCAGAGAAAAAACTTTTAATACATAAAATGTAGGAAATTTTATTATCTTTGATTCGTATACTGTCGACTTTGACGCAAAATGCATAGTTTTGGAGTTATTTTGAAAAAAAAACAGAGAAAAGTCCGTTTTTTACAGGTTTCTTGTAAAAAAAGAAAAAAAAAAAAAAACGTATTTCTCGAGAAAAATTTTGTTGGAAAACTTCAGATTCGTGTTCAGCGATCCCAAAAACATAAAGAAATCAAATATCAAAACTACACCAAAACTTTCCTTTATTTGTCCTTTTTTAGCCCCTAATGCCTGGACTAGTATATGCTTGTATTTGAGTTTGATCTTACTCTTTGTCTTTTAGATTATATTATTATAATTTGTCTTATTTAACCATATTCGTCTTGACAAAATTCCAGTAAAAAATACGAAAAAATCGAATAGCGTTTCTCATTTCTTTAAAATCACGGGATGTTTCAGAAAACTGTGTCAAAATTGTTGTTTTGACTTTGAACCTATTTTAGAGATACGAACCTCGTTATGAGAGAGAATTAATTATAATTCAAGATTTAATACATTTATAAGAAAACGAAAAACGCTGTTCGGATCCAAAGCCAATAAAAAATACCAGTATTATTCATTTCGGATACATATATTATTCTTTTAAATTTTAAAATATCTGAATCTATAGTTAATAATATTTCAATATCCATGAACGCAATAAATGTAAAATAGTATAAATAGATATATGAAATTTCATGCTCGTGAAAGGCCTTTATATAATCCTAATATATATATGCATATATATGCAAATTGAAATCATCATAAGTATTTTCTACCATAAAATCTGATAAAGAGTTGGTTAATTGTATACGTTTTTAATTATCGTGAGTGAGTTTGTTTTTTGGTTAAATAATGCATGTATTCTTCTTTAAATTAATAGAAAATGTGAACTACGGCAATTGGTGTTTCTTCTAATTTTAGTTAAAATCAATTAAATCTTCATAACAGTTATAAAGGTAATGAAAAGTTTTCATACCTGTTAAGTCCGCGAAGGTGCATCATTAATCCAATATATGTGATTAATCCAAAGAAATATGACAGAACTTTAATGTAATCCGTTCGATGATGTGATGAGTCCACAAACAAAAGTATCTTACGAAAGTAATTAAACTGCAAGATTTGTTTAGTTTAACGATTTAATCACTATTAAATAAAAGAAAATAATTATTAATTTTACATCATTAAAACTATTAAAAGTTAAAACATTTAATTGCAGAGAATTTTCTGCAGTTCTTTATTTAAAGAGAGTTAGTTAGAGACTGAATATTTAGTTCTTAGATGAGAAAAACATAGTCAAGTTTTACGTCATTGAGCCTTGAACTTTTTGAGGTCACACGAGTCAGCAGTTCTTTAATGAGTATCTCACAGATGTAGAAAAAATGCTTCTTTGCCAGCACACGTGTTTCATTTCATCATCTCGTTGCAGTTGGAGGATGAATAGGTTGACTCATGATAAGAGATAAAATGTTTATATCTCAGAAATTACTTTTCTAACATAAATGTCACGGTACTAGATATTAATTTATACAATTATTTAACACTTTAAAGTTATTAAAGAAACAAAAGAGAGAGACAGAGAGAGAAATGCAATGATAGATTCAAACATAATCCAGGCATTTTTAAAAATTCATACACATATTTTTAATTATGAAATTATTAATAAATTCATATTAAAATATTACGAAATGGGTCTACATTAATTTTTACATACCAGAGGGCCCGTGCGAAGATTTCGCACTGAAATCTAATATTTTTTAGGTACATCTCTATTAACCCGTCGACCGCTTTTCATAACAGAAAACTACCGCCAAACTGTAAGATTAAACGCCAAAAATGCAGTCCCATTTACTTGATGTCAGAATCATTATGCATGTTTGTTACGTCATCTAGTGGTTTTACATTCGACATTTGCGTGTATTTTTCCTTATATTTTACTGATTTAGTAGTTATTTTATTAATTAAAATAACAATTGTGTCCTTAAATTCTTATATTTTATTTATTTATTTTTTGATATTCCAATGGCAACGTTCTCCCGTTTATTGGGCGATAGTTTTTTGTTATGAAAAGTGGTCGACGGGATAATAGAGAAGTATCATTTTTTATCAATATGTAATATTTATTAGATGCAGGTTTAAACTTCTAAAGAAAAATGAAGGATAAAAATATCTGCAAACAACATTTAGTTGTTAGTCAAGCCAGAATATCATCTAATTTATTCCATCCAAAGTTAGACTAAAAACTGATCCAAGATTGCTAAAGGTACGCGCGAGAAAAAAAATTAACAATCGTATTTTGACTGCATTAGAGGATGACGTCATTCGCTTCGAGAAAACCATGGGACTTAGAAATATAAATCTAAAAATTTCAATTTCAATTTCGCTTTTTAATCATAAGTATAAAATAAACCCGTGCGGTGTTTTTTATAATAATTGCTATGAGCATCATATAATGTGGTATTTTTTTTTTTTTTTTGGCAACAATAATTTCAGGAAAACCTTTCGTTTCTTTCATGAAAACAATGCCGATTTAATTTTTTAATTTCAGCAAATTTTAATCAAAAACATGTTTTAACGAATTGTTAAGTGGGCTATGTCAGAAGCCGGTTCTAAAACCTTTCATATGGTATCTCATTCGTTGTTCTGCGTTTAATATTTTCTGAGAAAAAGGGATGTTGACAGGAGAAATAATATATAAGGATTTTTATTTTTTATTTTTAATCGTCATCTTGTTGAAAATATGGCTATGTGCTTTTACAGTTCTTTTTTTTTTTTGAGACCGGCGACCAGGCCCCTACCTGCCAGGTTTCCCTAGCTTAAACGGGTTTAGTGCCTGGTACCGGGGCGCGTAGCGCCACTGAAGAGATGCCGCGTAGCGGCTGGCCGTTGCTGACAGGACGGCTATGTGGAGGACTTAGTTTTGTTTCCATTTTGTTTTGCTGCTAATTGATGTTATTCTTTTTATATGGACCTGTCATCGTTATGCGAGTTGGTCTCGTAATTTAGAGCCTTGATCAGGTGACGAGACCTTCACCTGATTAGGCACCCCCAGAGGTATTATTCACAGGGAACTTGGAGGACTTTACACCCACGACGGATTTTACATGCACCAGGCGCCATTAGCGTACATGATAAAAAAAAAATAAATAAATAAAAAAACCTGTAAGGGAAGGGGGTTAATACATGTTTATTTAACTTTACATAAAAAATAGAAGAAATGATTACTTTTACCTGTGTTGGATTGTTTTTTTCCCTTACTTTTTCTACCGTACTTTCCAGTTACCTGTTGTTTTTCTTTTGCTGCTTGATTTTTGTTGCACATTTAGGTTTATCTCGTTGCTTTTTGGTTTCTCATGTGATGCAGTTGTTTCTCTTTTGTTGCATTTATTTTGGTTTCTCATTTGTTGCAGGTTTCTCATTGTGATTTGGGTTTCTCATATTTCTCTGTTGATTTTATACTCTGTTGCATCACTGGTAACCGTTGAATTTGTTGTCATGAATGCGCTCTAGTGGCGATCAGTCCATATATACCTTATGGCTGTTTTCATGAGCTCGATGAAGCTTTTTGAGGACTTGGTGCGCTATGGGGTGGGGCATATTCCTTGGCCATTAGTCCGTTAATTAGTTATTAACTTCCACCCTCTTAGACGCTAAAAGAACGATTTTTTTTTCGCAGGAAAGAGGTATACTTTACACTGCTATTTTATTATATATACACATATATACATATATATATTTTCCTTTTTTTTTTTTTTTTTTTTTTTCCTGGAAGGTAAGATTAATTAGACAGAGGTTATACACACTTTGAATATAGAGGTATGGTGGCTGCTGGGACTTTTATGTTTTTTTTTTTTTTTTTTTTTTTTTTGTATTAGTCTATGTTTGTCTGTTTCATGTCGTCTACATTGTTCATTAGCCATCTGATCACTGCTCTACCTTTGTTTTGTACATGTTTGTTGTTTGCAAGTTGTCTGTGCCATAGTATTTCGTTATTAACTGTGATGGTGACCAGATGGTGTGGTTCTGTGAGTGGGCAGGCCGTAAGGTAGTGTTTTATGGACCCTAATTCCCCGCATATGCATTCTGGAGAGCTAAATTTAGTAAATCTATGTAGGTATTGTGGGAATGCTCCATGATCTGTGTAGATTTGGCTCAGTAATTTACAGCTTATAAGCCGTTTTGTGTCTACTTTTGGGAAGTATCCATGAGTTGTTCTACCCGTATCCCCATAGTCCCACTCGAACTGCCATTGTTTTATTGTTAACTCTTTTAATATACGCTTAAGGTTTGATATTGGTCTTTCTATGTGGTAGGGTCTATCATTTTTTTTATTTTTAGCCGCTTCTTTTGCTAATTCGTCAGCATCCTCGTTTCCTTGGATGCCAACGTGTGCCTTAACCCAATTAATTTTAAATTTGTTGTTTGATTTTCTTATTTTGTTTTGTATGTCTGCAATTAGTTTTACTGTGTTGAATGGTTTGCTGAGTGCTAATATTGCTGATAGGCAGTCCGAGTGAATGCTATAATCCATCCCTGTTTCGTTGCCCCATTCTGTTGGCTTTTACAGTTCATTAGATCATTAGTATCGTCCTTTTTATTAACAGAAGCATCGTTTAGGTGTTTAAATATCATAATTATTATTAAACGTATTACTATTAAGAACGACCACAGTTAATAAATATTATATTTTCCCAACATCCATTTTCCTTTACGATTGTCATTATTTAGGCTAACGCGCTAACTATGGATATCATTATCCCTAGTACGTTACAACCTTTTTCCGATTATCCACAATAAAATCGTCCGAAACACCGTATTTGAAATGCCAAGATATCGGAGCCTAACAATAGACGCACTTTACTTATACTCTGCAAGAGGTTCTTAGCTGAAGAATTTCAGCTATTCCTAAAACACCGAAATAAATGGATTACGATGCGTTGATTTTATGTTTTGTACCAAAATATAATAACATTAAAATATTACTGGTGTGATATGAATATATTATTAGTATATTATATTATTATTTCAAAAAGTTTATTAGGTCGTAAAATATTATTATCATTGACCTGAGGATGTCACACAAACTCTCAGAATTTAACAAATTTAATTAAATGCCGAGATATATATATATAGATCTTTTTTTTTTAATTTTAACGAAGTTTTCCTAAAAATGGCAAGTAAATTACTCCATATCTGTGGATAAAAAAGGAGAAATAAAACAGATCAGTATATTTTTTTGTCATTTTCTCATTAAAACTGAAAAATTGAATTTATTTTCACTTAGAATAGATGGTGAAAACAAAATCTTGATTTCAGTAAATTATCCGAAAAATAAAAACATATTTTCACATATTCAAACTTCATGAATCAATTTATTCTGGAGAACAAAAATTGCCTGTCAACATATTGTCACTTAGAAAACAAGATTTGTTTCAGCTATACATTAAACCAAGGAGGTAGAATTGAATTTAAAGAAAAAGCTTATAGTATTCTTTCCAATTAATTATTTTTGATGGGTGGCTGTTAAAACGTTTTACATAGGTGTTAAAAGTAAAGTTGTTTATCAGGTAAAATTGTCATTTCTTTTACTCAATTCGTCGTTTTCCACGATTTTATTTGACCCTCCGTTTTGCATTGGTTACAATTTCATTTTCCGATTATTTGGCACAAAATTTAACTTTTTTAAGACTGAGTTATGTCAATGTCCCTATAACAAAAAATACCGTATTGTCACCTATGAAATGTGATAAAGAGTAGTTCGTTTACGATTTTTAATTATCGGGAGTGAAATATTTTGTTTAATTGATGCATTTATTCTTCTTTTAATGTTGCGTGAACGAAGTCACGGATAACAGCTAGTATATATATATATATATATATATTTCATTGTGTTTTACTGATGTATAAATTATTTCATTAATTAAAATACAATTGCATCCTTAAACGACAGTTTTAGTAGCGGGCATTCTAGTACCCGATTACTAATTATCGATTAATTTAAATATTGAACTTCACAAATTAAGAACACATTTAGAACTTAATAAATTATATTGTAAACTCAAAATACACTCATCGCACAGCGTGCGGCAATTCAGCATTAATCATTACATTAGCACTCTAAAATACGTGCGTTCAACGGGCAGTCCAGAGTTCAACTAACTGTTTCTTCCCGCTCAACGGCGAAGTGTTGTTCCGTGCGGTTTTCCGTTAAGCATAGATGAAAAACCATGGACCATCATTAGCTGGTTTTAAGTTTTCGGCGATGCCAGATCCCCACACAGTGCCATCATATTAAAAAAAAAGAAGGGCATTGAAAATTGTTCGATGAACAGTTGCATACAATAGGGAAGTTGCAATCAGCTGATCAACCATTGTACTTCACTTTGAGGTCAGGGTACTTCCACCAATCAGAATTGCGTATTTGTAGTGTGTGACCTCCAACCTGACGTCAATTGCAACTGCCCTATAGTTACAGATCAGTTTCAACTGACGTCACAAACACTTATTCAATAGCCGAGAGGGAAAATTAAGAAAAATAATGTAAATAAATATCCAAGATGTTTTTTGTTTTGTTTTCATTAATATATTCTAAAATTTATTGCTTAAACTTACTGATAGTTAACACTCTGGTGAGTGGGGTTTTCCGAATTTCTTGTATTTTATTTATTTGTTTATTTATTTATTTATTTGTTTGTTTCGATATTACAATGGCAAAATTCTTCTATGTGTTTATTTGGCGTTACAGTTTGGCGATATATATATATATATATATGTAAGATATCGATACGCCTCTGTATAACGGGCGCACCTCGATATAACGAACGCACATCGATCTGTCTGTAACGAGCGGTCGATCACCGCTATCACACATCCCATTAATAGGTATAACGTCGTTGATGTAGTCGTGCGAATGTAAGAAAAATCAGCAGGCATTTTCCTGGGAACTAGCGTTTATTCCTTTGTAATTACAAGTCTCTCTTTAAGCTAGGCCCAGGGGACAGTTTGAAGAGTCTTTTACCGGGGAAACATCGTCTTATCGTTCATATTTCGGCGAATTGCCGGACTTACAACGGCAAGGATGCCGTCGCACTTCGAAGAATACTGGCCGTAGTTTTTGTGGAGAGTGATTAGAGTCAAAAGCCACGCAAAAACGTGCTCCTCACATTATATACGGCCGGACCACCGCTAGAGACCGCTTTGCAACTTATGAAATAATGTCATTTAATTGGCTAATTAGCCCTTGACTCATATCTGGGTAAGCAGCCCAGATAATTAACATGCAAGATGTAGCCACCGGGAGAAGAGAGATGCGTTACCGTCAGCACTTTTAATCTTAACGAGGATTCAAAATTGATATCTGTTCGTAATAAATGTATCGTAAGGAAAGTTAAGTTACAGGGGCAACTAGAAATGAAGGCAAAACTTTAAAATTTTGACACACGATTTAGGGATTTTAAACTTTGAATTTTTATATTTTAGTTTCTGATTTGGAATGGGTTTAACTAACTATCCTTTCATATCAATCCACATTCGTTCACATTCAATATTCTTTCATACTTTTTCACATTCATTTCACATCCCCCCCCTTTAAAAATGAGCACCACAGTACTTGTCAGCAAGGGCTGTGGGGCTCAACCCCATAAGTTAAACTCATTTTAAACTAGGCTATCGAAATTTTTTTTTTTTTTTTCTTTTTCTACGGAATTCTAATTAGACTCTCAAACTGCTTGGGCTTACTTTTACATAAAATACTGATACTATCTGATGATATACACTGAAGATTAAACATATGACATATATTGTAAACAAAACACACAGCTGCAGCAAAAAAAAATTTAAACATTTCTCGCGAGAACATTGTGTGCTATTTTTTTGAAAGTCTGTTAGCACATTGCAAAAGTTTTTGTTAACCAACATGTCCTGTGTGAATTGTTCTTGGGTGTTGGTTCATCAGGAAAGGTAAACATTGCACCTTTCTTTAAACATACAATACAATAAAAACTAAATAATATGATACTTGAAAACATAAATATAATATGGCAATTACTTATATGATTCACAAAACACAAACAATTAAAAAATGCACTTAAACTTATAAAAATATTTCAACATGATATAAAAACTTATTCAAAACATTAAATTAAAAAATATATAGCATAAAATGTACTTTAAATATACTGTAAATATAGGACAAAACAATTACTACAAATGCAATAAAAACAACACAAACATGAAAATGTCATATGAGCAGTTACAAGCTCTGTTACTACTCCAATTTATCTATTTATAAGCATCTTTGGGCTTATAGGACACTAGTGGGAATTATTCTCAGGAGGAGAAAAAAAAATAAACTTGAAAACTTTGTAAAAATAGGAACTTCTAATCAAAAAAAAACTTAAGTGAGGATAGGCCCTCTTGTAGGGAAATAATAGTCTAATTTATGCAGTTGGTTAAAAAAGGTAACCAATTGTTCTTGCTTTAGCCAATTATCTAGTTTCGAACAATAGTTATTAGTTGGCAACAAGACAGTTGGAAAAAAAAGGTTAAAGGTACCAACTTGGTAAATTGGAATACGGACTTGATTGATTGGTGAACTGGGTACAACATATGAAAATAGAGGATTTTTTGGAAAAACATCAAGTAAGTCATTATTTGCAGACTGAAGAATTTCTATATTTCACAGTGGCGTTGATAAGATACATTGATTTTTTTCAGCTACCTCAGTATGGTGGTATATTTGGTAAAAAATGGAATACTGTTTGGGATAAAAATGGAATATAAGGTTGACATAAAAAGTTTTCTCATAGAAAAAGGGGTTTGATCACCTGAGACATTAATCAAAGCAGCAACTTTGTCTTCGGTCATTTTCAATAACCTGCTGACATTTATTTGCACGCATTTTGGATGTTTTATTTTCGAGGTACCCGGGTACTTAAAAAAATGCCGGAGGTTATGTTTACATCACGATGTACAAGAATTGCCACTGGATTGACCAGGAATTTCGAGATCATCCTTATTTTTGGTTGCTTTGTTGGGGTTTTAGCACATACTAGAATCATCGCTAGGGTTGTGTCTACCAACGGGTTCATTTTGTCATTAAATGAGGATAGGGGTGGAACCTATACCTTTCTTTTCACTAATATAACTTTGGGGATAATCATGACACTAATTAAATTCTTGGTGCATTTACTAAAAAGGCAACTGTTTCAAAAATATATTTGGTCAGGGAAATACTAAAAATATAATTCTTCAGAATAAAAAGGTAAATATAATAAAAATAGCAATAATAACAATAACGCAAAATAAAAAAGCATATATTTTTCTTGAAAAATTGTTTAGTCTTACTATGACAAAAACAGATATCTCAAGAGTTAAACTAAAGCAGTAAAATATGTGCATTGGCACTAGCACTTTTGTGCACAGTGCGCCAGGAATCTTTGAAAATTCGTGACATCAATTTTTGGTGCACCTCATCACTGTACAGAGGTTAATTCTTACCTGGAGCACACACATTTATTATTACCACTTGATTACCGACATATATAAACTTTTTACAACACATATTTACAGAAATATCTAAAAACATTTAATAGGTCATTTTTATATGAGAAACTAGTTTTTTTTTTTTTTTTTCCCAAAAAATTTGCCCTTTTTTTTTTTTTTCTTAATTTTTCATTAAATCCCGCTTAATTTTCCAAAATAATAAACAAAAATAACCTGCTTCATTAAATCACTTAAGTGTAAAAGGATGAGATAATAATACAATAATAATAATAATAATAATAGTAAAATAATAATAGTATTTTTCAGAAAAATAACACTTAAAAAATAATAAAATTTCAAATTGTTTTTCTTTAATTGTTTTTCTCTCTTACTGCTTCAAAAAATAAAAATAAAAAGTTTCTGTCCGCTTTTAAATTCTTCTTAAAAAATAACAAAATCGAACATACCTATTTCTTCTTTTCCTTTTAAATCCATTTGATTGCACAGAATACTCACGTGAAAAAAAAAGAAAAAAAAATTATCACCATTTAAACTGAAACCGAAAGAAACACCAACGAAACACAAAAAAAAAGAACAGCCCTCCTTCTGCTGGAGATCGTTACTGCATTGAACTTTGACCTTGATCTTAACACAAAACAAGTGGTTGTCTGTGACACACTTTTTGCTCTCCTCTCTGCAGCAAACTTGGTCATCTGAGATACCGTCTTTTGAAAGTGAAGTAGGAGAAAACCCATGCAATAAAAAATGTTTTTCTTTTGAAGGAGCAAGGAAATGTTTTCTTGTTTTCTAAATATCCGAGATGAAAAGGAAGAAAAAAAAAAATTGTTTGATAGATGATCAGAAACACAGAATATTATTTGATAACTTAATGAGTGAAGCAGGAGCTCTTTTATTAACGGATTGTAGATATTTATTTCTTTATTTTGGACACAAACTTTTTCTTTTCAGTTAAACACACTAGTCTTCTGTTATTTTCTTTTAAAGGCCCGGTGATTAAAAATAGTCTTTTTATGGTTGGTTCGATTACGATGTTTCTTATTAATGAATAGTTATTTAAAAGAAAGGATTTTCCCATGGCAGGTATTTAATCCAAGCAGACTCACTGTAAGATATCGATACGCCTCTGTATAACGGGCGCACCTCGATATAACGAACGCACATCGATCTGTCTGTAACGAGCGGTCGATCACCGCTATCACACATCCCATTAATAGGTATAACGTCGTTGATGTAGTCGTGCGAATGTAAGAAAAATCAGCAGGCATTTTCCTGGGAACTAGCGTTTATTCCTTTGTAATTACAAGTCTCTCTTTAAGCTAGGCCCAGGGGACAGTTTGAAGAGTCTTTTACCGGGGAAACATCGTCTTATCGTTCATATTTCGGCGAATTGCCGGACTTACAACGGCAAGGATGCCGTCGCACTTCGAAGAATACTGGCCGTAGTTTTTGTGGAGAGTGATTAGAGTCAAAAGCCACGCAAAAACGTGCTCCTCACATTATATACGGCCGGACCACCGCTAGAGACCGCTTTGCAACTTATGAAATAATGTCATTTAATTGGCTAATTAGCCCTTGACTCATATCTGGGTAAGCAGCCCAGATAATTAACATGCAAGATGTAGCCACCGGGAGAAGAGAGATGCGTTACCGTCAGCACTTTTAATCTTAACGAGGATTCAAAATTGATATCTGTTCGTAATAAATGTATCGTAAGGAAAGTTAAGTTACAGGGGCAACTAGAAATGAAGGCAAAACTTTAAAATTTTGACACACGATTTAGGGATTTTAAACTTTGAATTTTTATATTTTAGTTTCTGATTTGGAATGGGTTTAACTAACTATCCTTTCATATCAATCCACATTCGTTCACATTCAATATTCTTTCATACTTTTTCACATTCATTTCATATATATATATACACTGCTCAAAACAATTAAAGGATATTGCAGTTTTAGGTGGATTTTGTATCTGGGAAACTTTTTAGCTGATTGATACATGGTCGACAGACATAGTAGGTTATATGAGAATAAATTACACATGTTTGGCAGAAAAAAATGCATTTTATTGCGCATTTGTGTACAAAAGGAAAAAAACACAATTTGTGCATATGAGAAAAAAAGAATAAGAAAAGGTGTTTTCTTCAAAGAAAATCATTTTCAGTAGGGGGTATGGTTTCCACGGGCGGCCAGCAACGTTGAACACCTTTGAGGCATGGACTCAATGAGGCTATTAATGACGAGTTGGGGTATTCTGCCCCACTCTTCCAGAAGAGCTCTTTCCAGTTCTTGGAGAGTTTGTGGGGGTTGTTGGCGGCCAGAAACTCGTCTTCCTAGAGCGTCCCAAACGTGCTCGATTGGATTCATGTCTGGAGAACACGCTGGCCATTCCATTCGAACGATTCCTTCCTCGAAAAGGAAATCCTCCACTAGGTTTGCACGATGTGGCCTGCAGTTATCGTCCATTAAAATGAAGTTATCTCCGATTGCTGCAGCGTAAGGGACTACAATAGGTCTGAGGATCTCATCCCTATATCGGCGACCAGTCAGAGCTCCATCTCGAATGATGTAGAGGTCAGTGCGCCCGTCAATGGAGATGCCACCATACACCAACACTCCTCCACCGCCAAATCTGACACTTTCGTGCACGAACGCAGGATTATTCCTACTGTCACGGTCCCTCCAGATGAAAATACGCCTATTATCCGGATACACAGAAAAACGGGACTCGTCAGAAAACAGAATATTGCTCCATTCATTTCTCCTCCAGTTGACATGCTCGGTTGCCCACTCCCTGTGGTCGCGAGGATGCCTTGATGTTAATCTAACACATACCATCGGTCGGCGAGCATACAGACCTACAGCATGGAGCCGGTTTCGGACAGTCTGAGTTGAAATCGTGGTGCCTGTAGCCGAGCGAAGGTGTTGTTGGAGAAGATTAGCTTTCATGTTTCGGTGTCTCCGAGCTGTTAACGCTAAATACCGATCTTCATTGGGCGTTGTTGCCCGTCTACGACCTTGCCCTGGTCTTCGGCCTGCAAATCCACTCTCCACAAAACGGTTCCAGATCCTGGAAATGACACTTTGTGACACTCCAATGGCTTGCGCTACTTCGGCTTGACTTTGGCCCTCTTCTAACCTACCAACAATTCTCCAAGCTTCTGAATCTGTCAAATGACTTCGCTGAGACATCGTACTCATCGAAACAAAGCAATCACTGAATGCCGATCATCCTTGTCTTCATTCTCTTTTATCCAGTTGAAAGTCAAATTTCATTCGCTGCCGCTGAAGCGACGTTTTTGACGTCGAACTCAAAATTTGCATACTCCACAGTTTGAAAATCAGAAAAATTTGCATTTGTGATTCTCTTCTTCTATTTTCGGCAAAAAAAAATTCGTTTATATCTTTATTTTATATAAAACTTCAAATATCCTTTAATTGTTTTGAGCAGTATATATATATATATATATATATATATATATATATATTTATGAAAATTGATCGATGGAATAATGGAGAACAACTAAAAGACAAATAAACATTGAATTAAATCCCTCGATGAAATAACTAATACGTGTAGCGCATCGGATGTCAACTTAATGCGACGCGTCGCCATGATTATGCACTTTTGGCGTTAAATCATATATTTTGGGGACAGTTCTTTTCTTTTATAGAAAGTAGTCGATGGGATAATGGAGAAGTAACGCATTTTCTATAGCATCGTTACAAAATTCTCGGATGCAGCGCAGAGGCGGATTACCAAATAGGCTGAGTAGGCTGAAGCCTAGGGGCCCGACGAACTAAGGGCCAGGCGCTAAGTTTTGACGCTTTTATTTTCCTAAAAAAAATATGTATGTATATATATGTATATGTGTGTGTGCGTGTGTATGTTTGTATACATGTATATATATATATGTTGTATGTCAATGTATATACATATAGAAAAGAAGGGAGATCAATCTGTTAAGCCTAGGGGCCCGGTAGGTGGTTAATCCACCTCTGATGCAGCGACATTATTTGCTTAACCATTTTACACAAGTTGATTTCTAAATATTTAATTGAGCGCAATCAGGAAAACAGTTGTTTTGACCTTAAAATCCCTTAGTCAAAGGAAAATGAATGGAAACCCGGTTATAGCAGATCGCCACTGGTCGTTTAATTATAATACAATCTTCCATAATAGTTTTAGAGATGACCAAATCAGAGTGTTTTTGGTTGGCGAGCGTAGTTCATAGGGGGCAGAGCCCCCTAGTGTAGAAAAAAATATTAATATTTAAATTTTAGGTTTCTAGGGTTAGTTATTTATCACTAAAATATACTAATCGTATAGATTTCTTTTCTTTTCTTTTTTTTTTTTAAATACACAAACTGCTACAAATTTAAAGTAGTTTTTTTTCTCTTTTTCAGTTACAATATTGGATTTTTTTTTTTTTTTTTTTAAATGTACAAGGGTATTTGATTGCTAATTTAATTAGTATCATAATAAATAACACTTGGATTCTTTTCCTTAAAATGGATTACATTAATTATTTTAGTTAAACACGTTTAAATATTACAAGCATCATTAAAAATACAGCAATATGAATATGCAAGTTCTGGAGATTTTATTAATCTTTCACGAAATGAAAGATAGCTGAGGTCGATCCCTAATATGGCTGTTTTTTACTTTTTCGATTTCAGTTGCAGATTTTTTTAATAAAGGTACTTTCACTCTCGGAATCGGTTTTGAAAGTAGAATTACCTTCATTAAAAAAATCTGCAACTGAAATCGAAAAAATAAAAAATAGCCATATTAGGGATCGACCTCAGCTATCTTATGCAAAAAAAAAAAAAAGAAGAAAAATCATTTAAAAGTATTCAAATTTAAACGAGTAATTCGAAAACAAACTGGCCATAATAGGATTAACATTAGCGAGCGGGTGTTTTCAAGTAAGTAAAGACTCCCCTTAAGCTCCTCCTACAAAGTCTTGGGCATGGAACTAATCATCATTCAACGTCAGCCTCAATTCCTCTACCTCTAGCCGTTATAGTATAGTTTGTAAAATTCCCATTAAATTAATGGTCACTCCCCTAACGCCTAGCTTCAGATGAAAATAGCTATGATGACAGGGCTGGAGAAGACCTCGGGCAATTTTACATCTTCCTGGAAATATCAAGCCTGGTTAGTTTCATCCCTCCTATGCTTTGATAGTGTATAACTTCATGGT
Source organism: Maratus michaelseni (assembly GCA_963931845.1). Classification (NCBI taxonomy): domain Eukaryota; kingdom Metazoa; phylum Arthropoda; class Arachnida; order Araneae; family Salticidae; genus Maratus; species Maratus michaelseni. The sequence goes on along the minus strand of OZ007595.1, from coordinate 212,536,652 downwards.
CGTTCACTATTTTATTTCTGTAAATTTGTATACATTTGTAAATATTTTTCTTTTATATTGCTAGTACTTATTATTAATTTTATATCTCAACTTATTTTATTATTATTCTAAATTGTAATGTATTTTTATATAATTTTGCATGGTGCCTGATTTGGCTTTTTTGGTGATTGGGCTTTTTCCCTTTTTCCCGTTAAGGGGTCGCTTCACAGAGCTTCTGGACTTTCGTAGCTAATGTTAAACCAATGTAACACATGTAGCGCGTTTTCTCATTTGCATTTAAAGACTTTCTAAACAATTTTTTGCATTAGATATTTGAAACCTTTACTGAGCGATGTCTGTTTGTACTTTTTTGTTTTCTTTTCTTTAGTAATTTAGTGGTAACTAAAGTTGAAATTTTGATTCCGCAAAAAATGAAGTAGTTTCTGAAAAACAGCTTTATAGAAGTTGGAAAACAAGCAGTTCTAGAATTCTAAAAACTAATTCCAGTTTATGAAAGCTCAAACTTCCCAAATATATATATTTTTTTAATTTTGCACAAAATAGGTTAAGTGTGATTTGCATTCGTGTACAAAAAATATTGTGAAAAAGTAGCTTCTTCCTTAAGGATCTACGCTAGTCATCCGAAGAAACTCGAACGCTAATGTTAAGTCTATGGGAAGGTTCTTGACAGATTTCTCGCTCGCATTTTAATATTTTTAAACGATTCTTTTGCATAGGATAGTTGAGGCCGATCCCTAACGTTGTTAGTTTTTACTTTTTCGATTTTGGTTCCAGTTTTTTTTGTATAAGGGTACTTTCACTTTCAGAACCTGTTTCAACCGGTTCTGAAATTAAAAATGTCCGCTTATAAGAAAACTGTAACTAAAATCAAAAAAGGAAAAACTAACAACGTTAGGGATCGGCCTTGGCTATCCTATGCAAAAAAATCGTTTAAAAATATTAACATGCGAGCGACAAATCTGCCAAGAACCTTCCCATAGACTTAACATTAGCTTGAGCGTTTCTTCGCGTGACTAGTGTAGGCTCTTAAAACTCCCGCCGCCGCCGGCTTAAGGGGGAGTCACAGGGGTGAAATCTGTGTGCGTGATGTAACTGATTAATGTGCTTTGGGCAATTTCATACCCCTTCCTCTCCCGTCCGAAGACACGGGGAAAGGTGTCCAATTACACCCTCATCCCCTAAGATGAAAAGTTCTCCCATGAAATAACATTTTAACTTGTTTTCTATAAACAGAATTTTCGTTTCAAAGAGGCAAATCAGAAAGAATGATACCTCTTTTTAGTAGTGTGAAAAATTTACTTTCCTCAGAAAAATGTTTGTAATTTTTTTTATTTTCGTAAAACATGATAATTTAAGTGTGCACAACACTTTCAATGAAATTTCTTAAATTATCTTGAAGAGATCGCCATTATTGTAATCGTTCCTCATAATTAGCTTCTTTTAGACAAAACAATGACGACGACTTCCTATTTCTGATATCTTTGAATTAATTAGAAGAAAAAAGCATATGATATGAATGTTCTTCCACAAAAAAATTAAATTAAATTAAATTAATAATAAATAAAATAAAATAATAACAATAGTAACTTTTATAGAAAAATGACTTCTTATCAAAATCAGAATTATAGTTTTACAGAATTTTATCCTATTTATAAATTTTGATCGTGAAAAAAATCTCAAGATAAATATCAAGCAGCCATTAATAATACAGAATTCTAGTATCTATCACAGCAATCATTCTGTATTTTTATAATTTAATCGATCTTTTACAAGCTTACTTTAAACTTGGTTATAAATAAAACTGTGTTATAACGGAAATTTATCCGTTTCAGGAAAAAAAAAAATGTCAAAAAATCGCTGCAAAACGCTAAAAATCGCAAAAAATTGAAAAATCGTTGAGAACAAAATTTATTATAAAGAGCGACAAGATTGAAACCGGATTCCTTTTACATGTTAAAAAATCACCGCAAGACGCGGAAAAACGCTAAAAATCGCATAAAAAATTCACGGAAAATTAAAAAAAAAAAAAGGAACAACAACAAAAAAAGAACAAAATTTGTTATATTATGGTAAAGGATTGAAACCGAATTCCTTTTACGAATGTTAAAATATTGCCTCGAAACGCGTCTGCATATAAATGTAATACCCCCCCCCCCCCCTAAAATTGGCTTTTAGTTGCATAACTTCAGACATACAGGTACCTTTCTCTCAAATCTTTTAGCTCTGCTCACTTCAGAAAACTCTGTATGGACAGCTTTTTCCCCGAAATGTAATCAAGTGGAGAATATAGTATGAGGAAATGTTATTTTCCCGTGGTTAAAAGCTTTTAATTTCAGAATTCATACAATTCAAGAATTTTTTTCTCCAGTTTAGTAATATTATTTTACACACACACGCATGGTTTATTTCGACTGCCGCCATTCTACATTTAGGGCATGTTTACAAACAAACAGTTCCATCAACCAATCTACCACTGCATTTTTGTCGCAACTATCATTGCAGGAATCGTCATGGCGACCTAGGCCAATCATATCACAAACCAGTTTAACGAAGACCAATCAAATCGCTCCATCTCATGTGTACTGTTGGAGTCGTAAAGAAAGAACAGGTTTTTCTCCCAAACCAACAGTAATGGAACCAACAGTGACGTCAGTTGCCCTTTCCTTAATAAGGAAATAAGGAAAGGGCAACTGACGTCACTGTTGGACGTCACAGATCAAAACAAAAAACATGAAAACAAAACAAAAAAATGACGATTGGCGATAGAGATGGTTGCGCTTTCTCTCTTTCGCCAAGTTGGTGCTGAAAACGTGAAGCTATCTGAAAAAGCGATCGTAATACGTATTTGTATTGCGAGTCTGGTTCAGGTCGGGTTGATTCTAGTTGTTTCGGTTTATGATTGGATTTTAACTCTTTCGGGTTTGGTAATACGTTTATAAAAAAAAATTCCACAATCTTTCTTTAGATTGAAAAACTATATAATTGAATATAAATGCGCAAATATGTGTCCATTTTTCAACATGAAAGATATAATTGGCATTAGAGATATAATTAAAGAGTATTTTTCCATTAAGGGAATTAAAATATGGATTAATGTCCTCAAAATTTGAGTTGAAAGGCGTAGTGTATCTATGGATCGGGTTTTGTGTTGTTGGCATCAAATAAAGTTTTTGGGACCGGATCGGGTACAACCCAACCTGTGAAAGGTTGTAATGGGCATAAGAATACAAGGCTGACACAAAAAAAGAAGATAAGAAACGATTAATTTTTTTAATTTTTTTTTTTACTTTTCTTAAAACTTCTTTATTATAGTATTTAATTATAAGATAAGAAATATCACTAAATATACGTTCAAAAAATATAAACATTCATACCGGAAAATATTTTAAGTTATTATTGTTAGTAATAATAGCTGCTATTTCGTCTCATTCGCAAATCCATTAGATGAGAATATCTAATAAACTGCAGCGGTGCATCAGCATCCGTAGTTTTTTAACAAATAACTCCCATCTTAATCTTACTTCGTGATGTCCCCAAATAGTAATTTGAAACAGGTGTTTGAATTTCGTGATATATTACTTTTTTAGTGATGATACTTTTATCTTTAAGGGGAGGGATCTTTCATAAAGTTTAAAAATAAATATTAATATTTAACTTTACTTTTTTGCATAATAATAAATTTTAAATAGAATGTACTTAATTAATTTTTTTCTGTAAAAGCAGCTCTTATATGAATTTTATTTCTGGAATTTATTGTACTTAGCTGGAACTAAAGGATTAAATTAAATCAACATACTAAACTATTATATCGCAAGAATGAAATTAAGTAAAAATTAATAAATGCTTATTGTTATAATTATAGTTGAAGTAAAAGTACAGATAATTTTATCAGGCTATTATTAATTTTTTGAACTGCTTCATAAAACTGATATACAATTAAATTGGCATATAAATAATGTAGTTTTATACTTTTATCTTTAGGGTGAGGGTCCGGGGTTGTTAATTCAAAGGCTTCTTAAACCATCGCTTTAAATCAAAAGAGCATAAAAACAAAATTTTCCCCGTGAATTTATTAACTTTTTTAATTGCTTCATAAAATTGACATACAGTTAAATTGGCATATAAATAATCTAGTTTTATCTTTAGGGGGAGGGTCCGGGATGTTAATTCAAAGGGTTTTTTTTAAAACCATCGCTTTAAATCAAAAGAGCATAAAATACAAAAATTTTCAATGTAAATTTATTTATTTTTTAAAATAATTATTTTTAGTTTTACAGCAAATAAAACATTGTAATTTTTCCCCCGTGTATTCACAGAAAAAATTAAATGAAATAAACCTTATTCGGTAATTAAATACATTTAGTTAGCTATTCAAATTATTAAAAAAAATCCTTGTATTTAAAAAAATTACAAGGCACAATATATAAGTAAAATCAGTTTTTGAAGTAATATTGCATGACCTATCCAGTATTCAATAATTAAACCCTTTCCTGCAAGGTAGCGCCATCTACTAACAAAATTCAAAAATAAGAATAAATATGATTTCTAAAAATATATTACATTAGAACTTTCTTATCAAAATTGAAGTTGTAATAATGTATTTGGTGTATTTCATACAGCTGTATCCGGTAAAAGCTTACCCCCCCCCCCCCCCACACACAAAAAAAAAGAAAAAAAAAAAACTTTTGTTTCTGTAACCCTTCTCACCATCCAATTAAAAATGTAACGTATATTAAGACAAAATAAAATAGTAAAACCACTTTTCAAGTTAATATACATTACTAGCTATTTAATATTAATCTACACATTAATTTTTTTCGAGATTATTATAAACTTAATTTAATCACTTATACGCAAAATTGAAGTAATATTTAATCAGAAGTAAATATCAGTATAAAATAAAATTTTACTTCAATTTTATGTATAGTTTCCTAAATAAAATCAGAATTCAAAAATCTTCATTTAAAATAAATATATTTTACTAAATAAATTATAGTTTTAAAGAATTCATGCATACGAATACACAAGAAAGAATATTTTCTATGTTTAAGAAAACTGTTAGTTATGCATATGCACAATATTGTGTTTACAAATAAAAGGAATTTAGATTATTACATATTTTCTATATGCGAAATTGGTTTCTAAAAGGCCACAATACAAATGCCCTTCCTCTCCTTTCTCTGTATTTAAATATAAGTTGCACAACTATTCAAAGTACAATAGAAAATACAAACATTTGACATTTGAAGGAGATTGCTTTTTGAGACCTATAAGCTAAATACAAACATTGTTACGTGTAAATAAAATAAATAAAGAAACAAAAATTTGCCTTTTAATATTCCCGAATAATAAAAGAAGGCACTATCTATCGCTCTTACACAATTTTTTTTTTTTTTTTTTTTTTTCTGTGTGTGTGTTGTTTCTGCGCTTTTAGGATAATGAAACACCATCGAACTAGGAGGCTACTGGAAGTAGCATAAGAAGTTACTTCAAGGCAACACTAGATACCGGGCTTGCTCATTCATTCTCATAACATCACAAATAGGGACTGACCGCGACCAGCGATTGGTACAAAGCGACGCGCCCATCGTTTTGTGCCAATCGCTGCATGTTTTTCGTGGCGGCTAAGGCTCCTATATAGGCTAAGGCTCTTATAAAGGGAGCTGACGCATATCCATTATGTTGCCCAAAATAACCGCCATATTGTGACCTAGCTCAGCATTAGGAAACCACCTGAGCAGGTGTTTGCCGTACCTGTTACTGTCACTCGCGGTCCACTAGTACGGTAAGCAAACCGGTTTAGCTTGGTTTTTGGTCCGCTGGGTTATTAAATGGCGGTATGATTCAGCCTGTATTATAGGAGCTCTAATATAGGCCGCCTTTTGTGATGTCATGAAGCTGCGTTTCGGGGCTAACGAAAAAGACAGGCTACCGCGGTGCATTCCGCTTATCTTTTTTTACAGACCGCTAATGCTCTTTTCGTACACCTGCATTGGTGGATTCAAACATCACGTGACTCCCGCGGTCTGTAAAAAAAGATACGCGTAAAGCACCGCGGTAGCCTTTCTTTTTCGTTAGCCTTGGCTGCGTTTTCACTGGTCGACCCAAGGCTTAACTTACCCAACTTTCGATCTAAACCCAAGATTTTAGGTAGTTAGGAAGCGATTTTGAAGGTTTGATCAGTGCTCAATCCTAAGCCCATCTTACCCAAGCCCAGCCAATTAGAAAAGAGCTTTTTCATACATAATGGCGGCAGATAAATTATATTTATTTTGGAATTACTCTGCTTTTGAAAAAATAAAAAATAATAAAATTTTTTGTGATTGAAGCAAAATGGTGAGTTTTCTTAACAAGTTTGTATCTTTTATTAATGTATTTTCGTTTAGTAAATAGTAATCCAGTATGGATTACTTATTGTTGCACTTTTTTTGCACGATAAATACTGTTGGTTTTTGGTAATCACTCATATGCATTTTATTAATATTAAGATATTAAACATATAGATCGTTTGAGGATTTCGTTTCTGGTGTAATAATGAAGATATAATGTGCAGTTCTCAAAATTATTTTATTATTATTAAATGTTAACAATACAAAAAAAAAAAAAAAAAAAAAAAAAGTATATAAAAATATTTATTATGGATATTTCTTTCTCATAATGAATTAAATACTTTTTTCATTTATTTTAATTTATTATATTTGCTTATTTGATAATGTGTTTTTCGCCAATTTAGAATTAAATGTCTCTTTTCTCATTTAAAATAATTATAAGTATTAAGAAAGATTTGTTTACTGAAGCTCAGCCCATTGATATTTAAATAGAAAATTAGTTACAGATAAACTTCAATCCAGTTTTGTTAATACTTGAACATTCATGTTTATTCAAGCATGTAAACAAACTTTCTCTAAAATAAATAAGCCAATGTATTTTGTATTTAAATCTTATCTTTTAAAGAAGAAATATATACTAATTGCCAAACAGCTTACCGGCTTCTACTTGCCTTTTCAGAGATTTACTTGTTAACTTTGCTATATAAAGAAAACTCTGCTGTTCTGTTTTTTATTTTTTATACACTATATTCTGGTTCTATCTTTTTTTTTGTTGTTATTCCATTCATGCTGAAACTTTTATGAAGATTTAAAACTTTGCATGAAATTTAAATCAATTGCAATCATATATAACTTTTTTAAATGAACATCTCTAAGAATTTGCACCCATTATCATGTAGGGGAGACTGATACACAGTGGACCACTTTTTCAGTTAACATTTTTTTTCTCTTTAATGGACAAACCGATCTGCATGAAAATATTTTTGAATATTCGTTAAACCTTTATACATTCATCCTAATTTTCTCAGAACATAGTTTTCAATACATTTTTCAAAAAAAAAAAAAAAAAAAAAAAAAAAAAAAAATATATATATATATATATATATATATATATGCACACGTAAAGTGGACCACTGTGCCCCAGAAGTGGGACACAATGGACTGCTATTAGGTATTATCTGAAATACAATATAAATCTATTTTTTATTTCGCCTTTACCCGTAAAATGACATCTACTATCTACTATATATATAAAACACAAACGGAAATTTCATTCCGTTCCTTTATAACTCTAGATCCACTGAATGGATTTTGATGGAACTTACACTGTTCGAGAGATAATTTTTCAGGGAAGGTTTCAGTATATAACACAACGTTCTATGTATATTAGTTATAGAATTATGATAGAAAGTTATGTTATTTTGGCCGAAAAGGTTACCACTGCTAAGTTTTGGCGATCATTACTGTTGCAGAAAGAAATGAAATGGCTATACATGTCGAAAAATAAAAACTGTTACTAATTTTTTTTTTTTTTTTTTTTTTAAAGAAAGAAAGAAAGAAAAAAGAAAGAAAAAAAAAAGTTTTGATGAGAGAATATTATAAAACGAAAATATTTAATTTAAACATGATTGGAAATGTTCGTAATGCTTAAAAAATTATTCAAGGGGCAAGATTTCTATATTGTAACAATATTTGGCGATGTATCTTTTGTTTTTGGCGATTTTGATTTTACTTTTGACCCCAAAGAATTTGATTTTAAGCCAAAAGGTGTCTTTTTTTTGTTGCAGAAAGAATTGAAATGGCTATACATCTGGAAAAATAAAAGAAAAAAACTGTTACTAATTTTATTTAAAAAAAAAGAAAGAAAAAAAAATTAAACAGTTTTGATGAGAGATTTTAAGCCAAAAGCTGTTTTTTTTAAGTGTACGACTGCATTTTTGTAGTTTTTTTTTTTTTTTTTTTTTGGGGGGGGGGGGGTACTTTTCGGTTGGCCGGGCGCCAGTGATATATATATACATGTATATATATACACATAATCTACACAAATACATGTATATACATACATATATCTACACAAATACATGTATATACATATATATATATATATATATATATATATATATATATATATATATATATATATACACTTATAGGTATGAATATATACATATATATATATATATATATATATATATATATATATATATATATCACTGGCGCCCGGCTAACCGAAAAGTACTTCTTTTTATTCAAATGCAAACTATATTAATGGCAATATACTTCTATTTACTTCTACATATATGAAATTTCGTTCCGGCTACTTATAACTCGAGTTCTGCTGAATGGATTTTCGTAGAACTTAAACTGTAAGATAATTTTTCAGGGAAGGTTTTATTGTATAACATATCGTTCTATGTAGCTTAGTTATAGAATTATTCTGGGAAGTTCTATAATCAGATCAATCCGATTATGAAATATTAGCCTTTTTAAAAGATTTTGCCGAATGGATTTTGATGGAACCTACACTGTTAGATAATTTTCTAGGGAAAGTTTTATTATATAACATATCATTCTACGTTGCTTAGTTCTAGAATTATAGGGGAAAATTCGAAAATCGGGTGACCATTTTTTTAAAATCAAATATTAGCCTTTTCAATATTTGATTCCGATTATGAAAGATTAGCCTTCTGAAAAAGTTCTACTGGACTAAAGTAAAAATTAAAGTAAAAATAAAATACAACGTTAAAACACCAGTATAATTTACTGGACTGATTTTGATGAGAATTGTATTGTTAGTTAGATGCTATTTCAGGAATGGTTTTAATGTATTACATATTGTTCAACGTTGCTTAGTCAAACAGTTATGTGTGAAGGTTATATAGTCAGGTGAACCCGATTCCGAAAGATTAGCCTTTTTGAAAGTTTTTACTAAGCGTAATTTTTGCGAATTGCATTGTTAAGTAGATAATTTATAAGGATGGTTTTAGTATGTTTTATATCGTTCTGTTAGTTTTAGAATTATGTGGAAAAGTTCTATAACCAGATGAACCCGATTATCAAAGATTAGCCTTTATAAAAAAAATACTACTGAATGGATTTTGTTAGTTAATTTGTTTGCACTGTTAGTTCGACAATTTTTAGTGATGGTTTTAGTATATTGCATATAGTTTTATCCTTCTTTAGCAAACCTTAACTGTAAATGACCAAATAAAAGAGTTGGTCCTTAACAGCTAAAATTTTCACTGTACATTAGAAAATATAATAGCGCAATCACGTCATTTTTCAGTAATGTGGAAGGATATTCCAGATAAATATACAGATTGCTTTCAAATACAAGGTCAAATTAAACGATATATTTCGTTTGATTCAAGATTCATTTATTGAAACCGACCAGCGCAGCGGGCGTAGCTTGCTAGTAGTAATATAAATTTACAAGTAACATTTTAAAACAAAAACGAAAAATTATATTTTGAAAATAATAACAGATTAATTCAGGAACAATTACAATTTAGTTGAAGTTATTACTTAAGTAGAAAAAAAAATCAGTGCACATTAAAATTTGCAAATGAAATTCCAAAATACTTATGAGTAAGATTGAGCCTGGAATTTTCCTGAAATACTTTTGGGTCTGGGAGCAACATTATGAAATCATTGACATCAACAACAGATTCATCTACAGTTTCCGGAAAAATAAACTGATTTCCATTCAATTTGTGTCTCATGAATCTTACTTGAATAGAATCATCACCAATTAGACTACAGTTATATTTATCAAATGCAGTAAATACAAAACAAAATATTTCTTACTATGTTAAATAAATTGTTATTTTTCTTTGTTTACTTTATTTTACAGTTAAATCACTACTTTAAAACAATATTTCTTTATAGAAAATAAGCATTTATTAAATATTTTGAACATTCTGCATTACAGGAGCAGAGTGGATTGTGGACCACTGTGCCCCAGGGGTGGGTTGTCCACTGTGTCCCATGTTGAAGTTCAATAAATAATCATATTAATTTTGTTTATAGCCTTCTTTTAAACATATTAACTTTAAAGTTAAATAAAAACAAGTATCTTAGCTTTTCAAAAAAGCTGTTTAATCTTATTTATCTACAACCTTTAATTACTAAAAAAATAAAAATATGAAGATGAAAAATTTTACTTTTAGAAGCTCAAAACAACCAATCAGGATAAAATAGTTCAATCTGAGCTAAACATATTTTCTGAAGGCCATAAATAATTAGTGCAGTGCTGTTGTCTATTAGGATAGAAGAGTAGCTTAAAATTTTTTTAATAAATAAAATATTAGAGGGTGGTCTACTGTGCCCATAGGTCCAGTGTGTACCCTTCTTTTAAGCACGAGCTCCACGGGTGTATTTTAAGTCGTTCAGCTTTCGAGTTTTCTTATTTATCTTATTTTAATTTAAAATTTCAAGTTATAAAAATGTAAAAATTGATGTATTTAAAGAGAAAAAGAGTGTTCTGCAAGTGTGTGTATGGGGAGAGGGGACTCCTAAATTATCCTTCACTGTGCCACTCATAGAACTAGGAATATAAACTTATATTATATTCCTAGTTCTATGGTGCCAACTGCTTAGCATGAAAGCATAGCATAAAGCTTCAACTTTTTTTTTTATTGAATACATGTTTATGTGAGTATTAAAAAATATATAAATATATCAACAATGGGCTTTCCAACGTAAACATAGCATAAGAATCAAATTGACAAAACGTTTCTGCCGGTGGTAAATTCTTTAAATACTTAAAGTATAATAATAATAAAAAAATCCTTAAAGGCGTTCATTACTGGCCCATTTACTCCATATTATGTTCATGTACCCCATAGATTAACACACAAGATTGGACACTATCATAGAGCGTAATGGTAACGCGATGACGATCGCAGCGCCTATACTGACAAGGGGGAAGACACATCTCATACACAGAATATTTCTGCTTTTTGAACGTCTATCTCATTATGATCTTTCTTTTTTTAAATATTACATCTTTACGTTTTCATGAATTCTAATTTGTGTGCAAATAAGATTCTGCCGGACATATTTTAACATGTTTAGACACACTAAAAAGTTGTGAAAAGAACTATTGTTTCAATAATAATAAAAGAAAGAATAAAAATAAAGTCGTTTAAAAAGAAACTTATACAATGCATCAATGGTCAATTTGAAAGGAATCGTATGCCTCGAAGAGACATTAAAAACATAGAGTATAAACATATTTCATACACATGGGTAAATTTCGTTGTCTTGTTAGTTTTCTCCCCTTGTCACTAGTAACGCTAGTATTGCTGCAGATTACAGATTTTGCTGTAACTGCCCTATCTTGTAAATTAATCTATGATGTACCCTTAGTCTGATATATATACACCAGATTAATAAGAACCTGCTATGAATGGATAAAATTTGGGTATTTTTTTAATTCATTGAGAGTAAAAATGCAAATAGGAAAGATTTTTGCCAGACTTACACAAATTATAAAAAATAAATGATTTTTTTTTTAAAATTTGTATTACAACTGATTTTACAGGTTTTTTTTATGGTTTTGTAACTCCTCGAAATAATTCCAATAACCACGCGAGTGCCTGAGTCCAACTTTATATTTTAGATATAAACTAGCACAATTATCGTAAGACTATACTTGAGTAAACAAAACCCTGTCATTTAAATGCACAAATAATTAAAAAGCACGAAAAAATGTTACAAACGTATACAGCTAACATAACTTTATCATATCAATAAAGTGATTGTTCCGATGTAATTTTAATATTTAAAATTGCTTCTTTCATTTTTTTTGGCTATCCTTTTTCATTAAAGTAATTTAACATATGTCTCTCAATTTTCTCTATGTACAATGATAAATAATAATAAAATGCAACTTTTAAAATTTATTCAAGAGTAGTACTTATTTGATAAATTAGAACTAATAACAATAATAATAATCAATTTGCAGTATCATGTATGCATACAGTGGAACTAATTCATGAGCGCGTCCAGTAATGTCACTAGTGCGTAACCGGTAAGGTCGGTTAGTTACCAAAGCGTTCAGTGCTGCTAACCGGTACGCAACTAACGTCGTTTTAGCGGAAGTAACCGAAGTGACCGGTAAGGGACAAACTAACCGAAGAAAAATCTTGGTTAGGTGGGTCAAGTGATCGGTTACATAAAAATTTACGATGATGTGATGCAGATGGCGCTACAAGTAAATAATACCATTTTCGTCCAGTAGGTCTGTCGACCGGTTAGAAACCGGTCACTTACCGCCCCGGTAAGTAACCGGTCACATTAGTCACTTTGGTTAGGTCTGCTGAATGCGCTCCATATGTCTACATGCATTATAGTTGTCGGATTCCCTCTAAGTCCACCCAACTTTGAAGAATAATCCGGTATATTAATATACTGCCACCACCGATATTACTACGTGATATCGGTCACGTTATGAGAGGTATGTTGGGAAAAAGACGAACTCTTTCAATTAGACTTAAACTAACATTTTATTTACAATATTTACACTTAAAAACTCGGATATAGCTTATCCGGTTTAACATTAAATAAAAATACAGAAAATACTTTCTGTGTACTGCTAAGCTACGTTAATTAACTCAGATCAGAGATTACTCTTAATCTCACCAACACTTTTTCTCTTCACTCCAAGAGATCTCTCTCGATACACGTGTCTCAGAGTTCCCTCTCTGAACAACCAACACGCTTCACTCCCAAGTTCAAACTAAATTCACTCTCCGGTCCCCACCAGAGAACCCTTTGTAAACGGCGCTGGGTGCAGGAAAATATAACGATAAACCTACGACTCGAGTCAACCGCTAAAATCGGGTTTTCAGGTGTTTTCCACCAAGATATGACTTGGCAGACCGATTGCTTTTTAATGTGCGAATCAAGTTTTAACTAATTCTGGAATTTCAGCCGTGAACTCGATGAGGTGGGCTGCCACCTCCCGGTCTATTAGATTTCTGTAAATAATGCAGCCGCCTTACCGTTACTGTTTTTAATACTGACGAACCGTTTTACAACGTCAAATTCCCACAGCAGCTCCGAAGTTAGAGTGAGATCTTTCAAATCATACTCATCTGACGCGTCGTCAGTGTTTCCGGTTACAAAATGCATAAATGAGACAAAATTTCGGCCGGGGACGCAAAAACGTAACGTATAACTGAGGGAAATGTACAACTCAAAACGTATAACTCAGTTAATATTTAATGGCAAGTGGCCGGGACCGCTGAGTTGAAACGTATAACTGAGGTAAACGTACAACGCAGGTAACGTATATCTGGAGTTCCACTGTATTACTATTAAATTAAGGAATTGTTTGCAGCAAAGTTGTCGTCTACGTTGTTTTTTCTTAAACGAAAGCTTTACAACTAATCCGATTACAGAAATCGTTGCTTTTCTGTTATACGCACACCATGCCAAAATGTATGCTAATGCATAATGTATGTAAATGTGTATTAAATGTATGCTTGGCGACAATGGTTTCTGTATAACGGAAAAAACCCATAAATCTTGTCAGCATCATCTACTATATTTATAAAGCTCAAATTCGTAATTCATTCTGATCGGTTAAAACTCAAGTTCTACCGAACAGATTTTTTATAGGATTTCACTGTTAGTTTGGTAATTTGTGAAAGTTCTATCATCAGGGGAAGCTGATTATGAAAGATACATTTATCTATCTATTGTATACTATATATAATGTAAAGGGGAATTTCGATCTGGCCGCTTATAACTTGAATTCGGCTGAATGGATTTTAGATGTGACTTACACTGTTAGCTAAATTTTGAGGAAAGGTTTTAGTGTATAACATACCGTTTTATGTTGCTTAGTTATAGAATTAAGGGGGGATTTCTATAATCAATTGAGCCCGATTATGAAACATTAGCCTTATTAAAAGATTCTGCTGAATGAATTTCGATGGAATTTGCATTGCTAATTTTTCAGGGATAGTTTTAGTATATTGCATATCGTTCTTTGGGAAATCCTACTGTAAATGATTAAATAAACGAGTTGGTCTTTAACAGCCTAAATTTTGTACATAAAATATGGGTAATAAAAAAATATATATGATAATAATATAAAAATACAATATAAAAATATAACCCGGTGACATTGGCGAGATTTTGTTTTGTATGGCAACCCATTAGAGCAGTTTGCGTGTGTTCTATATTAAATTAAACATTGTGTATTTTACAATAAATTAAGCATTCTGTGTGTTTTATAATAAAATAAACTGTTTCATAATAAAATAAAACTAACAGGTACCCGAAAGCGGGGTTTTTCTCGCCCAAATGGCGCAAACCAAAAATCGCGCCAACAGCGGTGCGTATGAAATAGCAGTTCCTTTTTAAGTATTAACAGATGCTTGTAAATTGATATTAAAAAAATTAAGCAAATATATATAATTTGTGTAATTTGCTATCTAGCAACCAACATGCTAGTAGATCACCATTAGTAAATTTAAGAGATTTAAAAAAAAAAAAATTGTATATTTGTAAATTTTTTAGTTGTGTCCATCCCAAAACCATGTGTTTCGTTATTTGTGTTTATCTCGCCGTTTAAAGATGATCCAGTCCCTGTGGAGTCATAAGAGTCATGATCGTTAGCCTCGAGTCATGATGCGGCCGTGTTACAGCGCCTAGAATACATAGTGTGGAAATTGCTACAAAATAGTACTAAAAAATTGAATCCAATAAATGTACAACGTTGCTGAAAAGTGAAAAGATAATGGTGGGATCGCAGCGCCATCTGCTAACTTATAAGCAGCTTAATACGATGTCATTAGAGCTTATTATCGTAGGAGCACCGTTGCACATTTATAGGCTACAACTTTTTAGCACTTTTTAAAGCATTACAATTACAAGGCTAGCCGGTTTCCACACTGACACCATGTATTCTAGGCGCTGTAGCCGTGTGCGAGATTCTAAAAGATAGTCACGTTTTAGCATTATTGGCTTGAACTGCGTTCTCATTCGCTGTTATCAGTCCCGTGTCAGTGACGCGGTTAGTGCTTGGCGTTTTAGGACCAATGAGGTGGCTGGATTTGCCAATAATGCTAAAACGTGACTATCTTTTAGAATTTCGCTAGCCGTGTATACGCCGCTGAAGTGTGACGTTTCAACATGGCGCTGGGCATAAACAGATCGAAGTGCCCATTGAAATAACATGGACGTAAAAAATAAAATCTTCTAGGAATAATAATTTTCATATTTAAGAACATTCAGGCACTGTTCTGCAAAGTTTAAAGTAGGCTTTTCATTATGAATTCACCAAACTTCTGATTTTGTGCTTTAAATTTGAATAATTTATTAAAAAATCAACTGCGGTTAGACAAACATGGCGGTTTTTTACATCGTCTGTGAATCGGGTATGTTTACTTTCATGTCTGTCAAGATGTATTTATCTCTCTTTACTTATAAGTAATTTAATGTTTTAATTATAAGTAAAGAGAAAATCATATTAAAATTAAAAAATATATTAGATTATTTTTAATAATTTACATATTATAATAATTTATATATTTAATATATTAAAATTTAGTATTTTAATTTAATATATTATTAATTTAATAAAGTATTAATTTAATATAAATCATCAGGATATTATTTATATTTACAATATTAATTATTTATTAAGATTAATACTAATTATAATTATAAATATTTTATTAATATTAATATTAATTATAGTTTTTAATATTAAATAATTATTTTAAAATATTAAATATCATTATTAAATAATTATTTTAAAATATTAAATATAATTATTAAATAATTATTTTGAAATATTAAATATAATTATTAAATAATTAATATTTTAGTTCATATTATTATATTACAATTATTTTTAATTAATAATAATTAAATTATGTTACTATGATAACTTATATTAATAATTTGTAATAATATTATTATTTATGTTATTAATTTATATTAAATATAAATATATTAATATAATTATAAATATTGATAATAATATAATATAAAATTATAATATAATCTATAATAATAATAATAATTTAAACATATTAAATTAAATATATATTACATTAAATTAATATTATGAATAATTAATACTAATAATAAATAATTATTTATCATTTTAAATGATTATTAAGTAAAATTGATATTAATAAATAATATAAAATTAATTATTAATAATAATCTTGATAGACATGAATGTAAATATCCACAATTCAGCCGTGTTGTTTGTCTAACCGGAGTTAAGCTAATGACTTTTTAATAAATTATTCAAATTTAAAGCACAAAATCAGAATTTTGTGGAATTCATAATGAAAAGCGTACCTTAAAGTTTGCAGAATAGTGCCTGAAAGTTCTTATATATGAAAATTATTATATAGAGCGCGTCCAGTAGACCTAACCAAAGTGACCAATGTGACCGGTTACTTACCGGGGCGGTAAAAGTGACCGGTCGACAGACCTACTGAACGAAAATGGTATTATTTACTTGTAGCGCCATCTGTATTACATCATCGTAACTACATCTGTATCACATCATCGTAAATTTTCAATGTAACCGATCACGTGACCCAACTAACCGAGATTTTTCTTCGGTTAGTTCGGTCCCTTACCGGTCACTTCGGTTACTTCCACTGAACGACGCTGGTTGCGTACCGGTTAGCAGCACTGAACGCTTCGGTAACTAACCGAACTTACCGGTTACGTACCGGTGACAGTACTGGACTGTTACTCCTAGAAGATTTTATTTTTTACGTCCATGATATTTCAATGGGCACTTGATATGCCCAACGCCATATTGATGACGTCACGACTTCAGCGGCGTATAACGTAGATCTGGTAAAAGTAAAATCCATAAAATTGCAGATTGCTAAGTCTACTTCTTTTTTTTCACAGCTCAATTGTCAGCATTATGAAATAATTTTATCAGAAGATCTTTCGATTAGATTCGATTTGTGTTAGTGGCTAATATCGAATCGAAATTGTTTATTTACTTACTTCCATAGACGATTATTTATTCTTAGCTACATGTGGTTTTTCTGTTGCATTTAATTTTGAAAAAAGTTTATTACTTTGTACTATACGTACATGAAATCGTGTTTTTTAATTTTTTGAAGACTTTCTGATATTTATACAAACCTTTATCATTATTTAAGATGGATAATGTTCATCTTCCACAAAAGCGTTATTATCGTCAAAGGGCACATTCCAATCCGATAGCTGATCATAATTTAGAATAGTACGTCGTACGTTGGTTTGAATTATAATATTTAATGCACTTATTTATTATATGTAATGTATTTGGTATCTTGAACTCTAATCTGTTTAAATTGTTTGTATTTTCTTTCATGTGATTGTGTTTGTTGCATAAATACGAAAAGTCAGTGTTTGTTCTCTGCAGTATATGGGGGAATTTCGGGCACAGATATCATATACGCACCACATTGGCACGATTTTTTCCCCCCCCGCCAATTTTGCGAAAACTTTGTTATGTAAATTGTTGTTTATTTACTTTTATTTTTTATTTTAATTCTATAAATTATTTTTATTATGTATATCAATATGTATTTATATCATACTATAATTTATTTATTTTTATTTCCCTTTTTAAAATAATAGAAGCTATTTCATTTATTACATTATTTTATTTTTATATTGAAATAAAAAATTACGTGCTGTTATTGCATGATATTAGTAACTAATATTCAAAAACAAAGTTTTCGCCAAATTGGGGGGGGGGGGGATAAATCGCGCCAATGTGGTGCGTATATGACATCTGTGCCAAATTTCGTAGTCGGGTCCTCATCCAGTTATCGCATTTTAACGTGTGTAGTTTGATAAAAAAGAAAAAAAAAAAGCAGGTACAGATGTTGCAGACTTACCAGAGACTTTCTGGCTGGTAGAAACAGCCAAATTTGAAATTGAATTTCTTTTATAAATGTTAAAAAATTGTCGTGGAACACGATAAAACCGGTACGGTATCTACGGCCAGTAGATAGTACGTGTTAATGAAAGCTCTCTAGTATTAATAGCTGAGTCAGTTGTATTCTTGATAATGTGCGGGTTTTATAATAAATTAAACCTTGTATGTGTTTATAATATAAATTGTGGACTGAAACCTAGAACAAGCAAGACACTTGGCAACATTGAATTTGGTGAAGCGATAAATCACTACTTGTAATATCACTTTGTTCCTTACCTATGTCTACTTTAACTGTTTTTTCAAATCGTTTGGTTTGTGGTTTTCCAGATAGTTGAGTTTCTGGTTTTTCGGATAGTTGGGTTTTAGAAAATGGGTGTTTTATTGAGTTTTTTTAAAAATTTTGCTGTTTGTAATGAAGATTAAGATTGAAGGTACGACGTGTCATATGTATGACTGATTGAATTGTTGCGTATTTTGTGATCTTTTTATTTATTTTGAAAAACTAGTTTATAAGCAATCTATTTTAAGTGTGGTCAAGAAAAGGGAAATAAAAGTAAAGTGAATTTTTGGTACTTTTCAGTTAGCCGGGCGCCAGTGAAAATATATATATGTATCTTATATATATAATATTTAACTGGCACCCGGCTAACCGAAAAGTACCAAATTTTTATTTCTTTTATTTGATAAGTATTGTGTTACATGCATAAATATATTTCATGCATTCTAGACATTTCTGTGCTGCGAGTTTTGATGAATTTGTGCATTTTTAAGACTGTGAATAAAGAGATTTTAGGGTCATTCCATGTCAATTCAACCAATTTTTTTATGGTTTGTAACCTGACCGACACAGATTTGGGGGAAACTTTGTGTGCATACTACCCCTACCTAGATATGAAACCATTAAAATTTTTTCCTTCCTAGGCCTCATAGTTTTTGAGATATGGGGGATCAAAATTTTGGATTTTTCTGAAATCGTACATTTCTAAGTCTGTATTTTTAGACTGCAGTTCATCTTCCAAAAATTGTTTCTCTGGATCTAAAATCCGAATGAGCTTAAAAATATCACTGTAAGTACGTCAACATATGCAGATTCTAATAAAAAATATTTAAAAATTTATTTATAATTTTTAGAGCCAAAAAATTGAGCCAAAATGTAAAGTTATGGTTATTTTGGTCATTTTACGAAAAATGCTCTCCACAAAAAGGCAATGGAAAATTCCAATTTCTTTTTGTTTTAAATAACAGTTTACACATTAGGGTTTCTAGTTATGAAATAAAAATGATGTCTTTCCCATTGCTTATGTAAAAATTTTGCCCTATTCTGGGATGATGTACCAATCATGAGATAAAAATCAGAATGCCCAATTTTAGCTGTGGTACCTAAATAATTACTGTGATTGCTATGGATTTATTATTGAGATTATTATTTATTAAGTGTTTATTTTTTTATTTGTAGTGCAAAGTTTGTTCTTTAATTTTCCTGAGTAAAAAAAAAATCTGACTGCAATAATTTTCTCAATTAAATTTATTGCTCTTTATTATTTAATCCTTAGTTTCATTTATTATTTTTCTAATTATAAGCAATATTTTTAAAGTTAAACAATCTCTTAATTTTGTCCTCAATAATGTAATTGTAAATAGAAAGTTTTTTATGGGTATAGAATAAGAAAATGAAAGAATGAAATTTTGCCCCTCACATTTTCAATATATATTTTTTCTGTATGTGTTTGAATTAAAATTTTAATTATTTGTATTTAAAAAAAATGTTCGAAACCTTTTATTTTATTACCTTGGATAATTTTCAACAAATTTAAATATGTTTTTGATAAGTTTAAATATATTTAAGTATACTTAGCAAGGCTAAGTTTATTTCTACAGGATGAAGCATATTTTTACACCTGCCTTTTATAAACACATTCTGACAAAGGCAGGGTAAAGTTCTTTCATAAAGGCAAGTGTTTTGGAATCTGTTAGTCAAATTATTGTCAGTCTGTTGTTTTTCATCATAGAAAGGTGATCAATTTTTTCTTGTTCTGCAAAATCCATTCTGATTTTTTCAAATTTTATACTTTATAATCTATCTATAATGCATCCTGGCTTACTGGCATTCCATGTAACCTGATCCTACCAGTTTGGAATATAAATGCTTTGTGATTATATATATATATATTTTTGCTTTATTGTCTTAGTATGGAACTTGATACTAAATCTTCTACTAGCCTTCAGGATTGTAGTATTGGAATATTGACTGGTTTAGAGTGTCACAAAACCAGCTATACAAAACACAGAAAACTAAACTATATTCATAATCTCTGTGATTCAGAGAAAGAACTTTTATTACTTAGGACTACTGCATTTATAAAAACAAAAATATGTGATAACCTTCTCATTAATATATGTGAATATCACAGAAACTGTGTTATTCTTGTACAAAACTTTCAGAAAAGAGTGCAAATACAGATGAAGTGAATGAGCCAGGGGTAATAAGTGATAATGATAGTGCTGATGTTGAGTATGATACACCAATCAACAAAGATGAAGCTCTTAACAGCCTCAATTCCTCACTTCGTGAATTAGGGGAATCACCACTTACACTTCATGGGATTCCCTCATACAGCAAAAAATCATATGCTAAAAGAAAAGTTAAGGCTGCATATGATACTCTGAAAAGTAAAGTGCAGAAAGTAACTGATGTGGATCTTTCTCCCGAAAGAGGGTGTAGTGATATGCAAGAGATTAAACAAAAGGCTGAAGATTTTGACAAGCTGATGGATATGTTAAAAGAAAAAGTAAAACTTGTCAGAAATAGAAGGGAGCAATTGCAACTTTTGACTTTGGTTCCTAATTCTTGGAGCAAAAGGAAAATAACAGATAAATTTGAAGTTATTGGTTATGCTGTAAGACAGTCACAACAACTTCTGAGAGAAAAGGGTATCTTGGCAATGCCAGACATAAGAAAAGGCAAACCCACAAGCCCAGAAACAATTGAACTTATTAATAAGTTTTATGAGAATGATGAATATTCCCGTATCATGCCTGGAAAAAAAGATGTAGTTAGCATTGCTAAAAATGTACATGCACAAAAGAGATTGATATTATGTAATCTTCGTGAGATGTATTCTCTTTTTAAACAAGAATTTCCTGAAGTAAATATAAAATTTTCTAAATTCTGTTCTTTGAGGCCTAAATAGTGTGTATTGGCTGGTTCTCCAGGTACACTTTCTGTTTGTGTTTGTATGAAGCATCAAAATAGGATTCTTATGCTTCATGCTGCACATATTACAGAAAATTATCATGAGTTGATAAAACAACTGGTATGCTCTATAGATAATAGAGATTGCATGTTGCGCCACTGCACTAATTGCCCAAATAATGAAAATTTACAAAAATTTTTAGAAGAAAAATTTGAAGATTTTAATTCAAATGATTCAATCCAGTACCGACAGTGGGTTAGTACCGACCGAACAGAAATGGTGACATGCACTGCTCCTTTGGATGAATTTGTGACAAACTTAATAAAATGTTTGGAAAATCTTTGTGATGTGGTATCACATATATTTTTCTTAAATTAATCATTTTCTTTAATTTTCAGTTTAAACTAACTTTTAATTACTTAGTTATTTTATCCTAACTTTTATTTCAGCTCCCGCCATAATTTTCCTCCATTAAAATAAAATATATTTAACATATGCCCTTTATCAATAAAACTTTCTCACATAGATAGAATTCATTTAAACGATTAATCATCCTCACTAGATATCCAAGAAAAAAAAAGAAAAGAGATAAAGATTGACTTTGTATTCGGTCTGCATTTTATTTCTCATTCCGTCCAACGTTCGTTAGAAATGTCTGTGTCTGCTTAATTTTGGAGTTAGCCTTTTCGGTAAAATCCTAAACATTTCCAGTACATGAGAGTTGTTTTGTCTAATTCAGCTAGATTCCCAAAACTTTGCTCTCAATGTACATTTGGCATTCACATTCTTGTTGGCTCACTTTTTAGGACTGCTATCCTGGTCACGGCACCAAGATTTGTATTATTGGAAAACTACGTGTTTAAAAGTACATTGTGTGACAAATAATCCAGATTCAATATGCATTCACTGAACGTAGAATAAAAAGCCGAATTGTAGAATTAAATGCTCTGAAATGATTCTTTACGATGCTTCTTTATTAAACTTCGAGTTATAAGCGTACGATTACAAAGTACGTACATGAAGGGATGGGATGGTGCCCGAGAGCATTTTTTTAGCAACAAGCTTACATTATTATCTTCTTATCAGAAGAGCGTGCGAGAGAGAGAGTGAGTCCTCCAACACATGTCGATTTTCATGCCACACACATATTGGCAACATGAAATTGGCGAAAGAGCATATGAAAATGAATGATGTCATATAAGCTAAAAATTATCAGTTACGCATTAGACAATTAGGAGAATTTTTGAATTACAGGACAGGGGTACCAGAATAGCAGTCCTAAAAAGTGAGCCAACAAGAATGTGAATGCCAAATGTACGTTGAGAGCAAAGTTTTGGGAATCCAGCTGAATTAGACAAAACAACTCTCATGTACTGGAAATGTTTAGGATTTTACCGAAAAGGCTAACTCCAAAATTAAGCAGACACAGACATTTCTAACGAACGTTGGACGGAATGAGAAATAAAATGCAGACCGAATACAAAGTCAATCTTTATCTCTTTCCTTTTTTTTTCTTGGATATCTAGTGAGGATGATTAATCGTTTAAATGAATTCTATCTATGTGAGAAAGTTTTATTGATAAAGGGCATATGTTAAATATATTTTATTTTAATGGAGGAAAATTATGGCTGGAGCTGAAATAAAAGTTAGGATAAAATAACTAAGTAATTAAAAGTTAGTTTAAACTGAAAATTAAAGAAAATGATTAATTTAAGAAAAATATATGTGATACCACATCACAATCTTATTCCACATTCTTTTATTACAAAAGCCCAATCTAATTTCCTGAAAGAAACTAAAGCAAATCTTGGCACTCAAGAAGCTATTGTTTTGTTGGATTTTAGTGAAAATTTTACTTTTGTTATTCAAGATGAGGTTCAAAGTTATCATTGGACCAAAGAAGCCTGCACTATTCATCCAGCTGTTATATACACCCAGTCTTCCAGTAATAAATTATCAGCAAGCAATCTATGTATCTTATCTGATGATATGCAACATGATGTCACTTTTGTGTATTTAACACAGAAGGAAGTAATATCATTTATAAAAGAAAGATTTCCTGATGTAAAAAAAGTCTTCTATTTTAGTGATGGGTGTTCCGGTCAATACAAAAATTGCAAAAATTTCATAAACCTTTGCCACCATGAAGAGGATTTCACCCTTCATGCAACATGGTCTTTTTTTGCCACCAGTCATGGTAAATCACCATGTGATGGTATTGGTGGGACAGTTAAACGACTCATCACTAAAGAAAGTTTACAAAGATGTTTCAAGGATCCAATTAATTCGGCACAGAAAGTATTTAATTTTTGTAATGACACTATAAACAATATTGATTTCAGGCTTCTTTTAAAACAAAATATTCAGAGTGAAAGAAACAATTTACAAGACCATTTTACAAAGGCAAAGACTATCCCTGGAACCCGGGGGTTTCATCAGTTCATACCTTTATCAAAAGATTGTATTGGAGCAAAACATATTAGTAATGATAAACAATATTCTTCTGTTTATAATTTTAATGATACGCCAAATTCACCAGTTGCCTCCATGTCCCACTTAACAATACAAAGTTATGTAGCTTGTATACTATATGATGAACACTGGTTTTTTGGGATGGTGCTGAAAATTAATGATGAGGAAAATGATGCAACAGTAAATTTCATGCATCCTCCAGGGCCATCAAAATCTTTTTATTGGCCTTCAGCTAATTCTCCAAATAGAGAAGATATTTGTGAGGTGCCACTTGACAAGATCATCTGCACTGTAAATGTACCATCGACAAAAGGCTGTGGACGGATGTGGTACTTTGATGAAAATGAAGTTAAATTTGTTCAGAACCAATTCAATAAACTGTACTCTAAGGCAATTTAATCCTGAAGCAACTTTGTTTAATATAAATTAGCTAAAATCAAGATCTTTTTTTTTTTTTTTTTTTTTTTTTTTTGGGGGGGGGGGGGGGTAACTACTGATTTTAAAATATAAAGACTATTGTATTGTGGATATTAAATTATACAGATCCACTGATATACTGGTGTTTTGTTACATTTAAATATATATTAGAAGGTTCACAATATTACTTACATTTGATAAAGAAAGCATCTTGCAAAGTAAGTGATACTGTAAAAATATATTATTTATTTCCATATTTATTTATACATAGCCAATTATATTTTTTAATTTCAGCATTCTAAATATAATCTTTATTCTGACTTTTTAGTTTAAAAAAAATTGCATACAATTTTAACAAAATCTTCATTTGTAATATAAAAATTCTATATTTGTTAAAGGTTAATGATTAATTTCATTTAATGTAGTTTTTCATATTTGATTAATGTTTATTTCAATATTGATGTATACAACTATTATGAAAATATTTATAGAAAAATGCCATTGAATCCAATGATAGATGTACATTTACATGACAAACATGTGATACAATTGAAAATTAATTACAATGGATTAATCCCAGATAATGTGTGATATGTACTAGGACTGTCAATTACAAATTGTTTACTATAATAAAAAAAAATAAATCAGTGTGATTTTAAGGACTCGGATTTATTAATTAATTCAAAACCATTAATAAATTTAATTAAAATTATAAAGTACAGCAATTATTTAGATACCATAAGCAAAGTTAGAGATTTTTATCTCGTGATTGGTACATCATCCCAGAATAGGGCAAAATTTTTACATAAGCAATGGGAAAGACATCATTTTTATTTCATAACTAGAAACCCCAATGTGTAAACTGTTATTTAAAACAAAAAGAAATTGGAATTTTCCATTGCCTTTTTGTGGAGAACATTTTTCGTAAAATGACCAAAATAATCATAACTTTACATTTTGGCTCAATTTTTTGGCTCTAAAAATTATAAATAAATTTTAAAATATTTTTTATTAGAATCTGCATATGTTGACGTACTTACAGTGATATTTTTAAGCTCATTCGGATTTTAGATCCAGAGAAACAATTTTTGGAAGATGAACTGCAGTCTAAAAATATAGACTTAGAAATGTACGATTTTAGAAAAATCCAAAATTTTGACCCCCCATATCTCAAAAACTATGAGGTCTAGGAAAGAAAAATTTTTAATAGGTTCATATCTAGGTAGGGGTATAGTATGTACACAAAGTTTCATCCAAATCCCTGTCGGGCGGGTTACAAGGTCTGGTTGAATTGACATGGAATGACCCTTTAATGTATTGTTCTAGAAGATTAAAACTGGAGTTATTTTACTGTGTAACAATCGGAGTGAAACATGAAAAAGGCAAAAAATCACTAATTTCAAAAATTGTAGAGCACAAAATTTGCTATAGTGGTTTAAAACATGGTAAGTGGAATTCTTTTAAAGGAATGTTACTGGAGGATAAAATTCATTGCAATAGAGTAAAAGTTTGAAATTGAATTTCTTTTATAAATGTTCAAAAATTGTCGTGAACACAATAAAACACTAAGAATATTTAAAATCATCAAAGAAAAAAATGTATATATAATAGGCTAAATGATTTAAATTGAAATTCTTTAATGAATTTTAAATATTCGCCACAGAACAAAATCAATATGATGGAATGATTTTATTCGTAAGTTGCTGAAAATGAAACTTTTTTGCATTCAATGTTTACTTTGTGAATGAAATTCTCGTTGGAACTGTAAGTAATGAATTGTACACCGCAACACATGCGAATTGCGTCCCCAATCTCATTGTGGAGAATTTCGTTTTTCAGGTTGTTGCATGTCGTAAAAATCGCCAAGTCGGGTGTCTCACATGTTCTAGGATTGTGCTAAATTGCGTATGTTTTATAATAAAATAAATACGTGTTTTAGTATATAGTAAAATTGTGTGTCGTGTGTTTTATAATAAAATAAATGTGCCTGTTTTACAATAAATTGTGTGTGTTTTATAATAAAATAAACTGTTTCATAACAAAATAAAACTAACATGCTGTTTTTGCAGGCTAGGTCTAATATGTATTTGAGAATGCAATTTACTTGCTAAAATGGTGCCAACCATCATGCGTATGCAACATCTGTTGTAAAAACTATTACATTTTTGTAATCAGGTCTGTTTTCATTTGTGTTGCAAGCATTTAATGGTATCTTACATCATCCTTTCCTTGTTCATCTTTGACACCAATCTTGGCTGGAAATCTGATTACGAATAATCATTACAGTATGTGCATGCATGTAATTGATGCCTAATTTTGATAAATATAATTTATCCAGTCTAAACTCAACCATTTTCTTTTGTCAGACGCAGCCAGCGTACAGAGTTTTAAAAATTAACACGCCATAAATTTACAGGCAAAGCAAATGTCAATGAAATCAGTCATCGAATAAAAAAGAACATAATACAGTTCTGCTAAGCTGTCGTCTTTCTGTCTGTCTTAAAACAAAGTATTTTGAACAGTGCAATAAAAACGATATAGCGAATTTTTTACTTTTTTTTAAATTTAACATGGGGAATATTTTTTTTTCTTAATTACTAGTTTTTTTCTCCCATGACATAACCTTCAATCTTTTTCTCTACGGCCAATCACATATTTTCAATAGTTCATTCCATCCATATTATATCAGTCCAAATGTGTAATCAGGTCTGTTTTCATTTGTGTTGCAAGCATTTAATGGTGTCTTACATCATCCTTTCCTTGTTCATCTTTGACACCAATCTTGGCTGGAAATCTGATTACGAATAATCATTACAGTATGTGCATGCATGTATACATCATAAAAATCAAATTGCATTTGTTATTTTTAATACAGTTGAAGCACTTTATAACGAATTTCAATATAACGAAATGTTCATTACCATTTAGTTGGTTTGCATGTTAAAGAATACTGAATTTGAAACGATATAACGAAAAGAATTCGAACATGAACAGTGCAATAAAAACGATATAGCGAATTTTTTACTTTTTTTTAAATTTAACGTGGGGAATATTTTTTTTTCTTAATTACTAGTTTTTTTCTCCCATGACATAACCTTCAATCTTTTTCTCTACGGCCAATCACATATTTTCAATAGTTCATGGAGAGATTTGGGGGAGGGGCAGTGTTTTAAGACAGACAGAAAGACGACAGCTTAGCAGAACTGTATTATGTTCTTTTTTATTCGATGACTGATTTCATTGACATTTGCTTTGCCTGTAAATTTATGGCGTGTTAATTTTTAAAACTCTGTATGCTGGCTGCGTCTGACAAAAGAAAATGGTTGAGTTTAGAAGAGAAAGTCGAAATTATAAAATGCTTCCCAGAATTATGTTAAAAAAAAGCGAAGTAGCGAAAAAATTTAGGATTAGCAGTTAGCACTCTCAGCACAATATTGAAAGATCGAGAAAAAATTCTTTAAATTTTCGAAAAGGATGCAGTTTTCTCATTGTTTAAATGTTTACGTACAGCAAAATATGCAGATGTGGTGGAAGTATTATTTTTATGATTTAAAGATGCAAGATCCAAAAAAATCCCGTTAGTGGAAGTATTTTGCTTGAAAAAGCATATCACTTTATAACTTTGATCAATACTTTATAATGTTCAATAAAGAGAATAGCGCCAAAATAAAAAAAAATGTTAAATATGAGTTGTCTGATGGCAGTGTCAGTGAACAAGAAGGATTTGTAGAAATTTGCCAGAAAATTTTACCATCTGATGCATTCAAGTATTTACAGAAAATTGTGTGTTACATGCGTAGTAAAAACTTGTTAGCGAATGAAATTAATGTGTATGTTGACAAAATAGAGCTTACATTATTAGATAATGCTGTAAAGAAAAGAAAGCAGAGCTTGTTAACTTCATTCTTCAAACCAATATAGGTATGTAAAAGTTTCCTTTAACAGAATTAAATCAAAAATATATATATTTTTTTATTTGCCCAGTTTTTTTTTTTTCATGTTTAGCATAGTACAGGGCTTGAAATTCAATTTTTCCAAGGTGGGGAGTCTCCCTCCCAACATTTTTAAATGGTGGGGAGTTGTAATGTTTGGGAGAGAGAAAAAAAAATCTTTAAACCCCACTATTATTTTACGTGCTATTTAAAGAATTACATTAATGCAGACATGACAAAATACCATTGAAAAAAATTAAGTCAACTCAGAATGATTATGTAAAATTTTTATTTTTATTATAAAAACGGGGAAAAAAGTTAAATTTTATGTATGCAGTGTATTTTTCTAGTTCCACCAAATGTGTGTTAGGGACCTTTAACAATTAGGTTGTTAAATGAATTTCTGAATTTAGATTTTATTTAATTTAGGGTTGCTGAAGCCTCTTTCACAAGGTACACTTTTACCTCTTCACAAAAATTAAACTAGTCGTTGGGGGCCACCGTAATACTTACCCATCATGGATATGCATAATGTAAAATATTAAAATAAAAATGTGTAAACTACTTATAAAATGCATTGCAATTCAAATAAAATCGTGGCTTGATGACATCACAAACTTTAAAGGCTCGATTACTGAATTGCTTGAAAGAGGTTTTTCCTTATAACTCCAAAAATAATAATCCTATTAACTAGCGGTTTATTGCATCTGATTAAGCGTCAAATTTCCAATTAAAATATATCTTTGAAGTGAAATTTGGATGAAATACAGGGTCATGAAAAATCGAAGAGTGTGGAAAATAGGATTCCAAATATCTCGGCAACTAATTATCCGATCGACTTCATGCTTTATTCAAAATTTATGTTTTGTTATTGTCTTTTATATTCATTTCTTAAAATAAACAATTTCGAAAATTTTTATATACCTTTCATCAGAACGAATATTTCGAGAGTCCGAAAAAAATTGTTCCGGTTAATCGAGGTTATTGAAATTAAATAGGCTTCTTCCCATTATTACATACTAAGTACATACCAAATTGCAAGTCTCTATCTCAATTTGTTCGGGAGATAGAGCGTTTACAGACACACACAGACGGACGGCAAAATTTTTTTTCTAAAAATATGTTTTTCGGAATCTCCAGTGTCTGAAACGTGTAAATCCGTCAAAAAAAATTTTCGATTTTCAAAACGATTACAAGACTTACCCTATACTACGTATGATGGGTAAGTAAAAGGTTTACTCCTTTACCTCAAGGAGTAAAAGTAATAAGACCTTTGCAGCTCTTCTAAACTCATTTTTGTTTAGTGCTGACTCTAGGCCAATTAGACACACTGTAAAAAAAAATCCTTCAAATTTACGGCAAAAACTGCAGGCAGCAATGTTGCCAGCAGTTTTTACGTAAAAATAGCAGTAAAAATCGATGTAAATTTTATCGCATATTTTCCGTCATTTCAACGGTTATAAATGTAGTAAATTTCACAGCCATTTTTCCGTACAAATTACCACAAAAAGTTCTGTAATTTTAACAGTCCTATTTCCGTACAAATTATCACAATAGCTGCTGTAATTTTAAAAGCCATATTTTTTTTAAAATCATTGATTTTAATCAACTTTCATTTTTAGATGACTATTAGAATAGTCATAAAGTTCATCGCTTGTTTGAAAAACATTGGAATTCATTATTTTATGTATAGAAATTCAATCCCATATAAAACATTTCTTTACTGCTTTGTATATGATATATATAACAATTCAGACTTTATTAATAGGAATTTTTTTAATGTGGCAAAACTGAGACATCAAATATTCATTATAATACTATGTTTGAATACATTATATATAGAGAGAGTATATTTGTAGTACTGAAAAAAGAAACACTTCAATTCTGAAGGGCGAGAAGAATATATATATATATATATTAGATAATTGGACTAGAATTACAAGCTTACGTTTATCTAATACAAATATAAAATACCATTTGTAATTAAACACTGATATATAAACAATGCAGGCTCCTAAGCGTAAGTCAAGAAACACACCATTTTGCTCGCTTTCACCGTCGCGCGGGAAAGAGCACGTACTTTTGAATGGAAGTTCCTTGCGCAGATCAGGCTAGTAAAATGTCTTTGCGCGCAGGCGCCGATTAGAAAATGAATGATGTGATCTGATTGGTTGTTCGCATGAAAGGATTTTGAAAGCGAAAACGCTGGTTAAATCTACTGTTATATTTGCGGTATTTTTACATACGGAAATATTACGTTGCGATTTACTGGAATAAATGCAGTGAATTTGACAATCATTTTTTACAGTGCAGGGTGCAGCGACCAGTGGCTCTTACTGCCCTTTTTGTTCTTTTATCTCTTTTCGATCGCAGGAAAAAATATCTTTAAATACGTCTATTTGTCGTTGGAAAAAATTGTGAATTTAGTCAATTGGTTGAGGGAATAAAATAATGAAATTCGTTTTACGCATGAACAGAAATACTTAAAGACTTCTAACTTTCTTTTGACGAAATTTGCAGCTTTTTCGAGATCTGTTGCTCAATTTTGTGGTTTTCTCACGATTTTTTAACAAAATTTGCCGTTTTTCGGCGATTTTTTGACGAAATTTGCCGTTTTTTCGCGATCTTTTGACGAAATTTGCCGTTTTTTTTCGCGATTCTCTGACGAAAGTCACGTTTTTCCCGCGATCTGTTGACAAAATTTGCCGTTTTTTCGCGATCTTTTGACGAAATTTGTCGATTTTCGCAATGTTTTTGACGAATTTTGCCGTTTTTTTGCAATTCTCTGACGAAAGTCACGTTTTTCCCGCGATCTGTGGCTAAAATTTGCCGTTTTTTCGCGATCTTTTGTCTACATTTGCCGTTTTTCGCGATTCTCCGACGAAAGTCACGTATTTCCCGCGATTTGTTGACAAAATTTGCGGTTTTTTCGCGATCTTTTGACGAAATTTGCCGTTTTTTTGAGAACTTTTGACGAAATTTGCCTTTTTTAAGCGATCTTTTGGCGAAATTTGCCGTTTTTCGCAATGTTTTTGACGAAATTTGCCGTTTTTTCGCGATCTTTTGACGAAATTTGCCGTTTTTTCGCGATCTGTTGACAAAATTTGCCGTTTTTTCGCGATCTTTTGACGAAATTTGCCGTTTTTCGCGATCTGTTGACAAATTTGCCGTTTTTTCGCGATCTTTTGACGAAATTTGCCGTTTTTTTGAGAACTTTTGACGAAATTTGCCTTTTTTAAGCGATCTTTTGGCGAAATTTGCCGTTTTTCGCAATGTTTTTGACGAAATTTGCCGTTTTTTCGCAATTCTCTGACGAAAGTCACGTTTTTCCCGCGATCTGTTGACAGAATTTGCCGTTTTATCGCGATCTTTTGACGACATTTGCCGTTTTTTCGCGATCTGTTGATAAAATTTGCCGTTTTTTAGCGATCTTTTGACGAAATTTGCTGTTTTTCGTAATGTTTTTGACAAAATTTGCCGTTTTTTCGCAATGCTCTGACGAAAGTCACGTTTTCCCCGCGATCTCTGGCTAAAATGTGCCGTTTTTTTCGCGATCTTTTGTCTACATTTGCCGTTTTTTCGCGATTCTCCGACGAAAGTCACGTATTTCCCGCGATCTGTTGACAAAATTTGCGGTTTTTTCGCGATCTTTTGACGAAATTTGCCGTTTTTCGCAATGTTTTTGCCGAAATTTGCCGTTTTTTTCGCAATTCTCTGACGAAAGTCACATTTTTCCCGCGATCAATTGACAAAATTTGCCGTTTTTTCGCGATCTTTTGACGACATTTGCCGTTTTTTCGCGATCAATTGACAAAATTTGCCGTTTTTTCGCGATCTTTTGACGACATTTGCCGTTTTTTCGCGATCTGTTGATAAAATTTGCCGTTTTTTAGCGATCTTTTGACGAAATTTGCCGTTTTTCGCAGTGTTTTTGACAAAATTTGCCGTTTTTTCGCAATTCTCTGACGAAAGTCACGTTTTTCCCGCGATCTGTGGCTAAAATGTGTCGTTTTACCGCGATCTTTTGTCTACATTTGCCGTTTTTTCGCGATTCTCCGACGAAAGTCACGTATTTCCCGCGATCTGTTGACAAAATTTGCGGTTTTTTCGCGATCTTTTGACGAAATTTGTCGTTTTTCGCAATGTTTTTAACGAAATTTGCCGTTTTTTTCGCAATTCTGTGACGAAAGTCACGTTTTTTCCGCGATCTGTTGACAAAATTTGCCGTTTTTTCGCGATCTTTTGACGACATTTGCCGTTTTTTCGCGATCTGTTGATAAAATTTGCCGTTTTTTAGCGATCTTTTGACGAAATTTGCCGTTTTTCACAATGTTTTTTACAAAATTTGCCGTTTTTATGCAATTCTTAAACGAAAGTCACGTTTTTCCCGCGATCTGTTGACAAAATTTGCCGTTTTTTCGCGGTCTTTTGACGAAATTTGACGTTTTTTCGCGATTTTCTGACGAAAGTCACTTTTTTCCTGCGATCCTTTGACAAAATTGGCAACTGTTCTTCAAACGAATGACGAGATTGGTTTTTTTCAGCTATCATTTGCCGAAATACCGATACATTTTATGTCCGAATTTTTGGATTTATAACCGATATATTTTTTAATTTTCAGAAATCATTGTCTTAATTTTTCGGAAAACTCGGACCAGAATCACCCCTGGTCGATCGGTTGCGGGG
Organism: Maratus michaelseni; assembly: GCA_963931845.1. Lineage (NCBI taxonomy): Eukaryota > Metazoa > Arthropoda > Arachnida > Araneae > Salticidae > Maratus > Maratus michaelseni. Next base: position 212,503,695 of record OZ007595.1, on the reverse strand, counting down.
AAAAAAATCACGAAATTTATCATTCGGTTGCAGGTAAATTAAAAAACGCAAATTTCTCCGGAAAATGGTGAAATTTTTTGGGCGGGAGGCTCCCGCCCACAATATATTTTTGGGCGGGATTTCAAAAATTTCGGCGCGAATCCCGCAATCCCGCCCTAAAATTCAACCCCTGATAGTAATATATATACCGTTAAAATGATACAACAAAACTCTAATTATCTGAAATCCAGTCATCCAGATCAATAATCACAAAATAAAAATTTTATGATATGAATTGTACGTACTATAACATTCGTAAAAATATAATTACAGTGGAACTTCCATTTAACGAAGTCTCATCGTTACACTTAAAAACTTTGTTATTAAGAAAATTCGTTAAATAGAAATCAACTTAATTTCATGAAATTTTTTCTTCAGATATGACAAACAGGTATCGGAATCAGAAATATTTGTTTCAGTTTCAATTATGTAGCCGTCTTTTACAAAAGAGTTGTGTTTGGTCGATAAACTCGCGTCACATCCCAAGTTTTGGCTCAAGCTTTCATCAGCTCTGATACACAGGTTCTCAAACTAATGTTTACACTACTTTGTCTTTTTTCTGTCTTTTTCGATAATGTACTTCAAGATTTTTTATCATTCCTTAGACTAATTGCTGAAGTGTAGAAGTTGTGTTGACAGGAAAAAAATAACTTTGATGTTCTTTGATTTGAATTTTGAAGCACGTTGTTGTGGATGTACAAAGTAGTTGTCTATCAGCAAAGGAATGCCAGAATGGTAACTGTCTGACTCTAATTGATAATTTTTGCTTCAATGTATCTCAAGCCATTGCGTCCATCTTCTATATCATTGATTGCAAAAAGGGGATTTTGACTTCCCCCCAACTGTCAGCGCTGGAGTCTCGGTGTGGCAGAGTAATGATAACAAGTGTTTTTCTTAGTGTGAAAAAAAAATTGTTTTTTTTAGCAGCAAGTAGAATGAAAATTATTTAAATGTGTTCATTTTCATACAATCCGCTGAAATAAATTCGCATATCATATCCATAGCAACAGTAACCTCTTAGTTTGGATTCTGTACACGTACAAAAGTGAAATAAACTTCGTTATATGGAATATATTTTTCGTAATAGGGAGATTAATTTACATGCTAATAGTGTTCAAAGTCAAAGTTCTGCAGAAAATTTCGTTAAGTAGAAAACTTCGTTAAATAGGGACTTTGTTAAAGGGAAGTTCCACTGTATCTTGAAATTTCTTTTTAAATCAACGCTTTTCTTCTTTTCACTCTTTCTAGTAAAAGTAATTTTTCCTGTGAAGCATGAATTTAATATGAATACATGAGATCTAGCTTTTATTTTTTTTTAAACAAAAACAATTTTAAGAGATCTTAAAGAAATAAACAGACTTTTTTTATGATTGTCTCCAATATCCGGACTTATGCATAATCAGATTACGTTCAGACCACATTAATCCGGATAATTGGATTTCTTACTGTATAACGAACTAATTCGTTATGTTTTAACGAAAGCACTTTATAACGAGCAAATCTATGGAGCACTTTTGATTTCGTTATAAGTTGCTTCGACTGTAATTCAAAAAGACTCCCTGATTTGTATTTGATCTGTATTTGTGGAAACTTTTGTCAGATAGTTAATAACTGAAGATGGGTAACGTTCATATTATTCAAATTCATTATTCATAAATGACTCACCCTAATTTTACAGTTGGCCATAATTTAACTGTGTTTTATTATTTGATAAGTAAACTGATATAACTAATTCATTCAATTAAAATTGTTTAGTTTATCTAATATGTATATAAATTTTTTGTGTGTGCATTATGTGTTAACTCAGTTCAATGTATGTTTGAGCTTGCAAGACTTTCAGTTCAATGTATGTCTGAAATTGCAAATCTTGCAAGACTTGCATAACATGTTCCATTTTTAAAGTGTTTATTGCTTCATTTTATAAAATTATGGATTAGGTAAGACAACTACATGTTTAGTTACCTTTTTTCTGTCATCAATCAGTGTTTATAATTCTTTTCCAACTGTAAGTATACTTTACATAGATGCCAACATCTCCAAATATGTAAGGTAGAATACGGTAGTATGGTAAAAAGATAAAACACAGAAATCTTGCTTGCAGGGAGGTATTGAATTTCAATTTTAGTTTCTCAGTGAGTCGCAAAGTTTTCCAATCTAGAATCTGTTCCCCCCCCCCCCCCCTTTAAATTGGCAAAATTCTGTGAATCATTTATTTTTGCAGATTTCTGAAATATCTGTATTTTGGAATTAATAGTTGTAAAGAAAAATATTTACTAACCAAAAAATGGATTTGAAACAGTTTTTACGTTTCTAAAAAAAATCATGTCTGCTGATCATAAAAAGAATTTTTTATTTTGTCAATCACTCACAGAAAGCATTGCGGACTTCTCCAATTGGTCATAGGGAAAAAAAAAATCATAAATTTTGTCAGTTGGTTTTGGGGTCATTCCATGTCAAATCAACCAAAAATTTTCAATATTCAACCTGACCGTTTCAGATTTTAATGAAACCCTCAGGAATTTTTCTCCCTGATGATACAAATGAGAATATACTTTTATAATTTTTTTTATCTCGGTGAATTTTCATACAATTAATTTTTTAAATTTTGAAAAATCATAATTTTTTGGCTTGTATAAATGTTATCAATTTTGAATTTCTCAAGTTCTATCAGGCATAAATAGTTGTTTGACCTCTCTTTTTAAAGAGAATTTTGTAAGGTTTAATTTGATATGCCAGTTGACTATGTTTGGTTAAAAAAAATTATAACAAGTTAATTTAAAAAAAATTAAAATAGTGTTTTTTAAAACTTTGAAAAAATTATATGTTTTTTGTAATATTATAAACTTTAAATTCTGAAAGTTTTAGAGTGGGATCTCAATGCAATCAAAAGTTATAAAAAAAAATAATGTCTATCTCAGAGTTTCCCCCAGGTTTAAAAAAAAGGAAGGGTGCTGCTGGTGAGAAAAGGGCACTTTTTTATTCTTGAAGGCACTTTTTGGATTCTTCTTAAGAGCACTTTTTATTTTTTGTTAAAAGGTATTATTTTGGTTTTTAAAGCCACTTTTGATATTTAAAAGTCAGGGCACTATTTTCAAGACAACATTGAGTCAATTTTTACTATGAAAGCAAATTTTTTAATGCAAAAAGGAGAAAGGACACTTTTTTTACTGATGGGCAAGAAGGGTGCTAATTATTTTACTGAGGGGGCAAGAAGGGTGCTAATTATTTTTATGAGGGGCAAGAAGGGTGCTATTTTGTAAACCAAAGTGCAGGCAGGGTGCAGCATCCTTCTGAAACTGTCTGGGGGAAACTCTGCTATCTTTAGCACAGTCATAAAGTTGGCGAGGTGCCAACTTTAAATACCAGCCCCAACTGGTGTGTAACAGTGTTTTTTTTTTAACTAGTCCCATTGAGATCCCACTCTAAAACTTTCAGAATTTAAAGTTTATAATGTTAATGTTACAAAAAACATATTTTTTTTCAAAATTAAAAAAAATACTTTTTAATATTAAATTAAATATATAATTTTTAACCAAGCATAGTCAACTTGCATATCAAATTAAACCTTATGAAATTCTCTTTAAAACGAGGGGTCAAACAACTTTCTATGTTTGATAGAACTTGAGAAATTCAAAATTGTAAACATTTATACAAGCCAAAAAATGACGACTTTTCAAAAAAAAAATAATTGTATGAAAATTTACTGAGATAAAAAAATAATAAAAGTATATATTCATTTATATAATCAGGGAAAATGATTCCTGTAAGTTTCTTCAAAATTTGAAATGGTCCTTTGGAAAATAATCGGGAATTTTGTCAATCACTCAAGAAAAAAACCTGCAAATTTCGTCAGTTGCTCACAGATAAAAAAAAATTAATATCATCAATCATATAAAAAAATTAAAATAAAATAAAATAAAAATTTTGTTAATTAGAATTAAAAAAAAAGTGAATTTTGCCAATCAGTCACAGATAAAAAGAATGAGAATTTTGTCAACGTTTTTCAGAAAAAAATTCCTGAATTTTGTCAATCGGTTGTTCAAAAAGAAAAAAAAATCGTGAATTTTGTCAATCATTTGATGTGAATAAATGCAGATTTTGTCAGTTGGTTGCAGAAAAATGTTGCAAAATTTGTCAATTGGTCATTGATAAAGCTCATGAATTTCATCCATCAGTCATGGCCAAAAATTCGCAAATTGTGTTAATCAGTCACAGGTAAAATAGTGCACAATAAGTTAATTAGTCATTTCATACTATAATATCAATCATGATTTTTTTGCTCTGTAGTAGAGATGGGCAACATCGTTCCTTTTAGGGAATCGTTCCAGCCGGAATCGTTCACCGAAAGGAACGAGTTCTTTGGATTCGTTCCTTTTTGAATCATTCCGAAAAAAAGGAACGATTCCTAAATAAAAGGAACAATTCCGAAAAAAGGAACAATTCTGAGAAAAAGGAACGATTCCGAAAAAAAAAAAAGGTTTTCGAAAAAAAGAAACGCTTTTCAGATAAAAATAACGATTTCAAGATAAAAGGGATACTTTTGAGAAAAAGGGAACAAATCCGGAAATATTAGAATGAACATGAAATCCATAATATTCCATCCATACTAATTTATTTTCTTACGTATTCGTCCATTTTCTTATGCATCCATCGTCTTATTTTTAAATTTTTTGGACAGGTGATTTCGTTTTCAAGAGTTAATTTCATTGATGAGTTTGTGCAATTAATTAGCAATTATTTCTAATTACCATAATACAAGTACACTCCCTGACTTTATGGTTATGGTTCATTAAACTCAATTCCTCTTGAAAATTTACCCCTGGATAACCTTTCATTTACTGCTATAGTTTATCAAAGAAATTTTATTGTAGCTGTTTATTTTGCCCACCAGGGTGGCGACCCATTCGATTTTTAGTGTAATCGGGGTTCCTCTTGAAAATACAGTCATCTCTCACTTATGCGCGTCTCAGTTATACGCGTCTCTCAGTTATACGCGAATTTCGTAAGGTCCCGGCACGAGGAATAGGAAAATAATGCTATAGATCTCTCACTTATAAGCGCCACTTTGAATTTTCTCTCTCAGTTATGCGCGGAAATGACAACGCAATTCACTTTTTTTTTTAAAATCGATAAATAATTTTCTGCACCTGTCAAGGTCAAAAGACCGTACCGAAAAACGGGGTGGAGAGGGTGGAGAGGATGTTACAGTTCGACTTTACACTCACCCCCTCAGTTCTAATGGTTGCTTCTTTTCTTTCTGTTTTAATTTTATCAAGTCACCTGCGTGTTACATTTCGTCCTTGCCTTTACGGTAGCATCTAGATTCTTTCTTTCTTTCTTTTTTTTTTTTTGCAATAAAAATGAGCAAAAGAAAGTTAACAATTTCGTTCAAAATGGAAGTTATAAAAGCAGCAGAAAATGATCCTAGACTGTGAACAATAAATTTAGCTCGAAAATTCGATTTGCCAGAATCATCACTCAGAGGGATTTTAAAGAACAAGGACTCGATCAAAAAAATTAATAGTGAATATTCTGCACAAGCGAAGAAACGATCAAGAATTCAGAATGGAAAATTTAAGATTTTAGAAACCACTTTAATTCAGTGGTTCAGAGAAATGAGAGCTTCTAATTTACCCATTAGCGGTGAGTTATTTAAAGAAAATGCACTCACTTTGTCATCCAAAAAAGGAATCGAAAATTTTTCAGCTTCTTCGGGATGGTTAGAAAAACTTAAAAAAAGACACGGTTGAACAAATCATTGTCTGAGTGGTGAAAGCGCAGCCGTTTCAGATTCAACTGCTAATGAATGGATCGTAGACCTTCCAAATTTAATTCAAAACTTTGATCTTAAGAACGTTTTTAACTGTGATGAAACAGGCTTATTTTATCGTCTTTTACCAAACAAAACAATGGATTTTAAGGGAGAAACAGGCCATGGTGGCAAACACAGCAAAGAAAGACTGACTGTGCTTTTATGTTGCAATGGGGACGGATCAGAAAAGTTACCGCCAATAGTGATTGGTAAATCCAAGAATCCACGGTGTTTAAAAAATGTCAAGAAATTGCCATGGTCTTACGCAAATAGCACCAAAGCCTGGATGACATCGAAAATTTTTTTAGACTTTTTGAAGGAATTCGATATGAAGATGGCTAAAAAAAAAAGAAAGTTTTGTTATTTATGGATCAGTGTCCCGCCCATCCTTCATATCTCCCATTGCTGACACATGCACGAGTTATATTTTTCCCTGCTAACTGTACTAGCAGACTCCAGCCCTTAGATCTCGGTATAATAAGGTCAGTTAAAGCGCAGTATAGGAAAGATTTGGTGCGAAGAATGTTTATATCACTAGAGCAGAAAAAGGAATTCAAGAAAATTTCGATTCTGGATGCCATGCATATGTTGGTTTCCTCTTGGAATAACGTAACAGCCATGACAATTTCTAACTGCTTTAGGAAAGCGGGTATTTTTCATTCAAATAATGCTGAAGTTATTCCATTACAGGAAAATGAAAACAACAGCAATGATTTTAACATAGACGAAGAAGAATGGAATAGAATAAGCCAAGATTCTCTTTCTTTTCAAGATTTCGTCAGTGTTGATGAAAACTTAACATCAACGGCCATTAGAGATATTGAAACTGTGTTTGATGATGTGACAGCTGAAAGAGAAGGAGATGATGATGATAATGATGAAACTGATACTGTAATTGTCCCATCTTATGCTACTGCTTTAGGAGCCCTGGACACTTTGAGATGTTACCTACAAAATGCTGATATAGCATCAAATACAATGACGCACTTTAATGCATTAGAAAAGGTCGTTGTACAAACGCGGCCTAAGCAAAAACAAACTACCATTGATGACTTCTTAAAAGAGGACTAATTGACATTTTTTTTTTATGTAAGTATATCATCTTCTATGTCAAATGAAAAAAAATTACTTTATTGTATTTTTTGAAACAATTTTATAGTGAAAGTGTAAGGATATATATATATATATATATATATATATATATTAGTACACTATACTAATATTACACCCCATTTATTTTATAAAATATCATTAATCATAATTCTTATATTTCAATATGTTTTTCTTTCGAATAATGTGTATAATGTGTATAAGGAATTACTACATACAACGTCCTCTCAGTTATGCGCGGCTCTCAGTTATGCGCGATTTTAAGTCAGTCCCTTCAAACGCGCATAAGTGAGAGGTGACTGTATATCGTTGAATGACCCTCCATTTATACTATTAATTATTTTATGCAGGAATCTTTATTCTAGTTCTGATGTTTGGCACCAGGGGTCTACGCAATTTTAAGCCTTATAATTAGATCCCTCTTCAAAATCCACCCCAAGATAACCAACCATTCATTTACATGTCAGTCCTCGGAACCGGCCGTTTTCAAAGTCACTCCATTTCGGTACGATTATTTGGAAATAGGTCATTTTCTCAGTCTGCCCATTTCTAAACAATTCCCAGGACTATCTCCTTTTAGTATTAAGTTTATGCGTGAATAGAATGTTTTATAAAATCAGATTCGGATACCTGTTGATTTGGGAAAACACAATTCATTAAACGAAGTATATTTGAGAGTCAATATATAACAATATCCTTTCTGACTGCATTATCAATGCACAGCCGAAACCGAAATGCCTGCACCTGAAATCGTAAACTTTTAGTTGTTACTTCTTGTTATGACATAAAAATCCATTAAAAAGGTGTTTTCTGAAATTCAACTGTTACGTGATCGAAAGTTTTTGAAAAGGTATACCAGTATATTTAAATTTAGAAATTGCACATAATTAGAACTGTGGATATTGAGCTAAGAAACAAAATCATAACTATATAGTTCAATACGTTTCAATAACTTAACTAACTTTCGTCAACTTTATAGTTTAACCCTCCAGCCGCTGGAAACGCTTGTATCGCGTTTCACTTAATCAATACAATTCTGCGAGGACCGCTATTTTTGGCTTTCTTTATACATTCCATTGATACAATCCTCATAACTATTATGAATAGCGAATAAAAATAATGTGCAGTTTTTTTTCAAGAAAGGGTAAAAAACCGCCCGCGGTTGGAGTGTTAATACAAATACGATTTCAAATACACAAAATAAATAAGAAAATACAAAATACGACACTCTTAAAAAAAGATTTTATTTCAAAAATAGGAATATATAAAATTTGTTGATTTGGTGAAATCCTAAAATAATTCGCAACAGAAAAGCAGGCTAAAATGTTAGTACAACAAACAATTCAACAACAGTTTCTTGATAGTAAAGAAAATTAACATCAATAATATAAAACAACTAGGAATAGTAATTTGTTTCTAAAATTTTTCATACATTGGTGTAAACAATTTTTTTTTTCTGATTTTATTTTCTAATAATTTTTGTTTAATAAGAATTACTGCTATAGAATTCCAAAACTCTGTTGTCTGAAATAATGAATCAATTTGAACCTATTTGGGACAGTAAATTGATCTGCCAGTATCTTCGATGAGTTTGTTAATCAAGTATGTAGCTGTTATAGTTCGTTTACAGTAGCATACAAAAGCAAAAAGCATTCAAAGCTTGTCATCGCGATAACATCCGTAATATACTGAGCATATTTAAACCGAATTAGGACAGTATATTGTTCTTGCAAGTATCTTGGAAGAATTCGATAATCAAGTACTGTTTTGTTGCCCCTATGTGATCACCTAATGATAAAAACCAGCCCTGTTGAAAGCAACGATAATAAAATGAACGAATACGTTTTTATTTTAGGTTGCCTGATTGCAAGTATTTTTTGTTCAAATTTCGTTATTTGTTTTTTGTACCGAAAGAAGAATCAAATGTTATTTTGGCGCCCCCTTCTACACTGGCTCCCAGGGCATATGCCCCTTTTGCTCCTCCGTAGTTTCGGCACTGCAGATATCTGTTATCCACCGCCACAGTAACAGCCATTAATCCGGGAACTGATTTTGGGAGTTGCGAGTATCAATCCCGATCGTGGAATCGCGATTGTTACAAGAAATTATTATGAAAAACGATTTTTGTCTTGCTTTTATTTTACGTTGTATTAAAACAAAGTCAAAGATATTTAACTTCTTATTATTTAGCAAGAAATAGAAATAAAATGAAAAAAAAAAGTATACAAAATCACAATTTGCATTCTTTAGCAATGAATAATAAAAAAGAAATTAGCGTAACAGTGCTGCTCCATTTTTTTTTTTTTTTGGCAAAATATAAAAATGTCTATTAATCTGTATACACGTACACAATTATACAATTATATTAGAACTAAAATCAGTTTAAAAAAAAAAAAAAGTCTTTACTGTAAATTATGTTTTATTTTTACTATACTTTTTTACTATATACATATATTATAAAACTAGTTTAATCTTAACATAAATCTATTAAACAGAAAAAGCATAAAATACGCAGCTTTACATATATATCACTATGTTGGAAAATGTCTGATGATCTATATGTAGCATTTTTCTTTCTCGTTTTCATACTCAAAACGGCCATAAGGGTAGCGAACAGCGGTTAAATTATTTGAATCCCACCCACTACTGCTATTGTTATATTATTATTTATTATTATTCTTAAATATGTTTTTTTTTTTAAAATCTTTATTATAGGAATTTTAAGAAAGAATTGAAAACATTTTTCAAAAATTCTTTGTTTAAATAGGTTTTCCTTTATGCATCCACTGCAAGTTGATTAAAACTATCTACGGGAGTTCCGAGATCTTTTGAATCATTTTTTTCAGGAGAGAAAAATGAGACCCCAAACTGAGGAAACAAAGTGGTACTCGAGCGCTCGTAAATGCTCTTATTAGGTAGATTTCGTAAGAAATACTACCTATTACATTCTCCCCTAAGTTGGAATTTTTGAAAAAAAAATTGTAGATCTACGCAGATCATGACTCCCAGAACCCAAAACCACCCCTAGTTCAAAACTTTATCTATCTATCTACGTCACTTTTTTATGAACACGATAACTTCAATAATTCTGCTCAAATCTCTTCCAAACTGATACATAAAATCAAGGGGCATAAAATATCGGTAAGTACGTTAATGGGCAAAATCGAACCAGGGGGGGAGGGAATGGGGAGGTTTTTTGTGAAAACAGAAAAAACCCCATAACTTCTTAATTATGATACGTATTGAATCCATTTAAAGTTTTTATTAATTCTAGGTAAAGGGCCAAAAATTTATGTATGACAGATTTTTGATATCATTAAAAATGGTCCCAAGGAGGGTTTCAGAAGAAAAAAATTCATAACTTCGCCAATTCGCAAGATATCAAATCCGCTTAAATTTATTATAATTCCTCTTAATATTATCTAAAACTTTTATATTGACAAGTTTTTTATATCACCAACCCTTATAGCAAAAAAAAAAAAAAAAATCCCTGCTGGCTCCGCTTGCAGACAAGTTAAATTTCGAAGTGGGCAGTCCCAACTGAAGCATCATCGCAAAAAGGTGATTTCTTCTGCAATTCCCAACAAACAGGCGCCCCACGGTCTGCGTCTTCGAAATCTACCTGTGTCTGCTGGCCGAGCCGTCAAGGATTTTTTTTTTTTTTTTTTTTTTTGACAGAGGATCCTCAAATTAAAATTATGCTTGATGAAAACATATGAAACAGTGAAATATACATGAAAGTGCGCAACCATGCAATTATTAAAATTGATCGAAAATCAGTTATTAACTGATTTAAAATGCAATTGTTCAGGGCATAGCGATGTATTTCTTATATTATTCAAAACTGTTTCAAATCAGATTTAAAAAATATATATATTTCCCACTATTATTTAAACAAGCATTTACTTTACATTAATTTTTTGTTTTAATTTTTTTTCTTTCTGATCAATTTAGCACAAAAAGTTTCAATAGCAATGTAATTAAGTCGCAGGTGATAAGTACATAGCTAAATAATAGACAATATTTTAACTGAAGTACAATAATATACTTCTATTTATCTTAAGATAAATTTAAGAGAAAGTAATGCACAGTTGCAGTTTATTAATCAATCGCCCCCCCTCCCCCCCCTCACACTTCTCTCTCTCTCTCTCTTTTTATTTTTTTATCACGTTCACATTAGAAGGATTTTTTGGCCAGAAACTCAGCTTTAATAGAATCAAAATCTACTATTTAAAAATAAAATAGCGTATTTTAATTTATTAAAACTGGCCAGTCTACAAGAACAAGGACCGATTCCGATGAGGACTCGATCTTTTCAGAGTCTGTACTAGAGATCTGCACGGGCCGGGCCTATTTTCCTTCACGGCACTCAGGCCGGGCTGGGCCCGGGCCATACTTTTTTATGAAGTCTCGGGCCGGGCCTAGTGATTTACTCTTTACGGGCCGGGCCGGGCTTTACTTTTTTCCTGAATTATAAGGCCGTGCCTTAAATTATTTTTTCCATAAAGAGCCGGGACTGGTTTCATTCTTCCTAGTCTTCACGCCCCAAAATTTTCAGTTCTGGTTTTGACCCGTATGCAAATCATTGTGTCTCCGTGGCCTGGTCTGTTCGAAGGTCAGTAAAATAAGACCTGGCACAAAAATCTTTACAAAACGGTCATACATTTTTAAATCGCCATTATTCTACAATTAAACATTAAAATTTATTCTTTTTAAAGAATATTAGATTTATACACTTATTAAAATATGGCTAAATTAAAATATAGTAAAACGTGTGAAAAAGAACCTGCTTATGACGGAATACTGCCTTAAACTGAAAAATATGTTGATCCATGAAAAATGAATGTTCTAATACTTAAGAAAAGAATATATAATACATTAAAAACCTGCTAAGTAGGTAAATTGTCTATAACTCATTTTTTTTCTTCCCTATGCAATTCCATCTTAGAAGATTTTACTGTATAACATTTTTCTGATTTTTAACACTTCAATAAATGGAATATGGATTAACAATATATTACTGATAACTTAAACACATAGATACAACAAATAGAGATTTATTAAAAAAAGAAATATTTCAGGTTGCAGCACCTCTATAAAAATGAAGATTATAAACATGAAAAAAAAAAGGCTAAGATAGGAATTTTTGGTTAGATCTCCTCCTACGAGGCAAAATTTTTGACTAAATCGAAGTAAAAATCAATGTTTTGTAGAAATTCGCTTGGGCAGGGCCGGGTTCGGGCCAACATTTTAACTTTTTTTCCGGGTCGGACTGGGCTCGGGCCGAACTTTTAATTTTTGTATCAGGCCGAATTTTCTTTTGTATGGGTCGGGCCTGGCCTGGGCCTGGAAATTTCAGCCCATGCAAACCTCTAGTCTGTACATTCAGGACCGATTCCAAGGAATCGATCCGTTTTTGGAATCGGTATATTTTGGACCGATTCCTAGGAATCGTTCCTTTTCGGAATCGCTACATTTTTTACTAATTCCGAGGAATCGGTCCTTTTCGGAATCGATTCCGAGAATTCAGTACATTTTGGACCGATTCCTAGGAATAGTTCCTTTTCGGAGTCGCTACATTTTGGACTAATTCCAAAGAATCGGTCCTTTTCGGAGTCTGTACATTTTGGACCGATTCCGAGGAATCGTTCCAAAAAGGACCGATTCCTTTTTAAAGACTGGAATCGTTCCTTCAATTTCACTGCCGGAGTCGTTCCTTTGGAATCGTTCCTTGACAAATGACACATCTCTACTCTGTAGGGATAACAAAATTTTGAATTTTTTTTAATAAATTTATTATCAAAAAATCATGTTTAAAAAATAAAATTATGTAACCTTTATTTCAATTATGTTTGTATGGATAAATGAAAATACTGTAAGGGGTGAGGATTCAGAGAATATTTTTACATGCAAAAATTATTTGCTCTATCATTAGAAAAGTAATTTTCTTTGACCAGCTGCGAAAAAATCTCAATTTTCATCAATGTATCCAAAAAAAAAAAGTCCTTTCGGCCTGTACCGAGAGGAAAAGGTAGCTTTCCTATATCTTCGTTTTAAAATTTTAGCTAATGTTACTCGAAAACAGCAAGCTAAAATGCAAAGAAACCGTTTACAAAAGATTCGTTAATACTGAATTTGAATAAGAAATTCGCCAAATTATTGAGCTATAGCCAAATTGGCATCATTTATGAAAACTTATTCTGGTCGCCAAATTTGGCGATATTTCACCAAATGTTGGCAAGTTTGGCAAGAAATTGGCACTAACAGATATGAACATATAGTTTTATGCGTATGATTGGGAAAATTATTACAACAATGAAAGAAAATAATTTGCGAGAAATCACATTCACTAAAACTCATAAATTAATCGTTGTTTTTTTGTAATGTGCTGTCTTGTTTCAAAATGTCAGCCACCCTAGAATTTCAAACTGCTCTATCTCAGCCATTTTTTAAGATAGAGGTAAAACAAAAAATGATCTGGAATCCTCGTATCAAGGCCTAACACTTAATTAAAAAATAAATTTATATTTTTAATTTTTTGTATATATATTTTAGTTTTAAAATTTTCAGTGGCCGCCATCTTGTTTCAAGATGGCGGACAAACTCGGTCGAGGCAGTGGTGAGATTATAATACACACAATTAGTTTCATCCAAATTAATTTATAAATACGAGCGTTATCGTATGACATAGATCAGATATATATATATATATAATTCAACATTTAAAAGGAGGGTGGTTTTGGGGTCTGGGGGTCATGATTGGTGAAAATATATCAAAATTTTCTGGAATGGCTTTCCTCCGAACGTCTTCAATAGGTAGCTTTATACTGTTTTGTATTGAAAGCTACTTAATTGATCTGTCATAGAAAAAAGATGATGATATTTATCAGTTGGGAATAAAAAAAAAGATTGCGATTTTTGTTGATTGGTCATGAAAAAAAAAATGCAATTTTTGATGATCAATGAAAAAAATAAATCATAATTTTCGTTGATCAGTGATGATAAAATCATTATTTTTGTCTATCAGTGAAACAAAATCATGATTTTATTTGATTAGTAAAGCAGAAATTGCAATGCTTGGTCAAAAGTTACTCAAGGGCTTTTAATGTCTCAATCCTTCTCTACCCACAACATGAAGTCAGAATATTTATGTAGAAAAGCAAAGATCTGCATCAATTGCACTAGTGATAAAACTCAGTTTAAACATTTGCTTGGAATTGTGCAGCATATTGTGTTTAATACATTATTATTAATATGATCATTAAATTACATTGGCTTGGCTATATATTCAAAAGTATATAAGAATATATATATATGTATAAGTAAACTAAAAAAAAATCATAATTATTGTAACAAAATTACATATCATATATTAAGAAAACAGCTAAACCAACTCAGCTTATTAAATATGCATACTGATACTTTGTGTTTTCTTGCACTTTTATACCATAGTGCATCGATTTCAGATTTTTTTCCTGGATAACTGTAATAGGTCTGAGAATCCTGTATTCTTTAAAATATTTCACCACAATTTGTTCCACAGACATAAGGTCCCAAATGTTTGTCATTTTCTTCAAACTCTGAGAGAAAAATGGAGAAATAGCAGTTAACTTATATATTTAATTTCAAAAACTAAGCTGTCTGAAAAACAAAGTAGATAAATATAGAATATGTACATTTCATTTGTCCTGCAGCACTGCTATTGACAACAATGAATGTGATGCCATGCTTATGCATTACTGGCATTAAATGATATTGTTTGTAAGAAAATTTTGCTTACCATAAATTGTCAACAGGAAAGTAAACAAGTAACTACATATATATTTTTATTTTTCTCGTTAAGAATTAAGTTTTGGTTCTTTGGAATTCAGTCGACATCCTAGGTGCTTCTCTAACAAATACAACCATTTTTTCCATCATTCATTATATCTGCAATAAATTAATATAAGACATGCAAATAATTACACAAAAACAATTTATAATAGTAGAAGCTATATAATTGTGCAGTGAAAGAATCAAGTTGATCACCCTTGCCCTAGATCAGCGTTTTGTAAACTTTGTGATCTCGCGGACCCCCTTTTGATGTGATTATGCATTTCGAGGACCCCCAACAATATTTTTCTTAATATAAGATAAGAAATTATTTTAATATATACACCTTATTTATTTTTCATTATACATATTCTGTATTTAGTTAACGGTGCTAGAAAAATCAGTTACATTAATAAAACAAAAATAATAATAGCAATATATACAAGAAAAATAATTATAATTTACATTTTAAGACATTTAAAATATACATAGTACTATTGGCTATGAGAAGTATGCTGCTTATCTTTTGCTACTGGATGTGCAGCATCTCGTTCAATGTTTAAGTAAGACTGGTTCAATATGCCATTGAGTTCTACAGTTATTCTTCATAATTTTCTTGTATGAAACAACTGTTTAAACATGTGAATAACGCTGCCCTTGTTGTGTAAGTTGGAATGGATTTGCAAAACAAAAAAAAATTACATGTCTTACCACCAAATTCATAATGAAAGAAAACTCTCAAATTTACAGTATTAGAAATGTCTAAACGCTCATTTAGTTGCAATGTCAATGTGTAATAAGGGCTGATTATTTACATGTAAAATCAATCGGTTCTTAATATTTTCACACATATTCCACCCTCTGGAGCATTGAAAAGTCTTCCTCAAAGCATTTGAAGTTTTATGCTTATTAATTATCTAGACTTGCAAAGCTCTTGTCTTGCAAATCCTCATTCTTCCGGAGCTGCAGAAATTTTTCCCGAAGAAAAACAATATAAATTTAACATTGGGCTTGAGGACCCTTGGCTGTAAGCTGACTGACCCCCAGGGCGGACTACAGTTTAAGAAACGCTGCCCTAGATTATAAAATTAATATAGGATGAAACAAATGCTATTATCGGTTACCTTTTCATTTGATGCTGCTCTCTTACATTTTTGTAATTTTATTAAAAATTATTTTAAAATTTCACTTTAGCATGTTTAATTTAAGAGTAATATACTTATATCCATTTACTTTTTGAAGTCCCCTAGAACCATCTTTAATGAATTGGACTCCATTGTATCCAGCATTTTTCTCAGAAACGCAGATCTCTCCAAAACAAGAACATAAAAGAGTTGAATTCATTGATGTTGGCTGTGGATATGGTGGTCTGCTTGGTAAGATTGGGTTATAATTTATTTTTTATTTATCTGGTTCTAATTTTAATATATTTTTTTGTCATATTATTCTTTTATATATTTATAAATAATACCTGTCGTTTGGTTTGGAATGTAATTTTTTTCTTGGAAGAAGTCTCCCTAGCAAGATTTGTAAATGGTGGGGAGTAGAACTGTTTGGGCAAGAGAAAAAAATATCTTTAACCCCACATTTATTTTTATACTAATTAACAACCTTCTATAAGCAGGAGTGTGTAATTGGTAGGAAAAATGAGAGACTCCAACTCTTGGGAATTTTAAACAGACTGACTCCTGGCCTGTGCAGATACTTCACAGAGTGCAACAACAAAATTCTTACCTTTTCTTAATTAGAGACTTTGTCTTTTCTTGCTAATAATAAATAGAGTGGGGCTCATTAGCTCATTTTTGGTGATAAAAGATTATCTTAACATATAAAATAAATGGAACAGGAATTCCTTCTCCTTTTTGCTGGATCTTTTCTGGTATCAAACATTTCGCATCCTGTTAATCTATACATGTATATAAGTAATTGGAGTGTATGTCTGTGCAAGGCCAAAACTGATTTTTTTCACCTGGGGAAAACATATACTTTTAGAAGAAGGGGAGAAAAAAGAAAAGAGTCAAGGTATTAAAAAAAATTAAAGAATGAGGCAAGATACTTTTACTGTTGTGAAAAAAGAGAAAGGGCACATTTACCAAATTTTAGAAATGGACTGATGTAATTTCTGTAACCAATCAGAGCACAGGTAAAGGGATATTGCTAGTAACCTTACTTGTTGTAGCTGAGTTTACTCCTGATGATTTAATACTGCTGCATTGAGCTGTATATATAACAGGAGTTCAGAATCAGCAGTCAGAAGCATAAAAGGCAAATGAAGCTTGCAACTTGCAAGGCAAAAGTAAAAAATAGTCCGTGTTGTCAATGTCAGATATTAATATTCTCATTTACTATTATCCTAATTTATGCTTTTATAATTAAGCTATGCTTATCTAATTCATAAATAATTCACTAATCATGTAAGGGGATGCGATAGACAGCATGTTTTGCCATGAATGTGAGCTAAAATTATCGTCACTGTATCCTTCTGCGCTGACTGCTGGAAATCATGTTGGGCATTAGGAAGACAGATCTCCTGTTATATTTCAAGCTCAGTGTGCTTCTCAGTGAGTTTGGGGATTTAAATTGACTCAAACATTTTTGTCTGAATATAAGGTTTTACAATTGATTTCTTTATTATGGCTTCATGTATTATTTTGAATATCCTTTTTCATTTTTCATTTATTTCTTATTCTTTTCCTTAGTTGATTTGTCGCCATTATTTCCTAAAACTTTGATGCTTGGGATGGAAATCAGAGTAAAAGTATCAGAGTACGTCCAAGAAAGGATCAAAGCTCTACGTTTACAAAACCCTGGAAAATATGAAAACATAGCCTGCATTCGATCTAATGCCATGAAATATCTTCCAAACTTTTTTATGAAAAGCCAAGTAAGTGAAAGAAATATTTCATAGTTTTTCCATTTTTGTCCTGATTCAGATGATATCTGTGTTCTAAAGTGATGTTGCAGGGTTCACACAACCCTGAAATTCTTTTAAAATTAAATTTTGGTCATTATAATTAATTATTTTTTCTCTTCTTTTCTCTTCTGCTGTTTACTAGTAAAAATTTTTCTTTCCCCATGATTATCATTTTCTTTACTGTGACAATATTTATGAGAGATTTATGAATTATTTTATCTATGTGTATGTTGTACCTTAATTATGTATATGTTGTTGTATCTGCATGGTGTATATCAGTTAACACATGGACTTAGTTCAATTAATTTTCTTTCATTTGCATATTTTTCTCCAGGGCTTTACAAATTGGAAAAAAAAATCTGATAGCCAGCAAAAACTTCTGATCATCAGTAAAAAAAATATTTACTGATGCACTGATTACACCCCACTGTTGTCAGTTTTTGACCATCTTTTTTATTTAATCATGAATTTTTCAAAAAACAATTAAAATTATTTTATATACATTATGAAGTTTGACTGAATAAAGTATGCAGCAGCAGCATCATAAGAGAAACAATTGCTTTTCAATCATAATTTTTTTTCATAAGAAAATTATTTTGGAAGAAATATCTTATGTAAACCACTGAATTGACCAATATTCATAAATTGTCAGCTTTAGGACATTTTATCTTATATAAGTATTTTACAAACACTTTTTTTGTCATGGTTTTTCAGAATGTGCATTTTTAAAATTTTTGCTTCCAAACTACTGGCACATATCCTTATGAAAGTCTGGGATTTTTTTAAATCTAAAGTATCACCTATCTATATTTTTCTCTGGTTTATGCTCATTAGTAAATCGTACAAGTGAATCACCATTAGATCATTCAATGTTGATGCTTCCAGTTGCCAGTTAAAATAATTTGTTCACCAGTGGCAACTTGGAACTCACATTTGTTGAACACCATTTTTCTTGATGGTCTTGCATAAATTTTAGGCTAAAATGTACAATTATTTATAATCTTTATAGTTTATAATTTATAGCGTGTATAATAGTTTTTTTCTGGCAGTATGGTTATCTATCACAAAGTATCTTCTTACTTAGTCTTCAAATCTTGAATGTAACATAGGTTAAAAAATGGTTATTTACACTTTGTATATATTTTTGTGTATATTTTTTTAATGTGAGAAATTGTTATGAACTACATTTTTTAATTAAACTATACTGTTCATACTTATAATATTTGTAACAAAATTAATTGTTTTTGTGTGAGCATGTAGTATTTTCTATTATTTAGCTTCCACTGTAATGATATTTTTTGTACCTTTAAGTATTTACCATTGCTTTGCATTTATGAATTTGCTTAAATACATGTGTTAAAATTTTACCTAATCTATATTATAAAGCCAAAACATGTCAGTGAGTAATGTAGTTTACAGATTTTACAATAGCTCTGAGATTTTCTGGGTTTTTTTGTCAGTTTTTGAACAGTAAAAATTAAAATTTTTTTTATTATTAATCTTACTAATCTCACCAGTCGTGAAAAACATCACAATTATTTCAGCAATTGAGTCAAACCTCACACCGAGGCTTACACTATTCAATCCTTTAATGCATTTACAGTAAGTAAAAAAAATATTAATTTTGCTGTAAATTTTGATTGATCGTAAATGTAATGTTTTCCAGTCTAACTCCAAACTTAGATTTAAAACGCTTATATCAAACTTAGATATCAAACTTTTCTTTGTTCTATATTTTTCTTAATTTTATGAAAATGTTATTAATAAAATACATTGTGTAACAGTTTTTATAATTTGTTAGAACAATTTTTAACTCTTGTTGGCTAGTAAAATAAATCCATGGCTGGTAAGATTTTTTGAAAATTCTCTGTCACTAGATGTATAGTTGTTATTTGTGTTTCTTGTATCTTTTTCCATGAAAAATAATGGAAGTGCTACAGATTTGTTTTTTTCCTTGATGCAATTTTTGATTTTTTTCTCTTCCAAATCACCGGTTTAAACAAATTAGCACTATAAAGTAGGGATGCACTGAATATTCGGTATCTATTCGTTATTCGGCCATTCTACCTAATATTTAGTTATGCCGAATATCAAACTATTTGGTCGGCTGAATATAAAATTATTCGGCCTGCTGAATATTCGGTTTGGCCAAACCGAATACTTAAAAAACCTTTTAAAAATGTTTTTAAAGACCTTACACAGCTTCTACTTTTAACTGTCAATTAATGAAGATATTCAGAATAATTAGAAACAGAATCATATTTAAATAAAAGAGAATGTTTTTACATTATTTAGTTGCTAGGGTTTTTGTGTGTTACTTTAAGTATAATGAAGACATTGTAACTATATTTTCAAGTTTCAACAGAATTGCTTTGATTTTTGTGAAATATGATAACATGATGAGAAGTCCTAGAAATTGCCACCATTAATATCAAACTAACACTGAGCTACACATTTTTTTATTCAGAATGCAGCGGACAGTACTTATACTGTGTCACTGGCTAAAATTCAGTCACTTCCGATGAAATCATCACATTTTATACAAGCAAAATTAATGTGATGCAAATCTCGCTAAAATATCTTCATTATTGTTAAAGTTGTGAGCAAAATTCATTTCTCACCTTGTAGTGACACACCCTGTATTTTTGATTGAATGTATTGTATTTTTGGTGGAATAAGTGGATTGAAATGTTGTTTCCTGTTCAAAAATGTTTGTCTTGACTACATTATCTCCCTTGAAAGTTTGTTACAAAATTTGTATATTTCTTATATAACACTTTGTATATTTCATACCTCTGAAAATGATTGCCCACTCTAGATACTGCTCTTTGGTGCATTTAAAAACTTCCTTATCAAAAGGAACAGGAACGTTATTCTTGCTGAGTTGTTGCCATTTGAATAAATTGTATTATTTATTACTTACCCATCATACGTAGTATAGGGTAAGTCTTGTAATCTTTTTGAAAATCGAAATTTTTTTTTTGACGGATTTACACGTTTCAGACACTGGAGATTCCGAAAAACATATTTTTAGAAAAAAAATTTTGCCGTCCGTCTGTGTGTCTGTGTGTGTGTCTGTGTGTCTGTAAACGCTCTATCTCCCGAAAAAATTGAGATAGAGACTTGCAATTTGGTATGTACTTAGTATGTAATAATGGGAAGAAGCCTATTTCATTTCAATAACCTCGATTAACCGGAACAATTTTTTTCGGACTCTCGAAATATTCGTTCTGATGAAAGATATATAAAAATTTTCGAAATTGTTTATTTTAAGAAATGAATGTAAAAGACAATAAAAAAACATAAATTTTGAATAAAGCATGAAGTCGATCGGATAATTAGTTGCCGAGATATTTGGAATCCTATTTTCCACACTCTTCGATTTTTCATGACCCTGTATTTCATCCAAATTTCACTTCAAAGATATATTTTAATTGAAAATTTGACGCTTAATCAGATGCAATAAACCGCTAGTTAACAGGATTATTATTTTTGGAGTTATAAGGAAAAACCTCTTTCAAGCAATTCAGTAATCGAGCCTTTAAAGTTTGTGACGTCATCAAACCACGATCTTATTTTTTGAATTGCAATGCATTTTATAAGTAGTTTACACATTTTTATTTTAATATTTTACATTATGCATATCCATGATGGGTAAGTATTACGGTGGCCCCCAACGACTAGTTTATTTATTACTTTAATCTTTTCCTAACAAATAACCAATATGACTGTGAAAATTTTCTTCCAATTCCTTGAAAATTTCTCTTTGATTTCAAAATATTTGTTTTAAAATATAAGAAAAAAATATTTATTTGTTTAAATTCACAGAAGAAGCCATGAAATTAAAAATTTTATTAATTGAAGAAGTTTTAAAACTATTTTCTTCTTTAATAATAACTCAAAGCATATTTCTTTTAGTGTAAAGTTTACTTTTAAAAAGGTTATGTTTATCTAAATGGAAGTATCTGTGTTAAATATTATGTAAAATTGTTTTAAAATTTAACTTTTTAATACCTTTAAACTCTGAATTAAAAATATTCGTCCTGACAGGTAGGGCTGGACGATATCAAAAATTTAATATCGCAATATATCAACAAATTAATATTGATATTGGTGATATATCGCGATAACTACCTTAATGTGTATGGGAATAGAAAAATTGTTAATTTCCAAAGATAAATGGTATGGTAGCAGCAATTTAAGTGCAAACAGGTGTAGAATGCAGCGAATTAATTCTCTATACCTTTTTGCTCACATGGCATCCTTTAAATATTATAGTTTCATATTTATACAAAACAGAAATATTTTAGGAAAAGGATAGATTTTTCGATATCTATTTGGGCTTATACCATTGCTAGGATAGTGTTTTTCTTTAAAAATAGTATGTTCTCTATTCTTCCTATTTTATGCACTATTTTAACTATTTCCTCATGTATAACTGAGAATATTATAAAAAAGAAACTAAAATAAAATATTCTTAAATTTAAGATGTTGCTGATTTTAATATTATTAAAATAAGTAAAAAGCAACAGCAAACACTGAAATTTGTTTAATGTCACATGTAATGCAAATATACTTGTGAGTAACAAGCTTTCAATGGATGACAGATGCAGCAGAAATGTTGTTTTTCAATCTTTCTCTAAGGCATCAATGCATTCTTAAAGGAAAAAAAATAAAAATTACTACCTATTTGCTATACGTAAATACAACATTGAAATCTTTTTTGAAATATAAATATTCAAATCACATTTCGAAATAGTTTTATAGTAATTATTTTTTTTAACTTCATTTTAAGCTGAAATATCTAGACAGTATATATTAAATTCACTGGTATCCATGCTGTCTCTAGCGATAAAAAAACACAGAGAAAAACAAGAATGAGCCTTTGCGGATATTGAGTATACGCAGTACTAGACGTTAATAGCTAGGAAGCTCCGCTCAAAGGTAACCATTCACAGTGAAACAGTAGCGAGGATTCGCTTCACCAACGTGGCAAAATGCAAAATTTTAGCGCACTCTGATTGGTTGCTCCCGGCTCAGCTGCTAAGCTCATAGACTTGAGATAAGATAGACCGATATTTCCCATTCAGCGGGGACGGGAAAAGTGAGGCAGACATGTGTCACGTGTGTTAGGGGAATTAGTTAGGGAATAGGTTTCCAAATTGGCGATTTTTCGTTTTATTGGCGTTACTCATAATTCATACTAAAAGTAATTCTCATGAAAAAAAATTTCTCTTATTTTGTAATATTTATTTTCATTTGAATATATGTTTCCATCCTCAGTTTAATCAGGAGTTTAGAAAAGTTGGATTGGATTTTATCGAAGTCCGGTTGGCTGTGTGACAAACATAAACTCGTATTTTGTTGCATTCAAACTGAGAAGAAAATTTCTACTAAAGACAAAAATCAAACTTAAATAATATTAAAATTGAATAAAATAGAATATTTTATGGCTTCTTGAAATTAAGATCCTTCTCAAATCCGAACTAGGTACTTTCTGACACATTTTTTAAATCATTGCTTTTTGCAAACGTATCACACTGACAAGTGTTCTTATTAAGAAACTATGTAATCGAACCGTTTCTTCCGTTTTTTTTTTTTTTTAAATGTAAAGGTAGAATATTTTTCAGAAAATGCTGTCGAAGTTGGTGTTTTGAACCGAATTTCCAGACGCAACAGCGCAGGATAGGGAAAAAACCTGCCGCCATGAGAATGCAATCGTTCATAACTCAAGTTATAATTCATTTATCGGAAAATGATAAAACTGTTCGATTACAAATCAGTTCAATAATCATGTCTGCAAGTATCATGCTTTCATGTTTAAAAATGAGTCAGGAAATGTGTCAGAAAGTTTCGCGTTGTTGAGAGATGAAAAATATGTTTTAAGAAATCCTTTTTTCTTATTTTATTACTCCTTTTTTATTTTTTTGCCAGCCCTTTCCACGACTCATTGAATACTAAATATTTAAAGCCACACGAAAAAAGAAAAAAAAATGAACACGTTTTGTTATTTGAAACATTTTGTTTTGAAGAATATGTATAAATATACAATAATCATACATACATGACAGTTACAACTTGTACAGATATAACTTG
The DNA here is from genome assembly GCA_963931845.1 of Maratus michaelseni. NCBI lineage: Eukaryota > Metazoa > Arthropoda > Arachnida > Araneae > Salticidae > Maratus > Maratus michaelseni. The sequence continues at coordinate 212,479,912 of OZ007595.1, read as the reverse complement.
AGTTATGGGCGATTGCTTTCTCAGGGCGGCAGGTTTTTTTCCCTGTCCTGCGCTGTTGCGTCTGGAAATTCGGTTCAAACCATGTTAAAAAAGTAAACGCGTTCCTATTTTTATTCCCATTGTTATTTTAAGCACTATTTAATGTAGAAATAGGTGAAAATAGTTCTGTCAAAAAAGTTTTATAAGATCAAAAATCTATGAATAGCAAATTAACCTTCTTTTATAGATGCATACATTAGACTAGATTGCGGTGTGCAGTGTCCAATCATTTTTTTAATTTGTCTAATATTTTAAGATTTTTTTTTTCAATTTTTTATTCAAAATTTCATTTTCTGGATAGAAATTCATTTCATATTTCGAAAAAGTTTTTAATTTATTGTTGTCAGATTTTAAAAAAGCGCAAATAATAATTCCAAATATTTTTCAATTCAAAAATATATTTACGTGAATATAAAACGAGTAGGAAAACTTCAAAATATTTCCATTATTACGCGTGAAGAGCATTTGATGATAAACATTGTGTTATATCTAAAACAATATATTTAAAAAAAATTTCTTATAGTATCTAAAATAAAACTGTTCTTCTAGACATTATCGTAAAAGTCCAAGAGGCAGCGATATTTTTTACTAAACCATTTTGGACACAGTCATATAAATAAAACAAGAAAACGTTCTATAATAAATATGCGAAATGCTATTTTTCTTCTTTTATTTAAAACCTTTATTTTTCAAAAAAAGGATGGAGTAGGTAGTGTCATCCAATTCATATGATCACAATACTGCTAATGAAAATTTTAGATTTACGTTAATATTAAAAAAAAAATGTTCATCATTAGCCTAAGCATTAATTGTCCTGGTATTTTTTGTGTATAACTTTTTTTTTCTCTTTGGAATAAGAAAATTGTCGTTTGGTGCAAAAAATTGCGATAATTTATAACATTAATTATATATTGGAACTATTTCCTCAATTTCTTAAATTCTTAGAAAATGTTTCTTTTTTATAATGATAATTTCTCGAAAAACTTATCAAAAAACAAATTTTAAATAATCTTTTTTAAAATTAAATACGCATTTAAAAATTATTTATACCTGAACATTACGAATAATTTAAGAAACACTTACAGTAGTCAGAAATATAAATGCATTGCATGGGGAAAGAAAATTACAATCTGGCGTAAAAGAATGTCGCCAAGATAGAAAACGGGAGCTTTTCATTTTAAAATAAATAATAATAATAATAAAATGATTTAAAACTTATATAAATTACATCTAATAAAAGCACATACATTATTGTAAAATATTTTGTTTAAGAAACTAATATGCTTCATTTACGGGGCAAAATACCAATCATTATCAAATAATGACACTGCTTCAAGTATCAATTATTATTATTATTTAAAAGAAAACAAGCTTTTAAAATAAATCTAAGACTCCTGTATGAAAGTTTATGCTTCCTTTTTTGACACATCTTGATTTACATCCATATGCTCTGCAATTTGTCACCATTATTATTTACAAAATAAGAAACAAAACTGTCTGTGTGTTTGTTTCGGAAGCAACCCCATGCAAATCCTATGGACGAAAGACGCGGGCAAACGCGTGTGGGAGAAAGAAGTCCATATGTCACGTGACTTTATGTGTGCTTCAGAAAAAGGTTGCCATAGCCCTCTCCAGTTTATTTCATCTCGATGGCTAAGCTCTGTTAATATTATCAACTCCACAATAAATAACTCGAATACATTTGAGCGCTTCTTTATTGGTCATGACTTATCAATATGTGTGAACTATTGCGATATGTCTAGACCAATAGCAGTGACGTTATTGAAACACAGATGACAACAGTATTGTTCAGTAAGGAACGAACAGTGGAAATGCGGTTGGTGGAAATGAAAAGTAAAGCAGAGAATGTATCGGATCTATTGAGATAACAACGAAAAAGAGATAATCGTTAGAATAGATATCCAGCTTTGAATGAAGCGGGTAGCGAAAAATGCGTGGGAAGAAAAAATTATTTCGATATTACTACGGAATTTTCAGCGCTTTTCTTAGGATTTTGAAGTCGTGCAGCAAAAAAAAAAAAAAATGTTATTGGGATATTGGGTAGAATCAGTGTTTAGCTATCGTTATTGGGATATATCGTCAGAATCAGAGCATAGATATCAGTATTTTGATAATTAAAAAATATCAATATTTGATTGATATATTGATAAATAATCCAGCCTTACTGACATGTACTATTTGGCTTGCCTGTATGCCGAATATTCGGAATTTGGCCAAAATCACTATTCAGTGCATCCCTACTATAAAGTAGTCAAAAGATAAAAAGTTCTAAAGGGAAGGAGGGGACATATCTTTCTTCAAGGTGAAGAAAATGCATTATACTGATTTCCCATTTTGTGACAGCTCTGGCAAACATAACAAACTTGCAGATGCAGCTTATTTGTAAGGGTTCAATCACGGTATCTAGAGTACACAGTGGGGATCATGCGCAGCTTCCTTCTCCGTGATGACGTCACCTGGACTGCACCCACCTTGAGGACCCGCTTTTGGCATATGATCAGCCAACACTCCTCTCCCCAGCTTCCAAATAGTGCTGTCTATTCTGACTTTTCACTATGAAAAGGGATTCTTGTCAATAAAGCGCTCCATTATTTCGTCTCTGACGACACATATATTTTTCCAGTCTGTATATTTTTAATGAACTGAATGTTTATATTAATTGTACATCGTAATTTAGAATTTTGGATAGAACATTTTAGTAGATATATAACTTTTTAGCAATCACGTAAAAAATCATTTTTCTTAGCTACAGCATCAATTGTTTTTTAACTAGCTATCTTCAATTTTATTTACCTCTAATATTTTGCGTATATGAAATTTTATATAGTAAAAGATACTTTTATTTTATAATATTTAATAAAATGAAATATACATTTCGGACTTATCAACTAAAGCAGTTCATGTTTAGTTTTTAAAATAAAACATTGATAATAAAAAAAAATAATGACAACTTTAAAATGTTAAAAGATTATTTTTGCTTCTTCGCGAACATGTTAAAAGCATATTAACAGACCCGTAATGTTATAAAAAGTGTTTGGATAATATATTAGGTAAATACCACGTTGCCTGGGAGAACGATTTTGGGGTGGACTTCTTAAGGCGAAGGGATCTGAATTTTCGCCTTTCTATGCCAGTTTAAACCTTATTACTCAAATACGCTAAATTCTAAACCGATTAGGCGAACAAAAGGAATAAAAAACATACATATTTTCATATTTATATTAGCATATTTTGATTTTCTGTAATGACCGGTGGAATGTTAGTAGAAGCCTACGAAGGAACGTCAACCTCTTTCACCATTTCGTAAGTCACTCTTTTCTTTTTTTTTTTTTTTTACTTTAAGGGAAAGAGGCTTTCACAGGCTTAGGCCAGATAGACCTGTGATACGGAGAAAACCCTTGTGCAAACAAAAATTTATTAATCTTGAACAAATGAGCCCTATTGTATGTTTAATACGTATTCAACGTACTTGATATTTTAAAGTTTATATACATATTTTACAAATTGACTTGGTTATTACATTACTAAATATCTTTTATATACATATAATACATTTCTTAAAAACTGAATTTTCATGAATCATTTAAAACTACTGTACAATTTTCTTCATATTTTTTCTTTCTTCATTCATGTTATGCTTACTTCCTTTAATTTGTTTTTTGTTCTTATGTTTATTCAAGGCTTTCATTCTAATGAAAGTCTGGGTTCTTACAAATGTTATTATTACAAAGTCATCAAATGTAGGATATTTATTTTTTATAACATCTCTTATATATAATATCTTAAAAACATTCAGTCCTTTGTATATTAAAGTTCCATGAAACTGATTAAATTCTTTTTCCATCTTTATAACAGTATCAAAACACTCATCTGTTGGTTTCATTAATGAGCCATATTTTTTTGTTTTTTCTGGATATTTTTTCTTAACTCTGTATGCTGCTATATACCCTGCAATCATTTCTAACAATTCTTTTTTTTCTTTGACTGTTTCACTGAAAGCTTCCTCATTTTCTTCAAAATGATTGAGAAATCCATCGATGGCATTTACGAACTCTTCTTCGTCATTCTCAATATTTGTTGGATTAGACAAATCAGTTTCTTCCTTTATATTATTCAAAGTAATTTCATCTGTGTTTTGAGTAGGCTTACTTAAGAAGTCTGCGCTCAGAGTATGGACGTCTTTTTCAGTTAGGCAGTTACTATTATTGAGTATTTCACTGGCATTGCGGCACATAATTAAAGATTTAATTCTCTGTGTCACTGCGGTGGGAAGAGGATGATCATAAAATCTCCCCAGCCCTCGAATTTGAGAAAAATAGCTTTCAAGAACATCCTGGTTACATCTTGGTGACATAATATATGAGTAACCCTCGGATTTTAAATCTTTAAAAAGACCCCGGAGACCAGCTATTTTCGTTTTCTCTTTTTCAGTTTTCTTATTTACTTTAACTTTTTCTATTACTCTCATGGTGTTAATTAGATTATATAATTTTTCTAAAGCTTCGTCTTGTTCCTTAATAAAATTGCCGTATGCACTTTTAAAAAAATAAGTTCTACAAAATGGAACTCGAGAGTTCAGAACATCAAATCCATTGTTTATAATCTCTACCACTTCTCCTACATGATTAAATTCAGGGAAGTTATAGGAAATAGATTTGCCAACTGTGAGAGAAAATAATTCTGCAGCCTTTCTGACATTCTGTCTTTTTGTTCCAGCTGCAAGAATATGTTTCATAGTCAACTTATGCGCATACTGCAAGTCTCCTTCGCCGCTCTGCATTTCTATTAATTTTACAAAAGGCTCTTTTGTCACCAATTTTCCATTTTGAAGTTTATAGCCTTCATCAATTAGATGATTCCTTAGTAGTTTTAATGCATGGGGAACATCACAAAATACCCATATATTTCTTTCTTCATTTGCTGGATTTTTAATTGCTGAGTTATTTGGCAATATATTTAATTCGGTCAAAAGTTTTCTATTTGATGGTCACATGTCGCAGACATATGCTCTAATTTTAAAACCAGTGTTTTCAACAACTAGAATTGTTTCTATTAGCAGTTCTTTTGTTACTGCTTTGTCAAAATGATAAAAAATTGGCTGCATCTATTTTCCAACCAAACTTCTTATTACCATAACTTGTACGTTATTATGGGGTCCTCTTATCATTTCTTCATTTTGATCGAAACATAGTTCACTCTTGACTTTCATTTCATCAAAACTAAGAATGACATCTTTTTCAAATTCTTCAAACAAACTCGCTTGCGTTTTTAAAATATCCTGACTCAGGTTACTAAATCCTGGTGGAACAGAAAACTGCCTAAGACGCCGTTTAATGGTATTTTCGCTGGGAAGAGGAAATTTTAATTTGTCTCTAACAAATGTCATAGCTTTATTGGAGATGCATCTTAGAGCAATGGCCTTAGCAATGTCTTCTGAAGACCAATTCGAACATCTGCCTTTTAATACAAATTGCTGCTGACTTTCTGAAAAAGTCCCTCTTATTGACTGATGCATGTACTTTAAGTGTGTTAATTCGTTGTTTATAGTATTCAAGCGCTCGTTTAAATCTATGACTTGAAATTTTAAATCTTCATTTTCTTTTTTCAAAGATTCTAAAGTAGTGCATAATTTTTGAGTATCACATTTACAACTGTTTGTCTTTTCTATATTTATTTCTTCATTACTACTTAAATCATTTTCAACATTACTTCTATCACTGGTTGTTGACAAAAGTTCTTCCATTTCTTTACGAACATTCCGTTTTTCTGCTCGTATTCTGCAATCATCATTAATCATGGCAGGATTTAAAACTGCTGTATATGTAGGCAAATTCAAATGAAGAATAGCATCTGGTTTGAGGATAAATTTCCTACGAAAAATTAATAATTCACTTTTTAAATCACGCAAATAATCATTTTCATCAAAATGTGCTGAACACACGCGGGCTACATGCACAGAAAATGTATCTGCTCGTCGACAGTTATTAATCCATTTAGATTTGATTTCATTGTCTTTCGGAAATCTATGGAATTTAATGCTTGTTTTCTTCTGCTGTCTATCGTGATGACTACAACCAGCTATTGCACAGCAAACCATGATTAGCAATTAAACTATTCATAACACAAAAAAAAAAACAATGTACATTCATCTCGGAGATAACTAACTCAACTGACCAATACTTAGAAGAATGGGAGAGCGAAAATCGCGGTGGTGTCCACATGACGTCAGAGGAGGGAATTTGCTACTGCGCACATTTCGATGGCCCCTACCGTGTACTCTAGATACCGTGAGTTCAATAAAGTTTTCTGATTCTACTACTAGATTTTCTGTGTGACTTTTCTAAGTTTTCATTTTTACTTTGAGGAAAAACCTTTCATGTTAGAAAGAAAAGTTTAGTAGTTTGAACTCAGCATATCAAAAAAGTATTGTTTTGTAAATCTGTGTATCTTTTTTATATTGTATTTAATATTTTAGTAATAGTGTTCTTGAACTTTTTTTTGTACTTTTATAAGATACGAGTGCATTGAAAGAAAAGAAACATTTTAACTTTTTCATTTGTTCTCGCATGTAAGTCAACCTCCAACATTTCCTCCCTTTTTTCATTTTCATTTTTTTTTTTTTTTTTTTGTTGTAAATATCTTGTTTTATATGTTAGTATATTCGGTAATTTCTATTGTTAATGACTTATTTCTTTCTTGTATTGCACTAGTTCATTCTTAAAACATTATTTTATGTTATTGTAAATATTTCCATTATTTATATATACATATTTTTTAACAGCTGAGCAAGATGTTCTTTTTATTTCCTGATCCTCATTTTAAAGCGAAGAAGCACAAATGGAGAATTATTAGTCCCCAACTACTGTCAGAATATGCTTACATTCTTAGAGTTGGTGTAAGTATTTTTTTTAATTCATTTTATACATTAATATTACCTTAGTTATTAATTACAAAAGCTATAATACATATTGAAATTTATATTAAATTTGAATAGTTATTAAAGGTTATAAAATTAGAGGTAGCAACAAGTTTTGAAAAGTTTTTAATTTTGAAAATATGAGAAATCTTTAAATGGAAAATTGCTCTCCTAACTAATGATGGCCCAATTTTTCAAAATATTGACATATCTTTTTTTTTTAATTGATGGTCGAAAAATATTGGACAGAAAAAATTATATACCTTATATATCAAAAATATTTTTTACTGTCGTAAAATGTCTGAAAACATGAAATTATTTCAGCATTTGTTAAGTTATGTTTTATTTAAAAACATCTTTTAAACTTTCAACATACAATTTTTTTTTCATTTTTTTTTTTATAAAGTTGATGAAATTATTTCCTGTATTTTTTAAGTAATGATCTATTTAATAATAGGATCTTTGGTAGTTTGCCACTTTGACAGTTTTTTCCCCTTTGTAATTGTGTTTCTAGCCTTAGAAAAAAGTCTATCAATTGGAACAGAAGTCACAACAATACAACCCTGCAAAAGAAAAAAAAAATAGATGTTTCTTAATCTAGAAAAATCTAATCATGAACAAAAATATACAATAACCTTTTCTGAGTTACCAACATTTCCGAAAAGAGGTTTTTATCTTTAGAAAACTCAGAAACCAAGATATTTTTTAAATTCAAAAAGAATTTATAAAAACAAAGTTTCTTTTGCTGCTACTGTTTTTCGGAAACATTTCTGAGTAGTTTTTATTGTGTATTAATTAGGGATGCACTGAATATTCGGTATTCTGCCTATTCAGCCATATTACCGAATATTCACTTAGGCCAAATATCAAACTATTCGGTCTGCCAAATATCAAATTATTCAGCCTGCTGAATATTTGGTTTGGCCGAATATCAAAATATTCGGCCACACCAAATACTTAAAAAAACTTTTTTTTAAATATTTTTAAAAATCCACAATTTCTACTTTTAACTGTCAGTTAATAAAGATATTAAAAAAAATTAGAAATAGAATCATATTTCAATGAAAGACAATGCTTTTACATTATTTATTCGCTGTTTGAAAAGTGTGACTTAAGAAAATTAATCATTAATGATAGGAATTAATGATGTACAAATAAATGCAAGTTCCGGAATAGTGTCTAGTAAATAATCTGTTTCTTGCTTTTTCGCAAACATCATGTTTCTAAACGAAATGAAAAAAAACTTTCACAGATGATAATAGACATCAAGACAAACAATTTTTGTCCAGGAAACCAGGATTGCAACATACTGATTCAATCAAAAATAAAGTGCATCTAACTCCAGATCAAATTAGAATTTCCGTTTGTTACTTTAATAACATTGAAGATATTGTAACTATATTTTCAACATATAGTTACTGCGATTTCTGTGAATCACGAGAAGTACTGAAAATTGCCACCATTCATATCTAAACAACACTTAGCTAGCTATTCCTTTATTCTGAGTGTAGCTGACAGTACTACTTATAACAGTGCCACTGGCCAAAATTTAGCCACTTCCAATAATATCATCATATTTGCTACAAGCAAAATTAATACAATGCAAATCTCTCTAAAATATCTTCATTGTTCTTAAAGATGTGACCAAAAATTCAGTTTTAGCTTGCGGTGACACACACTGTGTTTTTGATTGAATGTATTGTATTTTTGATGGAATAAGTGGATCGAGACGTTTCTTGCTCAAAAAATGTTTGCCTTGACCACATTATATAAGCAGAAAGTTTATTCCAAGATGTATGAACACCCTATATGTTTACAATCACTGAATATGATCGTTCATTCCAGATCTCTGCTCTCTGATTCATTTAAAAACTACCTTGCCATATCAAAAGGAGCAGGAAAGTTATTCTTTCTGATTTGCCACCATTTTAATATATTGTATTGTTTTACTTTAGTCCCTTCCTGACAAATAAACACTAGATAAATGTAAAATATTTCGTGCAATTCATTCAAAATTTTTCTTTGATTTTAAAGTATTTGTTTCAGAATATAAGAACATTTTATAAATTTATTTTAATTCCTAGAAGAAGCTACGAAGTTTAAAGCTTTATTAAAAAAATTTAAGACTATCCTCTTTTTAAATTATAACTCAAAGCACATTTTTTTTTTTCGTATGTAAAGGTTTCTTGTAAAAAGGTCTAGTTCATAAGATGGTAGTATCTGTGTTAAATATTATGTAAAATTGTTTTATAATTTAACTTTTAATACTTTTAAACTCTGAAATATAAAAATATTCAGTCAGCCGAATATTCAGTATTCGGCCGAATAGTTAGATTCGGTTGGCCAAATATTCGGTATTCAGCCTCACTGTTACTATTCGGCTAGCCGAATATTCGGTATTCAGTTTACCTGTGGGCTGAATATTCGGTATTCGGACAAAATCATTATTCAGTGCATCTCTCTATTAATCAGGGTTGTGGATTCGGTGGGAAAAATGACCGACTCTGACTCCGGGATGGCCCCACCAGTGGCTGAGAGGTTGTGCTCTCGAAGCTGGTAGACGGGAGGTGCTGGGTTCGATCCCAATCGCGCCCGTCTGCCTAACCGTTCGGAGTTTTCGTGGTTTTCTTCGAGCCGTGGATTTATCCATGCGTAAATACGGGTTAGGTTCCCTTAGAAAGACCCCCACAAAGGGCACTCCCCCCGGGCCTATATCCCAAGTGTAGATAATTGGCCGTCAATAATCAACCCAACCCAACCGGACTCCGGGATGGCTAAAGTAATAGTATTGCCTGTTGATTCCCATATTCAGATTGCTTCATTGCTGTCATTTGTTTTGAAATAGTAATAGTCGCTTTATTAAATTTTTCATTAAATAAAGGAAATAAATATTACTATTTTAAAAAAAGTGGCAGCAATCAAGCAATCGGAATTTAAAAAAAAACTTCAACTGGCAACACTGCAGCCTGCTGTTACATTCCTGTTTGAGCTTGAAGCATATGGTGTGCATATCAATCCAGGGTTTTTTTCTTAGGGCTTATGTTTTTGTGAAAAATAACATCTTGTAACAAACTATATACTAAATAATATAAACTAGAGATTTCAATTAAAAGCAGTTTTCATATATATATATGCTGTACACTGAACAGTATATTGGGACTGTTTAACCTGGGTTTCCTTGTATATATAGTCCAAATATAAAAATAATAATTCAGTTCATAAATTTAAAATTACATAGAATTGGTTTAATAAACTGTCTAAAAAAACAAGTTGGAGTCGGACTGTTTTTTAATGACTCCGACTACGATTTCACAGCCCTGGTGTTAATCAGTTTATTTAACCTGGGATATAGGTGTTTTGGATGCTATTAATTCTCAAGCAAACATTTTCATGTAAAACAAACATGTTGTGCAGACAAAAGTGATAAATTAACAACATTAACTTTGAAATTAATATTATTTTGTTATTCTTGCATTTATAAATTCAGTTATGCAGCTTTAATGTTTAATAAAAAAATTGATAGCATCCTAAAACTTGATAGGTTTGAGAAAACTGATTAATACACTATGAAAACTACTTGGAAATGTTTCCTAAGATCAGTGGCAGCAAAAGAAACTTTGATTTTATAAATGCTTCTTTAAATCTCGAAAATATATTGGTTTCTGAGGTTTCTAAAGATTAAGAATGCTTTTCAGAATCATGGGTTACTGGGAAAAGGTTATTGCATATTTAAGTGTATGGTTATATTATATTTGCATATATTAAGAAACATAGGTAGCTTTTATTACAAAAAGTAAAAAGCTACCTATTGCGGCCGTTTGGAGAAAAACAATTCCAAAAAATTTCAGTATGTTTTCACCGATCATAACACCCAGACCCCAAAACCACCCTCCGTTCAAATATTGAGTTATATCTATTTATCTATCTCTGTGTGTGTGTGATATATTTTTGTCATACAATAGCACTCATACTTATTTTAAACCGATTTGGATGAAACTAATCATGTGTACACTGTGTTCACATGGCTCACGAATATCTCTACGGAGTTCATTGGCCAGCTTGGTCTGCCATCTTGTTTCAAAATGGCGGCCACTAAAAGATTTAAAACTAAAAAAAATATACAAGAAAATTTGAAATTCAAATTTATTTTTTGATTAAGTGTTAGGCTTTAATACATAGAATCCAGAGCTTTTTTTTTTTTTTTTGCCTTTATCTGTAAAGAAGGCTGAGATATAGCAGTGTGAAATTCTAGCGTGGCTGACATTTTGAAACAAGACAGCAGATTACAAAACATCAGAGATTAATTTATGAGTTTTAGTGAACGGGATTTCTCGCAAATTATTATCTTTCATTGTTGTACTCATTTTTCCAATCATACGCATAAAACTATATATTCATATCCGTTAGCATCAAATTCTCACCCAGCTTGGTGACACTTGGTAAAATATTGCCAAATTTGGTGACCAAAAGTAAGTCTCCATAAATGATGCCAACTTGGCTATAGGTGACTAATTTGGCAAATTTTTTATTCAAATTCAGTATTAATAAATCTTCTGTAATTGGATTCTTTGCATTTTAGCTTGCTGTTTTCGAGTAACATTAGCTAAAATTTTAAAACGAAGGTATGGGAAAGCTTGCTTTTCCTCTTGGTACAAGCGGGAAGGACTTATTTTACTGTGAACAGCAATGTATTTCTTGTTAAACAAGCTCTTCTAAAAATTTCAAAGCCGTTCGTGAGCTACAGGTGTTGATAAATAGCAAGATATATCTAACAATTCATGTAAATTATGATGCAATGTTTTGTCTGACAATTTGAAGGATATTTTCATATTACCTAAATTCTTAACCATATTAAACTAATAAAAAGACGCTTTAAAGTTAAGTAATTTTTTTTTAAAAAGAAAATAATCAATGTAGTTAGATTATTTAAAAAAATAAATGAAGAAGGTTTAAAGTTGATTTGATGAAAAATATTAATTTCTAAGAAGTATCAATGTATCAGATGTAAATCACTGATCCATCAATATGTTTCAAAAGGTTAACATCAGTGGAAAAATATTTTTATTTTTAGCCCAATATATTGCTGCCATCCTTACTAACAACTGAAAAAAATAAAAAATAATAATAATAATAAATCCCCAACAAACCTTTCTGCAAAGAAGTGGCTGTTGACTATTTTGTCCAAATCATTTCTCAAGGCAAAATTAAAAGATATTTATAATTACGTCATGGATTTCATTTTATTAGACTTATGCTTAGCTGCGGCGGCATATTTTTTGCTTCATGTACAGGGTTATACCAATTATTCATAACTGGCAAGAGAATCTTTTAATGAGGCAAGTGAATTTATAGACAATCTTAAAAACTGAAGTCTAGGGAAAATTTAAGGGTAACAAACTCAAACTTTCAATATGAATTATGACAGCATATTTGGATTTTTCAGTAAATTTTACCTTTGGATACCAAAGAGAAGTCATTTGGTTAAATAGTTTTGAAATTATGAAGTTTTAAAGTTTGGAACACTCTTAATGTTAAATTCCTTTCTAATCGGTGTAAAACAGATTGCAATACTAGTAATTTTCAAAGCATAACTCAAAAACTATTTGAAAGTATGAGCTGTAATTTTGGATTCGCATGTTTGAACCTTTTAGAAATCAGTTTCTGTTAAAAAAATTACAGGTTATAATTCATATCTTTTCCTAAAATTAATTTCGAACAATTAATTTTTAAAAAAAATGTGAATTGTAATCTGTAAATGTTTTAACAGAAATTGACTTCTAGAAGTTTGAAATTAGTAAATCAAAAGTTACAGCTCATTCTGTCAAGTAGTCTTTGAGTAATGCTTAAAAAACTGTGCACATTGCAATTTGTTTTTCAACAATTTCAAATGAATTTATCATTAGGACTTCCAAACTTTAAACTTTCATAATTCCTAAACTACTTGACTGAGTAATTTCCTGTTTGGTAACCTAAGGTAAAATTTGCAAAAAGCCAAATATGATCTTGAAAAGTACATGTTGGTATTGAAAGTTTCAGAGTTTTTTAAAATTTCAGTTTGAAGACTACCCCCTAAGTTTATTTTTTTTTTAACATTATTTGAAAGAAGACATAATTTTCAGTTAATGACTATTTCTGTTTTTTCCTGGGACAATTTGGTTAAAACGTATCGGGTTTTCTCTCTGTTTTTTTTTTTTTTTTTTTTTTTTTTTGTTGTTGTTTAACTATATATTAAATTACTTTGAGTTTTCTGTTTATACAATCTTATAATTACTTTGTATTGGTCTAAAGTGACCTTCACTCTATTTTAATCGTAAGTGTGACTTTTTGAGATGGTATTTATTTTTTAAGAATAAACTTGTACAATTAGTAATTGCTTCTTGTCGTTTTGTCTACCTGTTTTTATGTTCTTTTGGGAGGTTAAAATGGATATTGTGAGAGTTTGATAAGCGTAATGAAGTTGAAATGAAGTAAGTGATACAAAAATTCCGTATGATATGAAATATTGGTGAACTTTGGTAATGCTAAAGAACATTCATTTACAGTGAAGTACCCACAGTGTTAAGAACTTAACTTTTTGGGGTGCTTTCATAGTGAAAATAGAATCCCTAGATTTTGCAAAATGGAGTTAGGGAACATAGACGAATGTGTGAATGTCATTTGCAGAAAATTTTAGAGACCAAATTAAATAATCTTGGTTTTTATTTTACTTTATTTTTTTATTGGCATGAAGCATTACTAGGTAATCTTAAAGCCTTTTTAAAATCATTGATAAATATTTTGTTTGAAAAGACAGAACTATTAAAGATTTTGTTGATTCTTAATCATTTTGTAAGCTTTTGAAATGAAATTAATTTCATTTTTAAATGGATTTGATAGATATTTTAAACAAGTAATTCTTTAATCCATTGTAAATGATAACCTATTAACCCCTTAACTGCCCCGGGTGTATATATCTGCCTTTAGAGAATGCCTCGATATATTATAAAAATGGCAAACTGTCAGGACAGCAGGCCAATTTTCATTAGCAGAGCCGTGTTCTGCACACTTATAACCTATGCATTTTCTTTTTGTTATCTCAGAAAACCAATCACCATCTTATTTAATTGCAGAATTATGTTATTAAATAAGGCAATTGAGATTGCATCAGATTTAGTCGCCAGTTAAGGGGTTAAGGAGTTTATAAAAAAAGGAGATGGGTAGATAAGCATTGATTGTAAAGTCAAAAAGTTATTCTTTTTTTCTAAGATGTTTTGATTGTTTTTATATAATTTGGGCTCTATATTTATTGATTTTCTGATTTTTGTTTGAAGATTTTTTTAAATGTACAGTACAAAATCAGCAAATTTTAATGTATTTGTGAGATTTTCAAAAAATCTATTTTATTTTTTCTGATAAGAAGTGCACAATAGGATACATCAGAGAGGTTCATAAACTGTGGTTAACTGACCCCAATGGACCATCAGTGCGTCTTCACGGGGACCATGAAGGTTTTTCATTCAATGTAATATTTAAAAAAAAAATTATGTAGAATCTGAGAGAAATCTTTCGAATTTTACAAGCCCTACCAATTCAGTCTTAGCAGTATCTCTGTTATCATATTTATCTCTGTATCTCTGTTGATTTATATATCATAAATATTAAAAAAAACCCAGTAATTTCAGTCTGAAGTCCTAAGGATCCACAAAGATAGAGGAAATACAAAAAAGGGTCCATGATATCTTAAAGTTTAAGAACCGCTGTGATACATCATCAAAACGAAAACACCAGTTTTTATAACCGTAGTTTTTGTACATGTTATTATTTGAATAATAAAGTAAAACATATAGAAAGTTGAGATGGTATAAACACTTCTTATCAGAAAAAAAAAAAAATTAAATTGATATAAAAAAGGTTGAAAAACAATAATATTTGTTAAATAAATCTATGTTTCTGATCAGATTTTGTATAACACACTTGAATAATCTTTAAAGAAAACTTAATCAGAGCGACAGTAAATGCAGATCTTAAATTGTATTAAAACAATCAAGACATCAATTTTTTTTACAATACTAGGGAATTTAAAAATGAGTTTTATCTTCCCATTTCCTTTATTAACTTTTGATATGTGCATGTGCACTCTGTGACTTTATCGAAAATATTGTGTTATTGATGCAATTAAATAATATAAGTAACTTGGATATTGTAGTATTATGGGAGTGCAAAGATTGCATTCTGAATCAAGAACAACAACTCAGCACAAAGTGCTGCATTGTTGGGATTTTAATTATCCTTGAACATAAAAATATAAAGGCTGGAATAAATAAGAAGACTTGAATTTTGTTGTGAATTCATTTTTATTAATCCATCAAGAGGAATAGACGAAGGTGTAGAAGTGATTGATCACTGCACAAAATCATGGAATTTACACTCTTGAGAATCATTTATGATTCTGAAAAATATTAATGCTATGGCTAGCAATCACTTGTGGAGACTCTTGATAAAATTAAAACTTTAAATTAAACATGCTTACTTCAAAAAGGCAATCACAAACTATAAACACGATGAAGCATATTGCCGCCAATGATCCCTGGAGTAGGTCCTAGACCAAACTCAGATCGGAACAACAATTTGTCAGGTTATTTTGACTACACCATTTAATTGAAATTCTGCTTAAAAATTGAGTGATGTCTGTATAAATACGAATAAAAAGGGACGTTCAAAACTGTCTGCACAATAACTTTGAAATTATTGGTTAATTAAAAATGACAATAAATACAGAAGAACAAATAAAAATAATTCCAAATCAAAATAAGCTTTTAATTTGTGCAGAACACACACTCCCTTTACCTGAATACCAATATGCATGCAGAAAACAGAAAGTAAAAAACCACACCCTGACACATGCGTACTGCGCACAAAGTATGATGACTTCACTGAGGACAGATCTCTGATAAACATGCTCTACTGAGGGACATGCTTAATGAGGGAATCGAAGAATTGTTGCCAACAGATTAGGCCTAAGACCTAGCGTGCGGTAAAAGATGCAAAGTGTGCTGAACGGGGGAAGAAAAATGCACAGATACAAACAATGTGAAAGTATTCTCACACACGCATGTATGATTCAATATGATGAGTTTTCCAAAACAGTTTAGGGCTATTACTTGTGGTTTTCACAGAACTTCCAATTTTATACTATGCTGCTGAATAATACTTGTGATATGATGATTTTTCAAAATTAAAATTATAAATTGTGTGCTAAATAGATAAATAATTATTAGGTAGAATTAAATTTTTGTATTTTGCAGGGCATATTATACACAATAACAGATGTTAAGGAATTAAATGAATGGATGGTGAAACATTTAGATGATCATCCCCTTTTCAAAAGAATTCCAAATGAGCAATTAGTAAGTAAATTTATCTTGTGTATTATATTTAGTAGATGTAATTTTAGAAAACATGCTTTGTCGATTATATTTTTATGATAAACTGTATAATATTGTAAGTAATTAAAGTTGTAATAACTGAAAATTGTAATGCTTTTCTTTTTATTTACAGCATAAAGTTATTTTCTAGAAAGTATCATATTTTTCTGTTGTATATAATTTTTTTTTTTTTTTAATTTAATTATAATTTTACAGTATCAATCAATAATGTATTTATTTTTAATATCATGAAATTCGATTTTGTAACCCCTTAATGGCATACCTTTCTACAGAGGGTGTTTGCACATTTTTTAGACTATATCAGAGTTGTTTTTTTAACGTTTAAAATATTAATATTGCTTTCTGAAATAATCTATATGATAATCTTGTTTCTTGATTCTAATTCTGCGTAATGCTTTCGATGGTAGAAGGTTTTTTGCAAAATTTACAGGGTTATTGCTTCCCATGCCTCTTTAAAAACTTTTCAGATTCAATCAATCGTAGTGGTTTTGCGCTTTCAAAGAGCTCTTTTCAGCAGACCAAATGCACAATAAACCATAAGAGAAACATCAGGTAACTTCTTAGGAATATGTTGAAAGGTATAAATGCAATATCTGTGTGAGTTTTTAATGCTTTCATTGAATAAAGTGGTAGTTTTTGAAGTATGAGCGGTAGCTTTGGTTTGATGCAGTTTCACCCTTTAAAAGTCGTTGAAATAAAGAAAATAGCATTTTTTCTGTAAATATCGGATGTAACACATTCTCTTAATAATATAATGAATTGATTGTAACATTTTTGTCCAATATTCTTATTTTTTTTTTCCCATTGTAAGATAAATTTGCGACAGTCATAAATCCTTACCTGAAACTTTAATGTATTTTTTTTTCATTTTGAGTCTTTTTACTAAGAATAAGTACTGATTTTCGGGATAGCTCTTTCCAATTAATACTGATGTTTATTTTGCACTTAGAAATTTTTATACTATGCACTTTACAATCAATGTAAACTTCCGAATAAGAATATTTCCTTTCGGAAAACAAAAAAAAAGTATCCTCTGATTCACAGCTTGTTTGAATGCGCCATCTTGATAGAAGAATAAATTTGAAAGCATCAGACAATAATATGAATTACAAATAATAAGTTGTTGAAAGAAAGTTTTCCTCTAAAATAATTCCATTTTTTAAAATCATTTATCAAATTTGTCTAAAAAATGTGCGAACAGCCTCTGTACAGTCAAATACATTTAGGGATATAAGTAAGTAATTTTAAGTTAATGTGTAACAAACAGTCAAAAAGCAGTCAGACCCATTGACTAGTAATATAAATGGACAGCGGACCAGCAACCCTTTCTTGAAGAAAATATGTCCTTTCCTCCAGCAGGTGTGGAGGAAGAATATTATGCCAACAGGTTTTTTTTCTCGCGCCAAACTGTCACGGAAATTCCACAGCTCCCGAGAAGAAAGTGAGCCAAAAGGGTTAAAAAGAGTGAAGCAAATCAGAAAGAAAGATTTGAAAGTTACAAAAGTTTTATCAGTTTTCTACGAAGCTTATAAGAAAAGTTATTAAATATATTACCTAGTGAAAGAAATGGAGCATAAGTAATTCTAGTATTCACTAAGAATTTAGATGTTGCCTGTTGTAGCTTTTCGTTACAATTATACGAAGCATCGAAATGCATTTTAAAGAAAAAAAAAAAAAACAGGAAAAGTCTTTGAGCACAACTAATCAATGTTTTTTGAATAGACAAGCTGCATTTGAGTGATTATTTCTCATTTAAGGTTGTTTTAAAAGTATAAACGTAACATTTTTATTATTATTCTAATTGGTAAAATTATTATATTCAAAGTTTTTACAATTTTAGCCTTTAAACACAAGCTTTCTAAAATGTTTCATTTATAGAATAAAACTTGTTTATTTTATATTTAAATTATCTGAAACTGTTGTGGGGCATGCGGATGAAAATTATTCAATATTATTGGATTTGATTTGGGATTAAATAGCTTTTTTCTATAAATGTATTAAAGCTTCAGTTCTAATAATTCTATGAGTATTAAATTTTAACATTTTTGTCCAGGAGAAAGGGGTGAGGGGTGGGATGTTGGTCTGAATTCATCACTGATAACGCACTTCCTCTTATTATTTACCATGTGTAATTAACCATTGCAAATTATCAACTTTGACTCCATATTTTTAAAAACCTTCTTCCCCTTTATTGAAACAATGAGAAATACACTTCTATTTCTTATTTTAAAAATAATGCCAGCTGAATTTAATGTAATAAATAATAAAAAAATATTTCAGGAATGTGTTGAAAAGTATTAATTTTGGATCTCAGAATAACCTTAAAAGAAAAGAAAGTGTTTCATCCTATTTTACATTTTCCTAAAATATTTTATTCTATATTTCTAAAATATTCAGTTATACCTTGAAATTTATCACGTTAAAATGTCAGGTATGATATTAATATTCTGATAATTCATGAAATCAGTGTTGAATTCAGGAATTTTTCTCAGGGAGGTATTTTTGCAGCTTGCACTTCTAGACTGGGAGACTGGGGGGGGGGGGGGGGGGGGGGGTTAACAACCTATCCACTCCTGAATTCAACACTGTATGAAATGATTTTGTCAAATTTTTGTTTTTCAAACAGAAATCTTAAACCATTTTGGACTATGTTACTAATATTTTTTTAAAGTAATTTGCATTAGATGGGGGGGTCGATGTATATAATGCATCCGGTCCCAGGGTCTGACTACCGACAGCGACAGGGCACTATTCCACCAGTAAAATTGCATCCGGTCCCAGGGTCTGACTACCGACGGCGACAGGGCACTATTCCACCAGTAAAATTTAATAGAATTTTTCGTCTTATCAAAATACCCTATTCGTGCAAAATACATCTACGTTACAATTATACGAAACATCTAAATGCATTTTAAAGAAAAAAACAGGAAAATTCTTTGAGCACAACTAGATCAATGTAAAATATGTAAGATAAAATAAAAGTGATGAATGAAGTAAAAAAAAAAAATAATAAAAGTAATAATGTAATGAAAATAAAAGTAATAATGTAAGATAAAATAAGTAAAAAAAAAAACTTTTTTTACTGGTGGAAGTGTGTCCCGTTAGTAGTCAGGCCCTGTCCGATCCCAGGTCCTTTTTTATCATTTGAAAAAAAAAAAAAAAAAAAAAAGTTCAGCAAAAATATTGCCACCCAATAGGTAAAACTATCTTTTTTTTCTCTCTTTTTTTTTCCTGTTTTTTTTTTTTTTTTTACAAAATAAATTAGGGCCTGTTCATTGGATAATTTTGAAATAACAAGTCATAAAGTAAAATAAAACATGTATTTAATATAAATTAAATTATTATACAAGTTAAATTGGTTATTCCAATTTTATCTTTCGATTGGGTGTTGATTTGACTCAAAAACACTCGTAGACTAGTTGAAATAAAATACTAAAACTGTTTTTTTTTCCTTGTGAATGTGACAACTTGCTTTTCTAGTTAAGTTTCAGTTTCGTTTTAGACCTGTTTCTTTTATTACAAGAACGGAAACAGAAAGTTGCCAAGAGCGGCACCCTTTCGTCTTTTTTTGGCGATGAAAGGGGAAAGATATTTTCTTCAAGTCTGTCAGAAGAAAAGAAAGGAGTCCGCTGTCCATTTATATTTCTAGTCAATGGTCAGGCCTAGGGCCATTAAATGTATTAAGAGGCTGTGTAGTCCTGTTATTCATTTGTTAGCTTGTCCTGTTACACTTTGTATTGTTAGCAAGCATTTAAAGATACTTAAATGTGTTTATTTGTTGATGAGCATTAAAAACTTTTAAAATCATTATACATGCAAAGGTAGTTCATTATTATTTTCTTTTATTTGTAGAAAAATGATCCAGTTATTGAAAAAATTTATGATAGTTCTGAAGAAGCTAAGAAAGTTAGCCGAAATAAAGGTGATAAATTTTTAGCTGTATATGAAAGAATAGATGATCCTTTCTTTAGTCAAACAGAAATGGATTTTCAAGATACATAAAATGTAACTTTTGAAAAATAAATTATATATATTTTTTACATATATAGAAGGTGCTTTTTATTTAAATTTATAACCATTGCATTTTATTTTTAAATCAACTTACCTTTCATTTGGTATATTTTAACATGCATTTACAAAAATTATACAATCATGTAATTTGATTTCATGTATAAGTCAGTTTCTTGATTTATAGTATGGACATTCTTTTACAAAGTATACACATTTACTTTTTACAAATTGTTATTATAAGTCTGTAGTACCAAATGAGCATTTCAAGTAATATTTATGGAATGAAAGGTTGTTCTTTAGTATTAAAGCTTTACCTGAAGTAATTCACTCTAAGTGCTAAAAAAGCTTTGTGTTAATGCTTAAATTTGTTTCTTTGTAATTATTTTAATGAGATAATATATATACAAACAACAAAAGATCTTGGATTTTATAAAACCTTTACAGAAATTGTTTCTAAAATGACAGTAAAACGTTTTGCTATGTTTGAATGTGTTGCTTTGTCATGTTTTAATGAAATAGTATACACAATAATAAAAAAAAAAAAGATCATTTGTTGCATAAAAGCTTTACAGAAATCAAATCCACTCTAAATGCCAGTAAAGCATTATGCTTGAAGGTGTTATTTTTCAAGTCAACATAACTACTCCTGCACATTTTAGATAAACTCAAATAGTAGCAATATAATCATTTTCATTTATTGAATATATTCTTTTGCAAATTTAAAGGTTTTAATCATTAATTTCTTTTAATAAATTGATTTTCATGATTTATTTTACATACAGGGTGATTCATAAAAGATGGGCAGAACTTTAAGGGGTTATAGTACACTTAAAGACAAATAATATTAAATAGGAGACTAAGGGTCCCAGACGTATTCCCAAGGAGATAGGGGGCATTAAAGTTTAGGGTCCGAAATTTCAAATGATTATAAAACATGGAAAAATTGGTCGATTCGTTTGCGGTTTTTGAAAAAAATTTTCTTTATGCCAGTATTTTCTTGAAATAAAATTTTAAAGTTCAATTTCAAAAAATGCCGATAGGGGGCGCTTTAGACTTTGGAGTAACAAACAACTATTTTTTAACGTTATTTTATGTATTTCTTTAAATGATTTCGAAAGCTTAGACTTAAACTTAAATTTTGATCTAAAAATCTGAGTCCTAACGAGTAGTTAAGTAGCACTGAAATTTGAAATTTGAAACCCTTCTCCCCCCAGAACAAAAATCAGTTATTCCCGATCTTTGTGTCGTAGATTAGGCTCTAACTACTGCTGCGTTTTGCTAAAATTATTCTTTATGTCAGTATTTTCTTGAAAATAAATTTTAAAGAAAATTTTCAAAAAATTCCGATAGAGGGCGCTTTAGACTTTGGAGTAACGAACAACTATTTTATACCGTTATTTTTTGTGTCTCATTAAATGCTTTCTAAAGCTTAGACTTAAACTTAAATTTTCAGCTCAAAATCTGAATCGCTGAGCGTGGTTCAGTAGCGAGGAGAGGGGGTTCAAATTTCAACTTCTGAACATAGTTCAGTTTGCACTACTTAACCATGCCCAACGATTCTGTGCTGTGATACGAGGCAAAAATACAACTTTCGTCAAGGACTGCATAGTCGGAATTCACTCATAAAGGCACTGGCACAGTTGGAAACGTCGCTCATGCAAACGTTAAAGCTCCATTCCTGACGCTAGTCACCGGGTGAAGAAGGAAACAGAAAGTATTCAAATGTCAAATGGGGAAGAAGAAGAACACGTATGCAAAATTTCGACACGATTCAGGCATAAAAACCACTGAACGGTGAGTCAAGTGTAAGTCGCTGTAGTAATGAATCGGAAGATGGTGCCCTTCACGAATAAGGAAAAGGCTGAGATGCATTTAATTTACGGAGCGGCAGATGGAAATGGTGCAGAGGCACAACGAATGTACGGAGAGCGATTTCCTAACAGGCGGTTGCCTAACCGCAAAACTTTCGAGCGCTTGCACAGACAGTTGTGTGAGACGGGATCATTTCTCGCTTCCCGGTCGAATGCAGGTCGTGCAAAAAAGGACGAATCAGTAGTTGTTGCAGAAGCCATTCTGGATGTAGTAGCGGCGCAGCCAAGTACAAGTACACGAACAGTGGCTAGCCAGGTGGATACCTCACAGTCCACGACTTGGAGGGTACTGAAGGATGAACATTTGCTCCCGTTTCATGTGCAACGAGTCCAGAAACTGTCTCCAGAGGATTATCCAAATCGTATTGAATTCGCCCGCTGGTTTCTGCAGCAGAACGCGCTAAATCCACATTTTGGATGAACTGTGCTTTTCACCGATGAATGTACCTTCACACGTGAAGGTACATTTAACACACACAATGCACATGTATGGGCGGATGTCAATCCACATGCTACGTATCCACATGCTCATCAGAGACGCTTTTCCATCAATGTTTGGGCAGGAATCCTCGGAGACCACCTAATCGGACCGTACCTTCTTCCTGAACGCCTCAACGGTAAAACATACCTCACATTTCTGCAACATGTGCTGCCAGACCTGTTAAACGTTGTTCCTCCCCGCATCCGGCGGGTCATGTGGTTCCAGCACGATGGAGCGCCAGCCCATTACGTACGAGACGTCCGCAACTATCTGGACATCACATTTCCGAACAGATGGATTGGTCGAGGTGGTCCTGTTGCTTGGCCTGCTCGCTCGCCAGATCTTTCACCCCTCGATTTCTTTTTTTGGGGACGATTGAAGGCTCTTATGTATGAGACACCCATTGAATCCCCCGAGGAACTGGTCGCCAGACTTTCTGCCGCTGTAGGGGAAGTGCTCGAAAAGCCTGATGTTTTCGCGAATGTTCGCCGTTCCATTTGTCGCCGTTGTTCTGCGTGCATAACCTCTGGTGGTCACAATTTTGAACATTTATTGTGATTACATGTTAATAAATATGCTTTGGTAACATAATCCTAATTTGTGTCTTTTTACCTCGTATCACAGCACACAATGTGTGGACATGGTAAACTGAACTGTGCTCAGGAGTAGAAATTTCAAACCCCTCTCCCCAGAAACTTAACCACGTCTAACGATTCAGATTTTGGGCTGAAAATTTAAGTCTAAGCTTTAGAAAGCATTTAATGAGACACAAAAAATAACGGTATAAAATAGTTGTTCGTTACTCCAAAGTCTAAAGCGCCCTCTATCGGAATTTTTTGAAAATTTTCTTTAAAATTTATTTTCAAGAAAATACTGACATAAAGAATAATTTTAGCAAAACGCGGCAGTAGTTAGAGCCTAATCTACGACACAAAGATCGGGAATAACTGATTTTTGTTCTGGGGGGAGAAGGGTTTCAAATTTCAAATTTCAGTTTACGCTACTTAACTACTCGTTAGGACTCAGATTTTTAGATCAAAATTTAAGTTTAAGTCTAAGCTTTCGAAATCATTTAAAGAAATACAAAAAATAACGTTAAAAAATAGTTGTTTGTTACTCCAAAGTCTAAAGCGCCCCCTATCGGCATTTTTTGAAATTGAACTTTAAAATTTTATTTCAAGAAAATACTGGCATAAAGAAAATTTTTTGCAAAAACCGCAAACGAATCGACCAATTTTTCCATGTTTTATAATCATTTGAAATTTCGGACCCTAAACTTTAATGCCCCCTATCTCCTTGGGAATACGTCTGGGACCCTTAGTCTCCTATTTAATATTATTTGTCTTTAAGTGTACTATAACCCCTTAAAGTTCTGCCCATCTTTTATGAATCACCCTGTATATATATATTAGTCAGTTTTGTTGCTAGAACTTGTTTGTATTTTGAATTCAAAGGTTTTTATATATATATATATAGATATATATATATAGATAGATAGATAAATATATTAAAGAAATTTTACCATTTTTAAGTATTAAAAAAAATGTAATGTTTTAGATTTTAGATGTTATGTTAGATTGTATGATAGATGTTAATGTTTTAGATATTAGTTTTAGATTCTATAAAATATATTTCTGTGCAAAGGGATTACCCAAATGTCTTTAATTGAAAAACAATGGAATAAATATTCATATTTAGTAAAACCTGTGAACATGTAATCATTATGGACTCGGAAGAAAATTCTATTTGAGACAGATTATTGTCTTAGCAAGTAAAATTGTATAGAATTCTTTCCATTGAGATCATGAAATTTTTTTATTTAACCCTCTGACTGTCTAGCAAAAGGACAAAATTGTAGTGTTGTTTTCTCTGTATTTTATTTTAAGCGCTAAAAAAGATGATTCTTCCAACATTATGCAAAATTTTAAATATTGTATCATTAAAAAAAAGTCACATTTGTTTACTAAATAGCATACATTTTCATGCATAATGAATAACAGCATTAAAAGCATAGAGAATTACAATTTTAGAATATTTAAATTAACAATATTTCATGTTTTTAGCCATCTTACTTATGAAATATGTGTTGTTTTTGTATGTTCCAAGTTAGTTGAGAAATGTAGAAATTTTTTATTTGTCTAGTTATCTAATATTTGTTCTCCAGTGTTCATAAAACTACAAAGATACTCAAGAATTTTTAAGTCTGTGAAGTCGACTTTTCTTAAAAATTAATTAGTATAATTACAGATATATATACCGTATATACTCGTGTATAAGTCGACCCCCCCCCACCCATCCAATTCTTATGCAAAATTTTGGAAAAAATTGAATTTTCGTGTATAAGTCGAACCACATTTCTGGCAGTATGTTGAAAAATGATTTGTAATCCAGGATTTAAAAAAAAAAAATTAGTATTTTATTTTATTTTATTTTTTTTTTTACGTTTCTAATCAGACTTCTTCTTTTTTTTTCTTTTTTTTTTTTATTCAACATTTTAAAATTGTATAATTATGTAAAAATAAAGAAGCTTAAACTATTTTGAAAGCTATTCACATCAATTTAATGATTACTTACTTTTTTTTTTTTTTTTTTTTTTTTTGAAAAATCTATTCAAGCTTTATTTACAAGGGTAAACAACTTCTTAAACTGCTAAAATATAGTACTTCTTTGTATTGTAGGACTTTTAGGAGAGAAATCTAGAAGCATTCTCAAGTTGAACTCTTTTTAAAAAGGGGATTAAAATGTTGAAAGGAATGCCCCTGTATTGAAGGGAATTCTATCCCAAGAGAAAATGAGTGCAGAACAATTACAGAAACATTATTGTTGAGCTTTTTTTTTATCAATCACCATTGTCTGTTTTTATCTGTCTCTCCAACCTAGACCCATATGTGATTAATTAAAAGACTTGCACATTCACCAACTATCTGCGAAAAAAATATGACTCCGGTATTTCACTCCGCTATATATATATATATATATATATATATGTATATACAGCGTGTCCACGTATAACCTGACCGACCTTTATTTTCGCAACCGTTTGTCCTAGATGCATACTTCCAATTACAAAAATGGTTTAAATAAAGTATAGAATTATGTTTAAAGCGATTTTGGTCAAGAAAAACATTTATTAAAAAATTACGAAACTTAAATTTTTATACGGCCCCCCGGTCCTATAAGTGATATTTAGTAAAAATTTACTGTGACACTAACAAGTAAAACAAAAAAAGTCCCATTCATCTAACATTAAAACTCACCGAGTAATAGCTGTTTAAAGTTGGAGTATATTTTTTGCTGCGAAATAGGGGTCATTCACAAATGTAGTAGAAATAGAAATAATTTTCAGATATATCAAAAAAAAAAAAAAAAAAAAAGTTGAGAGCAAAATTAACATTGCAATCTAATATGAAAGTGAAATCTATAATCATTCTGACATATTAATGCAAAATATACAATTTCTACTGAACATATAAGAGGATAAAAATAACTGAATTTTTGTTAACCCTTTAACGGGCGGTGGTCACAAAAAAGGATGCCTAATTTTAATTCCAAAACTGACAAACGGCACCAAGAATATTTAATTAAGAATTTCCTTTTGCTAAGTACCGGAAAATAAGCAAGTTTATATTTTCGAATGAATTCGTTTGTTATTTCTGGTGTCAGTCCATTATTTCATCATTTTACAAACAGACTTACTCCGCGCCGGAAAGGGTTAAATAAAAGTATTTAAAACAACAGCCTCAATTGTTTACAAAATGATACAGATTATAAAATGCTGTTAGATTGCACTGTCTTTCAAATTTTGGGTTGTGGCTTGTTTTTTAGCTTTTGAAAATTGATTCTTATGTATTTTTTAGCGCTGAATCCGAAAATGACCTTCATTTTAAACCATCACGTCAGGATTTTTCTCAAATCGCAAATTTCAAAGTTAAAATTGACCCTCCTCCCCTTCCAACCTCATCGGACCTCTGAGCTGTTTAGCTGTAAGAAACCTAGTATAAGTCGAAAAATTGAATAAATTATTGAATTAAATAAAATTAAACTGAATAAAAAAGTCTTACATCTATTTTATAGTAACAGATTTTTCGCTATTTAACCTTGAAATTTACGATTTGCGAAAAATCCTGACATGATGGTTAAAAGTGAAGGCAATTTTTTTATTCAGCGTTAAAAAATACATAAAACGTAATTATAAAAGTTAAAAAACACAACCATCGTAGGTTTATATTATCTAATCTAAAACTCTTTCTTAAACTTGTTGACGATAATCTATCCGAATTTTTTTTTGTGTTATCCTCTAATATAAGTATGTATAAGATAGTAAGCGTCGAAAATCATAATAATATTACATTGTCATCGGATTTAAGTCAGTATGTAAAATTTAACTTTGATCGGACATTTGAAAGTGAGTTAAACTTCGAGTACAAATTTTAAACTGGAAAGACGATCATTGCAAGTTAAATAAAACCTTATGAAAATAACATAATTTTTGTTAAAAGAAATCATAGCCTCAAATCCTTTCAAAATAAAACATATGTTAAAATACAATTATTTTAATTAATCTGAAACTTAACTAATAAAAATTAACTCAATCGTAATAGTTTCTTTCGGAACGATTTCTTTCAAAGCGCAGATACCTTGAAATAAGTTTAAGTACTTTATATACGACCCCTGAAAGCATGGCCGAAATCATCTCTTTTTAGATGCAAAAAAGTGGTATAAGTCATGCATTTCAAAGTTTCATAACTCGGTCAATTTTAATGTTAGATGAATGGGACTTTCTTTGTCGTACTTGTTAGTGTCACAGTAAATTTTTACTAAATATCACTTATAGGACCGGGAGACCGTATAAAAAATTAACTTTCGTATTTTTTTAATAAATGTTTTTCTTGACCCAAATCGCATTAAAAGTAATTCTTTACCTTATTTAAACCATTTTTGTAATTGGAAGTATGCATCTAGGACCAACGGTTGCGAAAATAAAGGTCGGTCAGGTTATACGTGGACACGCTGTATATATTTACTTACTCGTGTATAAGTCGACCCCCCATTTTCAGCACCCAAATTTTGTCTAAAATTCTTCGACTTATACACGAGTATATACGGTATGTGTATTTTAGTCATTCTGAAAACTTGATTTTAGTTTTTGGAAAGTATTTTTGTTATACTGAATTTAATAATATTATCCTTTTCCAAATGCACTGGAGATAATATTAAATGGCTTTATTTAGTTTTTATTTGGGGATAAAACTTAGCTAATGGCTGATTTGAAATGTACTAAACGATTTTAAGAAATAATACACAGTGAACTATGACATATTGTATTTTGCTGTCTTTCTTTACTAATTATTTATTTTATTGTTATTTAAGAAAATAATTATAATTGTTAATTAATATTAGTAAACATAAATATTGAAAATGTTGGCATGTTGATAAAATAGGAGATGAAAATTTGTCTCAGGTCAAAAACTTTCCCAGACTAGATTAGTAGATTCCATGTACTGCATTTAAATATTCAGATAATAGAAAAATTAATTTCTGATTTAAAAGTCACATGTTTTAATTTTTTCTGCATAACTTTAACTAGCTAAGCTATTTTTTAAAAGTTTGAAGATTTGAAATGTACACAAAATTTGTCTCTGTATTTAGTAGGGATGTAACAAATATTCAGCCAAAACTTGATATTTGACCTATTCATCCCATTTGTTGGTTTAATACTGAACACTAATTGACCAAATATTGTTGGATATTTAGCTGAATAAGTTCAGGATTATGATATTTTCCCCCCTGTCTTTGCAATGCTGTTTTCAAATTTATATGGACTAATTGTTTATACAGTCATAAAGTTATTCTTAAATGAAAAAAAATATATATGTAGTTAATCTTATTCAGATACTAAGAAATCAAATATCATTTCCTATAAGATTCCCTTTTAGAAAATGATGTCAAAATTAGAGATTTCAGCCAGTTTTAGAGTCACAACTGTTAATCGATTACTAAAGATGCAATACATTTATTATTATTTTTTTTTAAAGAAAAAAACCTATTCTAAAGCATTTAGACAGGTATTAATATAGTATATGTAGACTAGCAGGTATTTATGCACATATAAAAATGACTTTTTGAATGTGCCAGAAAGATTCTCATTGTTCAGCGATCCACCCCCCCCCCCCCTCCCTCCCTCTCCAAGAACACCTTTCAATATATTTATTACAAAATATTGCAGTAGATTCATGATCATTCATATTATTTTTATCAGTTTCTGTGTATATTTTCAATATGTGAGGAGTAAGTTAAGGAAATTTCTGCATTGTTGTATGTACTGATTCAACTGTCAAAGGTTTTATTAAATATGTATTTTAATTAATTTGTAATTTAAGTTATACAGAGTAATTTTAAAACTGGGAGCTTGTTTCAGGAAAAGATTGTTTGATTCTTTCCTACAAATTTGTTGCTCAATATGGACTTAAACTTTTCATAATCAAATTTACTTTACAAAGGATGGCTATTTTAGGAGGTATCTCATTCTAAATTATAGGGAAGAGCAAGTATTATAAGAGATTCATTAATTTTGAATGTGAGAAAGAATAAAAATATTACTGAGCAGTAAAATGGAAGAATATTCTTTATATTTTTATGGAAATAACTTACCATCCTGACTTGCAGAAAGTCAGTTTGATATGGCTAGGTATAAAAGAAAAAAAAATGAAAATTCTAAATTTTTTGTGCTGAGCCAAGTTTTCTAAATTAAAAAATAGTAAATTTTAAAAAGTGCATTTAACAGCGATGATGAGTTCCTAGCTTTGATAAAATGTTTATGAATTATAAGCATCTATAGATAAAATTATGCTATTAGTAATTCAGATTTAGTAAAACCCATGTTTAATTATCAGCATTAAACTGTTAGTAATATTAAAAAGGTACACCAAGCTGTTAATTTTTTTTAAACATATAACAAATTATAGCACCTTGTAATTATTTCCTTTGTCTAATTGCCAAAAGGTGTAAAATAAAAAAATATATAAACACTAAAATATTTTTTATTAGATTGTTGGCATGTTTTGGCTCCTTTGGAGCCATTATCAAAACAAATAAGAATGTTCTATAATTACACGATCTTTGAAGTTATTTGAAATGCTATCATTAAATTTTTCATGTACTTTTTCAAAATATGCATGTTGTTTTTTATTTTACTTGGATGTTTATTTCCATATTTGTAATACCATTTATTAAAGAAGACGGATCAAAGAATTATTATATTGGCATGATTTAGTTATAGAAAAAGGAGCATATAGCTGATAGTAAGTATAACAGAAAAACCCTAGCCCTGGCAAGATTATATCAAGAAGAAACCATCCAAATAAATTTCAATGAAAGTAAAGTAATTTTCCCCTCCAATCTATACTATCCATCCATTATAAGAGAAGCCATAGAGATTGTAACACATAAAAATACAATATGTAACAATGCAGCATCATTATTTAATTTACTAAAATTGTGGCTCAAGTTACTCCATGCTTACAAATATGGAAATAAATATCCAAGTAAAATAAAAATAACATGCGTAATTGGAAAAAGTACGTGAAAATTGAATGATAGCATTTTAAATAATAACCTCATAAACCGTGCAATTATAGAATATTTTTATTTGTTTTGATAATGGCTCAGATGAGCCGAAACATTTCATCAGTCTAATAAAACTTATTTTACTATTTATAATGTTTTTATTTTATGCTTTTTAGCAATTAAAAAAAGTGTATAAAATTTAAATTTGTGTTTAATTTTATTATTCAGCCTAAAATTTGGTCGAATATTCGGTATTTGGCAAAATTATTATCTGTTACATCTCTAATATTTGATATATTAAATTAATGTAAAACTATATTATTTGCAGACTCTATAATATCAGATTTATGCTCTTGTAAGTGAATTATGCAATACTTCTGAAAAACTCTGTGTAATGGTATATCACTGAAAAAAATTGTGAATTTATAAATAAAAAAGACAAAATTATTTTATAAATAATTTATTTGAAAAACTATAGAAAGTAGATAATGTACAAAATGAAGTAAGGCACAAACTCACAACACAAATATGATGCCTTATGAAAAATTGAGCATACTGCTCTACTTATGAAAACCCAGCCATGAAAATGCATACTTATGAAACTTGCATCATCTAAATCATGCTGTATATTTTATATGTAAGCAGTGATAGTAGTAAATTAAAATTCATTTTAAAAACTTAGCTTCTGAAAGGGAATAGGTCCATGTTTTAGAATTTATTGTGCAGGACATCCTGAATCCCCTTAGGTTCAACACCATTTTTCAATTTATTAACTTTTAAAAGCCTACCATAAGCTTCCATGCCCCAAAATACAATTCTACCACTGATAAAACATACAAAATTATAAAGCACAATTCAAAATATGCGAGTATTAAATCACATGTGCAATGAATTATACATAGGGTTGCCAGTTTGTAGGTTTTTCCCATAGTTGAAACATGTTTAGGCTTATTGTACATATAAACCTCTCCCATATGACAATTTCTTCTGCTTTTTATTATCATATCATTTATTTTAAATAATTCATTATATAAACTTATCTTAAATAATTCAATTGAAGACTTTGTCACAGTTGTACAGTACTTCACACAGATGATGACATGAATTAAGGTTGACTTTCATTTTATTGTCTTGTTGTTATCTAAACTTGACATTATTGTAAACTAAAAGTGTTCACTTCATAAAATTTTTTATTTAATCTTTATTTTAAGTTTTGATATTTTGTTTATTTTAATATCTTGCTTTGTTTTTTAAATACAAACATTTCTTTTTGTAGGTTGTCCATTAATAAAATATCCATAAGCATTACTGAATTTTAGGATGTTTTATTTCTGTTGCTACAGTTAATTTTTGATTCATAATGGGAAATATGATTTCACTTTTAGTTAAATTGTATTGATAGAATAATGTAATACAAATACAGTTTTAAAATGAATAGTTATAACTGTTAATTAATGAACAGCTTTTAAGAAAAAATTCTGTAAAGAAGATATTACTGGCACATTCAACATAGTTTATTAGGATGTGAAAAATGACGGTAGTGTGATAAAACCAATACAAACTAGATATTTTGCATGTTTGTAATGTCAATAAATATCTTCTATTTTTTGTGAAATGAATCTTTCAACCCTAATTATAAATGGAATAAATTATGAGGTGAACAATGTATTTAAACTACATCCCACATTACCATGTTATGAGCAAATATTCAAGTACCCCAAAGCACCCTAATATGGACAAAACTTGTGAAAAATAAATAATTATTTACATAGTAATGGTGACAAAAAATGCTCAGCTTGCTGGATAAAGAGATGCAAGATGGTCAATAAATAAATAAATAAATAGACATGAGACAGTATCACACAAAAACACAAAAGGTAAATAAATAAAATTAAATAATTTCTCTAATTAAATGTTTTTTTAAATGAAGTTTTTTTTTTATAGTTGATTAAAAACATTAATGAATAAATTGAAAAAAAAAAGGGAAAATATAAAAAAGTTCTTATAAAATTTAAAAAATAATAATATATAAAGACTAGATTTAAGAAGGAAAAGTTTGTTAAGGAATATACTTTTTAATTAAAAAAAATATTTACTTTCTTAATAGAATAATGTATTGTAAAAAGATCCATGAAATATGTTGATGCATTTTTATGTCAATAAATTATTTGTTGCTTTTTTGCTTTCTTTGGCAAAAAGATAAATAGTGAAAATGAGTGACATTTGTTCAATAAATAAATAAATTATGCTGTGCCATGTTGTTAAGATTCATCAGTAAATTAAAAAAAAAAAAAAAAACTACAATGGCATATTTTCCCTTTGATTCAAACCTTTTTAAATCACAGCAAGGAACTGAGAATTCCTGTAAATAAATTGCGCTGAAAACTGTTCATTCAGTGTCCATTGTCCAAGTTTTCAGTTATTTCCAAATCATGGTTTCCAGTGGTAGTATCAAATCATTAATTAATGCCTTCTGCCCATGAAGTACTGAGAACCAAAGGAATGAGAGCTAGCTGTTGAGTCGTTATCCTTGCTTCTCTTCCTTCGTTGCCACATGATAGCCCAAGCAAGAATTAACAATAATTGAGCAACCAGGAACATGGACGCAGCAACAATTAAGCCCACTAAGTTCACACAAGTATTTTCTTTCTTCAGTTCTAGGAGAAAGTAAGATTGTATAAAAATATGTTCAGCAAGTTATCTCAACATTTTCTAATTAAGAATTATTTATATATTTTTTGTCTACGCTTCTGTTTTTATATATAGATTTTACACATAGGTGGTGTAATGTACATACAGGGGGCCATAATTAAAATAGTAGTGTTTAGAGCTCGATTATATATAAAAAAAAATTGTGGTCCAAATGCAACGAAATTTAGCATAAGTACTAGTAGTACAGGTAAAATAGAGTTTTTTAAAAACAACTAATGGCCATTCCCCAAAATTTAGGAAGAACTTCGTTTTGACACTAGAATTGAAGATCTGATGGGTCCCCCCCCCCCCCCCCCCCAAAATAAAGTTGTTTTACTCTGTTTTTTTTGGGGAGAAACTTTAACTCAGGGAAGAGGAATAGTCTTTTTTTTTTTTTTTTTTTTTAAAGTAGATCAAGTGGGGGTATCATTAGTTATACATTTTTTAATTCTGAAACGAACGACATCATCCGCAAGTCAATAAAATGATTCATTACAAAGTTGCACTAGCTTTTACAAATACAAAGTTGACAATTTTACCTCAGTCCAGTTAATGTAGGTTTTTACAGAAACAACTGATGACCATTCATGAAATTTTGGAAAGAACTTCGTTTTGGTACTAGAAAAGAAGACTGATGAGTCCCCAAAAAGAAAGTTGTTTTATGGTGTTTGGTGGTGGTGGTGGGGGGGGGGGGGGATAATTCAATTTTTTTAAATAAGTAAAGTGGGGTATAGTTTACTATGTATTTTTAAATTCTGAATTGAACCACACCATCCGCAAGTCGATATGATCATTTGTTGCAAAGTTACGCCAGGTTTTAAGAATACAAAGTCTTAAATTTTACTTCAGTGCGGGTAAAATATACTTTAAAATTTATCTTAATCTACATTAAAATTTATCTTAATCAGTGGTGGCTTGTGACTCACTCTTTTTGGGGCACTAAATGCATGGCTGAAAATTTTATTCTTTTCTTACCGTTATTTTTTTAAAGAGAACTTTTTCTTGCTTTAATGGCAGAATTTTCTACCAACAGATAAGGAAAATATTTATTTTACAAAATAGTGGTAAGAAAATAATAAACTTTGCAGCCATGAATGTAGTGAACCAAATAAAGGCAGTCACGGGCCATGACTGATCTTAATAAAAAAAGGAATTTTACAAATACAAATGTAAAATTTACTCGCTTTTTCCACCGTATATATCTTCATTGTGAAAAATTTTAAATTGTCTTACAGGTTAAATTGAGTGATATTTTTTATTATATACGGACTATAACACGAAAGAAAAAGTTAGATGAAAATATCAGGAATATTTTTGTTAAAATATTTTACATAACGTACAAAAGCTAGCACAGCAGTAACACTACACATTTTAAATCACACAAAAATGTATAATAGGAAGTTTGTGCAATATTCCATTTGATCATAGACAGCATAATTCTAGAGAAGAAAAAGCATAATTTCAAATAAGTAATGCACAGTGCATAATAGAAGCAGAGCAATCTGAAGTTTTTGTACCTTATGTGCTCTGTTTTATTAAAGAAACAGTGTATCCTTCTTGAGACTACTTATGAATGGTTATGAAACTTTACATTTACAATAATTAAATAAATTAGCATTTTTTTCTCCAATTTTAATTGAACTTTGTTGTCAATATGTATACATAATAGAGCCCTTTTTTAAATAATTCAACAGCATTATTAGCCACACACAAAAGAAAGTGAAATAATTTATGAAAATTTGGATAGTTTTCGAAACAAAAATGTTGTACAAAGAGAAAAAATGAATGAGAAACATAATGTGAGAAAAAATACTTATCAAAAGTTATTTGTAGCAAAAAAAAAAAAAAGGGCAAAATGGACTAAATTTAATATATTCAGCTGTTTCAAAATATGGATCAAAATACATACACAGGGTTAGTCAAAATTATGTTATGTTATAATAAGAAGGCATTTAGTTACAATTTTGTTAACATTTCATAGGATTTTTTCCTCTTTGTTTCAAATATATGTAATGGCTGACAGGTTCTAACGAACCTCAAGAAAATAATTAAGATATCTGTTAACAACTATTCCTTGAAAATTGTGTCAGAGCATTATATGCTACTTTTGATCATTTCTGTGTCTGTGCTGATTACAATAAACAACAGGTTAAGTACTTACGTTAAATGTGTTCAAACAATGTTCAGATATGTTTAAAAATGTTTCTCCATTTAGGTGTTAACATAATTTTAATTAACTCTGCAGTATTTACAAAATGTAAATTTATTAATCAGTTACATACAGGATTGTCACTGGCATCTAAAGGACTACCATATAACTATTTTCAGTCCAATAGAATTATGGGACCTTTTTTTTTTATTTAAAAAAAAAAAAAAAAAAAAAAAAAAAACATACAAAGGTAATTTTGCGGCAATTTTTTTTTCACCTCATCTGAAATTTGTTTTCAAATCCCTATAAATGTAAAGCAATTTTTCCGATGACATTTCAGTTTTGCTTTTAAAAGATCAATATTCTTGAAACGATATTTTCTCTAGAACAAGTCATATCAAAGCTTTATTTAAAAACAGTTTTAATTATACTTTTTTCTATAATATAGTTTCTGAATACTTTGTTCTGAAATTTTCTTTTTTGTGGAGAAATAAAAACTAATACTTGCATTATAATTTCAGCGATCATTTTAGATTTAAAAATTTCATGTATGAAGCTAAATAATAAGGTACTTATGATTGTTTTTATTTAGTAAAGGACAGGGCCGAAACTAGGGGGGGGGAGGGGGGGGGGCAGAGGGGGCACGTGCCCCGGGCGGCAGTAGAACAGAAGACGAAGGGGGCGCCAAATGCAGGTTTTGTTTGTTGTTTGATATAGAAATGTATATATATATGAAATTTGTATAAAAAGTCTCGCAGCCGGAAAATCCAAAAGAAAAACTGAACCAAATGCATTAAAATAGACAAATAGATAAAAATATTCGTCTACAATACAAGATAGCAAATGAATAAAAAACGATCTGTTACGCTATTTTCTTTCTCCCATTCCAAATGTATCATGTCTATGCCGTCTATCATTTAAATCACTTCCTGTGGTTTAGGAGAATCACTAACAATTTTCAAGGTCAGTCCCTACTCATGTCTGTATATGACACTGTTCAACTGGACACGGTATTGCACTGTCCAGCATGGATAATTGGCAAACGTTTCCCTCACTTTGACTTTTCTATTAGATAAAAATATTCCACGAAGGCTGTTCTATTTTTTCCCTTATCTCACAGCGTGGAGCTTTCTTCTTTTTCCATTTTGTCATGGGCGAGGGGTGACTGCCGTGGAAAGTAAACACAAATTGGGGGATGAATGCCCAAAGCAAAATTCTCAGTAAAATCTTTTTCTTTTAAGTATAGCATTTGTAGAGGTACAGTAAAAAATCAAATCTCGGACAGGGCGCCACCCTGGCTTTATCTTCCAAAAAGTTTTTTACTCGTCTTTTTGCGAAAGCTTTCTAAGCGTTTTGCCGCCCTTCTCGGCAACTGGAATATGCTGGCCTGTTACTTTTGCTGAAATTACTTTTTCATCCAGATCCAATCTAGTATTATTAGAGGGGGCGAGGTTGGGCGACTGCCTGGGATACTAAAAACAAATTATATTTGAAAGGATAATTTGAAAAATACGCAAAATAAAACTCTTTGTTAAAACTTTTTTTAAAAAAAGAATGTCATTTGTATTGGTGCAGGGAGAAAACCATACCCAAGTTGCTATGACTAATAAAACCGCAGCCTTTATCCTCCCAAACTATTTTCTCGTCATTTGGCCATTTCCAGATAAATGAAAAATGCGGCAATACCATTTGTTACAAATACTTTTTTACATACAAATCCGGCTTTAAAGGGCGCGAGGTTGGCTATTACTAACGACACTAAAAACTAGGGGGATGAAACATATGCAAGATAAAATAGTAACCTCTCCTTCCCCCCCCCCTTTTTTTAAAAGAATATAGCATTTGTAGAGATGCAGCAAAGAACCTCGTATAGGATGCCATGGTTAATAAAATCGTCTTTGCAAAAAAAAAAAATGTTTTTGTCTTTTTGCCATTTTTAGGTGTTTTACCACCCCATTCTTTTGCTGTAATTATTTTTTTAGATCCAGATGTAAATTTCCGGGGCAAATACATTGTGTTTTTAATCTTATGCTACTCTAAAAATGCAAAATATCGATTATAATCAGTAACAAAGTCAAATGCATTCTAAATATCAGCTTTGTGTAAACAGCATACCAAGTGTGGGGGACCCCTAAATCAGGGGCCCCAGTGTCACGATCCAGATTTAGATTTATCAGATCTGATTTAATCTGTGTAATGTGTGACTCTGAATCTGTGTAATTAAATCGTCATAAAAGTCTCTAACAGTAACAGGGTTCCTTTCAGCTCAGATCCAATTGAGTCTCACCCCAACCCTCCACAACCGTTCACACACTGTTCACACAACCTCCACAGCCGTTTTGGGGACCCTTTGGATGCGGGGCCCTTTGAGGCCATCGCGATCCCTTAAATCCATCCCTGAGAATATCAATAATTATACTTCCTAAGATGAAAACCTGTATAAAGCGGAATATTTTTCGGTTCCTTTCGATTCCATTTTCAAGATTTTAATGAATCAGTATTTGACAAAGCTGATTACTTAGTTCAGTATTACAGATTATCTGATTATATACTTTAAATTTTAGAAACTTAGAAAAAATTCGCTTTGGAAATTTTCTTTGGGGGGGGGGGGGGGGGGGGCGCCAAAATGGCTAGTTTCGGCACTGGTAAAGGATAACTTTGTTGAAATGTAATTAGGAGAAAACGTATTTGTCACAAAACAATTCCAGAATTCATATTTCTCCTTAATCTTATAATTTGTAGAGAGATGACGCCACCACACAACAATCTATTTTTACTTCTGTGCACTGGAATGTAGACAAATGATTTTAAAGTTTAGAAATTCTGACCACTATCACCCCCAAGAAATTACTTCATTAGCGACGAAGATTGTCTCTCATGAATATTTATTGACAAAATCTACGGCATTAAATGATTACCGAAATCGTTCTGCAAATGATAGTGTAGTTTCTTCATGAGTGAAAGAAAATGTAGGAGATTATTAAACTTTTGTTGTAACACCACTTTACTTTCTACCGTATTTTATTCCCCAGATGCCTTATCACAAAAGATAGGATAAATATCAGTACGTTAACCTTTGTGTATAATTTTCTAAACAAGTGCGATTTATTTATTTACTTTTACAGTGACGTTATAATGTAAACTTGGAAACATTATAGTTATTAATATTGCTATTAGTCGCAAGATGACGCCACCACAAGCCAACTTTATTTGTACAAAAGCAGTATAGTCTCTTTTCGATTGAGATTCTTAAATTATTAGGTTGTTCGGAAAATTCTTTTCGTTTGAGAAAATTAATTCATACTGAAAAATTTAATTATTAGATATTAATTCCGATAGCTAATGTCTAAAATTAGCGGGCAGAATTTTCCGGTACGAATTAATTTTTCCAAACGGATGGATAGGTGTTTCCGAACAACCCAATATAGTTATTTCTAATAGAGGTTCTGGCCGCTTAATAAATTATTACAATGTGAGAAATTTTTTATATATTGGGATCTTTTAGATACTCTGTGACAAATATTATCACAACTACAACATTTTAAAGTAAGGGCATATTCAAATTCAATTCTGCTCTAATCAATATTCAAAACTAAAAAGCATAATTGGCAGTTGGTTTGGAACCTGTCATCATAGGCGTAGAGTTGTATGGACTCGACCCCTACCTATAATTTTCCAAAATGAAGCCCCCTCCCCCTTGCTCTGATATAAAAAAAGGTTTTTGGTTTTTTTACTTTCTAATATTTTATGGGATTTTTAATGTGCGATTTTTTAGCAGATAATTTTTTTCTTGTATTTTGCCATTTTTTTTTCTTTTTTCCCTTTGTTACAAAAATAAATGATATTAGAAAAACTTTTTCCCTTTATGTGCTGTATTTTTAATTAAAGTAAAATACTAAATGTTTGAACTTTTGATATAAAACCGAAAAAAAAAAAAAATATCCATATTAAAAAAAAAAAAAAAAAAAAAAAAGTTTATTATAAATAGTTCGCAAATAATATAAAGGATATCATTTTATAAACGGTCTGTACATTCAAATTTTTACATTGTCTTAACATTTCATTTTACTCGTGATTTATTTATCAGTATAAGATTCTGTTTAATTTCTTTAAAGGAAAGTTAAAAAAGCAAAATTAAATTTTAAATCGATCTCTTTTACACTTACATACACATATTTGTGTGGAAAAAATTTATATTCGAGCTAAACCCGGACAATCATTTTCGAATCACCATATTTGTAGTAGACAACGTTCATATAACTTACCATTGGCATCATCTTTCCCCCTCCTGTGTGGCAATTTATCTTCTTTTTCAAATCCAAATTTGTCTGTAATCTGAATTGTTTGCACCACAACCATATCATCCTTATCAGCTCCTCTATTTGCACTGCCAACTCCATAGGATGAAGCACCACGTCTCTTTCTTCGGCCCATGGATGAGAATTCTCTGGTCTGCCCATGAGTTATAACGCTGCATTCAACCTGGATGCGAGAGAAATTTGTTCAGGTTCATATATCAAAGTCCGTTTGAAATGAAATTTATAACGGTTAGTTTGCATTTTTTTTTTCCTTTTTTAAATTTTTTTCTGCGGATGAGGTAGGGGATTTAATTATTAGCATAATTTAAAAGGAATATATTTTGGAAATACTATGGATAAGGAGACCATCTTAGTAAATTGGCTTTCTAACTGCGACATCTATTTTAAAATTTAAGTGAATTTTGTTACAAAATTCACTATATTTTTCGTTTGGTATAACAACTATCCTTTATGGTAGTAAATTTTCCTGTTTCTTTTGGAGTCATTTTAAATAGGTTCTACTAAGTGGCGGCTTTTTTTTTTTTGAGGGGGGGGGGCGGGGGGCACTAAATGCATGCCTGAAGCGCATATTATTTTCACACCATTATTTTTTACACGAAATATTTTCCTTGTTTAATGGCAGAACTTTCTGACAGTAAATGAAATAAAGTATTCCTTTTTAATAATAGTGGTAATAAAAGAATAAATTTAGCAGCCATGCATTTAGTGCCCCAAATAATGCCAGTTTCGAGAATGCCACTGGTTCTACTATACTTTGATTTTAAAATCTATAATGGAATGTCTTTTTTTATTTGCAGCTGCCAGGAAGGGGTACATGAAGTTGGTGACTCAATGAACAAAATCATATTTTCCCAGCGACATCTTTCTTATTACAGAAAGTTTTATTAAATAATTAACCTAAAAGTCTTAACTCTAAAAAATTGAATATTATTATATTTTTGGTTCTGGTTTGGGAAACGTTTCTTTAGCTTTTAGGCCCGTGTTTCAAATTTCTGTATACAGCGTAATCTGAAACTAACTGGCAAAAATTTTAAAGTTTGGTAGAGGGGACCAAAATAAGCATTTTTTTTTTTTAAATTATTGAATGTGTGTCCGGAAATGACGCGTATATAAGCACCATCTGTTGGTGCTTATAAACTGTTTGCATTACACCTTTCACATTTTTCTTCGTCACTAGAGCTTAAACGCGCTATTTCCGAACATACATTCTATGACGAAAAATGTTTGTTTAGGTTCCCTCTACCACCCTTTAAAATTTTGCCAGTTATTTTCCGATCACCCTGTATATGACCTTTTGAAATAATGTCTTTGTG
Organism: Maratus michaelseni; assembly: GCA_963931845.1. NCBI lineage: Eukaryota > Metazoa > Arthropoda > Arachnida > Araneae > Salticidae > Maratus > Maratus michaelseni. The sequence continues at coordinate 212,439,110 of OZ007595.1, read as the reverse complement.
CACAAGCTAAAATATGTTATTTTTATTAGCTTTATTATTCAGAGTTTTACACTTTATTCGGTTTAATGTCAGTTCAGAGATGCTGTAGAAAAAAAGTCTTATGGGCATCTTATTATTAATATTTCTTATTTCTTTAAACCAGTAGCTTATAAAAACCAAAGTTTAATTTTCAACGTCATTATAACGGGAATTGGTCTAAAAGTCTCTGAAATTTGTTCTTTAATCAAAATGAGTACACTGAAAATAAAATTGATTTACAGTATAATACTGGCATTCCAGCTGCCAGTATTATACCGTAAAATTAACAGTAATAAACCGTAAAATAAGCAGTAATACGCTACCGGACATGCGCGGCAGTGTATTACTCCTTATTTTACGGTTTATTACTGTTAATTTTACGATATAATACTGTAAAATAAGCAGTAATACGCTACCGGGCATGCGCGGCAGTGTATTACTCCTTATTTTACGGTTTATTACTGTTAATTTTACGATATAATACTGTAAAATAAGCAGTAATACGCTACGCGCAAGCGCGGCAGTGTATTACTGCTTATTTTACTGTTTATTACTGTTAATTTTACGGTATAATACTGGCAGCTGGGGTGCTAGTATTGTACTGTAAAATCAACAATTTTTTTTTCAGTGTAGAAATTGAGTATTAACAACTGTTTACGTACTGGTTCACAGCTAGGTAAACATGGTGTGACCAAAGCCTTGAACTGCACAATATCCGAAGTTGGAAATTTGAAGGCTTCAAATGGGGCTAATAATGTCTTTCCAGAGTTGCTTGATTTTCCCAAACTACCCATGATTGTAACGTCAGTTGGACACCTGTAATTAAGAAAAATGTTTAATAATTTTCAATTTAAATAACCATGAATTCATTAGTAAAGTACAGAAAACAGGTATCGTATTCGTATTGTAATTCATTCAACATACCCCATGCTGTCAATAAGCAAAATTTCGCTGTTATCAATACCATCCATTGCTACCAATTCTCTAACGAATATTTCATATGGACCTAGAATAAAAGAAAAGAAATATTAAAATTTTATAATTTTTTTTTCGTACCTTTTTTGAGAAATCTTGATTCAAATTATCGCAGATGACGTGCGAAAATTTGAGTCCATTTCCCAAATTTAAGCTTTAAATCCCACACGTTTTTTAAGCTTTTTTTTTCTTATATTTTTCCTTTCTTTCTGTTTTTTTTTTTTTTTTTTTTTTTTTTTTTTAGAAGTCCACCGTATAAATTGGAAAACATTAATTGTAAATTATAAAAATATATTTAAATTCTTTTTTCTGAATGTTTATGCGTATTATTTTTTATTGCAACATTTTAATTATCTTAAATATACTCAGCTGTTTTCGTCAGTAATTTCGAAATAAAGTGCTAAAGGATCTCCAACTTGTGCAGCTGTGATGTCATTTCCGCTTCTGTCTGTGATCATCATAGTAACATTGGGAGAACTGACTGTAGCAGACTGTGTACCAGCTGGATCTACTTCTCTGAAAATAGAAAATTAAAATAGAGTCAATTACATTAATATATTTTTTTTCGTCGCAGCAATGGGGGGGGGGGGGGGGGAGGCATTCTTTTTGTTTTCAAAAATATATAATAAATTAAATTATTATGTAAATTATGAAACGCAGATTTTATTTACACACCAGAATGTTCAAATACTCCATAAAAAAAAAAAAAAAAAAAAAAAAAAACTATATTTTGTTTGTGTACAATGCGCATCCTATTTTTGATAGGTGGGAAAAAAATATATTGTTTATAGTGCGCACCGTACAATTTTAACGACAGTTTTTAATTAATATATCGACTAATTACCGACAATTTAAAAAAAAAAATCATTATCAACAATCCTTGGACGATTCCGCGTCGATAGGTACCTCGAGCGGAGCGCCAATTTTTTCTAAAAATATTTGTGAATGTATAAATATCTGGATCAACAGCCTTTATAACTCTGCCAAGTTTCAATTTTCCACGTTCCATAGTTTTCGAGAAAAACGGCTGTGAAAGACGGACAGACAGACACACGAGTGATATATATATATATATATATATATATATATATATATTTTTTTTTTTTTTTTTTTCGGTTTTTACTTTTTAAGGACTGAATCCTAAAAAATAAATTTCCTACATGCGCGGTAGCGTATTACTGCTTGCGCGGCAGCGTATTACTGCTTATTTTACTGTTTAATACTGTTAATTTTACGGTATAATACTGGCAGCTGGGATGCCAGTTTTATACTGTAAAATCAACAATTATTTTTTGCAGTGTAGGCGAAATTTTTTTTAGGGTACGCCATAGCTAAATTGCGTATACAATAAAGTGTTTAGCGACTTATCAGTTTCTATAATTCAACTGTAGTGGAGTACAGAAATAATAAGTTTTGAAATCTGAGTACAAGTTTTGGAAGAGATGATTATTTTGTTACATTTGCTCCTGAAATAGACCTTTTTTAAAAAAAATTCAATTTTGTCCTTACCCGTTTATTTCCAGTTGTACACCATGGGAGACACTTCGATTAGACAAATCGTACTGGCAGTGGACTGACAATCCAAGATCCTGATTGGTGACGATCATATCGTGATGTTGAATGACTATGTCGTTCGAAAATTCACCAAAACTCTGAAATAAACAAAAAGGAAAAAAAAAATCAATATAAAATTGCTTCAAAATACAAGTAAAAATATTTTTTTTTTTCAGATGTACTTGTTTTATGGTTTAACTTGTATAAGCTTCAGGAGATGCATCACAATTTGTGTATTTGCAAAAGAATAATTGCTAGAGCACTGTTAAAAAAAAAAAAAAGTGGATTTTCCGGTATAATACTGGATTGGTACCCCAGCTGCAGTATTATACCGTAAAATTAACAGTAAAATAAGCAGTAATACACTGCCACGCATGTGCGGTAGCATATTACTGCTTATTTTACTGTTTATTACTGTTAATTTTACAGTATAATACTTGCAGCTGGGGTTGCTAGTATTATACCGTGAAATCAACATTTTTTTTTTTTTTTTTTTACAGTGAGTTTGATTGAATTTGATTCCGTCCTAAAGCTGATGACTGCATTTCTTATTAGTCATTTAACAGTTTCGTTTTTTTTTTTTTTCCCTGAGACAATAAATTAAAAATAGGGACAAAACACCACTTTTTCCCTAGTAGAATATTTGCCTTATATAATCGAAAAATGCCTCCCAATTAATAAGGCGAAAATTACAGTTAAAAATTAGTGATTTCCAAAAGCTTTTTAGTAACGAAGTAATGAAACTCTTCTTGTCCGAGTGGTGTTCCACAAAAATTTTAAGCGAATAAATACGGGGAAATTTCATGTATCCAGACTAATGTATTCTGCATGAAATCCGGATATGCAGAAATTCGAATAATTGGGACAATTGTCAGGAGAAGTTTATACGGTGGGGGGGGGGGGAATCTAAAATCTTACTTGTTTAACAAATCGATAGTCATAATGTATGTTGAAAATAAGATTGCTTTTAAATTAAAAAAAAAAAAAAAATACAAAACTTACATTTTGAGATGTTAGTTGAACATATCCACAATAGAATGTCTGTCTGTAGGCACTAAAGATAAATTCGGACTTTTTTTTTTTTTCTTTTTTTTTAATCCTGAGTGTTAGTAAAAAAAAAAAAAAATGTGTCATCAGAGCCCGAGCCCGAGCCCGATACCGAAAGTACGCAATAGAAAATTGTTAATAACAATTTAAAATTATTTCCAGATTAATTTACTCATTTAAAAATCCCTTCTTACCTAGAAATAAGTATTAATCCTAAATACTCCCCGCCCCCCCACATGACAACATTTCGTGATTTTCATTTCTCTGAAAATCTGTTTAAAGTAGTAAATTTTTCATTTATATCCAACCACTGGCAGAAATCTGCAAAAGTCACAATTCTTATTCTTTTAAAACATTATTGTGCAAGTATGGCGGAAAGACACGAGTTCTGTTTTCCAGTAATTCTGGAAAATGACTTCAAGGAGAAACCGAGGATAGACAAGGGATATCCCACGGCATCTTTATGTTACTAATACTGACCGTGCAAAGTATTCAGAATTAGATACAATATTGCTCCCTGTATCCCACCAATAACAAATCATTTCCCTTTCAAACTGATCTTTAAAGGATTTTAAAACACTTAATTCACCCCTTATGCATTAATGTGATCTTATTTTCAATTTTTAACATAAAGGAAAATCCGTGTACAATTATTTTTCTTATGACATGTGTTCTGATTTTTTTTCACCTTGCTTTATTTTCTAATGTATAAAAAAAAAAAAAAAACTTTGCAATCATTGCTTATATTCATACATTTGAAACTGTTATAATTAGATATCCAAAAACGTATATAAATTTTACGAAAAAAAAAAAGCTTTAAAACTTTTATTAATATTTTCGTCAAATTCTCAATTTATAAGTCACCATGTTAGGTGAATTCCGACTCTAAAATTTATTATTCGCGCATGTTATATGATGCTTCAGGTATCTGAAATGAATTTTTACTTGAACAGTAAGTTTTCAATAATCATTTTTATAAAAGAAAAGTAGTTGTTGAAGTCCAGTAGAAATATAAAACTTCTTCGACGTACAAAAAAAAAAAAGTCATATCGTAGAATGAGAGAGGAAAAAAAACCCTCCCCCCCCCAAAAAAAAAAAACGATAGAACCCGAAAAAAAAAAAAAAAAAAAAAAGTCACATCGAGCCTGCCAGGATTCGAACCTGGAATCTCCTGATCCGTAGTCAGGCGCGTTATCCGTTGCGCCACAGGCCCCGACAGTAAGTTCTGATAACTACGATACAGTATCAGATGACCTCCCATTTTAATAACAGTTTCCATGAACGGTTTATGTTAGCGCAGAACAGGGTTGGGTTGGGTTGATTATTGACGGCCAATTATCGACACTAGGGATATAGGCCCAGGGGGAGTGCCCTTCGTGGGGGTCTTTCTAAGGGAACCTAATCCGTATTTACGCATGGAGAAAATCCACGGCTCGAAAGAAAACCACGAAAACTCCGAGCGATTAGGCCGACGGGCGCGATTGGGATCGAACCCAGCACCTCCCGTCTACCAGCTTCGAGAGCACAACCTCTCAGCCACTGGTGGGGCTTAGCGCAGAACAGGTAAACCAGACGATGCTATTTTTGAAATTTGGTATGTAATAATGGGAAGAAGCTTAATTAATTTCAGTAACCTCGATTATCCGGAACTATTTTTTTTCGGACTCTCGAAATATTCGTTCTGATAAAAGGTATATAAAAAATTTCGAAAATGTTTATTTTAAGGAGGGAATATAAAAGAAAATAAAAAAAACAAATTTTGCATAAAGCATGAAGTTGATCGGATAATGAGTTGCCGAGATATTTGGAATCCTATTTTCCACACTCTTCGCTTTTTCATGACTCTATATTTCATCGAAATTTCAATTCAAAGATATATTTTAATGGGAAATGAGACGCTTAATCAGATGCAATAAACCGCTAGTTAATAGGATTATTGTTTTTGGAGTTATAAGGATGTTTCTTTTAAGCAATTCAGCCTTTAAAGTTTACGACGTCATCAAGCCATGATTTTATTCGAATTGTAATGCATTTTATAAGTAGTTTACACATTTTTTATTTTAATATTTTACATTATGCAATTCCATGATGGGTAAGTATTACGGTGGCCCCCAACGACTAGTTTTTTTTTAAAATTTATAATAAAAATATAAACAATATCACCACAATCCTATATTTGAAATCTCAGGGGAAATGAAACAAATGACAATTGCTTGATGAAAATTTTATTTTTTCTTAGTTAGTAAAAGAAACGTCCCTTCTTTCGGCTGATCTACAACGAGAGATTTCATTTTATTTTTCTTAGAAAATTATTTTTTTCTAAGGCATCCTTTATCACGACTAATTTTTTAATTTAGCAAACGTAGAACAATACACGAGTTTAATAAAAAATAAATAAATTATGAATGTAAACATAACATAAATAAATATTTAATTGAACGTATTAGCATATGAAGACATGTATTACATACATTTTAGAAGGAAATGAGACGTAAGAAAAAATACATTAGCATCAACATGGAATGTTTTATAACAATAATATTGAAAAAAAAAAAACCAATTTAGTAGCATTAAAAGCAAAGTAAAATAAAATATAGTAATAGTTTTTTCTTTCTTTCTTTTTTCTTTTTTTCTTTTTTGTTTAAATTTATAATTAAATAACAAATTTGATTTTATACTGTAATTTTGTCATAGACAGATTTTGTCAATTATTATTATGAAAGAACGTCTGTATAATCATTTAATATCTAGAAATTATTTAAATCTTTCTATAAAAATTAATTATAGAGATATTTTGACGAATATCTTTATTAAAAAATTTTTTCATTTTCCGTGCATAAAAGATATTTCCACAACAAATGAAAAGTACCAATGGTATGGTGCTGCCATCTAACGTTAAAAGTTTTAAATTTTCTGTAGTGCTGCCATCTATTAGTTATTCCGAGAATTTCGATGACTGACACAGAATAAATAATGAAAACAAAAATATTTATTAAACCAGAAGCAAGTTTTTTTTTTTTTTTTTTTTCTTTTGTAGGTTCTTGTTTTGTGATTTTTTTTCTTTTTTTTTTTTTAAATTTATTACATTTTTGTGAAAAAATTAAAACCAAAGATAGAATTCAAGCTAAGAATTTATTAATATTTTTAAAAGTCTCCTGCTAATTTTTTTTCTTTTTGGGAGTTTATTTTGCTTGCAAATTACATATTTTAAAACTTTACAAGTTAAAAAAAAAGTTTTGAAGATTTTGCTTTCATAGAATGTAATCTAGGGTAAAGGATCCTTTAAAAAAAAAAAAAAAAAAAAAATGAATTTTTGAAGGGATCCTTTTTTATCAAATAAAATTTTGTGAAGGGTTCCCATTTTATTAAATGGAATTTTGTGAATGGGCCCTAAATAGGCCCAAGTTTTTGCCTATATAGACTCCTGTAACCATTAAATGATGCGTATCAAAATTATTTCTCTGACATATTTTCATACATTTTAAATATTTATTTATATTAGATTTAATCGATACGAAAATTAGCAAACAATTATAGGCAGACAATAATTTCCCGAAATAGGCAAGAAACAGCAACATCATTCTTATTATACAGGGTGTCCCCTTTTATTGCTGTCCAATACCTAATTTCGGAACTGTTAGTTTTGAAAGTATAGTTCCAATCGCAAGGATGTTTCAAATGTTTTTCTTCTTCGTATCAAAAACCATTTACATCAAAATAGTTATTTACGTAATAGTAACGAATTTTTATAAGTTGTTTAAATGATTCCCGTGTCCTATAAGTTATATTTAGAAAAGAAAAAAAAACATGTCCATGTTTTGAAAAATAAAACGGTAAAAATTTCTTTTTTGCACGATTAAAACTTAGCGAGTTAAGATATTTTTATTTACATTTATTTATTTTAATTAGAGCGTTTTTCAGCAAAAATAATGGGAAAAATGCGCTTTTAGTGCCAGAAATTATTCATTTTACTTGCTACAATTCGGGCTGCAGAGACGGGGGTGAGTCAAAGAGTCGGCATAGATGCCCGCAGAACAAAATCAAAGAATTGGTAAGATTTTGGAAAAGATGACCCTATAGTTTGTTGCAAAACCCGCTTTTTTTTTCTTTTTTTTCAGAGAAAAGAAAAATCAGAGAAAAGAAAAATGTAGTTAATTAAATTTGAAAATACAGGGAGGGACAATCGTCCTTCCTTTCACACCAACCCCCGCCCCTTCCGGGCGCTTATGGGTCTCGAGCCGAAAAACTAAATTAGGAAGATTTCACGTAAAATCTTCGCTGCAAAGCAGAAAGTATAAAGACCTCTCAATTTCTGTCAATAGTTCCGGATAAAATATTAAAAACGAAACTTTAAAAGTAGCTTACGTTTGATGATGTAAGCAGTTTTTGTTATTAGAAAAAACATCTTATGCATTCAGTTTCAACCAGGGCTTTACAAATTTGATAAAATCTGGCAGCCAGAAAAAAATATTAGTCGCCAGTAAAAAACATTTAACCCCCCCCCCCCCCATCCTCTTCCTCGTCATTAATTAAAAAAAAAAACACACACACACAAGAGTTTTTTTATGAATCAATTGAGAAAAAATAATAACAAAGCATTGTTTAGAATCATTAGTTACATAGTTTAAAATAGTACATAATTTAGAAAGATAATATAAACTGTATTTTCTAATGAAACTTATAAAATTTATAATCATTTATATTATGTTGTCAACTTATATAAGCACAAAAATCAGATTTGAAACTTAAAAAAAAAAAAAAAAATCTCGAGAATTTTTTAGCATTGTATCCCATTTTAGATGCCACAGAGACTGGATTGACACTATTTCTTACTATTTTATTGAAATATCCTCTCTCCCCTCACATTCTAATCACGTGACATATACTAGCTGGCTATAGCTGAAAAGAATGGTGTTTTCGTGCATGAGTTGGAAAATGTTTTTTAAATTTAGTTCTTCCATTAAAGTACGAGAGAAGAGGAAGATCACTGCTTGCCTCACAGGAGTAGGGATGGGGGAGAGAAAAAATGCCATTTGTGGTCATTTCTTATGCCAATTTTTTTTTTTTTTTTTTTTTTTTTTTTTACAGGAATCACACCGAAATATCAAATCATTTTGGTCGCCAGTTCAAAAAACTTGTTTGTCAGTGGCGATCTGGCGACCGCATTTGTTAAGCCCTGGTTTTAACATAAATTAAATATCTAATGTAGCATTTTTATAAGAATAAAAAAAGAAAAGCATTTTACCTCTTGTTTGACGTCACAGTTAAGGTCATGGTATGCCATTTTTATTTCGAAGTCGACACTGTTGGCGACATCTGCTACACATGAATTCGGCCTGGACTTGGCGTAGATTCTTCCGTTAAAGACCTTGGACGTTTTCACCTTGGCAATCATTTCCCGAGCTTTGCACTGGATTGTAACTAGAAGAGAAATACTCAATAAAAACAGAGAAAAAAAAATATTTTTTATATTATCTCCTGTTCAAGTGTCAAGCCTTTTATAAGAAATTATTGGGAATTATTACGCACCATTCTGTCTCGACTAGAGCATTTACTTAACCTCTTCGAGACAGCCGTCCTGTATAGGATTTTTAATGTTTCATCACCAGTATTTTCAAGTAGAAATCGTTGTCTAATTTAATAGCAGAACTTTTGTGATTAAATAAATTGAAAATTACTATTCAAAATTACTGGTACGAAAAATCAAGTATTCTGAGCACCCTATACGTCATACATACGCGACTCTACGCAAAAGAAATTAAACTCCTAAAAAAAAAACTGCAGAAATGACAAATGTTGGAAGAAATGCTTTTTAAATCCACGCCTACACTGCAAAAAAAAAAAAAAAAAAAAAAAAAAAAAAATGTTGATTTTACAGTATAATACTGGCACCCCAGCTTCCAGTATTATACCGTAAAATTAACAGTAATAAACAGTAAAATAAGCAGTAATACGGTGCCGCGCATGCGCGGTAGCGTATTACTGCTTATTTTACTGTTTATTACTGTTAATTTTACGGTATAATACTGTAAAATTAACATTTTTATTTATTTTTATTTTTATTTTTTATTTTTTGCAGTGTACGCAGATTTTATTAACATTGTTAAAACAACATTTGCGGTGGGAATGAAAAATATGAAACGACTAACATAAGAAAATATCTGTAACGATGAATCAAAGTTTGTATAGTAAACATGGTATCTGAAAACTCCAAGTACGAACATTTAAGCTTTGGTTGATCATACCATAAATTTTTGTATACGAAACCAAGATCGCAATTTATTTATTAAGTCAAAAATACAATGTTTCTCACTTTAATGCCAACCCAGATTTTTCTTCACAACTTTGACAATAATGAAGATATTGTAACGAAATTTTCAGTAGACTTATCCTTGCTTAGTCTGAAAGATAGTTCCGATATCCACGGGAAATAGTGGAAGCGACTACCGCCTTCATCTAAATACAGAGGCGTCATTTTAAAAGTTTCTGTGGGGGTGGGGGGGGGGGGAAGGGGGGTGGCGTAAATTGTCTTTGAGGGGGAGCAAGTTTTCTTTTGATCATGCTATGTATAGTTGAGAAGCAATTGATACAATTTTATCTGACATACATTTTAAAATTAATCATAGTCCTCATGAATGATAAATGTGTCACTTTTGAGAAAATTGTAATCAAGGCTTTAGCAAAATTTATTGAAAATTATTATTTTCTGTTCTTAAAGTGTTTATTTAATGCTAATGTTTTTATTTAGACAAATTGGACGAGTTATTTCAGCTTTTGTTCGTTTAGATTTGAAATTTTTTTGCGCCTGAACTGTGATGATTGATCCACTTTCTGAAATATCAAATGGGGAAGGGGGCAAGCAACCCCTACAGTCTCTCCCAAATGGCGACCCTGCCTAAATAGCTTTGAATTAGATGCCTAGTATTTCTGAATGCAGTTGTTATTATACGCCATGTCACCGACCTAATTCATGTATATTTCCAACACTTTTTGTAATGTTATAACATTTTACATAAATTAATGTTTGTTGAAAATATCGTAACAATATTCTCATTATTGTTAAAGTTATGAACGGAAATTCAGTTTTGGGTTGAGTGAGACAAATAAATGTCAACCATGGTTTCCAGTGGCGTAGCCAGGGTGTGGGTCCAAATGCTCTGGATACCAGTAATATTGTAAAGTTTTCTTCGCCTTGAGTGTTGCAGAAAGTTCTCCGATTAGGTAAATATAAGAAAACTTAATTTTTTTTAAAGCAAAACTTAAAAAAATATCCGGAGCATTTGGACCCCACCCTGGCTACGCCGCTGGTGAGTTCTTTCCTACACAAAAAATGTTCTAGGTAGCTTTCAATACAAAAAAGTATAAAGCTACTTATTGCAGCCGTTCGGAGGAAAGCAGTTCCGGAAAATTTCGATATATTTTCACCGATCATGACCCCCAGACCCCAAAACCACCCTCCGTTCAAATGTTGATTTATATATATAGATATATCCATATATCTATCTATCTATCTATCTATCTATCTATATATATATATCTGACCTATGTCATACGATAACGCTCGTATTTATAAATCAATTTTGATGAAACTAATTGTGTGTATTGAGCTCACCAATGTCTCGACCGAGTTCGTTGGCCAGCTTGGTCCGCCGTTTTGTTTCAAGATGGCGGCCACTTAAAAATTTAAAACTAAAATAAATATACAAAAAAGTTAAAAATTCAAATTTATTTTTTAATTAAGTGTTAGGCCTTGATACGAGGATTCCAGAGCATTTTTTGGTTTACCTCTATCTTAAAAAATGGCTGAGATAGAGCAGTTTGAAATTCTAGGGTAGCTGACATTTTGAAACAAGACAGCATATTACAAAAATTTTCCCAATCATACCCGCCACCGCCAAATTCTTGCCAAACTTGTCGACATTTGGCGAAATATCGCCAAATTTGGCGACCAAAATAAGTGTTCATAAATGAAGCCAATTTGGATATTGCTCAATAATTTGGCGAATTTCTTATTCAAATTCAGTATTAACGAATCTTTTGTAAACGTTTTCTTTGCATTTTAACTTACTGTTTTCGTGTAACATTAGCTGAAATTTTAAAACGAAGATATAGGAAAGCTACCTTTTCCTCCCGGTAGAGGCCGGAAGGACTTTTTTTAGTGTGCTCTGCACCTCTTAGTCTAAGGACTTTTGTATCTCTAAACTTCTGCAATGTTCTTAAACATATCTAACATTTTACTGTCAATTGGTCTAAATCAAAATCGGAAAATTACTAATTATTTTGATTCTTTGTTATTAAACTTGATATGCTACACTTATTTTTACTGATTTTTATTAACGAGGCACGGTGGACGATTTGCTGATTCTAGCTGACCAAAAGTCGATTTTTCAAAGTTTATCCAACTGGAATTTTTTTTTTACCCCATGTACCTTATATGTGCAGGTGGTGGGCACTGCAGATGTTTTTGATATAAATGCAACCGTACTGCCAGTAGGTGAGTATGAAGTTGGCGTTTATTAGAGGAGAATAAATCGATGATTTCTAGTATATTGTTTTAATATGTGAATGTTGAAGAAATTGAAACAAATTGTACATTATGAGTGCTTTAGAACAAGGCATGTACTTTATTTTTTTTAATTTATAAGCATAATTTTTTCTTTTGTCAATAGTTATTTCACATTTAATGTTTTTAATGACTTTATGTATTTTTTATAAATTTCATTTTGAAAATTCAAAAAGTTATATGATAAAGCTAGATAAATCTCAACTTTTAATTTTAGTAAATAGTTTAGAGTCTTAGATATTGGATAAACGTTTACTTGTCTGCTTCTATCTGCTTCCGTAGATTTTAAAGTTGTTTTTATCATACGAAGTCTAAAGTTATTTATATTTTTTATTCTAAGAACACTTTTCTTTTTACCAGGGTCATCAGAATGTAAACCAATCACACGAATAAGCTTTTATAATATTATACAGCAGCAACAAGCTTCCACATTTAACCCCTTAATCGTCGCGCCCTTTAAGTGTAGGCTACTTTTTAAAAATTCAGATTGCCTGATTACCACCAATTTTTTTAAGTAGAAATGTTCGTCTTATTTAATAGACCGATAAAATAATGGAAGAATAAAGCCAATAATACTATTTAAAAAAAATTGGTGGGAATCAAACAATCTGAATAAAACAGGCGTAACCTACGCTGCCCGTGAATGTCTCGGGCACGACGATTAAGGGGTTAACGAAAAAATCGAATTGGCTTAATATGTTTTGTTGACAAATGAAAATTATAACGAAGTACAAATGAAAGTTTTCAAGCAGGAAATGATTATACAGAAGGCCCAGTTTAGACAAAAGTGGACTGCTGTACATAGAGCACATGAGAAATTTCTGAAAAAATATGAAACTTGGCTGCAAAGCAGTTTTGAAATACCTCGTTCAATCAGTACTCGTAACTTACTGAGGAAAGCCAGAATGAAGAACTATTAGATGGCGAATTGTCAGAAAATTTCTACGCAATTTTCTTATTCCTTTGTATATATAATAATATGTATTACTCTTTAATATTTATTTTGTATCCCAATTTCTAGTAGACTATTATAAAAAATTACTTTTATAATTTGGTATCATATATAATAAATATAATTCTATCGCTTAAATCTTAATAATATTATAAAAGTTCATAAATATTGTCCTTTTTAGTTATCAAGTAAAAGATTAACTCATTCATACATGTTTTAAAGCTTTAAATAATTTAAATATTTAACTGAAGGGTACATCATAGTAATATAATAAAAAAATTCACATCAGGGTGGCTAGTGGTCAGGGTAAAATACAGTCAAAAAAAGTGATAAACACCAGTATATTCTCATAGAAAAATTCATGTCGATTATTCGATCAAATAATTAACATGAATTTTTCTATAAAAATATATTGGTGTTTATAACTTTTTTCGACCGTATTTTTCACTGACCACTAGCCACCCTGCACATCTAATGTACTACATTAATAATTTTTAATTAAATATAATGATTTCTTATTAAACTACCGTTTAAAATTTCATATATTTTCTTTAAATCAGCCTAATATATCGTTTATATAAACGAAAAATAGATTTCATCAAATAGAAGTTGAAAAATAATTTTGGCCAGCTGGAATCGGCAAATCTCCCACCGTGCGAGGTTAGTATATTATGGTACATGGTTATCTCTAATAGAAATAGTATTTAAAATATTATTTCAAAGTAACAAAATATAAATTTAAATTATGTAAAAAAATAAATAAATAATAATAATAAATATATCTATCCAATGAGAAGTGGAAGAAGCTATACCCCTTGTAGCTTTCTAAGATTAAATATGTACAACAGAAAATGTATTTCCAAATTTAGGAGCTAAATTTCGCTTCAGCACTAAATAATTATTATCGAGTCAAATCATTAGTGAAATTAGTGCATTAATATAGGTATTCATATTGATAAACAATGTTTTGCTTAAGGTCTTTCTCAATTTTTTATTCTTCTTCATTCAAGAATGTGAATCTTTCTGACATATTCATAAAATAATTTCCATTCGTATTTATTTTAAAATTTTAGGTGTTCACATTCAGATATCAAAGAATCGAAATTTTTTATTTTCCTGTAACTGTAAAGTCTATTGAGTTATTATAGTCAATGACTACCCGACGGCCACCATTCCATCATCGCCACATTGACAAAATTGATTGAAAACATCAAATTTGGTGGCAAGTTCTGAAAAGTTGTCACTCTTATAGGACAACAGAAACAGCTATTCGATTTCTTGGTGCATGAATTAGAAGGCCTGCAAATTCCATACATTTACGAGTAAAAATAACTTAGTCTATGTGTCAAAAAGTACACAGTTTGAATTCAGCCTTAAACACGAATCTCTCTCTCTCTGCCAGTTTTTAGGTGCGTTCGTAATTATATAAATACGTAGCACCTATTGTAGTTGTCTGGTCCGTCCGTCTGTCTGTCCGTCCGTCCGCATATAACAACCCAAAAAACTACACTGCCGAATGATTTGAAATTTAAGATATATTATCTTTGCAGAATTTTGTCGAGACATTTCAAATTTTATGAAAATCGAATCAAAACTTTAGAAAATATTAATAAAAACATTTATTAAGAAATTTGAATTTTTTTTTTTTAAATCGGTGCTTTCTTGTTATAGGAGCTTCCGAGTTTTAATCGTCAAGGGACCGAGATACTTATTTTATGACAGAAATTAATCTGCAAACGATATAATTCATTTCACAGAATTAAAAATCATCTAGATCTGAATATTTATATAACTAGCTATAGTACGCAAGCACTTCATTTGTTACGTTTGTCGTACAATTTCCAACCTGTTCATTCTGACTGTCAACTTCAAAACGTCGATTACTGGTTTATTAACTGAGGTATGAACACCTCGTCGCAAGCGATGCGTTCAAAATGATAGAAAAGGTCAACTGCATTTCATTTTGTCCACACTTTCCTCTCCCCTGACCTACAGCATTAGTATCCCCCCACTTCCCCAGCCGCGGGCAGCTTTGTTACTACTTTGTCTATTGATTATGGATCCATTGTTTCCGCCCTAGACCTTCTTGACCTCATTACAACTAACAACAGTCTGTTTCAGAATTCAGTTAAGGCTCTCAACTATATTCAGTGACATGCCCTCGAGGTTTTATCGCTTGGATGGGGTTATCTTTGTCGGCTACCGTCAAAACATTTCAATCGGTGTTTTTAATGTCTAATGAGTTGCGTATAATTCGATTAGATCAACACGTTAATTCTGACATGCTTGATCCTAATTTGACTTTAATTTGTTGTTGTATGATTACTGATTGAACAATATATATTGAATTTAGTTACAAGTCGGTTCTCTTTGGTTTTTATTCATTAATATGATTGATATAGTTTCTAGTTACGATTGTGAGGAATATTTATGAGTAGTACAGGTGGAGCAGAAACTCAATTTGTCTTTGCGAAAAAAATATATACAAAACAACAATATCAGAAAAGGGCAAAGTGCACCACAGATCTCAAAGGATACTCTGTTGTTGTTATGTATGAAGTTCGTATTTTTAGATCTGATTAAGTCACAATGCCTCCAATTTTCCATATATTTGTTGTAGTTATGATAAAACAGTTAAAAATGACATATTGGTTTATTTCAAAATTCAGTTAAAGTTTTTAACTGCAGTTAAGTAAAATGTTTTCGAAGCTTTATCGCTTGAATGGAATTATCTTTGTCGGCTACCGTCAAAACATTTCAATCGGTGTTTTTAATGTCTATTGAGTTACGTATAATTCGATTAGATCAACACGTTAATTCTGACATGCTTGATCCTAATTTGATTTTAATTTGTTGTTATACGATTACTGATTGAACAATATACGGAATTTAGTTACAAGTCGGTTCTCTTTGGTTTTATTCATTAATATGATTGAAATACCTTCTAGTTACGATTGTGAGGAATATTTATGAGAAGTACATGTGAAGCAGAAACTCAACTTGTCTTTGCGAAAAAAATATATACAAAACAATAATATCAGAAAAGGGCAAAGTGCAGCACTGATCTCAAAAGATACTCTGTTGTTGTTATGTATGAAGTTCGTATTTTTAGATCTGATTAAGTCACAATGCATCCAATTTTCCATATATTTGTTGCTGTGATTGTTGTAGTTATGCGTTAAACAGTTAAAAATGACATATTGGTTTATTTCAAAATTCAGTTAATGTTTCTAACTGCAGTTAAGTAAAATGTTTTCGAAGCTTTATCGCTTGAATCTAATTATCTTTGTCGGTTACCGTCAAAACAATTCCTACGATGCTTTTAATGTTTTATGAATTACGGATAATTCGATTAGATCAAAATGTTAATTCTGGTATGTTTGATTCTAATTTGGCTTTAAATTGTTGTTATTCGATTGTTGATGGAGGAGCTTACCGAATTTGATTCCGAGTCGGTTCTTTTTAGTTTTGTTCCTTAATATGAATGATATATCTTGGAGTTTCCGATGCAATGAGAAAACTTGGGAAAAGTATACGTGCAATAGCAACTCAATTTATCTGTTCGGAAATATATGTACATAAATAATATCAGAGAAAGGCACAATGAACCACTGGGTACAGATGACCCTTTGTTGTTATTATCTTTGTCTTTGAAGTTATTGCTAGATCCACTTTGGTCTCAAATGCATCGTATTTTAACTAACATTTGCTGCTGTTACTGTTATAGTTGACTAGACAGTTGAGACTGGCACAATGATTTGTTTCAGGATTATGTTAAGTTTCTCAAGTATCTTAAATGACATCAACGCCTTATCGCAGATGTGGTTTTCTTTGTCTGTTTTCAGTTTCAACATTTCAAACGGCGCGGCGTTTGAAATGTTTAATCAGTTGTGAATTATTCGTTTAGATCCAAAATTTAATTCTAACATGGTTGATTTTAATTTCACTTTACTTTGCTGTTGTATGATCACTAAGTTAACAGCACACAAAATTTGATTTTTTAGTAGCTTTTTTTTTTTTGTTTATTAATATGACTTATTTGTATATATCGTCGCTACCATGTCAAACTATCGAATGTGAAAAAAATGCATTTTTCATTACTTTTAAAAATGGGCCGATTGCGACCAACAAATTTTACTAGAATTCTTCGGCTAGTAAAATTCTAATAAAATTTTTGGGAAGAACAAGGTTGCTAATTTAGCCTTTTCATTTATTTAGAAATGCTGAATTCATACCGGAAATTTTCAATGAAAAATGTTTACTTTAAGTATTCACGAAATATCAGTCTTTAAATAAAACAAAAAAATCTGTTTAAAATGTCTGGTATGAATTCGGAATTCCTCAATGAAAAAGGATACCAATCTGGCAACCCTGGTGAAGAATGCTATTAAAATTTAGTGGTGACAATTGATCCATTTTTAAAAGTAATGGAAAATGCATTTTTTCACATTCGATAGTTTGACGTGGTACCGACGATAGACTGCAATTATATGCAATGTTTGTGAAAAGTACGTATAGAATAGCAGTTGAACATGGATCAACGCACATATCTTCGAAAACATAATGAATATAACCGGTGTGTCAGAGAATGACTCAGAAACTATTGTAATTAACTTTGAATTTCGAATCATTTGATCTGCTTAAATCACAAATGTTTGCCATGTTAATTTATACCTGTGCTTTAATTGATGCCAATTTCTAGATAGTTGAAAGCTTCTCCCTTTTTTATGATTAATTTTAAAGCGGCTTGTTTCAGAATTCAGTTAACGTTAACATCAGCTATCCAATGCAAAAAAAAAAAAAAAAAAAAAAAAAAAAAACTTATAATAAAAATAAAAAAAGTACAAAGGAGCGTGCATAGAGATTAACATCAGCTATCCAATGCAAAAAAAAAAAAAAAAAAAAAAACTTATAATAAAAAAAGAAAAAGTACAAAGGAGCGTGCATAGAGATTAACATCAGCTATCCAATGCAAAAAAAAAAAAAAAAAAAAAAAAAAAAAAAATCATTTAAAAATATTGAAATGCGAACGAGATATTGTAAATTATTTCCCCCATAGGATTAACATTAGCGAGCGGGTGTTTTCGACTGAGTGAAAGTAGCCCCTTAACCCTGCTAGTACCAGATTTTAAATTTTGATGAGTATTCTTAGATTTGTATGATTTAAACCAGAAATTTAATTGTATTAAGTGTACCTTCCTTCTACGAAATATCTATATGATTTTATTTTTTAAGTTTAAATTATTATTTTTTTTCCGGTTCAAAAAAAAAAAAAAAAAAAAAAAACTTCAAAACACAAACTAAGACCCCAATGGTACTAAGAGGGTTAAAGTGACTTCCGAACAATTAAACATTAATTTATTGTTTGAATCACTTTATCTCCAGTGTTCTTCACGCATAAAAAGAAATACCAGCTTTGCAAATCTACATCCAGATTAAATACCGGAAAATAAGGCAAATTCGTCAAACATGTTATACAACACGAGAGCTAAGGTCAAGACATTTACTAAAACATCTTGACCTAAGCCTCAACGCCTCAACGGCGACAAAAAACTACCATTAAAATGGTTTATAAATATGGATTTTTAACCTCTTGCCTTAATGAGGGCGGAACTACACGGAGTTTAATCCAAAAAATGTCTTGGTCCTGACGGAAAGAATACCGTACAAATCCCCCTGTTTTAACAAAAACCGTCTAAAACGGAATTTTTTCTAGCAGTTTGCGATTCCGTTTTCACAGGTGTTACTGTATATGATTTTTTAAAACTTGTTTGCTCATGATAGTCTTCTAACATCTTAACCCTACACTGCATGAATTTTTCTATTGTATGTTCTGTTTTATACTCATATTTAAGGTTAGATACCACAAATTTTAAAGAGTAATTTCATTCTTCTCCTTATTTAATAGGATAGACTTAGGTGATTACATAAGGCGAATATTTTTAATTAAATATAATGGTACCTTGGAACTAAATTAATTATTAAGGTTTTAATTTAGTTTATTTATATATGCATCAGTGCACAATGAAGGGTAAAATGGCTGAATTCCGGCTATCAAACTCATTCACAATGAGTAATTTTTATACAACTAATAACCAGAAAAATTTTAAAGAAATACTTTTTTTGATCTTTTTCTTTTGTATAGGCCAGGGTCGGCGAACCTATGGTACGCGTGCCGTAGCTGGCACGCGAGAAGATATTTTTGGCACGCCGCTGTTGATTAAATCAAATTCAGTCGAACTCCCCAAAATTCTACACCTCATTATTTTTCTTCCATTAATACACGAGCTTGACTGGCAATAGCTTTTGATTGTTATAATAAGTACTTGTGTACTTGTCATATCAACGAATTACCCATTTCATAATCATTTAAACCCTTAAATGCATAGTGATGCAACTTTGCATCACCTTTTTTTTATAAATAAAATTAAGTTCTTTGCCACCACTATATTTATATAGAAATATTAATCCTGTAAAAATCACATAAAATATGTTACTAAACAAAATGCTACTAAACAAAGTTAAAAATCTATCTTAAAATTTCTGGTGTCTAATCCTTAATATAAGTATAAAAAAATCAATTCTAAAAGAAAAATTCATGCATGGTTAAATTTATTATCTACCCAGATGTGACTCCAATTCATAAACTGATCTTGATTGTATTCGATTGGTTGGAAATTTCAGAAATTAAAATATAGCTTATCGACTTCCAATCCAGCTCAATATGGACTCAGCAATTTGTCAAATTGAGAGAGGATTTGGAGATGATCGGAAAAGAAAGACTACCAGGCATTATATACAAAAATGTTGATAGTAAAGTTATGTACACTTTGAATTCAATTCCAGAAGTTGGCATTTGCCCCTTGTTGACAATCTCTCCCTCTACTTATGCTTGTGAATCATTATCAGATATGAACGATATTAAAAATTCTAATCGAATTATCGAATCAGATGACTCCAGTTCATGTATTTTATTAAAAATAACCAATTATGAGCCCATCATATGGAATCCAAGATGCAACATCTGAAATCAATTAAATTGTTTAATTGCTTTACTTTGTTCTCTTTTTAATTACTTTAAAAATGTAACTACAGTTAGACATTGTTAAACCATCACTCTGCATATTACTCCAGTTTATTAAGGTCCCAACCAAAGAAGGAAATAGGGGTAAAAAATCCTAATAAATCTTAACTCGTAAATATGAGATGTGTTCAAACCTTCACTTTCTCTATCTTCGACTCACGATTTATCTTTTTTTGTACAAACGGTAGAGGAAAATTGATAGAAGAGACAAACATTTATGACAAAGAGTTAAGTGAGAGTAATTACGAACACGGTGAAGAGAAACTAACACCAAAATTCCAAGATGCTGTTGCTGCTTTACGTACTTTACAAAGTTTTTAATTTTCTTCTGGAAAAAAAAGAAGATTTTGCAATGCTTATGAAATTAGAAAATAAAATTGAATCAACGAAAACCAAAGAGAAAACAGATTTATTTACAGACTTTTTAAGTAATGGTTTTTATATTTGCTAATTTCGTCTTATGCATTGTAATATATTTTTAAAATAATAATTTTCAATTTAATAGCAGGTGCAAAACATATATTTTGCAGATATGATTCGTAAATGATTTTTTTTCGATGTTTCTTTTCTCATTGTCTATTTTAAAATAAAATTACCACAAGTATAAAACCACCACGATGCTTGAAATGTCAAAATCAACAGATCCCAAGGGGCAACACCATCTATTACCATAATTATTACAGTCATTTGGCAAGTTGTTTCGATTCGAGTTTTTAATATTATTTACGATTGCTATAATTATTTCTTATACTTATCTTCTTTCTATAATTACTATAATTAATCTTTTCGGCACTTTTCCGTTATACGGACACCATGCCAAAATGTATGTAAATGTATGCTTGGCGACAATGGTGTCCGTACAAGGGAAAAGTACCATCATTTCATGTGACAAGTCAGTTTGGTTTGAGTTTTCAATATTACACATCATTTAATTTAATATGCATGTTGATATTAATATTATGTTAAAATTACCTGCAGGTATGTTATCCAAATATATCTTAATCTAATAATAATAAAAGTAATTTTATTCATTATTTTTATAGCTTTTTTGGCGCAGATGGGCGGGGTTTGGGGGTTGGCACGCCATGGTTGCTTGAAATTTTTTTGGAAGAAAATTGGCACGCGATTGTGAAAAGGTTCACCGACCTTGGTATAGGCTGTAATTTTAACGCATTTTATTCTCTCTTTTACATTTTTTGTTACCTTAAAGTATTTTAATCTTGATTCATATCGCTCTCTTAAAATATGATATACATTTTACTCATCTACTGGGAGTTGTAGTTGTCAACAACTGGGTATCCCATTGAAGCAAAGCCATTAAATAATAAGCCCAGTCAGATAGTGTTAAATTTGTTAGCGACACACTAGCGCCAAACCTCTGCTGCGGAAGGAGGACAAAACAGAAGTGGGTCGCAGAGAAACGAGACGATTTATTTATATCGATATTTTATACGATTTTTATCGATGTTTTGTTTTTGCACTTCCTTTAAAAGCTTGCTAATTATTGGGATCTTTTACATTAAAGCTAAAACTATAATGAAAAAAAAATTGGGGAAATTTACTGGATTAATATTTCTATATAAATATAGTGGTGGCGAAGAAGTTGATTTATTTATTAAAAGTTAAATAAAAAGTGATGGAAATTTACATCACTATGCAATCAACCCTTTCCGACACAGACAAATTATGTTCGTAAAATGTGAAATTACTGACTGACACCGGAATTTACAAACGACTTTCTTAGAAAATATGAACTCCTTATTTTAAGCTTTAATTTTAGAAGAAAAATTTTATTAAAATATTCTTGGTGCCGAATGCAGCACTCCCAACCGCTAGATGGCGCTATTTTCAACTTGCGAAAAGTTTCCCATTTATCTGACTGGGCTTATTATTTAATGGCTTTGCATTGAAGCAGTAAACTGTTTCACTGTTTCAGTCATACAATATTTTTAATACAATGTTTCTGATGACAATGGAATTTTAAAATTTTTATACAATGAAGAAAGGAAAATTTCGTTTGGGAGGCATACCTTTTTGACTACCACTATTTCTAAAGAAAGTTTTTCGTGGTAGATTCGTAGAAGATTTGCAATAAAAATCCACTATGAAGTGGATTTCAGCAACATTTTCAAGATAAATCTAAAACGAAAATTATCATTTGGAAACAGTGGCGACAAAAAAGATGCCGCTGCGAGACTTGGTTTGAAAGCACTTAAGAGGTTAAACATTATTCTTTAACCCTTTCAGGGGCAGTGGTATGTTCATGAAACCACTTAATTTTAATTCCCAAATGCCACAATGGCACCAGAATTTTGTTAAAATCTTTTCCATTTAATATGTATGTGAAATATAGCCTTTTCTTATTTCCAAATAAATTTTTTCGTAAATTCCGGTGCCAGTCATTTATTTCAACATTTTAGTACTGAAAATACTTTGCCCCTGAAAGGGTTAACTCAGTTTGTCCTTGAATTTTTTTTTCTATAGTAACAAATACCAGCTTTACAAATCTATATCTAGATTAAATACCGGAAAACAAGGCAAATTCATCAAACATGTTATACAGCACGAGATACAAGAGCTAGGTCAAGATATTTACTAAAACATGTTGACCGCGAAAGTTTGGTCTAAGCCTCAACGGCGACCAAAAGCGACCATTAAAATGGTTTATAAATATGGATTTTTAACCTCTTGCCTTAATGAGGTCGAAACTACACGGAGTTTAATCCAGAAGACATTTTTTCCGTCTCCTTTTTACATAATGACTATAGGAAACGATTGGGAAAATGAAGTTTAATTCTTCACAGATAGTTGATTTTTTTGTTCTGTATTTTCTTCCCAGGACACGGTTCGGTACTTTAAGTATATTCTTGTTACATTATTAGAGAGTCCGTTTCCTTGTTTCCGTATATGTTTCTTTTTTTCCCCTTGATGTTTGTAATGGAATAACAGAAAATGTAATAATCAAATTGTGTACCGTAGTCTAACAGGCAGTCAGCGGAGCAGTACAGGCACAGGATTTGATATGTTTAAAACAGCTATAATTAAATTACTTTACATAACCTAACGCATTATTATTTTATTTCTTTTTTCTTAGGTTTACAAGATTTTTTCTTTTCACGTGGGCTAGTTATATTCTTAAAGCATTCTGGATTTTTCTTTTGCAGGTTTATTCTTTGTAACATGCAGAGTTTTTAACTAAATTTAACGATACTTACGATATTTAACGATATAGATTTAATACGTGAATTTTATTATTTTGATATTCTTTGAAATATGGTTACTAAGCAATTAATAAATTAAAGAGCAAAGTAAAAAGAAATGCATTTTAAAATTTGTAATAAATATGAAATAAAATGTTTTATATTTCTCGAACAGATGCAAAAAAACTTTCCAATAATTTAAACAATTAATTTCTAAATTCTAATGAATGTCACCGCAAATGTTCAAAGCTATTGGATATATTTAAAGCCTACATATCGAAAATTTAGCATTAATAATTTTACGTTTAAATCCATTATTCAAATATCTGATTTTCATTTCAGTTAAAAATTAAATTTGAAAATCGTCTGCATTCCCATAGGAAAGCATTAAGACCTAAAACGAAATGTTCTATATTTTTTGAACGAATGAACCAAATGTCACTAAAAACTATACAGCTAATTCCGGGTATCTCATCAACATACCCACCAAAAATCAACCTAATAGGACGATTTTTACGGCAGTTATTGCGGAACAGACAGACAGACAAACAATCAGACAAGCAGACAGACGGAAACCAAAAACTTTTCGCGTCTCCACAGTGAGCCTGAACTGACGTTTTGGCTAATATGGGAGTGCCTAATGCTTTTAGCCAAGAAATATAATAGAAACAAAGTCTTAAACATTTTAACAACAACAACAAAATCACTTATCCTAATGGATATATATTTTGTATTTCATTTCTTTTACAGACGAAAAATGAAATTTTATCTCACGATCCGGAGATGAATTACCTTGTTTTTATCCTGAAATTTAACAATCCATTATGATAATGATTTCGTGTGTTGTAATTTTAGATATCAATCAGCCAGTCTGCGTATACTTATGTTTTAGGAAGTCGATTATCTGCGTTGAAGATCACATTACTTAATTCGCCATAACAATTATCTTATTACCATAATCCCACAATTCGATCTCCTATTAGAATCTGTATTGTTAGGCTTAATGGGAATAGTTTTATAAATAAAAATGCTAATTTCAAATTTGAATATTTTTGATACATCATTGCTGCTGAAAATAATCAATTGAGTTACAAAATGTATTGTGATTTTATATATGAATTATGGTATTACAGTTAACTGTATGCTAATTTGTTTGTTCAATAAAACAGAGCATATGTGCTAATTTCAAATATGGATATTTTTAAAACATCATTGTCTTTGAAAAATTTTATTAACACATTGTTGATCGGCAATTAAATGTGAAATTTTTGTTTTGAGTCAATATCACCTTCTTTTAAAAGTTTTTAAAATACTCTTTGTCTAGTTAACTTTTTCAAACTTATGCATCAGTAAATATCTTACAGTATGTGAATTCCATGAAAAATTTCGTACAGTCTAACAATGTATTATTCTTTTTGATAAAGAATTTTATCCCGTAAACATTATATAGGCGGAACTAAGTATTTAGGACACGCCTTTAGTAAATGACATTGGTTTTAAAACACGAGTATACTCGTGGACGATGAACAAAGTGTTTACTAATTCTAATTGAATTTCTTTCAGCGGAAAAATATTTTTAGATTTTATAAATTAATCACTAAGTAATGGTGGCTAAGTAATAAGGAATTCTTACAGCTTAAAAAAGAACTAAATCACAATAATAAATAAACAAGTTGGAAATTGTACGTCAAACGTGACAAACGAGGTGCGTTCGTACTGTAGCTAGTTATATAAATATTCAGATCTTGATGATTTTTAATTCTGTGAAATGAATTATATCGTCTGCAGATTAATTTCTGTAATAAAATAAGTATCTAGGTCGCTTGACGATTAAACCTCGGAAGCTCCTATAACAACAAAGCACCGATTTTTAAGAAAAATTCAAATTTCTTAATAAATATTTTTATTAATATTTCCTGAAGTTTTGATTCGATTTTTATAAAATTTGAAATGTATCGACAAAATTCTGCAAAGATAATATATCTTAAATTTCAAACCATTCGGTTGGGTAGTTTTTGCGTTGTTATATGCGGACGGACGGACAGACGGACGGACCAAGCGACGACAATAGGTGCTACGTATTTATATAATTACGAACGCACCTAAAAAGTCCTTCCAACCTATACGTAGAAGATGCAGCTTCCCTATTCCTTTGGTTTTAAGAATTCAGGTAATTTTACTCGAAAATACGAAGCTAAAATGCGTGGAACCCGATTATAAAATATTCCCAGTTTTTGCCGAATTTAAATAACACCGAATTTAAATAAGAATTTCGCCAAATTAGTCAGCTGTCTGTCACGATGTTAGCTTCATTTATGACGACCTATTTTTGTCACAAAATTTAACGATATCGCCAAGTATGGCCAAGGTTGACGAGAATTTGACGCTGACAGACACTGTTATGTAGTGCTCGCGTGCGTCTGTGTGCGAATATTTTATGAATACCAATATATTGTTCTTTTTAAAATTTTTGGTAGGATATATTTTGTCCCACTTAGTTTTAATAAAGATTTAAACAAGAATTTTTGAAAAAAAAAAATTAATTTTTAAAACTTTGGTAAAACAAACTGTAAAATCTTTTTTTTTTTTTTTTTTTTTTTTTTTTTTTTTTTTTTTTTAATAAAACAAAATTTTACGACAATTCCGATGTGAATTCAACATTCCAGAAACACAATTATTTGCCTCTGAAAGGATTAAATATGACGTCCTCTTCATGATATGACTCTGTAGTTTTAAACGTATGAGCGTATGGTGTTTATAATTTTTTTTTTTCCAGTTGAGCATTATATCATACATGAGAAGGATCAGTTTGTAATATTTCGATTTCTTGAAAAGTAAAAATCACAAGTCTGTGAATATTTGCGTTTTTTTTTTTTTTCTTAACTTACGGTTGCTGTGTAAATCGTGCTTCCTCCAAGAACTAACGACACTAAACGAAATCCATTATTAAAATTTGTTGAATATAAAACAGTGCATGTCAAACGTTTAAGCACTACAGCAATTTTGAAAATAAATTTTAATTATTCACTCATATTCATATGTGCTACGAATTATATTAAAAATACATATTTAACACAATTATGCTTTAAATTTTATTTTAAACTACCGAATTTAACAAAAGTACAAAAACTTACGCTGAGTAGTTATTTTTTAAAATTTTTTATTGTTTTGTTATAGAAGTGTAATAAAAAAAAGTTAATTATTGATTATTGCTCCATTATGCTTAATGAGCTTACATACAGGGTGTTTCATCAATAAATCCAGGCTCTGTATTGTTTGCTGCTTGATTTCAAATCAAACATTCTCGATGGCATATTTCAAGACTTTAATTGAAAATACTTCTTACCATTTTTATAAACTGTGTATGTGAGTATTTCCCATATGTTTTCTATGTCAGGACTTATTAAGTGGGATGTGTGGGATGGATTAAGTCATGGATGAGATTTCTCCGACTTTTTGCGTACCAATATAATCTTAGGGAAAATGTTTTTTATATTTAATCGGAACATTCTGCGATTTAACCCTTTTCGGCACTGACAAATTCTGTTCGTAAAATGAGAAATTACTGACTTACACCGGAATTTACAAACGACTTTTTTAGAAAATAAGAACTCCTTAGTTCAAGCTTTCATTGCAAAAACAAAATTTTATTAAAATATTCTTGGTGCCGTTTGCAAGTTTGGAATTAAAATTAGGTG
The DNA here is from genome assembly GCA_963931845.1 of Maratus michaelseni. Taxonomy (NCBI): domain Eukaryota; kingdom Metazoa; phylum Arthropoda; class Arachnida; order Araneae; family Salticidae; genus Maratus; species Maratus michaelseni. The sequence continues at coordinate 212,412,019 of OZ007595.1, read as the reverse complement.
TGCCCGGAGTGGGGCCACTGTGCCGAAAAGGGTTAACACCTTGAAGAGCACCGGTATATTATATATACCACTTAATTTTAATCCCAAAATGCCACAATGACACCAGAATTTTATAATAAAACTTTGAATTTATAAGGTACATGAGGAAAAGCTTTTACTTATTTTAAAATAAATTCGTTCGTGAATCCTGGTGTCAATTAATCATTTCAATATTTTAGCTACAAGAGTACTTTGCCCCTGAAAGGGTTAACTGCGAACAACATTTTCTCTAAGATTATACTCGTATACAAAAAGTCGGAGAAATCTCACCCCTGTTAAGGCTCTCGTTGAAGTTCACGTTAGATGTAGTTGTCGATTATCATTAAAGAGGAAACAATAGAAGCAAAAATCTGATGATTTTAAAACTGTCTGCGGTGAAAGCATATCACTTGGGGAATCCAGTAACGATTCTCGATAAAGACTGGCTGAAAAATTTACCCGTTTGTGAAAATGAAATATTATTTGTGCATCTTGAACTACCATAAGGCACAGAGTTAGATGGATTAAGTCATGGATGAAATTTCTCCGACTTTTTGCATACCAATATAATCGTAGAGAAAATGTTTTTTTTTTTTATTTAATCGGAACATTCTGCGATTTAACTGCGAACAACATTTTCTCTAAGATTATACTCGTATACAAAAAGTCGGAGAAATCTCACCCCTGTTAAGGCTCTCGTTGAAGTTCACGTTAGATGTAGTTGTCGATTATCTGATCATTAAAGAGGAAACAATAGAAGCAAAAATCTGATGATTTTAAAACTGTCTGCGGTGAAAGCATATCACTTGGGGCATCCAGTAACGATTCTCAAAAAAGACTGACTGAAAAATTGACCCGTTTGTGAAAATGAAATATTATTTGTGCATCTTGAACTACCATAAGTTACAGAGTTAGATTGACAAGAAATGCTCTCATGGTTTAAAAGAAAGAAAAAGTAAATACTTCTGTAAAATAAATGGCCAATCCTACAGTACAGGGACAAGAAAATCACGAAACATTGTCATGGGGGAGTATTTTAGGATTAATACTTATTTCTATGTGAGAAGAGATTTTTAAATGAGAAAATTAATCTTGAAATATTTTAAAAATGTTATTAACAATTTTTTACTGCGTACTTTCGATATCGGGCTCGGCTCTGATGACACAAAACTAATTTCGGGTTCGGATTTCAAATCGTCGGGTTTGAGCTGCGGCACATTTTTTTTTACAATCTTTAAATTTATAATGTGGCAAATTTTGAAGAATATATCAACCTAACTACATTTGACATAACTTCTCTCGACTGCAACAGCGCTATTTGCATGATCGCGGTCGACCTCTACCCAATGGTGTATCGGTGTCTTGCACCTTCGCGTTCACCTGATGTGTCTTCTTTCGTCCATAGCCGTTCAACGCTTCGTCCGTATGCAAAGCCCTGATTTTTTCCTGGAGGGCTTTTTGAATCTTATAAAGCGGTATTACAAATGTCTCAATGTACTTGGTACTTATGTGTGAAAATAAAGTTATGTTTTATCTTTAATGTCTCATTACATTTTTTGTCTTTCATACACACCTCTGTCCACAGTCGCCAGCGGAAACTTATTTTCCGACTGCCATTCGTACTTTATTTTTTAAATTTGTAAATGTGCAATCAATAATAAATTTTCAATAATAAATTTTAAAAATAGAGATTTAATAAAAAGTATATATAAACTATACCTTTTTCCGGGCTGCTTGATTAAATCAAACGTGGGCGTTACCATTAAAAGAAAAAAAACAAAGTTGGTTCAATTCTTAATATGTAGACGAAAATTCAATCCATATTCTGAAAGAAGACGTATTCCGAGACTAATGACAGCTTTTGTATGATTTAAACGGACCACGTGTAACCCCTCCCCACTTATACTGACTGTATGCTATTTTGTTTGTGTTAATCAATAAATAAAACATGGTATATATATTTTTTATATTTTAAGGACAGTTAAAATCTGTAGCATACGTTTGTAAATGCATGTGTGTCGCGCGCGAAAAAAAAAAAAAAGAGGTTTGAAAACACTGGCCAAATGATTGAATACTAGCATTTTCATTTAAATTAATAATAATTAAAAAAAAAAAATGTAAAGAAAAAACTCTAGGAAACAAACTATGACTATATAAATTCTTGAATAAAGAAAAATATACATTTTTACATAATTGCATGAAATTGTAAAATTAATTTGCAGATTATTTTACAAAGATATACTAATTAATTTAATGAAGTGCAACACACAATTATGTTAATTTTAAAAATTCTTTACAAAATAAATGATCTGAACTATATAACTCGACAGTCAAAAAAAAAAAAAAAAAAAAAAAAAAAAAAGATGTAAAACTATGCTTGGTCTTTATTAAATGTTTGAAATCTATACTGTGAATTTTAATCAGTTATTATTTCTTTTACAATGAATGCTATTTAGTATAAAGAAATATATCAGACAATAAAGAATTTGCACTAAAATTAGACATTCACATAGGAGGAATTTTAAAGGATAAATCAGTTAACAAAATTTTCCCAAGTGTTTTTATAATTGCTATTTTTTTTTTAATAACATTATAATTTTTTCTTCTATATATATGAAATATTTGTAAATAAATATTTTGAAAAATTATAAAGAGTTTATATTAAACCTATGATTAAAACTTAAAGAAAATAATAAGGCTTTTACCGACTATTAAAGTATTTTATTGGGGTTATCCGGTTGGAAATATTTGATTTTCCCCCTCATAAATAATAATAATAATAATAATAATAACAATAAAACTAATCTTTTTATAGCTTATAACAAACATTTAAATAATTTGATTGGTGAAATACCATTACCTACAATTATAATAATGTACTAATATTCTGTATTATCTTAATATAATATCCGTTTATTATAACATTTTTATTGTGATAACGAAACTATTGTATTACGAATATTCTTATTACACTAGTCTATTTAACATTAATCCTAATTATAACGTTCTCATTCATTATATTATCATGATGCTATTAAAAGTTACCATTACATTATTATTCGTTTGTATTATACCGATTTAATTTTTATTACTTCCATTTGGGTTATATATAAATTAGATTTAATGGTTATTGCGTTATCGGTTCATCTTCAAATTTACGGGCTTACAATCCTAAGTTGTTAACAAATCGATTTAGCAGTTCATTAAAGCCAAAAAGGCGGGTTCTATAAAACTGATTAATCGTTCTATCCGAAGTTCAGGTTAGATTCGGTTACCTAAAATCGTCATTTAGGCTTGACGAAACAATGCAATGAAAGTCATAAATGTCTGAGGTAAGAGTTATGATACAGGTGACCGCCAAAAGTTTGTCATTGCGTGAGATATATGCAACTGATACACAAAGATGACAGGAAGAAGGACCAAGTCTTTTTTAGAAAATGAATTGGTATTTTATGCTAGTTAATCCGTCTAGACAAAGTTCCGGTTCAGAGATCCGTTAATGTGATTAAAGCGATTGAAGTTTAATGATTAAAAATGGTATACTTTCGGTTTTGTTTTGTTCGTCGATCTAATCACAGTCGATTATCTAACCACCATCGATTATCTAACGACAATCGATTATAATGACAATCGATTATAACGACAATCGATTATCTAATCACAGTTGATGTCAGGCTTCATGAACTTATTTCCGCACACAACCAGCTTCAAAAACTTTTAAGAAATGTTAGAGGCATATGCAGAGCCTGATAACTGCAGGAACATGCGGGACCGCTTCCTCGGCCAGGAAATACCATTATTTCCAAGTAGTAATAGTTGCTTTATTTAAACGCAGAATTTCTGGAATAAATAAGACGAAAATTTTATTCATAAATAGTGTTGATTGTCTGCTCCGGTTTTTAAGAATATTTACTCGGGTTTTGTATAAAACGAAATATATGTTTAGAAATGTTTTTAACACTTAACTGTATAGTGTATCAAATTTGCAACACTGTTTATATAACTTTTAATAAATAAATAAAGTTCTTCGCAACCATTATATTTATATCGAAATACTAATTCTGTAGAAACCACATAAATCACATAAATATGCAACTAAAAAAAAAGTTAAAAATCTATCTTAAAAATTTTGGTGTCTAATCCTTAACATAAGCATAAAAATACACAATTCTAAAAGAAAAATTTATGTACTTAAGGGTTAAATATCATGAAAATTCTATGTATTAAATTATTTGAACCCCAAAATGTACTTTCTATATATAGTAAGACTTGCTAAGATGGGATCACAAGAGACTGAAAAAATCTCGATTTTATTCAGTTTTTTTCTTATGAGGTAAAAAGTATTTCTTTTCGAAACATGATTTTTTTTGTTTTAGGCAAAATTCGTTATATATATAATGCCCTTTTTCCCTTTCTTTTTTCTTTTTCTTTTCTTTTCTTTTCTATTTTTTTTTTAAAATTATGAGCAGGGGTGCAAAAATCTAGGCGCCAACGGGCCGATTCCCGCCACTAAATTTTTAGTATTCTTCGCCTAATAAGAATACCGATAAAATCTAGGCGAAGTATACTAATAAAATTTGACGAAGAATACTAAGAAAATTTAGTGGTGGGAATCAGACCATTGGCGCCTAGATTTTTGCAAAATTTGCTCAGAAAAGAGGGAGCTTAGTCGGCTTATAACCCGCGAAACGTGTATTAAAAGTGTGTCATATTCCAGGCGAATGCGTGTTGTTTTTATTAAATAAGGACGATTTTATGAGAAATTTTCTCAGAAAAGAGGACGGTTAGTCGCCCTATAACGCCGAGAAGCGTGTATTAAAAGTGTGTCATATTCCAGATGAATGCGAGTTAACATGTTTTGATTGTGAGATCACATCTAAATTATAAAAACGATGTTTGTAAGCATGTTTTCTAGCAGCATAATAAAGTTTATAAAAAATGTGTGTTTTTACTCAGGTACTATTTACTAGTGACGGGTGGAATGAATGATTTTGATATTCGAATGAATCATTCAGGCATGCGCAGAAGCATACATGCCAAAACTTCAAAAAATATTTATTCAATTACTACCAGCAATTTTGAAAAAAGAGTTCTGAAAATTAAAGTTTTAAATTTTAATTAGAATCAGATAAGGGCCGAGATAAAAATATAAAATGTCTTTCATTTTGCAAAATTTTTGGGGAAAATTGATTAAAAGGGATAAGGATTTTGGCAACTAAGCTTTTCCTTCTTTTTTGTTTACAAAATCTCTGGTAGTGATTGATTAAAAAAAAATACGAATGTTTTCAACTATGCTTTTGCGCATGCCCGAATGATTCATTCGAATAAAAAAATCAGTCTTTCTGCCCATCACTACTATTTACATATCTACTAAACTTCCGCTATTCTTCCCTAAAATGTGGGTTTTGACCTAGTTAAACACGTTGCATTTCAAACCAGAATTTTTTTAATGAATAAAATTAAATGAGTTTACCTAAAATCTTGCTAGTGTCATGCTATTTCATTAGGTAATGCAGGGTGTTTCACGAAGGACCCCTAACTTTGAAAATAAATAACTTGGAAACAGTGATAGATAGATGCATGAAACCAGTGTTATGTTTATTAAAAAAAAAACCCGTAAGAATCTGATACAGGAACCTCAAAATTTTAGCTAATAATACCGCCGATAGATGTTGCTGCAGGCAGCATTACGGATCTTTATAAAGAGAGCTAAAAGGCATGGACTGGCCTCCGTATTCACTCGACCTCATCCCCTGCGACTACTTTTTGTGGGACACACTGAAAAACAATGTTTACCACAACAGTTCTTTAACACTTGACAAGCTAGAGGAGGCTATTTGTCAAGGTTGTGTGTCGATCTCCGATGACACACTACAGAGAGTCACTGACAATTTCATTCATCGTTTGCGACATGTGTGTTGTGTGAAAAGTGTACATTTTGAATCTCTTTTGATGTGATAGCCTACTTATGGTAATGCCGGCTGTAGTGGCATCTATCAGTGCAATTTGTTACTAAAATTTTGAGGATTCTGTATCAGATTTTTACGGGTTTTTTTAATAAACATACCACTGGTTTCATGCTTCTAGCTATCATCATTTTCGAGTTATTTATTTTCAAAGTTAGGGGTCCTTCGTGAAACACCCTGTATATGGTACATAACTTTTTTGTGTATGTGGAAAATATAACGTTACTTCAGAAGGGGGGATGCAGGGTACAGTGTGAGTATGTATATACCTATGACATAAGGGTTGGGATGGGTAACAAAACAAGGAAATTTGCGAAATGTAATTAACCCATTAAGGTTGGAATTATTTTTTTCTTTTTAAATTTTTTTACCACCGTCCAAATTGCACTTTATACCACTATTTCAGAATGCTAATCTTTGTCTTACTTTACCGCAGAATTTCTGTTATCAAATAAAACGAATATTTCTTTAAAAAAATACTTATACTCAAACAATAGCAGGTTAAGCAACTATACTGGTGCCATATGGTGCGGCTATTCCTTACCCCTTATGAACATCTTTTACACTTCTCTTAATTTTCATGCACCAGTTTTTTTAATGGACTTTTGCTTTTATTATATCTCTGAAAATATGCGATTAGACAGGACAAAAATGACTGTTTAAATTTACTGGTGTTCAAATTCAAGGATTTTATGCATTGTTTGTGGCACGTTTAAGTGCTGCTCGTCGCGAAGAGGTAAATGGGTTAATTGATGACCCTTTATCAGAAAATTTCATTATCTGTACTATAATATTGTTCTACGTTATCAGCGGCTGCTCACATATCGCGCAAAAGTTTATCTAGTAAATACTTCTCTCTTTATTAAAAGGCAGACCACGCTCAGAGAGTAAATGTAAAAGCCTTCAGGCAGTTACTCACCATTGTAGCATGCGGAAATTTTATGTGTGGTTACTTCAGGAATGTCCAAGTGCGGATCTTGCACATGGGTCAAAGTAGCTACAAGAGTGGTGAAAAAGTCTACGTATGTGTTGGCTTGTATCTCCGCAATCGAAAGACTAAATACCTCCCATTTTATTAAATGATGTGTTGTTTAACCAATTCGTTGGATAAGAACAAAATAAACCACGCCTTTTTAATTAACATATGTGTAGTGTTAAAAGTGTATCATATTCCTCGTGAATGTATGTTTTTTTATTATTATTTTTAATAGATTTTATATGAAGTATTTAAGAGAATTTTATATGAAGATAATTTTTTTTCTCAGAAAAACAGGGTTTCCACTTAGTCCGTTTTTTGAATACCAGTTTTTCAGAAGAAAAAAAAAAATCATGGTAAGTAACTACAATGCTTGCAGTATAAATAAAATTTTAGGTTGGTTTGGGCAAAATGTGTAAGAAAAATCTAAAAAGAAAAATTTGGTTTGAAAAAGTGGTATTGGTTTTCAATACCACCTTTTCAAACCCAATTTTACTCTCCCTAAATAACCATTTGGGGAGCCCTTGTAAAGAAAACGCCTAGTTATCTGAAAACGTCAAGACTGAAGCGCCTACCACACGTACTACCGTATGATCTGGAATATATGCTATTGCCTCTCATTTACTCAAGCATAGTTTTCGTACTGCAAGTAGGGTTATTTTCAAGGCTGAACAAAATTTGCAAATGTGAGCAACACACGGAACATCGGTAATCGCTGACAGGTGTTTTAGAAAGTGAATAAAGCCCGAGAACTGAGAACAATTATTTTCCTTACTCTAATTGGTGGAATTCGATCTTATGCGTATTGAAACAGATACAAACAGCGATAAGTTCGTCATTGGCTAAGTTACGAGAGGTAAACTATCACATGTGGTTTCGACCGTTTTTCTCTTCAAAAATTTGCTTACGATTAAGTATCTGACATTCTCTGCGATAGAATAGTACATGTGATCACAGCTTTAAGAAATGAAATTTCATTTTCTGTGAATAAATTGTCCTAAGCTATCAGCCGTCAGAAAATTTCATTATCTTTGCTTTAAGTAGTTCTACTATTACCATCGTGCAAAAGTTTATCTAATGATTGTTTTACTTTTTTATTAAGAGGCAAGCTCAGACACATGGGCGCCAGAGAAGGTCAAGATTTTCGAAAAGATGTATCTGTGGTCCGCAGCCCAGATCGCCCCCCCCCCCTCAAATAAGGAGTATAACCATGAAATAAGTTTGAGTAAGAATTTTTTGTCACAACCCCCCCGTGCAAGACAATCTTCTAAACATATAGATATAAATACAAAAGTTTAACAATTATGAAATTTAAAATTTTCAAAAATAAATTTATATATTGAGCTGTTCGGAAAGTTCTTTTCGTTTGGGAAAGTTGGTTCGTACCGGAAATTTCTAACATTTAATTGTTACACATTAACCCTTTGAGGGGCGGTGGGATATATTACATCCCACCTAATTTTAATCCGATTCGAACCAGAAACTTTTAATTAAATTTTACTTTTTTAACTTTGACGGGAAAAAGTTGAAAAATTGCTTTTCTTTATTTTGAACTAAATTCTTTCCTAAATTCCGGGGCGAATTCAACGTTACAGGAACACAAGTGCTTGACCCTGAAAGGGTTAATTCCGATAACTCATGTTTTTTTTTTTATACCGCTAACCAAGCCCCTACCTAACCGGCATGAGTGCCTAGCTTGACGAGTTTGTACCTGGTAGCGGGGCGGAAATCGCCTGATGACAGCATGGCTGTGTTCCACCTGACTATAGTTTTGTTGGATAACTAATGTTTAATAATTGACGGGCAGAATTTTCCGGTACGAATTGGTTTTCCCGAACGGGATAAACTTTCCGAATAACCCAATAGTTTTTTTTTTTTTTCAAGATAGAGAATTAAAACACATTTTCTTGTTTTTTACACCCACGTGTCAGACATTTTTTAATTCCATACTTTTATGTTCATGTGTTTAAAAATTATCTTAAGCAGTTCACGGGAGTAGAAACACCCCTGATAAACAAAAAAAAAAAACCTTAGTACAATTTATCTTAATGTTTAATTAATGCATGTGAATTAGTAATAATAAATTTTACTATCTTTTTCAAAATCATGTACGAGAAAATGTAATTGAATTTCAAAAATCGGCGTATAGACTCAGAGATTGAATTCTAAATACTTCAGGCGTAGTAACTCACCATTGTAGCATGCTGAAATTTCATATGTAGTTACTCCAGGAATGTCCAAGTACGGATCTTGCACATGGGTCAAAGTTGCCACAGAATGGTGAGAAAGTCTGCATACGTGTTGGCTTGGATCTCCGTAATCGAAAGACTGGCATCTGTAATTAACACTGAGACATTTTTGGCGACATTCGTCTATTGAACTGACGTCTTGATACACAGCATCTACGGTTTTCAGAAGCTTGCCATTCAGTTTTCGAAATTCGCACAGCCGCACAGCATCTAATGAAATGGAAGAAACGTTTTTGAAATAAATGATTTTATTTCTTTTACAAACTTCACATCTTTAAAGCAATATACAACAGATTACCGTATACACTCGAGTATAAGTGGACCCTAAAATCAGAGAGGACAAACAGGTTGAATACCAGTATTTAATAATAATTATTTTGCTGAACAAAATTATTACGAATTCTTCCATTAAATAAGACAAAGAAATCCATTAGGAAATATTGGCATTTATCTCTTTTTCCTTTAGAATTTTGGGGCCGACATACACGAACATATACGGTGTGTTTTTACACTATATAGGGTGATTTAACCCCTTGGGTACATTTGACGACTGAGACTCGTCATCATTATTGTCCACGGATTTTATTTTTTTTAATTCAGAAATTTCGAATTTATATCAGAAAATTCAAACGGTACTTCTCGCTTCTTTTTAATCAGGGAATATCTGTCAACAAATACAGAAAAAACACTATTCAAAATTTCTGGTGTGTCTGTTCTGTATGATGTTTTTTCAAATAAATCTGTACCCAAAGGGTTAAAATTCTAGGTATAAAAAGTAAGAGATGGTGAGTGTAAGAAGTGTAGATGCCAAAGCCTGATTATTGCCTAGGCAAACATTTATCGCTTTTTTCGAAAATAAAGTTTCGTCTTCTTTAATCGCAAAATTCTGCAATTAAACGAGGCGAAAATTTCTTTTCAAAAGTAGTGGTGGGAGTCTTCATAAGTGCCAATCAGGCCCTGAGTAGACCACATTACAACAAACAATTTTTGTATAAAGAAATAGGGTCACAATCCATTTATTCAGTCAAAAATACATGGTGTCTCACTCCAACACGAATTCGGATTTTTATTCATAACTTTAACAATAATGAATATATTTTAAGAAATTTGCAACAGACTTATCTTTCTCTATGTGAAATGCAACAATATTACGTGAAATGGTAGAGGTGGACCAGGACCGTAACCAGTAGGCACAGTCAGGGGTAGCTTTGAAATTTTTTGATGGGGTTAATTTACAGCTTGTCTTTTCTCTTCTATTTTAAGGATATATACATATAGACAGAAGAAAAAAGTAAAGTCCCACTGCTATGAAACTTTTGATTATAAAATTTTTAAATTCTTAAATATAATAAATGATGTTATTAGTATTGAAAGATTATGAAGTATAGAGGGGGCTCAAGAAGTTGCTAGGAGGGGCTCAGCCCACCCTGTCTCGATCTGATTACGGCCCTGAGGTGGGCAGAATGTGAAAAACATGTTTTAGAAAATCGATATTCTGTATTAAGATAAAAAAAATGCTTAAATAAAAAATATATATACAATTGAACAGTTTGGCTTTTCCATTAAAATAATTAACACAATGGTGTGATATAATAAAGCAAACAAACTTCGTATTAACACAATAAATTTAAGAGATGCACTAGGCCTTTCGAAAGAACTTTGTCTTTCTTCATCATGCGCAAAAGACATGCTACCACAGGGAAAAGCAAGAGTATAACTCAAATTCTTTCGAAAGGCCTAGCGGATCTCGTAAATTTATAGTGTTATTAAGAAGTTCGTTTGCTTTATTAGTTTGGCTTTTATACAATTAAAATACAAAGCATAGGTAAACGAATGTCACACCCGCAACAATGGATTGGGCAAGTTAGGACACTATTAAGAAAACTAAATAAAAGCACTAATTAAGAATGTTATTAAATAAATTAAAAAAAATCCTGTAAAATTTATTTTTGTCGCACACAATAATTTTCCAACTGTCAAGAAGGAAAAGTTCAATAAATATATTTCGGTATTCCAGCGATGCAAAACATTCAGATATATTATATGAAAGCATTTTACTGCGGAAGTTTTAAAGGGATTCATTAATTAAATACCCAGATCATCGTTTACGATAAAGGGACATAGATAAATTCTGCCAGTTCAGCGCAACATGACGTCTCATGGATACGCGGAAGAGATAGGATGCCTGCTGCCACTGGCTAGTAATTAAACTTTCGCCCGATTTCCTCAGTTTTGATGAAATTCCACCTTAACCCATTAACCGCCAAAACTTTAAGGTAGGCGTATTCAACTTTTTTGCTGAAAGTTGTTTGCCATCACAAATTCCAAAAGGTAATCTACGCTTTATTTAATATCAAAGTTTCTGTCATTAAAAAAGGAAAAGTATTTAATCGTAAAATAGAAGTAGAATTTAAGCATCTGCATTTATTTTGACAGTTGCGTTAAACGCAACGCCAGCGGGTAATAGGTTAAAAGCCTATGTTAGTAAAGCGATGACATTCGCAAACTAATGTTAAACCAATGACAGAGTTCTTTTTAAATTTCTCGGTTGCATTTCAATATTTTAAGTGATTATTATTATTATTATTATTTATTTTTTTTTTTTTTTGCATAAGATAAATATAAATATATAATATACAAAGTAACCAAAGTATAATATATATATATAATATACAAAGAGTACATTTATCTTTTTCGGTTTTGTTTAAAGTTTTTATTTTTGTTTTTCTGAGTACACTTTCAGTTTCGGAAGCGGTTCCGAATTTAACACTAAACATACTTGAACTTTTACGCATGTTTTATAAAGTATTTCACACCAGAATTTTTATTTGAAATTATTTAAGTTATCTCTGTGTGATTTATGTTTCGTTTATTTTACGAAAACATTTCTGGTTTGAAAAAAAATATTTTCATTTTGTACCTGTTAAATAACCGGTTGTCAGTGGCGTAGCTAGGATGGGTGACACCCGGGGCGGATGTAAATGGTGTCACCCCCATCCATCTTTCCCACCCCACCACCACCAACATTAGCAGGAAGAAAATAATTATTTTTTATATTTCAAATTTCCAATACAGTAAAAATTTATATGTTATGCTGATTTTTGCAGGTTTTAGAAAATATTGATCAAAAGACTCAGACCTTTTTTGAAGTGATTCGAGTCTAGCTTTTTTTACTGTCTTTGTTTACAACTACTCTTTCTCTTGATGTATGAACACTCCGAGGCATGATAGCATATGCTCTCTTGAAATTCGATGGTGCAATCCCAGACTACTATAGATTATATTGTCTGTGGGTGCAATCTCTTTCGAAAAAAGTACAAAAGATCGAAAGGCAACAATAGCACATAAAATGACCATACCATTCCTTAATTACCTTTAAGACCTTAATTACCTTAATTACTCCTCCCATATAAGAAACCACAGGGGCGACTCATCAGTTATCCCATAGTCCACATAAATTAATGTGGTACCTATGTAGAAGAAAATCTTCCGTTTAAAGTTTGTTTTTGCTACCCACTCGTTGGATAGGTAGGTTTTTGTACACTGGTGCATATCTAATTTAAGCACCTTATTCTGTATAAAATTTCAGATTATCCAAGGAATTAACTCTGTTGTGTGGTGCGCTAATTTCCTTTTAAGTCAGAATTCTTTTCCAAAATCTTATAAGATTATATATATTTGTTTGCAAATAAAGATCGAGTGTCACCCTTTAGAGGGTTACACCCGGGGCGGACCACCCCCTCCGCCCCACCTTAGCAACGCCACTGCCGGTTGTTGATATGTTTAGTGTTAATTTGTTTACAGTCCTCAGAAAAACAAATAAACACAAAAATAAGTGCAACAAAAATCAAATAAAAAGAAAAGTGTCCAGTTAAACTGATGGCATTGAGCTCACTATTCGCACTAATTGTATATTATGCTATTATTTCAAAGAATAATTCCCCTCGAAAAATAAAGAAATCGACAATAAACCTGTATGCCAAATTTGAAGCATATCGGGTAATTCTGCATGAAATACCCATTTAGCTAAATTAAAGGGGGATTAGCCCCCTTTTCCCCCCTCTATACTTAACCAATGAACCTCCAAATCTAATCAGCGAAGCGTCTTATCAGTATAAACACGTATACAAAATTTGAAGCAAATCGGATAATTCTGCTGAAAAACTCATTAATCTAAATTAAGGGGGGGGGGGGAATTGGCCACCCGTTCTCCTCTTTATACTTAATGAACACCCAAAACTAATTAGGGAAGCGCCTTATCAGAATGAACCTATATACAAAATTTGAAGCAAATCGGATGATTCTGCATGAAAATCCCATTTATCTAAATTAAGGGAGGGTTAGCCCCGTCCCCTCCCCTTTATACTTAACCAATGAACCCCCAAAACTAATCAGGGAAGCGCCTTATCAGAATGAACATATACAGAATTTGAGGCAAATCGGATATTTCTATCAAGAGTTATCGCATTACGTACATGCAGAACATGCAGGCACATTAGCTCTCAGACTGTGAGCTAAACAGAACTAAAGTACCCGGTTAGACATCGACCTCAAATATCCTATGCCAAAAAAAAAAAAGAAAAAAAATACTGTCATTGGTTTAACATTAACTTGCGAGTATTTTCACCAGGGTGGCGACACGACAGATCAGGAAAATTTTCAGGGAAAATACTGATATTTTCAGGAAAAGTTTCTTGATCTGTCGCCACCCTGTTTGCGTAACTAATGTAGGCTCTTAGGGCTCATACTCCATATTTACTGAAAAAAAAATTAAAATATCATAAAATATGAGAGGTTTCGAGATTAGTATCACATAATCATCATGATGAGTTCATGTGACTGCGTTTATTTTCTGGACGCCACAAGCAACATCTTGTTATGTCTCTTTTATAATATGCGTATATACATGCTATTTTAATCATTTACTAATAATAGGAAAGCAACTCAAAATTTAGTTTTAGGTAAGATTAGGTAAGATTTTACATTAGGATGAAATTTTCTGAAAAAGCACGAGTCTATAAATTTATGTTAAAAATACAATTACAAAGATTATTCATACACTTCCTACACATTACTTTGAAGGAATAAAACATTCGCAATGTATATGAGATTTATCATTTAAGTTGGTGTTTCAAGCTACTTTTGTGATATTAAAAATAATGTTGTTTGCCAAAGTAATTATCGGATAATCATCTACGTAATTACATCCAAAAGCTTGTTGCCAAATGACCAGATTTTTGAATACCACTATTTCCGAATAGTGATATTAACTTTATTTAATCTCATAACTCTGCGATTAAATAAGGCGTATATTAGGAAGTAATATTAGCCAAAAAATTAGACAATATTAGCCATCTTGGCAAGCTGGCAAGAGAGAAATTGAATGTTTTATTTATTAATATAACAGAGGTGGAAAATATGAGCATGGTTCCTACTTTTGATACCACTATTTCCGAACAGGGATATTCGTCTTATTTAATAATAAAAATTCTGCGATTAAATAATGTGGAGATCCAAAAGTTTACCAACTGTTACTTTGCAATTCAGTTCTCCTGAAAAGTAATCTGAAAATGTTTTAGAAAAATGTTCCATAACTGTTATACTCATCTCTTCATGATCATTAAGCATCGGTCTACGATATTCAAATTTTGAGTTTCATGAATATATCACTCATGAATAATAATCATTTGGAGCTAAATATGAACTATAAAGTGGATGACCAAGCTCCTAAAACTCAAATTTTTGTATTAATTCTTTAGTAACGAAAGCTGTAATTTTTTATTCCTAGAAAGAAATTGGCGGACCCATCTTGCAGAGACTTCGTTAACCCTTTCACGGACAAAGTGTTTCTCTTTCTAAAATGTTGAAATGATTGATTGACACCAGGGTTTACGAACAAATTTATTTGAAAATAAGTAAGAGCTTCTCCTCACATACATTATACATTATACAAGCAAAATTTTATTCCAAAATTCTGGTGCCATTATGGCATTTGGCATTAAAATTAAGTGGGATATATAATATTTCATTGCCCTTCAAGGGGTTAGTACGAAGAATTCAAGAAAAGTTTTTTAAATATTTCAAATAGATCGAATCTTGCTGCTATTTCTTTGACTTTTAATCTCTTGTGACTCCATATTTCCTCCTGTATGAGTGCAATAATTCTATTGAAATATTATATAATATTTGTTTGAACATCATATTGTGCTATATGAGGGGGTTAGAATGACAGTGAAGTATGTCAAAAATTTAAAAAATCTAGATAACCATATTTTCACTGAACGTATATTAATTTCAGTTCAGTGCGACAGTCAAATAAGTCACTTAGGGAGTCGCAAGAGGGCAAAACAAGTTGCGAAGAAACGTTCAAGCTAATGTTAAGTCTATGGGAAGGTTCTAGCGCGATTTCTCGCTTGCATTTCAATATTTTTAGCTGCTTTTTTTTGCATAGGATAGCTGAAGTCAATCTCCAACGTTGTTAGTTTTTACTTTTTCGATTTTTGTTACAGTTTTTTTTTATAAGAGGGCATTTTCAAATTTAGAACCGGTTGGAACCGGTTCTGAAAGTGAAAGTACCCTTTTATAAAATAACTGGAACCAAAATCGAAAAAGTAAAAACTAACAGCGTTAGAGATTGACCTCAGCTTTCCTTTGAAAAAAAAAACATTTAAAAATATTAAAATGTGAGCGAGAAATCGAGCTAGAACTTTCCCATAGACTTAATATTAGCTTGAGTGTTTTTTCGCATGACTGATGTAGGCTCTTAAGGCTCCCGTTGAGCAAGCGCTCGGGAATACGGTGCTAATATTAAACCTATGGAAGACCATTTCGCTGATTTCTCATTGGCACTTGCATATTTTTGAATTTTTCTTTTTGCACATGCAGGATAAATTTCGCAAAACCCTTTATTTCTCAAATTACTAAATATTGACTTACTCCACTGTCATTCTAACTCCCCCATACTGCATTGGTTATTGGTATCATGTTATATATTATTGTAATATATTGTTCAAGAGCTATATTGTGCATATTTTTTAAGTTTTGTATTGTAAATAGGGATATTTAATTGTTGTATTGAATGGTATCATGTTGGATTGTACTTGTAATTGTGAGTTCTTATGGGTCTTAGCTCAGGTGATGGTTTGTAGTAGCAACTTTCCATTCGGACTTTGAGGCTGTGCCTGCTTATAAACTTTCGGGTAGGGCGTGCGGGTAGGTGCTCTGTTTTCTGAACAACATTTTCTGATGTCAATGCCTCCCTCTGATTGTCGAGTTCGACGAGGATCGTCTTCAACGAATTCTCGACATATTCGAAAATTATTATTCTACTGTAGAACAGGAAGGGGACGAATCCTCAAACAAGTGTCGTACTATTGCTTTGGAATTAAAACCTTCTTCAGTCAAAATTCTAACCACTGAACGATACTATAAATTAAAATATTTTATATCAAAATAGCACATTACTTCATTTAGTAAACAGTCAAGAAAGAGCGCAAACGATTTTACTAACATGAGTTTCAAATTTATTCATTTAGTGTTTTAAGTACATGATTTCAAGATAAATTTATTGCCAAAAGATATTTTTGATATGGAAGCCGGAAGCTAAGATGAACCAGCTGACTCAGGTTTCGTAGAGTTGCTTATTTTTTTAGTGCCACATCTTTTCAAATAGTAATTTTTGCCTTATTTAATTACAGAATTCTGCGATTTAAAAAGACGAAAATTGCTATTCGGAAATAGTGGTAGTCAAATGTAAGTATCATTATGCATCTTGTGACTATACGACTAATTAATTAATTAATTAATTATTCTCTGTAACTCTATTTTTATTAGCAACAGTAGTTGAAAAAATACTTTTATTTTTCAGGCTTATTAAAACTGGTGACACATTCTAAAGTGGAGGATCTATTGAAATCGAGGTGAGCCTCTGCAGTTAGTAAATATTTGCGTCAGGCAAACTTCCTTTATTTTCTATAAGGTTTTTTATTCTCAATTTGAGGGCGTGGGGATGGGGAGTGTCCTCTCCCCCCTTCCCCCCGTTTCGTTTCTAACGTTCGTGGTATATAAATTTTCTTACTGGTTTATGTATGTGGCGTAGATGATACCTTGGTTTTGGTCCTTCAGATGTTAATCTAAAAAAAGAGCTAGTAGCTAGTTTACTTTCGCTGGTTAATTCGATTGACCCATGCAGTCCCATTTTAAAAAAGGGAAAAAAATATTTTAACCAAGCGCATAGCGTTTAGATATATTTTCTATCACCACAAAGCATTAAAAAAAAAAAAAAAAAACCTCGGGGGCTCTGAGATATTTGCAACATAAATCTTAAAAGAAAAAAATTGTTTAAAAATAGTAAGGAAAAAAAAAAGGATCAAGTGAGAACCCTGAAGGATGCATTGATTAAATATTCAAATCACAGTTTACAGCAATGGACATGTGGTATAAAATAGGGTATAGACACACAAATTTATATATTTTGCAACTACATCGCAACACATCACATGCATACGCGGAAGATATCGCATTCCTGTTGCCACTGGGTAGAAGTTAAACTTTCGCCCGATTTCTTCCGTTTTATTGAGATTTAACCTTAAGGCCCAAACTCCAAGTTTATCGAAACAATAAAGACAACAAAAGTTAGAAATTCCATTAAAAACCCCATTTTTCCTTTGTGAATAGGTTTCGGGATCAGTGTCTGATAATCATCAAGATGAGTTCATGTCACTGTGTTTATTTCCTGAACGCCACGGGCGACATTTTTGTTATGTCTTTTATATGCATATACATGCTCGATTTCAGTGATGGGATTACCAATAATAGAAAAGTGACCTAACAACGATGCGTAACATGGAAGTAAACGGCGGGGATATCAAGTAAATATGTTCAAGGCGGAGATGGTTATCAAAAAGAATTCTTTTACAAGTAGTAAAGCGAGGTTTAAATGTCGTTTAGGGAAATGTTTTTGTTGATGTATGCTAATGTCGTCAGGTGGAAATCTGACCTCGCTTTATATTTGTTATTATCAAACGTGTCATAAAAATTGTTTTGACGTATGTATGTTATGTCGTTCCATATGTAAATTTTTCAGATAAGATATTTTCAATACTGAGTACCGTAATTTCCGGCGTACAATCCGCAGATGAAACAATCATGTTTGGAGCCAGAAATTTTATTTTATAAATTGTTACTTCCTAGATCGCTGTAAATATTTGGCTTCAATTATTGAATAAAATTTCTGGGTTGAAACCTAATTGTTTGATCCGCGGATTATACGCCGGAAATTACGGTAGATTACATTTTACTCTAAATTTTAAGAGGCGTTGACGTGAACCATTTCATCTAATTTATAAATTTATTAAAGGATTATCAGAACTGACTGTACAGTAATTGCACTCTTTCACGTGTAAAGAACTTCTGTTGCTAAAATGTTGAAATGTTAATTGACACCAGGATTTACGAACAAATTTATTTGTAAATAAGTAAAAAATATTATTTACATACATTATAAAATCAAAATTTTATTCCAAAATTCTAGTACCATTGTGGCATTTGGGAATTGATATTAAGTGGGATAGATAATGTCTCACCTCCCTTCAAAGGGTCAAATATGGTATCAAATAGCTAAAAAGTGAAGAATAAATTTCAGTGTTGCAGTTTAAAGACTCTTTTTTTTCCCTTTAATTTTACTTTTCTTTTTCCATTTACATTTTTTTCCTGTTTTCTTTCCTTTTTTCTTTAAAAAAAAATATCAGATCAACACTAAAGCCAGATCTAAATTAAAATATTTTTCAAAGGGCATTTTCGTGATCACTAGATGAAGAAAATGGGTAGATAAAATATAAATATTTCTACATCTGACTTTTGAAAAAATAGTCAGACCTAACCCTTTAGACATGCGTTTGAAACAAACAATTTAACACAGGTAGATTTCGAAGTGGGCTGTCCCAACTACAGCATCATGGCAAAAAGGTCATTTCGTCTGCAATTCTCAATAAACAGGCGCCCCACGGTCTGCGTCTTCGAAATCTACTTGTGCCTCTAGGCTGAGCCGTCAGGGATTATTTTTTTTATATCTATATCATCAAATAATTTGTGCTTTCTTTATTTCTGGCCGAAAGTGGTCTTCTTCTTGTTTATTTTTATTTTTTTCTTTTCTTAGGCCCATTTGATTTTTTTTTTCAGTGTAATTGTTGTTCTGGACTTGTTCCGTCATAAATCTAAGAAGAACCACATTGCTCTTACTAGAGATACGGAGACAATGGCTTCAGAGACTGTGAATAATGAACTCGTTCCAAGTTCCACGTTAATAAAGCATAGGTTATTAAATAAAAAGAAAACTGCCCAGTTAAACTAAGGGCATTGAGCTCACCAGGTTATTCACACTAATTGTATATTATACTATTATTTCAAAGAATTTGAAATAAGCCCCTCGAAAAATAAAGAAATCGACAATATATTAAGTGGGGGGGTGGGGTCATCCCCCCCCCGTTACCCCCCCCCCCGTCATAGTTAACTAATAAACCCCTTAAACTAATCAGGGAAGTCTCTAATTACAATGAATATATATACAAAATTTGAAGGAAATCGGATAATTCTGCATGAAAAACCCATTTATCTAAATTAAGGGGGATTAGCCCCCCCCTCCCCCTTTATACTTAACCAATGAACCCCCAAAACTATTGAAAGAAGCGCCTTATCACAATGAACCTATATACAAAATTTGAAGAAAATCGGATAATTCTGCATGAAAAACTCATTTATCTAAATTAGGGGGGGGGGGTTATCCCCCCCTTTCCCCCTTTATACTTAACCAATCAACCACCAAAACTCATGACAGAAGCGCATTATCAAAATAAACCTATATACAAAATTTGAAGAAAATGGGATAATTCTGCATGAAAAACCCATTTATCTAAATTATGGGGGGTTAGAACCCCGTTTTCCCCGTTTATGCTTAACCAATGAACCTCCAAAACTAATCAGGGAAGTGCCTTATCACAAGGAACCTGTAAACAAAATTTAAAGTAAAACGGTTAGTTCTATCAAGAGTTATCGCGTTACGTACATACATACGTACATACAAAACCGGCGGGCACATAAGCTCTCAGGCTTTGACAGCCTGTGAGCTAAAACATAAGGATTGGGTACTGTAGCTGTAAGCATTCCGTTCCATTATAAATACGCAATTATTACAAATCATTGACTTTCAGCGGATTTTTTAATGTGCTCGTAAATACCGTTGAATGAAATTTGTAAGTTTCTATAACGGTTATCAGAACTAACCCAGTAAAGAATTCGGACGTTTTAAATATAACATCAAATGAATATATAACTTTAAAATAAAAGTTAACTATTTCTTTTACGAAAATGCATTACCTACGCTGCCAAAAAAAAAAAAGTTGATTTTACAGTATAATACTGGTACCCCAGCTACTAGTATTATACTGTAAAATTAACAGTAATAAACAGTATGCGCGGCAGCGTATTACTGCTTATTTTACTGTTTATTACTGTTAATTTTACGGTATAATACTGGCAGCTGCGTTGCCAGTATTATACTGTAAAATCAACACTTTTTTTTTGCAGTGTAATGCTAGATCCATGTTAGAGACTGTTATCGATGGAAAGAGTATGCATACCAAATAGTAGCAATATATATTTTTTTATTTTGAATATTTTCTATTTTTGTACTGTCAAAGTGTAGCTAGTGTGTAAATATATTGTTTTGGCGTTGCAAATGTTCATTTCTTTATTTTTTTTAAATATAAATATCGAGTAAGATATTAAATATGTTTATTTGTTTTGTTAGATATGTTCTATATTCTTTCTTCGCAATTGCTTTTACGTTTCTTTATGCCTGCTGAATGCAAAATAACAAGGTTGTGCAAATATTTTTTTTGCCCACTGTACTTCCCAATGGATAAAAAATTTATGACGTGACTTACTAGTTTACATAGTTATTGCAGATATTAGTAAGCATAACATCAATCATTTGACACAAATTAATAAAAGTTTTTCACAAATTTTCTGATCTCTACTCTCAGTGTAATATGGATACTAAGACAAATACATAGAATATTACTGAGTTCCTACAGATCAGATACTACCGTAATTTCCGGCATATAATCCGCGGATCAAACAATTATGTTTAGAGCCAGAAATTTTATTTAATAATTGAAGTGAAATATTTACAGGGATCTAGCAAGTTACTCTTTATAAAATAAAATTTCTGGGTCAAAACATGATTGTTCTATCCGCGGATTATACGCCGGAAATTACGGTATGTACCTGTTTTTACTTAGAGAAAAGCCTTATTAGCTTTATGCAACTTGATTACGCAATCGCGAGGCTACCTAAGCCGTGTTTTTCTATAATAAAATACTGGTAAATACCCTGAAACTGTAGGAATGACTTATTTGGCAAAAATAAAGCTTTAATTACTACAATGCCGAAAGTTTTTATTTTATTTTTGCAGTTATTGCAGATTATTGGTTTTAAGTAGATTTTAGTGATATTGGTACACAACCATTGATCTGAAATGCTTCAAGCGATTATCAGAATTTCCAGAAAAAGGATTTGAAACTTTTAAATACTATGATAAATAAACATAGCTTTGAAATCGAAGTTTACAATTTCATTTTAGAAACTGCATTTTCTAATTCCAGATTAACACAAAGGTGAGTTCCAGATAAAAAAATATTTCCAAAATACTTTCTTGAATTCTAAATATCGCTAAATATAAACTTATCACGAAAGTTCAAAACTAATCTTTTGAACGCATTTAAAACAATAAAACAAAACTTTTCTGAGCTTCAGGTAAGTAGTTCATGAATATTAGGTAAGGCAAAATGTAAGTCGAATAAAGGTTGAATAATCGATTTTAAAATGAACAAAGATGTGTAATTACAGCTGTATTTAGAAACAAAGTAATTTGACTTACCCACTTTTTAAAAAAAAACCTGCGACCTTCCTAATGCATGTTAATTGGTTTTTAGCCCTTTAATTTAAAATCATTGGGTTTTAGCGAAGCGTGAACTGCTTCTTAGACAAAAGGTTAGCAACGGTCTGCTAGTCGGGTTAAACTTTGAGTTTAAGTAAAAGTATTAATTTGCAGTCGGAGGTACGAAACAGGATTTCGGAAGCTCCAGATTGTTATTTTACAACTTTAATCAGCTTAGTAGAATAAGATAGTAATGTCTACCAAGGATTATCACAGATTAGCAGACCATCTGTCTGTGTAAAAGATATTCTATTACTTAATTTATGTTGTACTCTTTGAGTATAAACATTCAATGCCTGATTTCTAAGGCAAACTTCCACCGATAATTTTAAAAGAAATTTTCGTCTTTTTAAAAAGCAGAAATCTGCGATTAAATAAAAAAATAAATTCTTTCTGGAAGCATTTATTTGTATGTTAGAGTTGTCATATAATTTTTCCTCGTCGTTATTCTGTGTTAACTTTAGACATGAATAATAATAATTGTTTATGTAAGTATCGTCTACAGCGAGCTAAAGCTGCATGTTCCTTGGTTTCATGTGCTCCGAATTTATGTACCGTAATTTCGCGCCTATACGCCACACCTCAAACAATTGGATTTCCTACCAGAATTTATTTTAAATGAAATGTGAGTTAATTCTGCTTAGCACTTATTTGACTTCTTATTTTCAATAAAATTTCCGGTTTGAAAAAGACTTAACTAAGCCGCGGCGCATACGCGCGAAATTACGGTAAGTTTCTTTTTCTTACTTTCGCATTCGGCAACACTCTGTGTTTTTCTGTTTGATTCTTGTTGTTTTGCAATGTGAAAAAAAATGGTGCAATGTAACAAGCTTTATTGTGAAATAAAACGCATCTACAGTCCGCTGTGTTGTGCTTGATTGTAAGAACCAGCAGTGTGTGTGAGTAGTGAAAAACACAAAAACAATAATAATAATAATATTAATAGAATTAAAGATAACTATTCAAGTGGATATAAATGGATATAGACATTATCCCCACTTTTCATTTTATAAATTTAAAACAAATTAACATTAAATACAAATTACACCATGTAAACAGTTAAACAGTTTATTGCCTCAAGGGCATTCCCAGTTGCATTGCAGCTCCACTTTCTGCATACGAGTACTTGTATATAAATATCATATCTTAAATTGATGTAATTTAAAACAAAATAAAAACATATTATTAAAATTTGCCGGTTGATATTTGAATTTAAATTAGCCATTGTGAATGATCTCTACGTCTACGGTCGTCAATTAACGACTTGAGTAGTTAAAAAACAGTTAAACATTTAATACTTTGCTGGCTGGCAGTGTAGTCAATTTAAAGTTTTCTTCTTTAAAATTCAAAATACCTACCAGAATGTTTCAACAATAAATTCCGATTTATTTATCGACAGACATTCCGTGATTAAATAAAGCAAAGATTATGACTCAAAATTTCTGGAAGACGTTTTGAATAGAAAAACGCGCTAAATTACTAACGAGTATATTCTTCACTAGTCAACAAAGTGTTAAAATGTTAAGTTTCTGGGTCCAAATATTATATCAACGTTCTGGGTATTTTTTTCATAAATTAACCAAGAATTGTGTCATGTAAAACAATAAAAATACAAGAAAATAATAAGTAAATATATTTGTTAGGCGAATGTTAACACTTTTGAATCATGCTTTCGCATACTTAAACCTTTGAAACTAACTACTTTTCAGTATATAAAGCTGCCAGACGTCCCAGTTTACGCAGGACTTTCCGATTTTCAAGAAATAACAAAATCCGAACGGAAAAAAAAAAAAAAATCAAATCGCACACTGCTTTACGTTATCGGTCGTAAATGTGTTACTATATAATCGATATCCTTCTTTATTGTAACCTTCCTGAACAATAAGTACAAGCTTGTTTGGTTCATTATTTTCGCACGATCAAGGAAATTGACTTCGTTCATCAGACATATAACACTGACGATCCGCTAACTTACTTATCTAATCGTACCTACAGCTGTTTACGGCTACAATTTTCTTACCTCATTTTCCACCATTTGAACGTGAGACAGCTATTGTACTTTTTTTTTTTTTTCAAGCTACAACTTTATTGCATCAAAACGAGCTTTTAAATTATGCTGTTTCACATCACACCAAACACTATTATCGGCATCCCTTTAAAGGACCCCGCAAATCATGCGTGGCCGAGAGGAAAAATTCCATCAATTTAATTTCTTTTTCATTTTTATTTTCTTCCTCATCTCTTGGAAGACATTCTTCCGTCATTTCCTTGGCAGTCTTCTTCAGCAGCTTCGTCAAAAAAGCGAAGAAGCGACAGAGCTGCTGATGCCAAAAAACAACCCGCGGCTGCATTTCGGTTCCTTCCCGGGTCTCGACCTTTGGAATCACCAGGTTTCGACCTTCGCTGAGGTAACTGACTGAGTGACCTGGAGGACTAGTGATGGCAAAACACAGTTTGAGAAGTTGACCTCGAAGTCTTGAAAATTTCGCCGAGACAAAGTAAATTGGTATAGTTGGTCTTTCCCCCCCTTTGGTGAACGCCCTCACGTGCAGATTAAATTGCTCACATGCCTTCACGCTTACAAGAAATGGAACTCCCTTACAGTACCTCTTAAATACGGGTTAAAAGTATTTTTTTTAAAATTACTATTTGTATCATTATCGTTATTTATAAGGTCACTTTTATGTCTTTGAAATGAAAAAAAAAAGTAAGTATTTTTCAACGAAGAAAATTAATTGTTCATTTTTCGGGCTTTGTCATTACAGAGGTACAAAATATGCGCAGGGCATTAAAAGGAGACGATTGCAAATCGGAAATTATTCAACATTTAATTACTCAAATGTAGGAACAGAACCGTGCGCTCCCCGCGCTTATTTTCCGTTTCTGATGTCTACCTTTCACAGAACATATCAATGTAGGCAGACTGGAGAATTTTAGTATTCAAAATATGTACCGGAAATTCTGAATTTTAATTTTAGCTTTATTTAATCACGAGATGTCGGCCATTAAATAAAGGTAATATTTATTAATTTGAATTTCTGGTAGATATTTTGAATAAAACCTTGGTTATTATTAGCGGAATTTGGCAATCCTGATACATATAGTGGGTTGTTGAGAAAGACATTTTTCGCTCTTTGCCATAATCATCGCTATTTTTAACCAACTTCGTATCAAATTATTTTTACTTCCCCCCCCCCCGCCCCCCTTCCCAGGTAAAAGCAATTTTGCAGTTTAATAATAAAAATTTAAAATTCAAAAATAAAATAAAATAAATGAGTTTTTTTAAATAATAAAAAAAAATCCATTAAATAATAATAATAATAATAATAATAATAATAATAATAAACCCTCAGAAATACTGCAGGAAAACAGTTTTATAAATTTAGATGCATCTTTTTCAATACTTGCATTTTTCCAGTTACTTTGTAATAATTGTAATTGTATCCCGCAGCATAAAATAAAACTAATAAATAATATATTAGATTAAAACACACACACACACACACAGAGAACGATTAATATTCATTTGATTAGAAGGTAACAAAAAGTAACAAAATCTTCTGAATTACATTAAGATAAATATAATTACATTATTTAAAGTTCTTGTAATTCATTAAAAGAATTATATTAAGATAAGTAAAATTTTTTAATAGGTAGAATTTATATTACATTCAACCAGAAGAATAAATCTCGGTCAGGAGAATAATTGAAAGAAGTGAACTGGTTTAAAATATTACCAACTATGCCATCCATATCGGAGAATTCTGAATTTATAAATAGGTTAAACATAAAATAACATCTGTTTAGTTAGAAATTTATGATGGGAATTTACCAAATGAGCTCATAAATATCGACACGCTCCTGTACCGAAGAAAATTAACTCTGTCAGAATATTTGAAATCTGTGTTAGTGTATCAGCCCATTAGAATTTTTCATAGCTGATAAGCTTCCCTATTTTTGAATACCACTATTTTCGATTAGTATTTTTAGTCTTATTAAATTGCAAAATTCTATCATTAAACAAAGTTAATATTTGTATTCAGAATTAGTGGTATTGAAAACTCGGGAGTACTTGGCAACTATGATTTTGTATTTTGTAAAATAGTTGCTGCGATATTGCTGATAAAGTTAATTGAAGAATGATAATTAGAAGACTAAATTTGAAGAAGAATTGAAGTGAAATTGGAGAAATTAATTAAAGCGGTCAATTGAACGTTAAGAAAGTTAATTGAACTATAATTGAAGAAGCATATGAAAACTCAAACTTTTAATTAAATTTTCGTAATTTTTTTTAATCCTTTATTTTGTCAGATAGAAAGTGTATACCACAAAAATTTTCTAACAACATTCAGAAATATTTTTAAAGATTTAGAAAACTTTCGTAACCAGTACCGTGTATAAGTCAACGAATTGAAGAATAATAATAATTGAATAATAAATAATGATAAATAATAATTGAAGGAGAATAATTAGAGAGAATAATCAGTAGTTTTATTTCGTAATATTTTCCAATAATATTTACCACGAAATATTTTTTATTATGTATCTAATTTTTACAAGTGCAGCATTTGAAAATAATATGTCTTCTCATCCGACAGAGTCATGAAAAAAAAATCAGATGTGATTGAAATGTATATTGTAAAAATAATGTAGTTTCGATAATTTTATTAACTTGTGTCAATTTCAAACTTTAAAATGAGTCGCATAAGAATAAAGTTTGGAAACCGGTGACATACAATATGTGAAATGCCTGCATTAATGCAATTTATGTTGTTTTAATTTGGTAGTATTATCTTTCTATTAAGTAATTTAAGTATTTGAACGAAGTTTTCACGTAACAAGTAAAGGATAAAATTTATAAGCTTGATTTATTAACAAACTTTTACACAATTTTGAATGTAAACTTGTATTTAGAAAAAAATATTTTTAAAGACAACCTTTTCCATATTATCTAATATATACAGGGTGTAACTGAAATGCTTCAACAAACTTTGAGGGATGATAGTACTCATGAAGACGAACAAAAAATGCAATGGAACATGGGGTCGCAAATGACGTTTAACCCCTTCAGGGGCAGTGGTATGTTTATGAAAGCGCTTAATTTTAATTCCAAAACGCCATAATGGCACCAGAATTTTGCTAAAATCTTTTCCATTTAATATGTATGTGAAATATAGCCTTTTTCTTATTTACAAACAAATTTTTTTATAAATTACGATGCCAATCATTTATTTCAACATTTTAGTACTAAAAGTAGTTTGCCCCTAAAAGGCTTAAAGGATAAAAATAGAGAAAATGCGTCTGAAAATGGACTGGCACCGGAATTTACAAAAAAAAAATTGTTTGTAAATAAGAAAAAGGCTATATTTCACATAAATATTAAATGGAAAAGATTTTAGCAAAATTCTGGTGCCATTGTGGCGTTTTGGAATTAAAATTAAGTGGTTTTTTAGACATACCACTGTCCCTGAAAGGGTTAAATGTCATTTGCGACCCCGTGTTCTATTGCATTTTTTGTTCATCTTCATGAGTACTATCATCCCTCAAAGTTTGTTGAAGCATTTCAGTTACACCCTGTATATCTATATATTTAAAGATATAATTTTTTCATCTTATTTAAAAAATATTTTTAAAGATATATTTTACCACTTTTAACAAAAATAGTTTACTATATATATAGTATTTATGTATATATATATCTTTAAAAATATTTTTCCTGTAAAATGAAAAAAAAAATATATATGATATATATTCAATTTATATCAAAAATATTTGTAAAGATAATGTATATGTGTGTATAATATACCCTTGAAACATATATATTTCATTTTACATAACAAAAAATTAAAGATTTTTTATTTCATATTATATTGAAAGTATTTTTTAAAATATATTTTCCATCTTACATAATAAAAAAAAAAGTTTCAACAGTAAGGCTTTCGAGAAATCACCAAAACAGAAAAATATTTCTAGAATAAAATCTCGCTCTATAATTACCCCCCCCCCTCCCCCTCCTCTAGGCGAAATTATCGTCATGATTTAATCGAACTGTATAACGATCAGTTTGAACTATTTGATAAGGTTGTATGTAGGTAGCCCCCTCCACGTTTCGACCGGTTCATATTGCCCACGGAGAACAAACTCGAATGGAAAGCACCCATCAAAACCAGTTCTTCCCCACGCTTTCTCGACCAAATTCCCTTCCTCCTTCCTAACCCGCTATCTTATTTTTTTCCCTATGTCCTCCGATTATTATTTTATTTTATTTTATTGCACTCATCTAACCTTGGTCAGCAGGTGAGCAGATTAGTTGGCCCTGCGAAAATAAAACAATAAGGAAGACCGCAAGATTATTGGATACTTCGTTGGAGTTACTAACTCCAATTGAATAAAATCCGAAGTGCATGATTCTGGGACGTAAACAATGTATTCCAGATTGATAGCAATTTAACAGAACGCGACAGTCTTTTATATCTATTAAGACAATGGGAAAGGAGTTCAATTTCTTCACGATTCTTGTTGAGCAGTTTTGGTTGACGAATTTGCAGAAGGAAAATAATGAATAAAATAAGAATATTCATTTTGCATGTTCTGATATAATCCCATTTTTTTTCTTAAACTCGAAACATTATGAGATTGTATGATGATTAAAAAGTAAAGAATATGAGTCTAGACGAAGATTAATTTTGCTTATAGAGACCCGATAAAATATATTCTACGAATTAAATAGTAAGGTTTGATTGGAATGGGGGGTGATTCTAAGTTCATAGAAGTAATTACGTCAAGTGAAACTCGAAACTTGAGAGTGAATTTTTCGCCGGAAATGATTCTCAGATGTTACATTTCAGAGTGACTATAATTTAGCAGAACTTGCCAGTCTCTTATATCTAAGACAATGAGAAAAGATTTCAAATTCTTCACCCTTCTTGTTGAGTAGTTTTGGTTAAAAAAAACTGAACTACAAAGAGATCTGTTTCTCGGGCCGATCCCTCTCATTTAGTTTGCGAAAATGAAAGGAAATAATTGCCAAATTTTACTAATGAACAAAAATTTAGGTAACTAATTAAGATATAGATTTGAAATTGAGGTCGGGAAGGGGGTGTCATCTGCCGGTTATTTTAGCGTAGCGTCTTCGTTATGTTCTAATTATCAGAAAAATGTAATTCTTTTTTTAATGATCGCGTTAATGTAGGTGACGGTAGTTCTCTTGAACAAATTATTCGTTATATTTGCCGGTATGGGCAGGGAGGGGGTTAACGCCTTTCTCTGAGATTGTAATTATCTCGGGCCCGGGCAACGCCGGGTGGGTTAGCTAGTGTTTTATAAAATAAAATATCCGGGACAAAACATGATTGTTTGATCCGCGGATTATAGGCCGGAAATTACGATATTTCAGTTGTGTTATTATAACATTAGATCCCCTATTTCTCGAGAACTAAGGAGTGTTGTATAAAATTCTTTAAACCTGAGACTAAGGGGCTTCTAATATATGTAAAACATTCAACACATTAAATAATTCAACATATATAAAAATAATCCAAATCTGTGATTACCAAGCTTGGCCCTCTCCCTTGTTAATTAGTTACTTCGATGAACTTGGAATCACTCACCATTCCAATCACACTTAACTAATCATTCTAGTATTATCTTAGAATATGTATCACTCGGCTCCTCTTCATCTTAACAAAAAGAAAGAAAATTAATCCTCGAAAATCTTGAACGAAAATCTCAGAAGAAAATCTAATCTCGAATCTTTGGTTTTTAGTCCTTATGCAGTCTCGCCCTGTTTTGAGTAAAGGAAAGATCTGGACCATCAAAACATGCAATATGAATGCCTCAACTTTGCTTATCAGTATCTGAACCCCGTGCTAATTTTAAATCAATATCCTCCTGAAAACTCATTAAAATGAAAGCAGATCCCTGTCTGAAACTTTATCGGATCGTTTTCAATGGCGCCGGAAGATTTTTGGCAGTTTTTTGCATAAATTAAGAAAAATTACCGGCAGAATTTTTCAAAAATTGCATAGACGGATGCAGAACATTTTTTTTTTACATATGCTCAGAAATTTTCAAATTGATATCTTAATTAGTTTTCTTAAAAATCGCTAATTAGTAAAATAATTTCGAATTCGTTCATTTCCGCTTCCAAATCCAATGCGCTGGTTCGTTTCTTTCGCCATTTTGATTTAAAAGATGTCATTTTAGAAGCGATGGCTAATCAGAATCTAATTAATATCTAGGCTAATTATCAAAATTAAAATTCTGAGGGTTTGGACTACCTAAATCTAAATTTTCCTAGCCATCGCCATCAGACACACACACAGACAGACACACACACACACACAGAGCGAAACTTTATTTTATTAGTATAGATAACTTTCTAAATCGCTGTAACTATTTGTCTTCAATTATTGAATAAAAATTCTGGGTCGAAACTTAAATACCGTAATTTCTGGCCAAAAATCCGCGAATCAAACAATCATGTCCAGATATTTTATTTAATCCCTTAACTGTGTAGACCGAACTCAGTTCGGGCAAGAACAGTTTGCTTGTTTTGTTACTAAAAGCTTTTGCACAGCAGTAATTTTTAAATGCAACCTTCGCTTTATTAATCGGCAGACCATTTTCGATTACACAAAGCAAATATTTTAGTACGGAAAAAGTGGTGTCAAAATACCTCCCACAGTTAAGGAGTTAATAATTAAAGTCAAATATTTACAAAGATTTAGTATGTTACGGTTTATGAGATAAAATTTCTGGGTCGAAATATGATTGTTTGATCCGCGGATTATAGGCCGGAAATTACGGTATTTAAGTTGTGCTATAATGTTAGACCCTTTATTTCTCGAGATCTAAAGAGCGTTGAATAAAATCCGTTAAACCTGAGACCAAGGAGCTTCAACCCTACAACATATATAAAAATAATCAAAATCTGTGATTACCAAGATTGGCCCTTTCCTTGTAAGAGAAGTGAAGGTAAAAAATTGACAATGCATTTTCCGCCGTGAATGGTTCTCGAACGTAAACAATGTATTTCAAAATTAATAGCAATTTAACGGAATTCACCAGCCTTTTATATCTATTAAGACAATGGTAAAGGAGTTCAATTTCTTCACGATTCTTGTCGAGTAATTTTGAACGATGAATTTTCAGAAGGACATTAATTCAAAATTAGCATGTGATTTATAGATTTAAGTAAGGTTGAAACATTCATATTGCATGTTTTGATAATCCACATCTTTTCCTTAACTCAAAACGTGATGATACTGCATGAAAAGTAAAAACCTAAAAAATGTTAGACAAGGATAATTTTTTAAAGATGAAGGAAGACCCAGTAAAACATGCTGTATAACAACACTATATTAAATAGTTGGGTCTTGTTGAAATGGGGATGCAGCTAAGGTCGTTAGAAGAAGAAGCGACTTACTAAAAAATTGAATTTTAAAATTGATATTGAAATTTCTACTGTGCATGACTCTGGGATGTAAAGAATGTATTGCCGATTAGTAGCAATTTAACAGAACTCGCCAATCTTTTATATCTATTAAGACGATGAACAAGAAGTTCAAGTTCTGTATGATTCTTGGCAAGTAATTTTTGAGAGGATGTTGTTTCAAAATTGGAATGTAGTTTATATACTGGGAAAATGTTGAGGCATTCATATTGCATGTTCTGATAATCCACAACTTTTCTTTAACTCAAAATATGATGAGACTGCAGAAGATTTAATAGCTAAAAATTATGAGTTTAGAGAATGATTATTATTATTTTTAAAGGTAAAGATCTAGTAAAACCTAAAACGTATTCTACGACAACACTAGATTAAATAGTTAGATCTGATTGGACAGGGGTAATTCTAAGATCGTAGAAGAGATTAAGACAAGTGAAGGTTGAAAGCTGGTAATGAGTTTTCCAGTGTGAATGATTATGAGACGCAAACAATGCATTCCAGATCGATAGCATTTCAGCTGAACTGACAAATATTTTATACCTATTAACTCTTTAAATCCAAAGCTTTGAAAAACTAAATGACCTTAGAATCCCAACAAAATTGCCCCAAATTTTAGCCTTTTTACTTCTCCCTTTTTTTTGATAGGAAAGTAGTGGAAAACACCCAACTGCTCTCTCTCTTTATTCAAATTTCGACAGTTGTTATGACCTCTGTTTATCATTGTGAAGTTGCTAAAGGTACTGAATTCCAGTTACGGAAAAAATATCCTGTTTCTATTTCTGTACTGTTCAGAAATGCCAACACCCTATCCCACCCGTCACTGAGAAAGTCCACCCCATTGACAGAACACCAAACTACTTAAGGGCAAGGGAAATATTTCAGCTATAGGAGGCTATTGGGGATTTCAGAGCATTGGGATAATTTCGGCTATTGTGGGATTCAAAAAGTTAAGACAAAAGGCAAGAAGTACAATTTATTCACGATTTTTGTCGAACAGTTTTGGTAGACGAGTTTTCAGGAGGCTATTAATTCAAATTTTAGCATGTGGTTCTGAAGTAAGGAGGTTGCTTGCATTTATACTGCATATTCTAATTAACCATTTCTTTTCTTTAACTCGAAACATAAGGATTTTAAATTTAAATTTATGATTAATTAATGAAATTTAAATTAATAATTTGAATTTATGTTTTTTGAGTTATAGTAATAAAAGTATATATTGAGGAAACATTTATCTCTTATATCAGGAAAAATGTTGTTTATAAGCTCATGGATCAAATTTACTTTAACACATCCAAAAAATAAAACAAAATTTTCTTATGCTAATAAAAGAATAACTGATCAAACAAATTTCAGAGATCTAGAAAAGAAAGAAAGGGTTTGATTAAACTGACATAGCTCAAGAAATTTCAAGATTAAAAAAAAAATTAAAAAAACAAATAGGGCGAGACAATGTTATCAAACACATCCTGTAATCCATGTGATAAGAAAAACGGTCGTTGAAGGATTTATCGTGTAGACTTTGGGTTTGGAGGTAAAGAAAAAAAAAGCTATTCTGTTAGTAGTGAGTGAATGCCACCCACACTTAGCTTTAGGGAACATGCGCTGCGAATTGTGCCTAGTGGAGCGAGCCGACATGTGTACTATGGGGCACCGAACCGTGAATATGCGACCCAATCATGAATAAGACGAGGCACCTTGAGAACAAAAGGGATTAGAAACTTCTTCTTTTGTTTTGGGGCAGCTTCTTCAGATTCTAAATCGGAAAGAGATGCGTGCCTCACGCGATATGCATATAACACCAAGAAAGATATGAATGTCACTGGGCTAAAAGGTGAAGACTTGTGTTAGGAATTTTTTTGGGGACTTGCCAAAATAGTGTCAGTAGAGTAAAGAGAAAATATGGAACTAGTGTGTGTCATTTTTTTCTATTGTGTGTGTCACCACCTTGCGATCCCTATTGTTCTGTTTAATATGTGACATACTGTTATTTTCCAGCTAGTTGGTGCCACCTGCCACATACTAAAATATTTGAGTCATGAAGAATACAGTGGCCTCATTACATCTCCATTCCAATAAAAACAATTCTAGAAAATAGGTTACAGTTAATTTTTAAAAAAATGAATATTTTGAATTGAGGATTGTCTAATACAAAGAAACAAGTAATTGTGGATAAAATACTTCCTCTACCTTTTCAACAGATTTTTGTTGCAAATATTTTGTGCATTAACAATAGGCAAGTAGAAAAATATTTCTAGAGCAATAATAATAATAATAACTATAAAAGAAGACACCCATTAAGTTTCTTAGATAATCTGAAATTGGAGTTTTTTCTAGATTTTAATTGTTATAGTTAGTATCCCGTAGGAAATTTCCTATTCTGCCTGTTTGATAATCCGGCATTGGCCATAATTACGAACAAAAAGGCCTTTAACGATTAATACAACAGATTTTGAAACTCACCATCAACACAGTTGCTTTCTAAGTAATCGATGCTTTCACTTGCTTGTCCAAAGTAATGATTAGCTGTAGACAGACTGAGAGATGTTCGGTCTTTATCACTCAAGAAACACTCTCCCGTCACTCTGTTATAATTTGCAGATCTACATCGAAATTGGGCCTCGTTCAAGCATAGTTCCATACAGGCCTCCCGAGACATTACGATGGCAGAACTACGAGCAACTTCCCGAAGTTCATAACCATTTACTCGTTCGAACATCCAGTCTCGATCACAGCGTTTTCGACCTGAAAAAAAAAAAAGGTTAAACATTATTTAACTAATTTCATATTATTATTTTTTTTTAAACTTTCTTAGTCTGATTTATAAAGAAATCATACAAATTGAAAAATTCTATTAAAAATTGCGGTAAAAGCGTACGAACCCGGAGGCCTTTTGCAGGGAAAGTGATCCGAAATAATGTTCTTGTACAAGGAAAACTTTCAAAACCTTGCACAATCAACCCAACCAGATCGCGCTGGAATTGAACCAGCGACACCGACCCAAGCTCCCCAATTTATGACCAGCATACTAACCACTGGGCTGAGTGGGCCTCAAAGGTAACATATTGTGCTATAAACAATATATTAAAATTTTGCAACGATCTGATATTTTTTATAATTTATTTATTTATTTTAACCAGAATTACAACGCACGTGAACTGAAAAAAGTTAAGTGTACTGAAAAGTAATTATGAAAACCTAATAAAATTTATATAAGAAATATCTGAAAAGTTATGTACTTAAAATTTGGTATACACGTACCAAAATTATGCAAATGCGTGTTATCTATCTATCTATATATCTACCTATATATATATATAGATATATTGCACTAGGGAAGAAATGGGGTTATTGGTGTTAAAACCCCTCTCAGAGCATTTAAAAACTGATAAGATGCATAGTATATATATATATATATATATATATGTATGTATAAATGAAATTGCACAGATAATTGAGAAAAATAAATGGAAATAATGGAAAAAAAATTGAGATTATTAGAATAAACTATGTAAGGCTAATATAGAAAATCAAAAAAAGTAATAGAATTATAAATAAAATAAAGATACATATGATGAAAATAACAAAAATATTACACGAGTCTTAAATAAGTAAAATAAAATAAAATAAATATAATAAAATTGCAAAATCTAAATCAATTAGAGAGATGGGAATAAAAAAAAAATTATAAAGAAACTATGAATGTGTTATAGAATTATCAGGGAGCTTTGCAAATATATAAAACCGGACTCAATTAAAATGCAAAATGTTCTTTAAGATTAAACAATTAATAAGAGATTAATAAAAGAATAAATAAGAGATTCTTTATGGTAAAAAAAAAAAAAAATCGTAGAGAACAGCGAATAAATAAGAGTAATGATGTTTAATTTATTAGAAGATATTCTGACTTAATGTCATTATATGAAATTTCTTTTATAAAACTTGTCATCATATTTACGTATTCTAAATACAAAGGTCAAATAAATATGAAGTTCTTTTATTCTGACATTCAGATACATATTTTTAAAATTTTAGAAAAAAATTCAAAAACTACGAGAAAATTGAGACATTTTGTAGTTTTATTTTTATTATTATTATTTTTTAAATTAATAGAAACGAACTCTATTTTTTAACATACATGCTCTCTGTTATTCACCTTCCTTATAACTTGCTACAATTGATCGCATATCCAGGGCTCTCCCTGGTTCGTTTTTTGAGTACCAATATTTCCGATTTTTTTTTAAGAACATTTTGTTTTTTTGTTTTCAGATCATTTGTAGGGGAAAAAAAAAAACCTTTGGGGAAGGCTCATATAAAATCAGCACGAAAAATTTATAAAGAAAATTATTGGGGAAAAAAAAAAAACCCTAACCGAACGAGCGGATCCTATACATCCATTAAAGTTACTATTAAATCTAATAATTTATTAGAAGATATTCTGACTTAATGTCATTATATGAAATTTCTTTTATAAAACTTGTCATCATATTTACGTATTCGAAATACAAAGGTCAAATAAATTATTGTGTAAATTATTACAAGAACATTTTGCTTTTTTGTTTTCAGATCATTTCTAGGGGGAAAAAAACCCTTTGGGGAAGGCTCATATAAAATCAGCACGAAAAATTTATAAAGAAAATTATTGGAGGAAAAAAAAAACCCGAACCGAACGAGCGGATCCTATACATCCATTAAAGTGCTGTGGGACACAAAAATTTCGAAAATGTCATATTTTAAAAGTACTCTAGAGTTTTTAGAATAAAATGACACCAAACGCATGTAAATACAATAATTAGATCAAAAGATAAACACTCCGTGGTTGCCTAAGAAGTATTTGAAACTGCAAATCTATTTATTTGATAATGTATTTTCTCACGATTCGCCATATTTAACCCTACAGTGCTTTCTTTTTCTTTTAGAATTACGTTTTTAACACTTTCCAACCTAGTTGAAAAGTGTGTATGACTTCGGTTTGTCTGCCGTATGGCCGTCTGGCCGTCAGCCGTCTGCCGTCTGTCCGTCCTCTAACTCCCGTAAATATGCTCGGATTGCCCTGCAATTTTTATATGTTATTGTCGTTATCTATAGCATGTTCCCTATTTCAACTGAAGTGTGTAGCACTTATAGTTTTTTTACAGGGACACACAAAAGAATTCCGTTACATTACGTCTATGGAGAAAAATCGTCTGGGGTTTATTTAAATAATGTTTCACTATTTTAAACGCATTGAAATTTATATATATCACTAAGGTGCATTAGAAGAGGCTTACTGCAGAATATTGTGTTTATAGCAGTCATCGTTCATTTACAGGGACACACAAAAGTATTCTCTACTGTCTGTTAACAATAATTCCTGGAAATGCGTTTTAAGTTATTGAACGCGGTTTTAAATTTAACTCACTTTTTATCTATTACTGGGTGTGTATAAATTCTGTAGATCATAATCAGGGCAGCACAAAAGTTCGCGAACACATTTCCGTTTATTGACAGAAACTCCAGAAGGAGAATTTTTAAACTGTGCTACACGTTTCCTAAGTAAACTA
This sequence comes from Maratus michaelseni, assembly GCA_963931845.1. NCBI lineage: Eukaryota > Metazoa > Arthropoda > Arachnida > Araneae > Salticidae > Maratus > Maratus michaelseni. The sequence continues at coordinate 212,374,822 of OZ007595.1, read as the reverse complement.
AAATTTAGCATCCTATGTAGTATATATACAAATCTATAGATCATATACAGGGCTGAATAAAAGTATTCGGATATTTTTCCGAATATTGTATATGTTGGAAATTTCTGAAATTACGTTCGTAAATATGTTATACGTTTTCCAAATTGTTTACTTAGATGTTATCTTTCAGCTTATTAAACGGTAATGATTTGTAAAATTATTTTGGAAGCGTTGGAAAGTGTTACATAATCTATGCTTGACGCATGATTTTTCGTTCTTGTTTATACTTATATTAAGAATTCGACACCAGAAATTTTAAGATAGATTTTTAAGTTTATTTAGTAGCATATTTATGCTACTTTTACAGCATTAATATTTCTATATAAATTTAGTGGTTGCAAAGAACTTAATTTATTTATTAAAAATTAAATAGAGCGTGTTGCCAATTGGCTACACTATGCTCTGTAGGGTTAAATTGACACAATTGCATAGCTGCAAACTTTTACACTTTTTTCTTACCACTAAAATTTAATAGAAATTTTTGGATGATGTAATCAAGCGATTTTAGCAATTTAATAAGATAAAATGTATTATCAAATTTTAGCGGCAGGAAAAAAAGCGTAAAAGTTGGCAACTATGCAATTTAATTTCTCTGAAAGGTAAAATTATGGGAAAGAGGCATTTTCAGATATTATTGATTAACCCATTTGCATCTGAAGCATGCATGTCAGAAATTTCTTTTTTATTCAGAAATTACGAATTCACGTAAGGAATTCTGAATAGTGGTTTTTGCTTAATTTAATGACAGACATTTCGTGATTACAGAAAGTAGAAATTCTTCTTTCTGAATTTCTGGTAAGGATTCGGAATTTCTGAATAAAAAATGAATTCCGGAAACGGACTCATATATGCGCCAGTGATGTAAATGGGTTAAATTGTTTTCAGGATTTTTAGTTGCGAGAGAAGATTTTGAAAATACGATTCTTGTAGTAAAAAATGTACTCATAAAAAATGACTTCAAAACACATAGGGCGAAATGCAAATTTTCACCTTACTTCGTTCATAAAATATCAATATGAGGTTCAATAGATCTCAATGTTACTTACCAGGTGACATTTAAAAACACAAATAGATGTTAAAAGATGTTTAAAATGTTCACAAAACCCTCCAAACACTTTCGGCCGGCAACCGCGACCATCCTCAAGGGGCGATAATACTTTTTACTGCCGTCTTACACATCTGAACCCTAGTTTCGTCTTGAGGTGGAAAGTCGCGGTTGCCGGCTGTAAGTGCTTGGAGGACTTTTAAACATTTTAAACATCTTTTAGCATCTATTTGTGTTTTTAAATGTCACCTGTTAAGTAACATTGAGATTTATTGAATCTCATATTGATATTTTATAAAAATAACTTTTTTTTCCTTTAAAAAATTATGAAATAACTTGAACAAATATTTTTGTAACTCGAAAAAATTACGTATTTCTGTATTCAAAAATGAAAAAAAGTACTATACAAAAAGCGTTATTCTTTCAGAAGATAGATAGATCATTTTTTAAAATGAGGCTAAAAATTAATACATTTAATTAAAAAAAAAATAAACTTTTAAAGAGAATTTATATTTAAAAAGGAATATATGCACAAATGTACATGAAGAAAAAAAGAATAAAAAATATTTTTATGTAAAAATAAATAAAATTTTGTATTCCGGATCACCCTAAAGCCTAAACTATAGAAAATGTGTACATTTAAAAAATTTTTGAAACCTTTCATGATAAAAGTTGACTTAATGTGGATCTAGTTGTAATTCATTATTGAATCAGCTGATAATTGTTTGCAACCAATAGACCCATTTACATCATTAGCGTCCATTTCAGGAATTTATTTTTTATTCAGACATTCCAATTTCCTACCAGAAATTCTGAATAGTAATTTTTGTTTTATTCAATGACAGACGTTTCGACAGTGTTGCCAGATAGTCGAAAGTCAAAATTTCCAAAAGTTCTTAGTTTTTCCCCAAATCAGCGGTTTTCTTTTTTTTTTCTTTTTTTTTTTTTTTTTTTTTTTCCCCGAAAAAGACCCCAACGCAGTTTCTACTTAAAAAAGTAAATTTTGAATTTACCATTAAAAAAAAAAAATATTTAACTAATTTAAGCTCAAAATTCCCCCTTTCCCCTCAAATCCAGCATTTCTTTGAAAAAATCCTCATTTATGAAAAAACAAAATCGAACTTGCGAACCGACATTTTTATTGGAATCCAGTGGTGCAAAAATCTAGGCGCCAATGGGCTGATTCCCACCACTAAATTTTATTAGTATTCTTCGTCAAATTTTATTAGTAATATACTTTGCCGAAATTTTATCTGTATTCTTATTAGGCGAAGAATACTAAAAATTTAGTGGTGGGGATAGGCCCATTGCCGCCTAGATGTTTGCACCCCTGTTTGCATTGATTAATTTCTTGGAAAAAAAAAAAACCTACGATCTAAGAAAAGATAAATAATAAATTAGAACTTAAAACACACGCAAATGATGTTTCACTAGGATAATGATTGAAAATTGATAAATTTCAATTTCCGAATGAGATTCAGAGTTGCCAGATAATTAAAAACAAACTTTAACCTGAAAATGTGAAATAATGAATAAATTCCCCAAGTTTTTCCCTCAAAATGTTGACATTTTCCCACTAACGCTTGTCCTCGAAAAATTCCCTCAAAGGGTCAAAATCCCCCCAAAATGGGAACAAAATCGTCCAAAATTGGGACAAAAATCCCCCAATCTGGAAACAGTGCGTTTCGGGATTACGTACAGTGACAAATCTGCTTTCGAAATTTCCGGTATGGATTCGGAATTTCTGAATAAAAAATAAATTCCTGAAATGTACGCCTACCTAGACTAATCGTGCAAATAAGGTTTTTTTTTTTTAATAATCCGAAAAAAAAAAAATAGAAAAGATTTGAACGCAAAATTATGCAAAACTGTATGTTTAGATATTATTCTAAAAATAAAACTGTATTTCAGTTCGTAAATCGTAAAAGAGAATAGATTTCCTTTCGGAAATTATCGACATATGAAGGTCAATGTCTAAGATATATAATTTCGCTTCAAAAGTGTACAAAAGAGCGTATTATTTTACCCTTGGAGTACGATTATTTATTTATTTTTAAATTAGAAATTGTTGCAAGTGGGTTGCCAGTAATTAAAAAAATAATTAAAAAATGTACAAAGACATGAACGAAAGAAATTTAAAAACTCTTTCTTAGGATATTGTTCCGGAAATAAAACTGTTATTTTGGTGCGTAGAAAAGATACATTTTCTTTCCAAAAGGTCGAAATAAAGGTCAAGGCTACAATTTCGATTCAAAATGAAATTGCGAAATGAAGTTCATTTCTTTCATCAAAGGACAGAACAATGGAAGACTACAATAAACCTAACTACAACTTAGGTTTTATGCCTTCGTATGTGGGAGTCAGGAGGTTTTGAAAAACCATACTGATCGCCAATAAAACCACTAAAAAGGATACAATATTTCGATTGTAAAGTAATTTTGAATGCAAAATGACTTCTGTTCGATAGTATCCAAATAGTTCCAAAAGAACTTCCGCAATTCTTTTCACTGAGCTATTCACGAACCTCACATAGTAATTAAAGAAGAATTTTAAGGCCCATTTCCTAGATCGAGTTCGAGTTTTTTTCGCTTAACCAGTTTATTCCCATGAACCAGACACATCATTAATGTTCCGTAACAAGCTATTTTAACCAATGTGGATAATCGACTGGATTCATAAACACTGCATAGCAGCATTTGAAAATAGTAAGAAGAGGCGTTTATGGGGAGATATAAGCTTTATGAAATGATTATTAGTTTGTGTGTGTGTTCATTTCTTTTATATTTTTATACTTTTACTTTTTGGACTTCTAATTGTGGTATATAATTTAACACGGTTTGTAATTCTCCGTCATGACTGTTTAACTTATTACTGTTTAGCTTATTAAATAGCTGGAAATGTAAAACAGATCTTCGGTGCAAAATGACTTTTATTAGCTGTTGTTGTTATTTTTTTTCAGCGACAAAGTTTTGTACCATAGATGCAATATGTAGAGGAATCCTATGGTGCATACAGTCAGAGACTGATTTCCGCCGGGGCAAACTTCCACCAGTAAATATGAATAGAAATTTCAGCCATATTTAAACGCTTTTTTCATGCAGAATTTCTGTCATAAATAAGGCAAAAATTGCTCTTCGTTTTTACTGGTGAAAGTTTGCCCCAGCGGTAATCAAGCCTTGCTTACAAGTGTTACCACATTTTTTTTAGCAGAAATTTTCTCCTTACTTAATCGCAGAAAAATATTACGAATTCTACGATTAAATTAGACAGTTTCAAATTTTGAGATTTAAATATTAAATAGAAAATTTCCAATCTGAAATAATGGGTCTATACTCCTTGGAAATTACAAGGAGTGTGCACATCTTGAGAATTTCTTGAGACAAGGAGTGTGCACATCTGATTAATTTCTTAACGCAATTCATATCAAATAACACGCACCCGCAAAACATGAAAACTATTTTATTTTTCAATATGAAAGTGGCGTTTTAGAAAATTAATGCTGTTGCATTAAGATTGAATTCTGATGCGTGACACCCTTAACATTATGTTCGTTTGGAAAGATTTTCGTCTAAAAATATATAATTGGTCAACATTAATTTTAGGTATGTTTAACAGGGTTCGTACACTTTTACCACAATTTTTTAATATAAAATTTCTGCTTAATAATTAAATAGCAAAAATTGTAGACGCCTCGTTTAATTGCAAGATTTGCAATACTTTTCTGCATTTAAAGAAAGGCAAAAAATTATATTAAAACTAGTCGTTGGGAGTCACCGTAATACTTACCCATCATGGATATGCATAATGTAAAGTATTAAAATAAAAAATGTGTCAACTACTTATAAAATGCATTGCAATTCAAATAAAATCGAGGTTTGATGACGTCACAAACTTTAAAGGCTCGATTACTGAATTGCTTGAAAGAAACATCCTTATAACTCCAAAAATAATAATCCTATTAACTAGCGGTTTATTGCATCTGATTAAGCGTATCATTTCCAATTAAAATATATATTTGAAGTGAAATTTGGATGAAATACAGGGTCATGAAAAATCGAAGAGTGTGGGAAATAGGATTACAAATATCTCGGCAACTCATGATCCGATCGACTTCATGCTTTATGCAAAATTTATGTTTTTTATTGTCTTTTATATTCACTCCTTAAAATAAACAATTTCGAAAATTTTTATATACCTTTTATCAGAACGAATATTTCGAGAGTCCGAAAAAAATAGTTCCGGTTAATCGAGGTTACTGAAATTCAAAAAGCTTCTTCCCATTATTACATACTAAGTACATACCAAATTTCAAGTCTCTATCTCAATTTTTTCGGGAGATAGAGCGTTTACAGACACACAGACACACAGACGGACGGCAAATTTTTTTTTCTAAAAATATGTTTTTCGGAACCTCCAGTGTGTCAAATTTTTTTTTTTTTTTCGATTTTCAAAACGATTACAAGTAAAAATGGGGTGAATGCGTACGAACCCTGTTTTAGGTTATTGTCACGGGCCGTGCAACGCTGGGCGTGGCTTACACCTATGTATCTTTTAGCTGGTTTGCTAGCTTAAATAAATAACATTAAGATCTTCTTTTAGTTATTTTCTTTACTTTAAACTTATACAACTATAAAATGCAATTATCGTGACTAAAATATAAAGGGAAAAAAAATCACTTCACTAAACATGAAAGTCTGTGAGTAAAATTAAAATGACCCATGTATATTTTTTTTATATTTCCCATTTTTTTCCTTTAACCCTTTCATTGAAAAATAATTGTGTTTCTGTAATGTTAAATTTACACTAGAATTTACGAAAAAAAAAATTCAAAATAGTGAAATGCATACTAATATTTTTCACCAAAGTTATAGAAGGACATTTTTTTTTCGAAAATTCCGGTGAAATATGGATTAAAATTAAATGGTATAAAAATATCCGATCGACTTTCAAGGAACTGAAGGTGTCACATATTGTGTTCGTTATATTTTTACAGCCAGTAAAATTGATAACATATTTTTGAAGATTTGATCAGTGATTCCCCGACCCACTAATGGGGCGCGACCCAAATTTTGGAAACAAGTCTCTAGCGTACTTCGCTAAGAAAGTAAAAATGTGAATTTTTTCGGGATTGTTTCTGTTTCGAACCGCTTTTAAAAGCCTTACACTAGTTACGCAAAGACACTCATAAGCCAATTCTTTACAAACTTCTTTGCATTACAATATTTTTAAAAGAATTTTTTTGCACAGGATATCTGAGGTTGATGTTTAATCGGGTATCTTTTTACTTTTTCTTTCGATTTTGGTTGTAGTTTTTCTGAAGAAACTTTCAGTTTCAGAACCGCACATGAACCTCAAATATTTTGTGAAAAAAATAATTTAAAAACATTGAAATGCAAACGAAAAATTCGTAAAAGAAGCTGCCACTGGTTTCACATTAGCTTGCAAATGTTTTCGAATAACTAATGTAATCATGCGGAAATACTCGCAAGTTTATGTTAAACCAATGGCAGAGTTCTTTTCAAATTTCTAGCTTGCATTTCAATATTTTTAACAGTATCTGAGGGAGGTTTTCCATACGATCTAACTCGGAAAAGTACGAAGATACCCGTTTGGACATCGACCTCAGATATCCTTTGCAAAAAACAAAAAATTGGTTAAAAATATTGAAATGCAAGCGAGAAATTTGGAAAGACACTGCTATTGGTTTAACATTAGCTTGCGAGTCTTTTCACGCGATTAGCGTAGGTCTTAATTGTCATACAAAAGAATTTACTTCTTACCTAGTAGGCACACTTTATGGGCATAGATGGTAAACACGGGGAACTGCGATGGCGAAAGTGCTGACGGCCTTTGTACCGCACTGGAACTAAAGAGTACACAGAGTCCCGTTTCAAAATTGATGGCTTGGCAAGTGGCGTTGACATTACACAAATCTAAACAGTCAGTTAGCTTGAGAGTTCCTGGTACAAGCTCCATCGTATCTCCTGGAGAAGTGTACACATAGCCAGTTATCAATTCAAAAGTGATGAAGCCGCTACTGCAACCTAGAAATACCCACAAAAAATAAAAATTTAAATGAATTATTTGAATAAATATTCTGTGAAGTATATTTTATTATAAAACAAGCGATATTATTTGTATAAAACGCATTCAAAGGAAGAATGGTGAAAGTTTAATTCATAAAACCAAAAAGGTTAACATGACAGCACAAGAGGTCGTTTGCATATCTGCAAACTTTTTTTTTTCTACTACTATTTTTGCAAAGAAAAAAGATACCCGTTTTTAATCCTAAATTTCCGTTGATTTATTAAGATAATTTTTTAAAAAAGCGTAAAAGTTGGAAGACATGTGATTGGAGGTCGAAGGTAAAAAACGTTTTCACATTATCTATTATGAAATCATCATCTTCTTATAATCTATGATAAAAGATTGATAAATGCAAGTGACTATCGCACTTCTACTCTGACGGCATGATGTTACGTCACAATTGATACTAGCACCACTCCCAGAATACTACGCCTGAGCACTAACACAAAAATGGCGGCTGTCGTAGGCGGATTTTTTTTTTTTGTGTTTGTATAGTCCCTTGAACTTACACGCCAGTAATTTCTAAAAGTTTTCTTTGACTTACTTGATCTCAGTAAAATAAGGCGAAGAAAACTTTTAGAAACTATTGGTGTTAAAGTTCGAGGGACCTACAAACAGAAACTCTGAAAAAAAAAATCCGCCTACTACAGCCGCCATTTTTGTGTCAGTGCGCAAGCCTAGTAGTCAGGCGGCAGTGATACTGGACGTTTGGAAAAAAATACCGAAAATCTCTGAATAGAATGTTTCGTTGCATATAATTAATTACGTTATAGCACTTCGGATACGAACATGGTCGACACTTTCAGCTATGTTAGTTCCATCTTACAAAATTGAAAATTTTTTCTTCGGAATTACTGATAATTTAAAAACGGACAAACTCTGGGAGAAATAGCTTATTTAATGTTTATTTATTGTTATAAAGGATATCTTTGATTTATTTAAAAATACTTTCCTTGTGCAATAAATTAAAATGACGACATTAGCATTATTTCTGGTGCATCTATGATTATTGTGAAGTGGTAAGTATGAAAACAAGAACAACAACAACAACAAAAAACACAATGGCAATTACTAAAGAACGGTTATTGTTTAAAAATAGTGATAAATTTGGAAAATATTGAAAGGAGGACATAGACATTCTTAGCGACAAAGTCCTATTTCCTTCACAATGGACTTTTCTGTTGTCTACAAAAATTCATAGCTCACTATGAACGCCTGCCCATAGGGGCCAAGGATTACGGATTTTGAATACCACTATTTTATTTTCTTCGCCATTTTTAACCCTAGAACTACAGGAAATTTTACTCAACCTTGATAAAAACATGTCACACCAGAATTTTTATTTAAAACTATTTAACTTATTTATTTACTTTAGTTCTCTGTGGTTTATATTTAACTTATTTTATAAATCAAATTCTGGTTCGAATAATCATTTTGAATGCACCTATCGGGTCCATTGGAACCGTCTGTTAGGCGGAGGGTTAATCTAGCTCAATGTACCAAGTCGGTCTTGGTACAAGTAAAGCAGTATCAACTGCTATAGAATTTTCCACTTCCATCTGCCGCTATTGCCGATAAAGCAGACATCCGGACTTTTTAAATTATTATTTTTAAAATCAACATTTTATGATAATAACAGAATACGCCGATAATATGCATTATAATAGTATTTCATAGATAACTAGGCATGAGCAGATAATTACAGAATAATAAGATAATAGCAGAAAAGCGTGGTAGAACCTTTGTTGAGGAGAGAGATACTATCCCTCTTAGAATACCTATCAGGAGATACTATCCCGAAAATAAAAAAAAATTGGAGATTATAAACCTAATTAGCATATTCAATGCATAATTATAGTCTTTAGAGTTTTATCTGTGTTTTGACCCTTTGATCAAAACATAGATAAAACTCTAACAAGAACTGGACCTGAAAATAATGAAATGTTTTTTAATCTTTCAATCGCTTAACTGTTTCTTTTCTGTTTTATATAGCCTTCATCGAACACTTTTGTTCTTTAAGATTTTGTAGGCCGGCGGCAGTTTCAGTGTTTTTAAACGTGTAGTAGACAAATCTAGTTATTTGCGCATGCGAATCAACTTTATAATTTACGAATATTATTCATGTGAATGAGCTTAATTTCGTAAATAAAACATCGACTAATTACATAAAGAATTAACTAACTACATATAGATTTTGATAGATAGATGCTGATAACTTATCAGCATTATTGCTAAATGTGGTGGATTTTCTATTCAAAAATTCTGAATTGTCACCAGAAAGTTTAAATAACACTTTTTTATTTTATAAAACAACAGGCATTTCGTGCCTAATAATGAAAAAATTATTTACTATTCAAAATTTTCTGGTACAATTCAGAATTTTTGACTAAAAATTTCGCCAGATTTGGTAGCACTGCTTATTGGCAGTTATTTCACTTTCATCACTTTCGGAAATCTATTGCGTAAATCCATTTTTAAAATGGGTAATGTTATAAATAATACAATAAAATAAAACAGAACTTCCAGCATAGTCACAGATTGATATTTCACTGTTGTTGATCACGCAACTCGGTTTACAGTGTCCAGCTTTCAACGTTTGTACTAGTGAGGGCTGTGATCACAGTCTTCCACCAGCAAAGTTCTTGATGCGAATATTAATTCTGCATAAAATAATTTTGATTTCCACAGTTTTGATCTTGCTAATTAGTTTTTAGGGTTTCGTTTATATCACGAAACCATATTACTTCCGCTTCGTTGTCTGTCCGTCACAGAGCGAAAAAAACGAAATTTTTCAAATATTTCTCAATAATACAATGAGTATGAGTATGTGTAAATACATAAAGCAGCTTAATATGACGTCATTAAAGAATTAAAAAGAAAATTAATCTCACGTCTTATTGGAAGTTTAACGGATTTTTCAAATGTTTGAGAACAATACAAATAGTGTATCAATATGAGTAATAGAGAATAGTAAATATATGAGTTCGAGGAACGTATTGAATCATGATAAAACCCGATTATGGAAATATTGGTATATTTTAACAATTTAAAGGTCTCTATGCAACATGTTTAGTTATGAAATTGATTTTTTTTAAAATATCGCACTTAATCTACACGACAGATATTATTATGGCAGAGTATAATAGCGGGCTTCACCTGAAATCGGGCCGGTTCAGATATTTGAAAAAAAAAACGAGAAAAATAAAACGGTAAATTTTTACTTTACACTGTGTTAAAACATGAAAGTTAATTTTTTATATCCCCCCTTTTCCTATAATTTATATTTTGAAAAAAAAAAAAAAAAAAAGGAGCTGTTTTTATTACCCTGTGTTTAAGAAGAGCTATAAAAAAAAAATTAAATTCTTTTGCGAAAAAAAAGATCCTTAGTTGTGAACTTTTGAATTTTATGAATTTTCAGTTTTTTTTTGGGCAGTAAAAACGGAGAGACGCACTTTTGCAGATATATTACTGTATTCATATATATTGCTGTGTTGATAGTTTGCGGATATAATATTTAATGGCTTTATTTATATACAATTAATTAAGTATTTTCAGGAATATTTGTGAATAAACATATAAAGCTTAAAGATTTTTAATCTTAGGAGGAAATGTTTAACTTTAAGAGAATTATTTTTTAAAATTTATTATACGATAAATTTTATTATATTGTAAACAACAACAACAACAACAACAACAACAAAACTGTAAAGACAAACTTTTCTCCCCAACCGCTCTCTTTGTCAGCTCGGACGACATTTTCGGTTTAAACGAAAACGAGATAGATTTCTTCACGAGGTAAAAATATGCCTCAACTGAGAAAACAAAAAAATGTAAGACGTTTTACGAATCTCGCTTAATCTTCGTATAGTAATCTGTTAAAAATATTGTATGATTCCAACTACATTATAATTTTTGTCTTCAGTGTAAATATAATTGCTTTTCTTATTTTATTTTATTTTTTACTTCAAATTTCGATTCAGAAAAAGGAAAATATTATAAAATAATCTAAAATCTAGTTAAATTTATAAATTGTTTTTTTTCTTTTACAGTACATTGCGTAAAATAAAATATAGATAGTTATTTCGGCATTCTGGGCTTACGTAGTAATAACTTTCTTGAGCTGTCCTCCATGTTTATCCGTAGTCCATGAAATTGGTCAGTCAATGTATTCTGATGACTACTTAACCCATTAATGCCGGTTGGTACGAAAAGTTACCATTTAAGTGATACAAAACTTTTAAATATGAACACCAGTATCTTAGTAAAAGAATAATTCATATTATCTAATGTGAAACTATCAGAGATTCAATCATTTAAAATCACAGTATGGGAAAACTGGTGTCAACAGGTATCGAAGTATTAAAAGAAGTGTAAAATAAGTCGGCATTAATGGGTTAATTTTATCATATTCTTCTTAGTATTACATATCACGTATTTCAGGCAATACGACACAGATTTTTGTAGAAAAAAAAATTGCCCAATCATTTTGTCTTATTTGAATACGAGTGATGGATGACTTAGTATTTATTGCTTTGTATCAACCAAGCAAAACAAAAAAACTCCTTCCTACTGAAGAAATCAAGAAAAATTTCGGAGTTTACTTATTATCAAGTTGCGTCACCCTCGAAAAAGAATACGAAATACATTTAAATAACAAATAAGAATATATTTTTGACAAGATTCTAGTTTTGCTTGATGATTTGATATGTATCAGTTGTCTTTCATAGAGGAAAACTGTTTTACAATGTAAGATTGATATTTCAGACAGAGTGTTATAGACGAATGCGCATGTCAAGTTTCTGAAAATAGGTTTTTGTGATAAAAAAATTCATGCTTTATGAGTCCGTTTATCAACAATGCTAAAAGCTGTATGCAAAGATAATTATAGAAGAAAGACCCGATTTCGTCCTTTCTACTATTCAGGATTGGAGAAAAGTTGCTGGACTTTCCGGAATTTAAAGTATTAAAATTAAGAATCGTATAGGTTCTTAATTTTTGTTTTTGTTGTTGTTTTTGTCTTTTAGTTACGCGAAGAAATACTCAAGCTAATGTTAATCATATGGAATCGTTCTATTCAAAAATTTCGCTTGCATTTAATTTTTTTATTCTATTCTATTTTATTTTATTTTTTGCATAGGATAGCTGAGGTCCATGTCTTACGTTGTGCTTCTGTACTTTTTCGATATTAGTTGTAGAGGTAAAAATAACTTTATAAAAAAAAAAAAAAAAAAAAAAAAAACTACCGTAATTATCTTATTCAAAATATCATTTAAAAATATTAAAGTGCAAAGGAGAAATTTGAAAAGAACGATCGTATAGGAATACTTCCAAATAATTATCGTCCTCTGATTTAATCGCAGCCGCAGACATTTATGACGAATTCTACGATAAAATAAGTCGAAGATTAATTTTTGTAAAATATTGGTGACAAATATAAAAACCGGACACATTCGCGGTATGCCGCGCGTGTGTTCAGGGTTCCCAGTTTTACCTGCCTTTTTATTCAAAAATTCCGAATTTAAATAAATTTGCACGGAAATTCCGAAAGAAGGATTTTTAATTTATGTAATCACTATATATCTGTCATTCAAAAAGCAAAAATTACTATTCAAAATTTCTGGCATTATTCGGAATTTTTGAATAAAAAGTGGCCAAACTGGCAACCTTGCGTGTGCTTCCGGGTTAAATTATTTTAATTTGTCACTTGATGTTAACTCTTTCCATGCAATTTTTTTCTTTAACCCATATGGTGGTGAAATTGATTAGTGGTTGTAAAATAAAAAAAGTAATACTGCATATATTAGATTTTCTGACAAACTGAAGCATAAGCGACTGTGAAACGGTGGAGAGTACAAATAAGATGCGTTGTCATAAGCACCACCGTTCTCATCCTGAGGATATTAAGAACAATGCAACACTGAACAACAGACAAATCCATGGAAAATATTTTTATTGCTCGTGAAATACGATGAAGCGAGGGGTGGCCTCCTTTACCCCAATGAAAAATTTTGACCCTTTTAGCTCAGAAGTCAGAGATGATTTGATCAAATTTCGCAGTACATTTGTTCGCCAACACTTTAGTTCCGGCGCCAATAAACATGTGTATCCAACAGTTTTCGTCAGAAATAATTTATAGTAGTTAGGCTTCTGGCATATTAATTTAGAGGTGGGAAGGAATGAAAGGATTGCAATGTAAGGCGCCTTATTGCTATTTTTCGTAATTTTGTCAGACAACCCAATGAATGTTATGAGAAATGAGGGCAGCTGTGATTTTCTGGACATGAGTCATTTTGATGAGCTTAAAGAATTTTGGCGGTTGGAAAGTAATTAAAGACTGTATTTACATTAAACAAGGAAGTTAATGTTCTGCATGGACAAAAGCGCAGATGTAAAAGCCATTTTATAATTATCATGAAATTTTCCACACACAGAATAAAGTTAAAAGGGTAAATGAAAAATATCTAGTGTAGTTATTGAATAATTCCAGCTGCATTTATATGCAGGAAAGGAAGCTAAGTTTTTGAGGTTAAAGACCAGACATAAAAATGAAAGAAAAGAAACGCTGATATATTTGATGAAATGCAATTACTTTTAATCTTTAAAATAGAAAGGGTTTAAGTAAAACTACATTAATCTTTAGGAAACATAAGAGAACTATAAGTTTAGAATAATAATGAAAATATGTATATGATCTTTATCAATAACGAAGTTTGTCAATATACTCGTAATATTTTCTCTGATTAATGACCCGTGCACGGTTGGCTGAAAAATACATCAACTGAATGTTATATACAACCATTTTCGTAGAGAAAAAGGTACCTTATTTAATTACAAAAATTCTGCGATTAAATAAGACAAAATTTTCTATTAAAAATAGTGGTAACAAAAAAGCGTAAAAGTGAGCAGCTATGATTAGAGATAATGAACGTTTGTGTCAAGTGTTGCTCAACACGCGAGGCTGTTGTAATATTTACAATGTCAGTGCTGCCCCGCCGTTCGAGATGTGAGGGTTAACCCATAAAGAGGGAAATTTTCTTTATGGTTTAAATAGTTAAACGCAGCCATCTAAGAGACAACTATATATTTTCAGTTTTAATAAGGGACATATCGGAAGTTTCCATTAATCCATTAAATCTAATAATTCCATTAATCCATTTTCAGCTACTTTATTTTCTCTGAATCGGATGATGAGCACAGCTTGTCATATGGGATTGATGAGAATTTTGAACATTCATTGACTTAAACAAGAGAGGTAACATATTTTTTGAAAGAAAACTTAGTTTATATACACTAAAGCTTATAATTTTTTTAAGGAACAGTCTCTAAAACGTTATTACAAACATTATTCCACACATTAACTCATAATTAGAAGTTAAATACAGAATCCCCCACCCCCGCCCACTACAAAAAAGGGAACATAAGCCTTCTTTCAACTTATCAAAAAATGTTATAAACTCTTTAAATTATACCAACATAGTGTTAATAATTAAAAGGAAGAATATCCCCGCAAACCCATCCTTTGGACCAATTTTGATATATTTAATTATAATTAAACATATAATTAAAATTAAAACAGTTAGAATGAATATGAAAAGGGAAATTGCCCTTATTTCTACCTTATCAATATAATTATAAATTGGATAACTTATACTAGTATGGTATTAATAAACGAAAAACACATCAAACCCCCCTCTCAAACCCTTCATTTTGACCGGTCTTGGTATATCTAGTTTCAATAAGACATATATATATATATATATATATATATATAATTATTATATCTATGAATTTCAAAAAACATATCAAGTTCTATTCTACTTAAATCTCCAAAGAGATAATCAATGATACTGTGTATACAGAATACCACATAGCTAATAATTAACATGTGCAAACATAATATTACCATAGCTGATGCTTCAATGGTAATTGGCCAAATTTTACTCATACCAAAAGAATATTGAAAAAAGAAATAGAGAGAAAGGGGAAAAAAAAAAAAAATTATAAATTGGAGTTGCAATTAAGTAAACACAAATGGATTAACAAATTAAATATGAACCATACACAATGGAAAATTGGACCACATGAGAATTAAATATGAATTGGACATGGAAAAACACATGCACATGTACTCATCAGCCTGGATGCACCCACATGTGTTTTAAATAATAATTCAGTGTTTCATAATTCTACTGGCATAATGCTAAGATCAGTAGAATCATCCAGGTACACTGAATTATTACCAGACAACAATTGGAAATATTAAAATTTGGAAATATTTAAATAGGAAATAAAAAACCATTAAGAAAAGACAATATATTTCACTCACATCGATTATCCAAAAAACTGTATTTAACACCTCACTAAATTACCACGAGATAACAGTTTTGAAATAATAAAATTGGAAATATGAACGCGTAAAGTGTTATATATATAAAAGAAACACCTTAAAATGAATAACAAAAAAATAACATAACCCTTCTTACAGCTTATCAAAAATTATTATAGATTAAACTAAGATAGTGTTAATAATCAAAAGGAAAAAAACCCTCTCAAATCTTTCATTTTCATATTTGGTCTAGGTATATCTAGTTATTATAATTAGATAGATAATTAAAATCAAAACACTTAAAATAAATATAAAAGAGAACATAATACTTCTTCCACCTTTTCAAAAATTATTAGAATCTCGTTAAATTATATTAACGTAATGTTAATGAAAAAAAATTCTCTCAAACCAATCATTTTGATCGGTCTTGGTATATCTTACTAGTTAAAGAATAAACCAAAATAACATAAACCTTTTCTCAACTAATTAAACCATTAACCACTTCGCGACGAGCGTCTTTTACAGAATTTTTAATCTGTTACCACCGGTTTTTCAAATGAGAAATTTTCACCTAATTGAATCGCAAAAATGCTACGATTAGATAAGGAAAACTTTACAAAAAAAAATAAATAAAATAACTGGTGGGAATAATCGAGGATTCTGAGCATCTTATGCGTCACGTATTCGTGTCGTTCGTCCCCAAGGGGTTAACACTCAGTGGCATATTTTTAGATCACTAGATTTAGTGGCAAGAAAGAGTCTTTCACACCAGTAAATATGAAGATAAATATATACCCTCTTTCAAAAGACAAATCCCTTGATAAAATAATATAAAAGATATCCTTCATTTAAAAGTTGTGGGAAATCTAATATTTAAATTTTAATGAAGAAAATAATTTGGGCGTTAATGGGTTAAAAATTACTGTTAATTCATAAAATTATACTAACATGGAAAAATCTCTTAAGCTCATTATTTAGATAGACTCTCTAGTTCTAAGTGTTAATGATAATAGCGGATGATGATCTTTGTTAGACATCAGAAATTTCACCAAACGAAAAAAAAAAAAATCATGACTACAATAGATGTGATAACATTCTTAAGATCCTTAAGATGAACTTCATTTAGATAAAACTTATCATCAATTCTATATAAGTTTACCGACACATTAAACAGAAGATATTGCGACGACATTATATATGTTTCCAGCCACCAAAGGTCACTAAAATTTCCCATATCAATCTAAGCTTAATTAAGTTATCTATCATGTTATCTGTTTTGTCCTTTGACTTTATCCATTAATAATTGCATCACAATAAATGGAATTGTTTATGAAATTAGTTGTCATAAGCCTCAAAGGACATCATAGATTTCTTAGTACGTTATTAGTGCAGAAAAAGTGATCAGAGTTAGGTCTCATTTAAAAAAATATAATTGTATGATTGTTCTTTGACAGCCTATTAGCGATTACCCATATCTGTTTGCTGAGACAATAGGTTTGACCTCAGGAAGAATATAGTCAAGAGATGATTCAACAGTTAAGGGCGTGTTCTCTTGTCGGGAGTGAAAACTGTGCTACACCCTAAGGCCAAATGTTATGTGAAAGGAATATGACAAGAGAAGTTTTAGAGTGTAGGAAGAGTGAAGAATGTGCAGTATAAGTGTAAAAGTTCAGAGTAAAAACTATAGTATAAAACCGATTTAACAATTTCCTCAATTTAACAAAAAATAAAATAAAATAAAATAAAATAAATAATAATAAATAAATAAATAAAATAAAATAAAATAATAACAATCCGCATTCATTTAATACATTTATTTTTATGTTATATAAAACACTAAAAATACCTACAAACAATCGGCCATTTGATTGGACGGTACCAAATGAAATTATTTCGATTCGAACCAGAAATTTCTTTACGAAATAAATAAAATATAAACTACACAAACAGTTAATGTTGGTTAAGGGGCTTCCGAGTTGCAGACAACTTTACGCCCAGTCTATTAGTGAGTAGAGTGTCTTGTATTAAATTGAGATAAACGAAACAAGGTCCGGTTAATACTAATAGCTTTATTTAATCTGTCGTTAAATATGATTGATATTACTACTCAGAAATAGTGGTGGATTTTATAATTTAAAGAATCCGCTAAATAGGCAACACTGATTAGAAATTATTCTAATATGTGTTATTTTTGCCAAAAATTCTTCAAGAAATTAACAGAAGTTACGACTTCTTCCCTGACGTATCAATTATATTATATGCTTCATGCATTGATATATTTTTTAAATTCGATGTATAATTATGTTTGTGATAAGAATGAAGACAAGAAATATTATTCAAAAATCACTCTAACATCGGAGGGCTGTCTGTGAAGATCAATTCCAAAGTATTTTATGCTACTTTTTTTCTTTGTAGAAAAGAAATCTCACAAAATTTACAAAAGTTGCGGCTTGACTTCCTGTCTCTCAAGCGCCATGATTATTGGCCAAGCATAACGAGCATTCGATAAAAAACGAAGGACTAGGATCTGATTACCTTAGGAATATTTTTTCTTGATTTTCCTTTTACAACCTTAAGTAAAAAAAGTATTTTCGAAAAAGGCAAAGATTCAAATTCTTTTGTTTTTTCCTTAGTCTGTTTCGAACTTTTCTATGCATATAAAAAATTGAAATGCAGATTTTTGTTGGAAGCATATAAGCTGCCTAAGCTTCTCGTTAGAAGACGCATCGTGTAATTAAATTACCGACGTGCTAAGTTTTTTAGGTTACAGTTGTTTTGCCTCGTTTAGCATCTTTCTCAAAGAAGATGTTTTTACATTAAAAAATGTTTAGTATAGTATTAGTCATTTGATTTGGAAGCAGAGTAAGTATCATGAGGTCATTTTCGAAATATGTTTGCATTGCAACTAAGCTATGTCTCATATTTTTTTGTTGTAAGCATATAAGCTGCATAAGCGTCTCGTTAAAAGACGCATCGTGTAATTAAATTACCGACGTGCTAAGCTTTTTAGGTTATACCGTAATTTCCGGCGTATAATCCGCAGCTCAAAGAGTCGTTTTCCGACCCAGAAATTTTATTCAATAATTGTAGTTAAATATTTACAGCGATCTTTTAAGTTACATTTTATAAAATAATATTTCTGGGTCAAAAAACGATTTTTTGAGCTGCGGATTATACGCCGGAAATTACGGTAATTGTTTTGCCTTGTTTAGCGCCTTTCTTAACCCCTTAACGGTCGCCGGTATATTATATATACCACTTAATTTTAATACCACAATGACACCAGAATTTTTGAATCAAATTTTGATTTTATAAGATACATGAAGGACATCTTTTACTTATTTTTTTAAAAATAAATTCGTTCGTGAATCTTGGTGTCAATCAATCATTTCAATATTTTAGCTCAGAGTGCTTTGCCCCTGAAGGGGTTAAAGCAGATGTTTTTACATAAAAAAAGGTTTAATTTAGTTTTAGTCGATTGATTTGGAAAAAGAGTAAACGTTTCCAAAATATGTTTGCATTGCAAGGGATTTATTGTTCAATTTGAAAATTAAGAAATAAAGACCCATTAATTAAACAATTAAAAAACTAGTTAATAAGCATGCATATAATTCAGATTTTATTTTTGTAAGCATATAATCTGCATAAGCGTCTCGTTGGAAGACGCATCGTGTAATTAAATTACCGACGTGCTAAGTTTTTTTTATGTTATAGTTGTTTTGCCACGTTTAGCACCTTTCATAAAGAAGGTGCTTTTACATAAAAACAGTTTAATTTAGTTTATGTCGATTGATTTGAATGAAGAGTAAACGTTTCCAAAATATGTTTGCTTTGCAAGGGATTTATTGTTCAACTTGAAAATTAAGGAATAAAGACACATTAATTAAACAATTAGCTAATAAGCTATATTTTTGTTGTTGTACGCACATAAGCTGCTCAAG
Organism: Maratus michaelseni; assembly: GCA_963931845.1. Classification (NCBI taxonomy): domain Eukaryota; kingdom Metazoa; phylum Arthropoda; class Arachnida; order Araneae; family Salticidae; genus Maratus; species Maratus michaelseni. The sequence goes on along the minus strand of OZ007595.1, from coordinate 212,355,384 downwards.
CTTCTCGTTAGAGACACATCGGGTAATTCAATTACCCGACGTGGTAAGCTTTTTAGTTAGTTGTTTTGCCTCGTTTAATACCTTTAGCAGATGATTTTAGGTAAAAAACGTTTAGCTGGGTATTAGCCAATTTATTTCAAAGAGATTTGAACATGAGGTCATTTTAAAAATATGTTTCTATTTCAAGCAGAGATGTTTTTAACGCCAAAACAAGCGTATTTCATCCATTAAAAATAGAAAGTACGCCTTAAAAGTTTAATCATGCGTATTTTCATGCTTTGTATTGTTAAATAAAATTTAGAATATTTCATTGCTTAAACTGTCATTGAAAATACTTGCATTCTATCTCGCAAAAATCCTCACTTTTCTAAGAATGATCAGTTATTCTTCATAAAATTTTGTATGGTTATTAAAAAAAGTTCAGTTGTTTACAAAGCCTGCAGACATTTTTCATCAATAAAAGCCTTCAGTTATCATATACTCTGTTGCTTGTTTTACGAATATTTTTGATTTCAAGAATATTCCTGCTTAACTTGCATTAGAATAATTGAGTTTTTGAAAAACATATATATTAAAGAGCAATATTTTTGAGCTTAAAAAAGCCGCATATAAAAATTCTTATATTTACGCTTAGTTATGGAAAAAAAAATATGTATATCAAATATTCTCTGAAAACAACAATTAAAAAAAATTAAAGTTATTTATCTAAAAACGTGCATTTTACAAATTTTAAACAAGATATCCTCTGACCAGGGCCTGATTACTGGCGGGGCAAACTTCCACCAGTAAAAAAGAATAGAAATTTTTGCCTTGTTTTTGACAGAAATTCAGCATGAAAAAGGCGTTTAAATAAGTCAAAAAATCCTATTATTTTTTTCTGGTGGAAGTTGTCCCGTCGGTAATCAGGCCCTGCCTCTGACATAATATTTTTGCCTGAAAATTTCACAGGTTATATATAAATTTATGACCGTACTTAAATTCGTTTACCGTTTCATACACAAAAAAGTTTTACACATAGATAAACTCGAAATATTTTTGAAGAAAAAAAATGAAGTACATTAAACTTCCTTTTAATATTAATAAATTGAAGTTTAGATTGTGCTACAGCGTTCCAATTATGTTCTTAGACTAAATTATTTCTGTTCAATTAAAGATATTTTCAATACTTATGTCACTTTTATAAACAAAATGTTACTAAATAGTTAACAAAAGTTGCCAGTTTTTATTTCTCATACACATAGGCGGTTTATATTCTAAATTCAATAGACATCTATTTAGAAAGTATACTTTGTTTTATTATCAGTAAAAAAATAATTAAAAAAATGTTTTAAAGGATATAGTATTTTATAAGGTATGAAATGTAAAAAATTATGTTTTTTTTTTTCCCTTTTGCATTTTTCTAACCTCTTAAACTGTCTATTTATTTCAATCTAATAAGTAAACTCCTTTTAATATGAAATACGAATTTGAATACTGCGATATAACATACATATGTATATGATAATGTAAAAAGTTGAAAAAATTGAGGATTATTAGAAAATGAACGGTTGACTAACGTATGACTTGTTAAAACAATTCACCTACGCTGAAAATTTGAAGAAAAAAGTTAGAAAAAAAGATAAAACAGTTTTCTCTACAGTAGTATTGAACTCATGCCATATCTGACGTAACAAAGTGACAATGAACTTGCTCTCATATAAGGTGAAGGTTAACACAAAAATGATGCAAGTTTTGTTTCAATTTTTCATTTTCAGCTGATTCAATAATTAAACATTTTTAGAAAAATAAAATATTTTTTCTATATCGGTATCAGATTTTTTTTTTTACCAGTTGATGTAACTTTCTGATTAATTTTCTGTCTCATTTTTAGACACTTAACTACCGACAATTTTATTCATGTTTTACAAAAATATTTCACACCAGACTTTATTTTATTTAACTTACTTCGGTGTAATTTATATTTTATTTATCTCTAGAAAAAAATTCTGGTTTGAATCGAAATATTTTCATTTGGTACTGGTCAAATCTCCGTTTTATTATTATTTTTTTTCCATTTTCCAATAAATTAATTTCATCTTGAGTTATAATCAATTATTGTCTCAGGACGGCATTTTTTCCCTTAACTCATCTGTCGTGTCCAGAAATTAGGTTCAAAATGCCTACTTTGAGAGCCTGTGCTCAAAATTCTTCTGCCTTTACCGAAAAACGGGAAAACAGTGCAACTACATAGTTTATAAATAAGACCACCTGCCAATATGATTTGAGAAAAAGAATGAATAAAAAAATGCGTCAATAAGTAACCAGTTTGGATTTCGAATAGCCTTAAAGAAAAACACTGAACTATTTCTCCTATTTTAGTTCTTTAAATTGTTTGTCTACTTTAGTCTAACGGATAACTTTGTTTAATATAAAATATAATTTCTAATACTTTTATAGAAGGTAGAAATGTACATGTTAGTACAAAAAATCAAAAAAGATAAAGTACAGTTTTACCATAAATTTTAAATAGAATATTTTGTCTTGTTTAATCGCAGAAAAATATTGCAAAGTCTACAATTAAATGAGATGATGGCGAAGTCTGCGACTTTAATATTAAATATAAATGTTTTACAAAGAAATAGTGGTATTAGACTCCTCGGAAATTCCATAGAGTATAAGCGGCATGATAAAGATTATTTAGCACTAAACATACTAACAACCGGTCATTTGATTGGTACAAAATGCAAATATGTCGATTCGAACCAGAAATTTCTTCAAAAAATATGAACCAATCAACCACTGCAGATTAGTCGCTAAAGCGTACGATAATCTTTATGCCTTCGTTTACTTACTATCGAAGGTGATCAATCGATTATCTAAATGCGTAGATATTAAGCAAGTGCGGAATTCAAAACATAAATAATATACAGGAGCGTCATAAATTCGTGCAAACTTAAAAATTCATAATAAAAGAATTAATGCTCGGAAAAAATTTCGGTTTGTGCGAATTGTATCAGAGGGGCATTGGATTTTTTTCCATGTATAAAAAAATGATTCTAAATGTAACCGAAAGAGGGCGCTCACACATCATACTGAGACGTTTTATGCAAATCAAGCAGCGACTTCGTGGACGATCCTCGCAACTCCTCGTTTCCCCAAAACGTCGTACAAAATTCAGTATCCCATTCAATGAAATGGGGCTTTTTTGCGCCTTCAGTCTTTTCTCCGTGCGAAACTTTCGCAATGCAATAATTGTGGATTCACCATTCTTGTAGAAAAGTTTAACCACCAGCGCTCGATCTGGGATAGCATGCTGTCGAGATCGAATGACGAATCCATTTCTAGCCAGATGTTTTATTGCTAGCCTGATTTGCATAAAACGTCTCAGTAAGCCCTCTTTCGGTTATTTTTGGAATCTTTATATATATAGATATATATACACGGGGGGAAAATCCAATGTGCTTCTGATCACATTCGCTCAAACCGAAATTTTTTGCGAGTATTACTTCTTTTATTATGATTTTTTTTAAAGTTTTCACGAATTTATGATGCACTCGGTAAAAATCACACAGAAATAAGTTAAATAGTTTTAAATAAAAATTCTGGTGTGAAATATTTTTATAAAACTTGGGTAAAATTCCCTGTATGTTTAGTGTTAAAATTCATTAATTGCATTGAACATAGCTGCCAGTCAACTGTTTTCTTTTTTCAAATCAAATAAATCCAGAAAATGCATTTAATAAAATATATTTTGTTTTTATGTGATAATAATTTGATTTAATTTGATAAGTAAAACTCATGATCCAAAGAATGCTTACTTCCATCTTACAGAGACCTTAGAAGAATAGCAGCTATGATAGCATATGATTTGTTAAAGCAATTCGACTACGCTAAAATAATAATAAAAAAAAAAGCTCAAAAAAGATAAAATAGTTTTCTTTAGGGTGATATTGAACTTTTACAACGTCTGACGCAATGAACCGACAGTGAACTTACATTCGTGTAAGGTGAAGGTTACAGGGAACCACAAAATGATGCAAGTTTGGTTTCAGTGTTTCATTTCCTAGTGCTTTTTTTATTTTCTTTCACCAATATCGATATGGCGTGGGTGATCGCTTCATTAACCTCCGCGGGAGACAGTTTCGAACAAAAGAGGAACCAGCCATGCCTCGTCAACACATTAAAGATAACAATTACTTTCGCCTTTTTCTTCCTGATGGTCAGTACGTGTGCATAAAAAGATTACCGTTTCTGTTTTAGTGTATCATGGTTTAGAGATTTTAAATCAAATTAATGATGTGGAGGGTCTCGATTATAGAAACTTTGCTTAATATATATTTATGCTTCCAGAGCACATTGTTCTGTAGAAGGTCATAAAAGAACCGTTAAACAATTTGTTGTTGTATCGAAGTTTTTATTGTTGTTGTATAATTCATTCTCACTCCAAGTCTCAACTGTATGTAAAGGCATAAAGATCGTAATGTGTTTATAAAGTTGTTGCTTGTATTTAATTGATGATAACGACGTTTGATGTCTGAATGCAGATGGGAATGAAATAGGCTAAGACAGATGCGTTAATATAATTATTTTGTAATATTGAATAGTTTACTGCTACCGTATTAGTCATTCCTTATCGAAAATTGCGTTGTTCCATAAGGTCATGTCTAGATTACTTGTTTATACCACTTGTTCTTCAAGAGGGCATATAAGCACATTGTTGTTCTGTAGTTATATTTTATTGCTATTGTACAGTTCACTATCCACTAAAAGTTTCAATTCTTCAGTAAGAGTATTATTATAACGTGTTTCTAGCTTACTTGACTGTATTTTAATTCATAATTGCTCAAAGTTAAAATTTGACTTCTGAAAGCAGACAAAGACGAAAAAGGCGTAGGTAGATATGGGAATATTTTGTTGCAGTATTGAATTATTCATTGCTGCAATATCGATCAAGACATGTAGATATATTTCGAACTGTAGTGAAAGTTTAATGAGATGCAAAAAGAATAAAGGAAGTATCAAGAGCTTCCTTTGATTTCGGTAAAATTCAATACGATCATAATGTGGTTCAGATTATTTATTTATATTTAATTGATAACAAGCTTTGGTGCCTGAATGCAGACGAAGATAGAAAACTGAGACAGACAAGTAAAAAATTGTTGCAGTAATGAATAATTTATAACTGTTGTATGGGTCATTCCTTGTCAAATACATAGTCAGTTCACGAATTGTATACATTTCTTGATTATACTTCATTAATAAAAAATCAATTTAGATGTTTCAATTTAGATGAAGATGAGACAGAATTAAACAGTTCAGCTAAAACTTTGTTGTAGATGAGTTGAAAATTTTGATGTTGTTTTATTAGTATATGCTGCGTAAAAATATCAGCTATTTAATCAAAATATAAGGCACAAAAAGAAAATTTTCATCTTTAGTTGGCTACAAAAAAATTTAGTACACTGGCTTGATTACTTCTCGATAAACTTATTTATTTAGCTATAAAAGAAAATTTTTACATCCACGGAAAATTTGGGCTATTTTAAACAAAATGTCAAAATAAAATAAAATACAATAAATAAATAAAATAAATAAATAAATAAATACAAAAATTAAAATAAAGGAGAAAAATTATATTTCTAAAGACAGAAAAATTTTCTACAAAGAGCAGTATTGTTTAAAAAATTATTGAATATTGTAGAGAAATATATTGCACAACAAGATTCTCTGCTTCTTTGATGTTCATGAAACACTAATACTTCTCTTTTTCTGGCAGTAATTAAATATTTAACTAATAAACGAGTAACTCAATTGACCATCTACGATTTTTTTCGTTTACTACTATAGAAAAATTTGACTTTGTGAGATTCTTCATCATTATATTTAACCTGTTAACCAGGGAATAAACTTTTGTTCAACTCGTTTATCACCAGGGCCTGATTACCAACGGGGCACATTCTCACCAGTCAAAAATAATAGAAATATTTTTCTTATTCATGGCAGTAATCTTGCATGAATAGGGCGTTTTAATAAGATGGAAATTTCTATTAAAATTTTACTGGAGGAAGTAATGCGTTCAAAATATTACGGCAAATTTCCATGACGAAAAATGTCATCATGCCCATTGCAGTAGTAGTTCGTGTATGACGAAATGTTTCATCATACCCATTTAACAGGTTAACGAAATTTTTCATATTAAGTGAATAATTCATTATGTATCAATGCGCTAACTTTTGTTAAATGTAGTTTTGAGTAGACTAGAGAAACTGTAAATGGAAAGTGAAGTTGATGCTTTACTACTATAACCTTGGAAAATACACATTCGTTTACTATGAAAAATACATTATAAAAAAATATTTTTTTTAAAATTGATGCACTGGAAATATTCTGTTTTAAAATTATTGTACCGTATGTATTCGTGTGTAAGTCAACCCCAAAATTCCAGGAAAACATAATGTCCTTCCGTTTTAATACTAGTATGTTCGTTTTTTTCGCTGTATTTAATCACAATTCTTTATAAATCTCTGCGAGTAAACAATACAAACATTTCTATACGGAAGTATTGGTATTCAAACGAATTCTCATGTTATTTCTCTCGAATTGAATGTAATTTCTCCACCTACACGAATATATACGGTATTTAACATACAAAACATCTTTCAAAATACAAACTACAATTCTGAATTGGTTATTTTTCTTTTAAACTATTAAATGCATAAAAATTACAAATGTTCTTGCCGATCAGTCTAGACCTCTACGCTTTCTCATGAGGTGCGTGGTTCGATTCCCGCAACTTCTTCAGAAAGCTTCCCTGATTCTAATCTTTCGCTCTTTGTACTGTAAATTCTGTTTTGCACTGTCTGTCCAGTGGGTTATTTGCTTATACGAATTTTCAGCTATGTCGGAAATAATAAATCATCATTTGAGACAAATAGTGTCATGCGCAAGCTCTCAAGGCTTCTACCAAATCAAATCAAAATCAATTAGTATAAGTTAAGTAAACCTTTCCCTCGGAATTATAATCTCGGAAGCAAATTTCAAATCTTTACACATCTACATATCGTCACTACCATGTCAAACTATCGAATGTGAAAAAATGCATTTTTCATTACTTTTAAAAATTAGCCCATTATCACCACTAAATTTTATTAGAATTCTTCGCCTTCTAAGAATATTAATTAAATTTCTGTGAAGAACAGGGTTGCCAGTTTGGCCTAATTTTTTATTCAGGGATGCCGAATTCATTCCAGAAATTTTGAGACAAAAAAATTACTTTAAGTAATCACGAAATGTCTGACATTAAATAAAGTAAATATTTCTAGTGGAAATTTCTGGTATGGATTTGGAATTTCTGTATGAAAAGGGAAGCCAAACTGGCAACCCCTGGGAAGAATACTATTAAATTTTAGTGGTGCCAATCGACCCTTTTTTAAAATTAATGAAAAATGCATTTTTTCATATTCGATAGTTTGACAGGGTAGCGACGATATTAATAAGTATTTATATTTTCTCTGTTCAAAATTTGATTTCTTTGCTGACAGTAAGATAAATATCAATGCTATTTAATCTTGACAGTGATGTAGTATTTAGGCTCTAAGATAACTGATATCAAACAGAGCTCTTGGCAGTAGTTTCATGCTTACAGGCTTTATTGAAAAATAATTAATCAAAAACACTCCATGAAGAACGAAAATATTTGGATTGTAGCAAGTAAAAATATAATTGCATGACTAAGATGAAGTCAAGGATCTTCTCTGTGATATAGTGAATGTTTCACAAACAATACCTATAAATATTGCGCAGTAATTGTATTGTTAGAAGGTAAACAATTTTTGGTTAGTTTGTTGACAATAAGATAAGCATCAATATTATTTAACCTTGACAGTGATGTAGTGTTTAAATAGCCAGTCTTCGATACAGACCGGAGTCCTGCTGATATCAGAGGGAATTCTTGACAGTTACTTTATTCTTTCTGCTTCGTTAATTTTTCACTACAGCTCGAAATATATCTGGACGTTGGGGTCAAAATCCGGAGCACTTGGTGCATATCCGATTAGAGACCTTGCCCACAACGTTCCGTTACGTCGATTTCATACAAAAAAGGCTACTTTTTAGCCCCTTTTCTGCCAATATAATTGGACGCAATGAAATGCTCCAATGGCAACCGTTCGCACAATTTCTATTTAGGCTTTTCGATTTCTTTCATCGTTCCAAAAAAAGGTGGCAAAACGTCTACAATCATACATTCACTCTCACTTATTTTTTATGGCTTATTCTGACAACTCAACAGGAATTATTCACTGTTGACTATCATTATCGTCTGCGTTTTCTTTGGAACATGCCGAATGAATCATATTCTTTTTTTGAACGAATCATTGATGGGTACTTCCATCAATGAATTTTTGAAAGAAACATTTTGTCTTTCTAGTTTTTTTGCCGAGATTATGAAACTTTCAAGATTGTAGTTTTTACCCAAAGAAGCCGTTGAACTTGTTCGATAATAAAAAAGTGCTGATAACTATAAAGACAACCGTGACCTCTAGTAGCAATTTTTTGTTACTTGGAAAATTTTCACTGTTTGTTACATTTCTATTTGTGATAAGTCATGACAGGAAAATACATGCCAAACGATTTCATTCTAGCAATTGCGTCAAAAAATTTACCAAATAGAAACAAATGCGTCATTTCAAAAAAATTCTTTTCATTTCTTTGACAATGATTTGTTGAATAATGCCGTTTTTCTTTTCTTTCTTTCTTTTTTTATTACTCATAATTTATTTTCAAGAGGAACAGTTTTTCGACATTAGTTGCTGATGTTTTTACTGTATTATTTAACCCTGACATGCACGAATTATTCTTTAAAAGAAGAAAAAAACATATTTTACATTTAAACTAGATTTAAAAGGAATTATTGAGAGGGAATAAAGTAGAATTTTTATAAATCTTACATTTAATAACAAAATTGTAAAATGAATATTGCATGAGGTACAAACAATGAAGCGATAAACAATAATAAAAAAAATTACAACAATTATTAAATAGTTTTTTTTTCTTTTTATAATTTAAACTTTAGATTTAACTTTTATAATTTAAGCAGAAAATAAAGAGTAAAAAAAAAAAAAAAAAAAAAAAAATTGTCAAAAGCTAATTTAACAACTGAATATTTGAAAATAACACGGTTCTGAAATCTATTGCAGTATTTCACGAGCATTAAAGAACTTCGTGACAGGTTTATATGTGATGAAGAGCAAAAATAAAATATTCTCAAATGAAATTGCCCTGCTTGAAGTGGTTAAATGCATCTTATATTAAACAGGGAGTATACCCGCAGGGTATGACATACTCAGTGTGCGTACGGTTTATATCTGACACCAATGATGTAAAAAAAAAATTATCCACGCTTTATTTAATCGCAGACAACTGTTATAAATTCTGCGATAAAATAAATCTAAGATTACTTTCTGTAAAATAACGGTGACAAATGTACAAAACCGTACGCATTTACTCAGTCAATATATTATACCTTGCATGTGGGGATCTCTGGTTAAGTGTTTATATTTTAGAAAAATTTAAAATGATTTTTCACGAAACTCAGATATCTATACAATAAGATTTTGTGACCAGAAAAAAACAAGAACGAAAAATCATGCGTCAAGCATAGATTATGTAACACTTTCCAACGCTTCCAAAATAATTTTACAAATCATACCGTTTAATAAGCTAAAAGATAACATCTAAGTAATCCGAATACTTTTATTCAGCACTGTATAGGATCTATAGATTTGTATATATACTACATAGGATGTTAAATTTTAGTTCAGTTAGGAAACGCGTAGCACAGTTTAAAATTCTCCGTCTGGAGTTAAATAATACGGAAATGTGTTCGCGAACTTTTGTGCTTCCCTGTATAGGATATACAGAATTTATACACACCACCTAATAGACAAAAAACGAGTTAAAATTAAAATCGCGATCAGTAACTTAAAACGCACTTCCAGGAATTATTGTTAACTTACAGTAGAGAATTCTTTTGTGTGTCCCTGTAAATGAACGATGACTGCTGTACACACACTATTCTGTAGTAAGCCTCTTGAAATACACCTTAGTGATATATATAAATTTCAATGCGTTTAAAATAGTGAAACATTATTTAAATAAACCTCAATGATTTTTCCCCATAGACCGCAATGTAACGGAATTCTTTTGAGTGTCCCTGTAAAAAAACTATAAGCACTACACACTTCCGTTGAAATAGGGAACATGCTATAGATAACGACTATAACATATAAAAATTGCAGAGCAATCCGAGCATATTTACGGGAGTTAGAGCACGGACAGACGGGCAGACGGCCAGACGGCAGACGGCCATACGGCCAGACAAACCGAAGTCATAAACACTTTTCAACTAGGTTGGAAAGTGTTAAAAATTGTATTTTTTTGTTAATAAAAAAAAATTGTAATTTAATGTATGAATTTGCTTTAAACGTTTGACGTTTTTAACAATTATTTGTTGACAAATGCTGTTTTTTCTTTTTCCTGTGTTTCTTTCTTTTCTTTCTTTCTTTCTTTCTTTTTTTTTTTTTTCAAGAGGCACAATTTTGTAGCATTTCGATATTCTTTTCACTGCATTATTTGGATGCAACTAATATGAATTTTAGAAATCTTCGAAAATTTATTTCACAAAACTCATAAAATAATACTTCGAGGAAAAAATACATTATATTTTATAAAAACAAAACGAAACAAACAAAGAAACAAACAATACCTCTAATTCAACACATGCCTATGACTTAGGCTTTAATTGATTTTATCCATCAAAGTCTGAAGTAAGCGTCTGTATCATTATTCAGGTCAGTTTTCTTATGTGTGTTGTAATTATTTCCTGACTGTCTGTTATTATGCGCATGTATTTGATTGTTTTTATTCACACTGTTGCTAGTTTTACAAAAGCCATAACTCAGTTTTTTTCTAAAATAAATGCCTCCTAACATTCCTCTTTTTGCTGATTTAAACATGCACGTTTCAATATCGATTTCAATTACAAAATAGTTTTGAAATATTTTTACTTTATTTTATCCAGTCAATGGGAAAGTTGAATTACACATATCGTCGCTACCATGTCAAACTATCGAATGTGAAAAAATGCATTTTTCATTACTTTTAAAAATGGGTCGATTGTCACCACTAAATTTTAATAGTATTCTTCACTAGTGTTTCCCAGATGAAATTCTTTTTTATTCAAAAATTTCAAATCCATACCAGAAATTACAAATAGAATTTTTTGCTTTATTTAATGGCACACCTTTCGTGATTACTTAAACTAAAATTTTTCTTCTCAAAATTTCCGGTATTAATTCGGCATCTGTAAATAAAATAGAAGGCCAAATTATCAACCCTGTTTTTCACAGAAACTTTATTAATATTCTTCTAGGCGAAGAATTCTAATAAAATTGAATGGTGATAATCTGCTAATTTTTAAAAGTAATGAAAAATTTGTGTTTTCACATTCGATAGTTTGACATGGTAGCGACGAATCGTCGCTACCATGTCAAACTATCGAATATGAAAAAATTCATTTTTCATTAATTTCAAAATTGGCCGATTGTCACCACTAAATTTTATTAGAATTATTCACCTAATGAAAATACTAATACATTTTCTGTGACAGGGTTACTAGTTTGGCCTCCTTTTTCATTCAGAGATGCCGAATTCAAACCGAATTTTGATAGAAAAATTTTTACTTTAAGTAATCACGAAATATGCTGTCATTATATAAAGCAAAAATTTCTATTTTAAATTTCTGGTGTGGATTCGAAATTTCTGAATGGAAAACGAGGCCAAACTGGCAACCCTGGTGATGTTGCAACCCTGAAACTCTATTAAAATTTAGTGGTGACAATCCGGCTAATTTTTAAAAGTAATGAAAAATGCATTTTTTCACATTCGATAGTTTGACATGGTAGCGACGATAATGTACAATAATTCGCGATATTCCTTCTTTCTGATTGTCGATAGTTATTTTTATTTAGCTAAAGAAATGGAAGGTTTATAATTTTCAAATAAAGTTTAATTAGAAATGTTAATTGTTCATTACAACATTTATTCATAATGCGTAAATATATTACAATCCAGTGACTGTATGACATGTACGAAATCAATATGATAAGTACGATTTTTTTTTTTTTTTTTTTTTTTTTTTTTAATTCAGCTTAATCTCAAGAATTTTTTCTTCTCCGAAAAAATAAAAAATATATAAAAAATAATAACAACACCTGCTCATAAAAGAAAAGAAAAAAGAAAAAAACTAATAATAAGAAAAAGGTACCAAGAACTTGCCTACCATTGATAATAACGCCTATGCAAAGAATATGCTATTTTTAAGAAACTGCATTCTGAGATTTCTACCACTAGTCCTGCAAAACTTAACCCTTATTTAGCACATGGAAATTAATAGATAATTTTTTCACTCTGGGAATAACAGAAAAAAAAGACTAAATGCGGGAAAAATGAATATATATATATATATATATATACACACAGAGAGAGAGAGAGAGAGAGAATAATTAAGTCACACAATCGCAAATATTCTGTTTTGTTTTTTCGTTTTTATATTCAGATACTATCAAAATTCGCAATTGTTTAAAATATGAGTAGGTATATAAATCCTAAGCGCAATTAATAATTGGACGGTTCAAAACAAAAACAGCACTTGTACAAGATTCAAAGTTTTCAGAAAGAAGTAAATTATCTATGGACAAGCATTATTACTACGGGACAATCAAAACTTTCTCGTTTCCTAACGGTATTTTTTTAAATGCGTTTCACTGCGTTGTGAGAACTGTTGAGAGCAACACTATTGCAACGATTGCTTATTTCCGTGATTTTTGGATGAGAGCTGTTTTTGTTGAGAGACCTTCAATTAGTTTAAGTATTATTACATAAAAATTAATGTATAAATTATGGAGTGAAAACATTAAATCATTCTTTTGTGAGCGTCCTTCCTTTCTATTATTTTTTACTACTGCTGTTGAATTATGGTAGTTTCCGGTTACAGCATATTGCCTCGAAGTCAAGGTTATGATTTGTGTTAAATCCCTGTGACAATGAAAAATTATTTACATATTGACCATTTAAACAAAACACAAATTACAAAACCGACCACTATTAAAAGACCTTGCAGCGATGCTTCCGTGTTCATTACATTCGTATCAAAGTTTTTGTTCATCTCTTCTTTAGCTTCAATATTTAATAATCTGCTAATTCTTTTGACTCTGAAACGCTTGTCACATTTTGACATTTGACGTTTCACACAGAAAAACATCGCCAACAGACTAACCCTGGCCTAGCACTTGACAGCTAGCGTGCGAGGTAACAGGCTTGCGAAACTGATGTTCAGGTACACAAAGGTCGTTTTTTTTATTTATTTATTTATTTATTTATTTTTTTTTATTTTTTTTTTTTTATAGATATGTGGATATAAGTGCCGAACAATTATTAGACAGGCAACCAGGTGACAATAATCGAATGAAAAGCGGAAAGTCCGAAGAAATCCTTCTTTTCTTAAAGGCATATCACTTTAAAAGATGTCTTACACCCGCGTTCTTTAAAATGCAGAATATAAACATGAAATAGGATTAACTAAGAATTTTCCGTGTCTCAAACCTTCATGCAAAAAAATTCTGTTTTTTTTTCTTTTTTTTTTACGGTCATGCATTAAAAAATTATCTAAAACGAGGGGTTCAGAAAGGCAGAGCTCCCCTGATGAAAAAAAAAGGGATGGTAGTTTTCGCATATTCAAGGTCCAGTTGCCTCGAAATCAAGGTTGTGATTTGTACTTCCCTATCACGCTGAATAATGATTTTACATATTGGCCATAAATATATACAAATAAAAAACCACAACTTCAAAACTGATCATCATTAAAAAACCTTGCAGCGATGCTTCCGTGTTCATTACATTGATATCAACGTTTTTGTTCATCTTCCCTTTAGCTTCAATGCTTAATAATCTGCTAATTCTTTTGACTCGGAAACGGTTGTCACATTGTGACATCTGACGATTCACGTGGAAAAATATCGCCAACAGACTAACCCTGGCCTAGCACTTGACAGCTAGCGTGCCAGGTAACAGGCTTGCGAATCTGATGATCAGGTACTCAACGGAGCGAAGTATTCGCCTTGTGTGTTTATATAGTAGGAAAAAACGGCACTGACGACCTTAGAATTGGAACACACGCGGATTAACTAACTTGGATTACAAGAGTACGTTCCTTCGAGATGCTGTGTGTTTCTATGATTTCTAATTCGCTTTTGAAGAATGCACAACATCGCCATTTGATAGACTTAAAACAACAGCCAGAGGGTGACCCTCTTTTGACGTGGAGCATAGTTCCGGTTTTAATTGAAAAGGGATTTAATTTTTCTGGAGCCTCATGGAGTTTATTAATTAATTCTAATGGATATCACAGCGGTTCCCAAATTATTGTGGGTCACGGGCAGGGCCTGATTACCGGCGGAGCAAACTTCCACCAGTAAATTTATACGGAAAATTTCGGCTAATTTAAAACCCCATATTAATACACAATTTCTGTCAAAAATAAGGCAAAATTTTCTATTAGTTTTTATCGGTGGAAGTTTGCCCCGCCGATAATCAGGTCCTGGTCGCAGGCAGCATTGCCCTATGGAATCTTTTATTCAAAAATTTCAATGTCACATCAAAAAAAGTTGAAAAATAATTTTTAATTAAATTTAACAGCATGTCATCTTTTATAAATCAAAAATAACTGTTAAAACTTTCTGGTGAGAGTTCAAAATTTCTCAATAAAATATTCTCTAAATTTTGCAAAACTGTCGAGGGATTTTAGTGGAATGTGAAACGATCTGTATAATAAATATAACGAACACAATACGTTGCAATTTTCAAAGAACTAATATAAAAAAAAAGTTCGTAAAAAACAGGAAAGTTTCATAACAATTTTTTAATATAATTTTTCGTCATATTTAATCTCATAAAATTAGTACAAAATCTGCGATCAAATAAAGCGATTAAAAATTCGGCTATTTAAATATTAAATAGAAAATTTCTAATCTAAAATAATATTTTCATACCCTACGGAAATTTAAGGAGTATACGTACCTTCGATAAGACAACGTTTTATTAACTTTGTGTGGAGAAAGGCTTGAAGTTAAAATTAGCAAATTTCCACTCTGATATATGCTCTCTCATTTGTGCAAAAGAATGGCATGAACTGCATTGATTTTAAGGCTGCACTTTTTAAATAATGCATTCTTTAATATAAAAAGAAATTTTTATATAGTTAAAGAGGATTTGCTTTTATCAATTAGTATTCCACTTTCCCATTAAGATACTCGTTACTGTTCTCGTGCGTATACTTTGTACGAGAATTCGTCTTTTCTAAAGAACAGATTATATAAAAGACTCTATATAACGATATATAAGGTGTTTTGCAAATTTTTTTTCAAAATTTAAAGTCGATTGAGTAACAATTTTTGGGAGCCACTGGGATAAAGTACTAAATATATGTTATGGTCTTAGAAATCTTTTCAGGAATTTTTATTTCTGTGGTTTGATCTTAAAAATCTTTTCAAGTGTGTGTTTTGTTTCTGATGTGTGAATTTTGGTTTTATGGCTTAAAAGAGAAATATATATAATGAAGATTGGGGTTTAATTGCTTAATCCTTCGACTACCAACAGGCGCTAGCTCTTTTTCAACGTGTAGTGTAGTTCCAATTTTCTTGAATTTTCTTTGAGTGTTGGTGACTTAACATTAGTTTTCATGAATTAAGTATTCAGTATATCTTAAGGTTTTACAGGGCTCCCAAATGGTCCGCCAACTGAATACCAATATTTTTAACAGAAAATTTCCTGGTAAGTTTTTACAACATTTGCACAACTATTTACCACCGAAGGTGGTTTTTGAAAAATTTGCAAGAAAAATCTAAAAATAATTTTTTAAAAAGAAAATACCGGTTTTCAAAAAGCGGACCATTTGGGAGCCCTGGGTGTCGTAAGAGGTCTTTTAAAGCAACTTATGATATTATTCGAAAAGTTTAAAAGAAAAAAATATATAATAATGACTACTTAATTGATAGATAGCTACGATTAAATTGTTTTAATTCATATGTGTTGCACCGCAAGCATATTTCATCGAGATGCTGTGATTTTTCATTCGTTTTAGAATACAGCATTGCTATTTGATAAAACAGCGGTAAACCTCTTCCAATGTGGAACATAATTGTGTTTTAATTGAAAAATATTTGTTTTCTCACATTTTGGAGAAGTTGATGAATTGAGCCCCCAAGCATAAAACATCAAATGCATCTTATTGACTTCTTAGAAATCTTTTCATGCATTTCATGATGTTATTCAGACAGGTTAAAAGATAACGACATCTATAACGATGCTTACTTTATTGATTAATTGGCGGATTTGAATTGTTTTTGCTCATGAATATTCTAATTATGAGCACCTTTTATTGAGATGCTGTGTAATTGTATAATTTTCAATTCGTTTCTGAAGAAGCGCAATATTGCTATTTCATAGACTTAGAGTAACGTTTAGCCAAAGGGCAACCTTATTTCGATGTGAAACAGTAATTCCGGTTTCAGCTGAAGAGGGTTTAATTGGAAGAGCATTGGCGCTGGATACTTTTTTCAATCAGAAAAAATTCAAAATTGTATGAAGATATAGTCCGATGTCCGATATATCTAAAATTTGCTATCAAAGTCCAGACAAAAGGAATTTATGACTAAATTGTTCCATGTCTGTGCCCACAAGCGATGTATGATCTTTCCCTGAATTCACCATTGCACAAAATTTCCAAACACGTAGTTTGAAAATATCGTATTTGCCCATAGGTGCCAAGAGTTACCGATTTTGAATACCACATTTTCTTTACAGAAAAGGTGGCATTCAAAATCTGTATTTCTTGACACATATGTGATTGAATCATTGTATGCCCGATTTCAATGAAATTTAAGAGAAGTAAAAAAAGTATTATCACTGTTCTTTTTCTTGCATGCATTTTTATCGCTTGAAGAAAATTGAAATAAAGTAAATTATTATTATTATTATTATTATTATTTATATTACTATTTAGAGATCTTATATTTTTCGACGAATAAGTCCAGCCGTTAAACTTTTTGAATCTATTGCATTACGTTAGTTTTTGCGATACTGTTGCACAGCATGAATTGAAAATGCTTTTAGTTCGCTAAATACAGTTAAAAATAGTACTGTTTACACGCATCAATGTATCTTGCATGCATTTTTATCGCTTGAAGAAAAATAAAATTTAACAAATTATTATTATTATTATTATTATTATTATTATTATTATTATTATTATTTATGATTTAGAGTTAATTATTATTTTTATTATTTATATTAATTATTATTATTATTATTATTATTATTATTTATGATTTAGAGTTAATTATTATTTTTATTATTTATATTAATTATTATTATTATTACTTATATTACTTATTAGATTTAGAATTAATTATTATTATTATTATTTATATTACTTATTAGATTTAGAATTATTATTATTATTATTATTATTATTATTATTATTATTTATATTACTTATTAGATTTAGAATTATTATTATTATTATTATTATTATTATTATTATTTATATTAGATTAGACTATTTAGAGATTTTTATAATTTTCGACAAATAAGTCCAACCGTTAAACTTTTTTGAATCTATTGCATTACGTTAGTGTTTACTATATTGTTGCACAGCATGAATTGAAAATGCTTTTAGTTCGCTAAATACAGTTAAAAATTGTATTGTTTACACGCTTTAATGTATCTTACAGGCATTTTTATCGCTTGAAGAAAAATAAAATAAAATAAAATATTATTATTATTATTATTATTATTATATTATTATTATCATTGTTATTTATATTAGATTTAAAATTAATTATTATATTTAGAATTAATTATTATTATTATTATTTATATTAGATTTAAAATTAATTATTATATTTAGAATTAATTATTATTATTATTATTTATATTAGATTTAAAATTAATTGTTAGATTTAGAATTAATAATTATTATTATTATTTATATTAGATTTAAAATTAATTATTAGATTTAGGATTAACTATTATTTATATTAGATGAGATTTTTATAATTTTCGACAAATAAGTCCAACCGTTAAACTTTTTGAATCTATTGCATTACGTTAGTTTTTGCTGTACTGTTTATACGCTTCAATGTATCTTGCATGCATTTTTATCGCTTGAAGAAAAAAATTATTATTATTATTATTATTTATATTCGATTTAAAATTAATTATTATTATTATTATTTATATTAATTATTAGATTTAGAATTGATTATTATTATTATTATTTATATTAGATTAGACTATTAAGATCTTTATAATTTTCAACAAATAAGTCCAACCGTTAAACTTTTTTGAATCTATTGCATTACGTTAGTTTTTGCTATACTGTTGCACAGCATGAATTGAAAATGCTACTAGTTCGCTAAATACAGTTAAAAAATTGTATTGTTTACACGCTTTAATGTATCTTGCATGCATTTTTATCGCTTGAAGAAAAATAAAATAAAATAAATTATTATTATTATTATTATTATTATTATTATTATTATTATTATTACTATTTAGACATTTTTTATAATTTTCGACAAATAAGTCCAACCGTTAAAACTTTTTGAATCTATTGCATTACGTTAGTTTTTGCTAACTGTTGCACAGCATGAATTGAAAATGCTTTTAGTTCGCTAAATACTGTTAAAAAATTGTATTGTTTACACGCTTCAATGTACCAATAACGTGATTACTTTTCCGCATAGCTGTTGCCAATTACACTCTAATAAAATAAATACGTATTGGAACCATACGAAGAAAATTAAAGGAAAAAAAAAAATCATCTGCGAAGGTGTATGGGAGTCGTTCATCTATAACGGCTCTCATTAAGAGTACAGATTGAGCTTATTAAGAGAACGGTAAAAAGAAGGATAAAAAGAAAAACAGAGAAATAGAAAATAAATAAACACGTTGCAAATCAGCTTTCCAACGCTGGAATTCTGAAATGGCAACGAAAAGGTCATTCAATAAAGCATCGGTTTGCAACTCAAGTGCAAGGCTATTGGGTCATTGATTGAAAAAATTGCACTGTCATAAAATTTTTAACATTTCTTCTTTATTTATGTTAGAGATAAATAATCGAATGAAACTTTAGTTATCTGGACAAATGTGTTTTGGATGTAATTCGGATATTCAAAAATGCTATTATTTAGGAAACGCATAAGAAAAGCTATATTGTGGAATAAAAATTTCTCTTAAATTGCTTTTGCTTAATAAAAAAGTTAGGCCTAATGCAGGGCTCCCAAATGGTCCGCCAACTGAAAACCAATATTTTTTAACAGAAAATTTCGTCGTAGGTTTTTTCAACATTTCTGCAAAAATTTACCTCCGAAGTTGGTTTCTGCAAAATTTGCAAGAAAAATCTAAAAATAAAATTTTCCAAGGAAAATATCAGTATTCAAAAAGCGGAACATTTGGGAACCTTGCTAATGTATTCAACTTACGTAAAGTTTACTTTTTAATAGCAACATATTTACTACAAATAAATAATCAAATAAACAAACAAGTGGTAGGTGTGATTAAAGATCGCACAAAGGGTTTAATTTGATTTTCCTTTCAAAATACTTTATCTTTTAATAAATAAATCCAAATCATTAATTTATAATTATTAAATCGTTATCATTTATCAGTGCATTTTATCAATAAGAACATAGACAGACTTGCCAAGTCTCCGGCTTTTTGAATACCAGTATTATCTTAGAGAAAATGTTGTTTTTGTAAATCGCAGTTCTTGTAAATCGCAAATGTTCCGATTACATTAAACAACATTTTCTGTACTAAAATACTGGTGTCCAAAAAGCCGGAGACTTGGCAACTCTGCATAGATGACAGCACCATTAAATTTAATATATAAAATGATAACAAGAGGAAGCCATTTTATTAATAAAATTAAAAATATTGAAGAACTGCTTTTCAGACAGTTTCAACAGCATATGTTTGTAATACTGAAAAGCATATTTAATTACATGATTTAATTTTAACAAAATATATACGAAAGTTCTTTTAATTAAATCCATTGGACAATAAAATGCAGTTCGAGGGGAAAAAAATCAAAATATTCTACTTCTGTCGTCGAGAATAGAAATCGGAACCTTTAGCTTAGAGGGGAAACGCGCTACCACTGAACCACCTAGTCTACGCGAAAAAGGCCGAAATTAAGGTTCTGCTTTAAAATCTAAAAAGCCAGAAATGGTCGGATGTCATTAAATTAATTCGTTTAATTAAAGTAATATAAAACTTTTTCAAAATTTTATGATTTATTGTGTGACAGGAGGTGTTCAGCTATAAATATGCAAAGTTTCACGTATCTAACTTATACAGTTTCTGAGAATGAACTCTGTGACAGACAGACAGACATAAGAGTGAGACGAATAGGGTTTCGTCAGATGAACTAAACCTTAAAAACAGGTATTGTACACATTTAGATGTGTTTGATGAAAATGTGTTCAACAAAGTTAATTGTTTTTTGAAAACCTTAAATACCGACTTAGAATTATTCAAATATAGGCATTGAAAACTCCAACTGAATTTAGATTTTAATTTTTCTAGGACGGGTGGCATATATTAATCCATATAGGGTGAGTATGGTTTTTATTTTATTTGCACCAGGATATTTTAGTCGTAATCTTTGACTTGTATAAATGTAAAAGTCTTGAATAAGAAAGTTTTGGCAAATAAGGCAAAAAATACTATGCGGAATTACTGGTATAAATAATTAAAGTGTCGTTAAATGACGCCCGCACTGAAGAGGTTAACACTGATTTAAATAAAAGTTTCAACGAAATTATAATTATTCGAACAATTACATAAATTCGTATTTCAGTAAGAATATTTTTTCTGAAATATTATTTTTTATTTCATGATGGCGATTCGGATATTTTGAGATCCGGGTGATATGAGTTCGGATAAATAGTTTTTACTGTATGTTATTTATTTCTTTTAAGTTTGAATATTTTTAATGAGTACATAAGAGTAAACAAAAACTACTCAGTTTGAGAGTGTTTTCGACTTAAAATAGCCCCGAATATGTAAGTCTCAATTTACTTTTTTTTTTTTTTTTTTTTTTTTTTTTTGGTGTGTGTATGCATACTACAGTAAAAGTGAATAAAGAGAGACACATATAGCCATACACTGTTAGTTGAGGGTGCTACGATCACCTATTGTTCACAAGTACTAAGCGGACACGGACCTTTGTTTAAAAAGTCTGACTCTCTGCTAACATCCATCCAAGCCTGAAACCCGATTCGAATCCGTCACTCTTAACTTGTGGCCAGCGTCTAAATTACTAAGTCACATACGTAAGTCAGATTTTTGCCATAATATAGAGTTAGTTTGAAGCGTACAACTTTTGTTCTTTAAGAGCCATTCGAACAAAATATTCCGATTTGTACATGAACATTTATTAAACTGTTTCTCATTAAAATTATTATATGGAAAATAGAACAACATAACTGCAAAACATTTTTTTAAAGTCAATTTAAACCACAAAATTTATTTAAAGAAATAAATTATTTCATAATCACAAGAAAATAAGCTCTAGAAATTTCATTAACGAATTCGATTAAAATATGAACAAAGTCGAGACGAACTTGTCAGGGACTTCATAACTTTTGCATTAGTTACAAAAATTCTTTAAATAATTCTCTGGTTCAATTTAAAAAAAAATTCTAACTTTGAAAAAGGTGAAAATTTGGCAGCTATGGATAGTGACGGGCATAATGAAAGATTCTAATACTTGAATGTGTCATTCAGGGACTTCTTTTGAATATATTAAACCAAGAAATTTTGCAAAAGAGAGAAAGAATTGGACAAGAAGCGGGAGCGGCTTGAAATAAAATTTATTTTTTACAAAATTTCTGATTTTAATTGATTAAAAAGGATATAGAGGTTGGCAGCTATGCTTTGCGCATGCCCGAATGATTCATTCTAATATAATAATACTCAATAATATTTATATTTAAGTACGATGACTCATATTTATTACGTCGTGCATTTGTTTATGACACAAATGTACCTGAAAGAGAACAAGCAAGTTCAGACTCTTGTGGTTGGGTTGATATCTATAAACAGTGACATTGGTACATTAGGTTAAAAATATTTATTAGAGCTTATTTAAAGCACCCGCAAATGATTGGTACTTAGGTGTACAGAGCTGAAAAGTCACGGAATTTTTGAATGCTTGTATTTTCGTATAGAAAATTTTGTTTTATTAAATAAGAGAATTCTTCGATTAAACAAAGCAACTTTCTATCCAAAAATACTGGTATTCTAAAATCCGGAGACTCGATAGCTCTGGGCTTACATATTTATTGTTTAACCCTTTGACTACGGGTCGGGATATGCACGTCCCAGTGGACTATTTTTTAATTATATTCGTAACACGTTTTGAAAAATAATCTCTGACATAAATATTTTCAGAGAAATCTTATATAAAGATTTTTTTTTTTTTTTTTTTTTTTTTTTTTTTTGTACATTTTGGTGCGATTGAATATAAAAATATCAGCTAGTCTTGGGCCGTAATCAAATGGTTAATACTTTTAGCAATAAACGTTGATTATTCGTAATATTTGATAATTTTATTTTTATAGAGTCTATAAGGTTTTCAAACTTCATAATTTAAAAAAAAAAAAAAAAAAAAAAAGTAGAAATTTTAAATATTCACGTGGAAATAAAATCATATGAGTCGATAACGCTAACTTTGTATGGGTTTTAATTTGAAAAATTGTTTAGTAAAATAAATAAAAGTCAAGTTCACAAATTATTAATTTGTATCAAATTTAGAAAAAAGAAAAAAATCCAATTGTAAAAATTTTTTTTTTCGAAAAAGTTTTAAATCTGCAAAACATTTAATCATGCACAAATTGGTCTTCATATACATTTCTATTATTTAATAGAATAAATAAATATTCTATTCACAAGTTATTCATTTGTAAAATCTGCAATTTATTCAAAAATAGTTCAAATCTTAAGGAAAAAAAATTCCACTGAGCTCAAAATATTTTTTTGTAAATAATTGTATTCTTTAATAGAATAAGCAAAAAATATCTCGTTCACATGTTATTAATTTGTATACCATACATAAAATTGCACTCAATTTTTTTTCCTGAAAGTGTTTTAGATCTATAAAATATTTAACCATGCATAAAGTATTTCTTCATGAACCATTGTGTTATTTTGTAGAATAAATACGTAACAAGTCCCAAGTTATTTTCAGTGTTGTCTATACATTTTGTAAATTACATGTTCACTCAACCAAGTTAAAGCAAACACTTTCGTTTAGTTAAATATATAAAGTAATGTTATTTCGTTTACTTTGCAAACTTTGATACGAGGAATGTTCAAAAAATACTTTGTTTGATTTTGAAAGCAGAAAAAAGATAAATATATTTAATTTGCTGAAATTGGTAATCTTTTTTTGAAAAAGTTTCAATTTATAAAATACTAAACCATGGACTAAGTATATTTTCATAAACAATGGCATGTTTTCTTATAATACCATAATTTGCGGAATATAAATACGCGAATCTAGTAAATAAGTTTTAACTAGAAATTTTATTTTATATATGAAATCAGGAAACTATACCACATTGAAATGAGGTATATTATTAAAAAAAAAGGCATGTTTATTTGATCCACGGATACTACTGTAAATAAACTACCGGCGGAAACTACTGTAAATAAATATAAACTTAGTTTGTCTCAATATTTTGCATATGTAAAAACAATTAAACGAAAACAAACAAGTTAATAAATTATAAACCGTATGTGTCATTATTTTAATTGTCAAAAAACGTAGAAATGAAGAATGTACCGAAAATACGTTGTTTATTTTTCTTATGCAGAAGAACGATAAATGTTTTCAATTCATTACCTGCCGGATAAACCTAAAACTGTGTAAGGAGACAAAATTTATTTTTTTGTTATGAATTGAGTAACTCAAGGAATAAAATCATTAAAAAAAAAAATTCCTTTATTTACGTTTGACTTTTATAAACAATTGTTGGTATAAAGCATTATAATTTATTTCCGTCTAATATTCAATTGCTTGAAGTATTTTGCAGTGCATTTATTGCAAACTTGACAACCCGTGGTATTTAAATTGCATGAGATCTTCAATTTGTTTGGCGTAAAAATAAATCTAATTGTATTGTACATTTAGAATTCATAATATTAATTTTATTGAATATTAAATTACATGTAAGAAATAATTTTTACAAGGTTAAAAGTTTTCTCAATGAAAAGGCATATTTGCAATGACGCATTTTGTGAATTACGATATAGATGTCAATTTGTCGATAGACAATTTTTTCTTTTCTTGAATAAATTGATTTACGAAGTTTGTATGTGTGAAAATATTTTTTATCTCTTCAAATTCTCTTGAAAAATGAAATTTAATCATGTGTTTTTTTCACCATCTTTTCAAACTGAAAATATTTTTTATTTTCAATTTTAATGAGAAAATGACGTTAATAAAAATATAGTAATACTTTCCCTTAAAAAAAAAAATTATTAAAAATAAAAATATAGTAATATTTTTCCTTATCTCTCTTTCATCTGCAACAATCGGATAATTTAATTGCCATTATTACAAAAGTTTAGTTAAAAATTACAAGAAAATTAATGTATCGAAAACTAAAGTGTTTTTCTTGAATGTGTCTTTTTGTATATTTACGAATAATTGCTGTTCTTTTAATCTCATATTTCATTTATTTTCCGAGGAATATATGTAAAATACAAACACATAGTCAGATTTTAAAGTAACAGATATTTACGATATAACTGCTACAGTTCTTACAGCGTCTTCTTTTATTATACGGATTACTTCCCAAAATTTAATGATGAAAACTTTTTACATTTTGTTCTTGCATTAATTTTGAAATAATAATGAAAATAAATTCCTTCTAAAAATTTTCAACAGAATTTCACACTTTTCTGAATAATGACCACGGTTTTTTAACACAGAGTTTGCAAAATTTAAATTAAAAATATATTAGATTAATTATTAAAATAAAAATAAAATTGCTCAGAAGCAATAACTAATCAAAATCTCCACCGATAAAAGTTCTTACGTTCCGTCAAAATCCCCAGAAATAGATAAAAATGTTTAACACAAAAATTCGCAGAAAATGTAATGATTCTGTAGTTAAATGTAAAAAAAAGTAAACTGAGAAATAAATAAATAAATAAATAAAACCTCACAAAAAATAAAAATTGAATAAGATTAGTGAACCAAGCGTCAAATGCATGCGTAATTGATACAACTTTAATGGCCAGAATAAATGTAACTGGTAAACATTGGTTAAACTAAAACTAAAATTGTTTTAGGAGCGAAAGCTAATCAAAATTCGAGCTGATAAAATTTTTCCAGCACCATAAAAATCCTGATAAATAGATGACATTTTTTCGCAGAAAACCCCACAAATGCTAAAAAAAAAAATTCAATTGTTTAATGTAGAAATAAAAGATAGAAAATAGAAATAAAATAAGTTGAGTAAGCAAGCTAATTGTATTTGCTGCAACTTTAAGTCAGAATAATTGCAATTATAACTGGTGTATATTGATTAAAACTAAAATAAAATTCTTTCAAAAGCAACAGCTAATCAAAATCTCCATCAATAATAGAAAATTCAGCTCGATCAAAATTATCAGCAAAAAATGACGGTTTTTGCACCAAAATATACAAAACTGTCGTAATGATTCATTAATGAAATGTGAAAATAACAGAAAAAAAGAAATCTCATTAAAAAAATCAACTATATCTTCAAATGCATACGAAGTTGCTGTAACTTTAATGGTCAGAATAACTGCAACTGTAATTGGTGTATTCTGGTACACACTAGTCAAATAAAAAATAAAAATGTTTCAAAGAAATAATAACTAATCAAAATCTCCACTTATGAAAAATCTTGAGCTCTATCAAAATCATTAACAACAGATGACAGATTTTGACACATAAATCCACAAATGCCGTAACGATTCAGTGGAAAAAACATAAAAAAGAAAGAAGAAAAATCGTCTCACAAAAAATAAAAATAGAATAAGTTTAGTAAATCAATCGTCAAATGCATGCGGAAGACATTAACATTACCTCGAGTAATGGAACTCGATATGAGCGATTTTATCGTTGGAAATCTGGGGAAAGAAGACAGTTAGCGATTAATTCAATCCGATTATTTAAAAAGGGACATCATATTGGAGTCGATATAAAGGTCAAGCATGTAGTAATCCTATTGAGAACAAAATAGTGAGGATGCGCTTTTTGGCATTAAGTGAATTATGTCTCGAAGCTTATCTTGTTAGCCTTTATTTAATGGATTTTTAAACTTTCAATCTCTGGGTCATATTTTCTATTTTAACTTTTGAATGGATTTGAAACGTTTTATGAACATTCATTGAATTCCTTCAACGGCCCTTTTGTTTTATATGAGGATTTTTATGCAAGATAAAATAAAAGGTAGACTAGCTTTAATAAATCTAAAGAGTTTATATTTTGACAAATATGCAAATTTTTGTAGTTAATTTTATAACAGTAAATAAATAAATATGTATTTTTTTAAATATAATTCCACGTTAATGTCATAATTGAATTGCTTTTAGAAGTTAACTCTTATTTATCGTATTTTTAACTTTCAACTAATGGGTGATATGTTCTAACTTTTGAACATATTTTTGAAATGTTTTTAGAACATTCATTTAATTTCTTTAATGATTACTTTTTATATATGGGCTTTTTGCATAAAGTAAAACCCCGGCTATGTATGAGGCTTTTTATATAAGGCAAAATCTTGGCTATCTTAAATAAATGTGATATTTTGACAATATGCAAATCTTAGTCGTTATTGTCGAAGTGAATTATTTTTTTTTTAAGTTTCTCTCTTAATCCTTATTTATTTTATTTTTAACTTCCAATCTCTGGGTCATATTTTTTATTCTAACATTTGAACGCATTTGAAACTCATTGAATTTCTTTAACGGTCCTTATGTTTTATATGAGAGTTTGTAAATAAAATAAAATCCAGGCTACGTCCATGAATAAAATCCATTTTGAAGAATTTAAATTTTGGCCCAAATTTTGATCGGTTATGTAACAATAGAATTACTTTTTGAAGCTTATCTTGTTAATTCTTAACTATCAGGTTTTAAACTTTCAATTTGCGGATCATACTTTTTATTTTAATTTTTGAATGGATTCAAAACGTTTTAACAACATTCACTGAATTCATTTACGATTCTTTTTTTATTTCCTTTTTAAAAGTGAGAATTTTACATTAAGTAAAATTTAGGCTTTCTTCATAAATTAGAATAATTTTATTAGAAATACACACATTTTGCTTGCGAATAAAATATATCTGTGCTCGTTTAAAAGTTTATCTGAAAAATTTCCTAGTTAAATTCAATAAAAAAATTGTTTTGGATTTTTTATTAATCCTTTAACAGATTTGAAACATTTCAAAAGCATTTATTGAAATTCTTGAAACATATTTATAAAATAATAATAATAATAATAATAATAATAATAATAATAATATTAATAGTAACAGTTATTGTTATTACTATTATTACTATTATTATTGGAAAGTTTTTAAACAAGATAAAATATACACTATATTTTATGTAACTGTAACATTTATATTTTTACAAATTTGTAAGTTTTGGTTAAAAGTAAAATTCTGTACCTTTTAAAAATTTCATTTTTCAAAGTTTTATTGTAAAAATTATCTATTACATATTTTAATTTCTTAACTTTATATATATTTTTAATTATATGTTTGTCCTTCTAAGAATTATGATGGTTCTGTAAAAAATTGCTTTGCACAAAGTATATTTTTACATGGTTACGGCACAGATTTAAATTCGCAGTGAAAATACTTATACGGGCGTAATTTAACTTGAATTTATTAATCATATTAACCATATTTATGCATCAAAATGCTAATGCTACTCATAGAATAGACATTTTTGAGAATTTTGAAATTTCTGAAATTGAATTCGAAAATAAAAGTGTAGTATTTTTGATATTTTTAAGAAGTTGCAATATTTACATAAAAAAAAATTATAACCCAGTTTATTTAATAAGTTTACTCGCATAAGAAAAATGAAGTGGTCTTACGGAGTAAATACAGGTACTGGAACGTATTAGATAGAGTAAAACACCGTTTATTATATATATATATATTCATATTCTTTAGCAATGTATGGCTAATATGATGATGAAACCTCTCATTTCATTTTATTTGTGGTATTTAGGCATTTGGGACTTGATAATTCTGTCTAAGTTCCACAAATTTCATTTCATTTCATTCATTTAATTCCATTTATTCAATTTTTAATTTAATTTCTTATTCTTTTAATATGTTTTTGTTTCCATATTCAATGTGTTGGGGAATCTTTCATTGTCAACTAATTATTACATACTTAATTATTATTTCATTGCTTAAGTTGGTGTTATGATAATGTTTCATTTATGGTTATGTATATATATATATATATATATATATATATATACATGTCATCAGTACAAGGAAGTGTTTCTTAAAAACGTCTAATATATATATATATATATATAGATAGATAGATAGATATATATAGATAGATAGCTGATAATTAATTATTCACACTAATATATAAAGAAAAACCTAATATAATACCGTAATTTCCGGCGTATAATCCGCAGCTCAAAGAGTCGTTTTTCGACCCAGAAATTTTATTCAATAATTGTAGTTAAATATTTACAGCGATCTTTTAAGTTACATTTTATAAAATAATATTTCTGGGTCGAAAAACGACTCTTTGAGCTGCGGATTATACGCCGGAAATTACGGTAATATAATTTTCATAATGTTAAATAGCTCAAAATATTTCAAAAATAATGAAAAAAATATATAATTTAATAAACGCTCTTCAAAAATTTCAGTGGCACACCTGAAGGGTACTTTTCAGTTACACCAATCAACCAAGTTATCGCTAAGCGTAATAGATGGCACCAAATAAAATATATGAAACAAATTAACATTGTTAGAGCGAAAGTAATCGTTTAAAAAATAAAACATTCCAAAATGACAGACTTTCACAAACAATTTTATAATATCAATATAAATAAACTTAAAATAAAAGAAAAAATAAATATTATGCAATAAACTAATAAAATAAATATTATGCAATAAACTAATAAAATAAATATTATGCAATAAACTAATAAAATAAACGTAGCTACGATTAAACAATAATTAAAATAATAAAAAAAAATATCACGTTCAATAAATAATGATTCACAATGTTTGGCACGGTTTGCAATAAAAAACTTTTACACGGTCAGGGTTGAAATAAATGGTTCATTAGCATACATTTTGGCATGGTGGTGACATAAAGGAAAAGTACCCACCTGAAGTTCTCTAATGCAGCACAGCGATTGAAAACCCATGCATTAAAGAATACAGAAATAAAACAATTTACGTTTTGCATTTATTTATGCATTTATTTGCAGTAAAATAAATATAGAAAAATCAACATCTTAATCAAAGCATCAAAGCAGAAAATTTTACGCATAACTAGGAAACTCCGAAAATATTACCTCCTTGCTGCATTTTATTATCATTGAAGGGAGAGAATTTTTTATTATTTCCTACTCGTTGCCACTGAAATATTAAAATATGAATTAATATCTCTTCTAGTATTCGTCTCTGTGTCCGGAAGTTAACCGAATATGGATAGGTCTAATAACACTCTAATATTATGCGTTAATGCTGTACTCAAATAAATTAAAAGTGGCTACATTTGGACCCATTCACGATGCCATTTTTAATCTCAGATGCTTGAAAAATGCAAGTGCTCTTATTCACAAACTATAAATTCTAATAGCCTTTTTTTTCCGATAAAGGCAGAGGAATTTTCAGAAAATGCTGTCAAATTTGGCGTTTTGAATCGAATTTACAGGCGCGACAGTATGAGAAAGGTTGTCATGAGGGCGCAAGATCTCATAATATAAAATGAAACACATTTATCGAAAAACTGAAAACGCTATTCGAATAGAAATCACAGTAGTGCTACCAGCTAATTTCATGCTTATATATTTAAAAACGAATCCGTGAATGTGTAAGAAAGTTTCGCTTTATTTAGCGGGGAAAAATATTCTCTCGAGCGCAACCTTAATACTAGAACAGCCGGAAATTTAATGTCTTATAAACATACTTTACATCAGAATTTTTATTTAATACTATTTAATTTAACCCTTAAATGCCTAGAATATCAATTTTGCAACACCTTTTATTTAACTTTTAATAAATAAATCAAGTTCTTCGCAATCACTATTTTTATATTGACTTATTAATGCTGTTAAAATCACATAAATATGCCACTAAATAAATTTAAAAATATATCTTAAAATTTCTGGTGTCTAATCCTTAATCCTTGAATGCATTAATTTTTCTTTTAGAATTGCCCTTTTTTTACTTATATTAAGTATTCAACACCAGAAATTTTAAGATATATTTTTAACTTTATTTATTAGCATATTTAAGTGGCTGTTACGGATTAATATTTCCATATAAATATAGTCGT
The DNA here is from genome assembly GCA_963931845.1 of Maratus michaelseni. Taxonomy (NCBI): domain Eukaryota; kingdom Metazoa; phylum Arthropoda; class Arachnida; order Araneae; family Salticidae; genus Maratus; species Maratus michaelseni. Next base: position 212,324,691 of record OZ007595.1, on the reverse strand, counting down.
TGCGAAGAATTTGATTTATTTATCAAAAGTTAAATAAAAAGTATTGCAAATTTGATACTCTAGACCAGTGGTTCCCAACCTTTTTTTAGCCGCGCCCCACCAAAACATCTCTAAAATGATGATGTCCCCCTCCCCCTATAACATATAATTCTTATAAAATTTTAAAAGAATTTACTCCTGATAGAGTAAAAAGCATTTAACATTGTTCCTGAAACGTGCCGAAGGTAATGGATGAATCAAATATTTTTTTATAATCGTCTGATACTCTTCGTAGTTTACTGGCACACGGTCGCCACGTATGCGTGATGCATAGAGTGCTCAGAATCCTTGATTAGAAAAAATACAATAATTTTGAATAAAACATTTTTGTCTTATTTAATCACAGAATTTCTACGATTAAACTATGCAACAATTTCTAATCGGAATAAAACGTGATAAAAGATTCTGTAAAGGAAGGTCGTCAAGTAATTGTTAAATGTACACTTGAATAGTTTCATGTGTAAAATTGATTTTCATGTGACATAATTGCAGTGCGACTCATTCAATAAATAATCGAAAATGTTGTTTAAAATTCTAAAATACTCCTAAATCAGAAAAATTATAAACAATTTTTAAATATATAAAAGTATCTAAATATCTTTAAAAGTTTTTTCTATAATTATTCTGGTAGAATTGTATTTAAAACTTTTGAATGGATATTTTTACAAACTGAATAAAAAAATTATTTTTTTAAATTTTGTTTTTGAAATTTGAATGTGTAACTCTTATTTTCAGTCTACAACATTACTATTAGAAAAACAATTCAGAAGGTATGGGTTCACAGAAATTTCGAACCCCTTGAAAAGTTAAATTGCCCCCCTGAAAAGTCAAATTGCCCCCCTGTGGGGCGTACGCCCCCCGTTGGGAACCACTGCTCTAGACATTTAAAGGTTAAATATCTAACTTGCCTCTGTGTGATATATATTTGATTTATTTTATTTTAAAAATTCTTATTCGGAACGAAATATATTTATTTGGTCTCTGTCAAAAGACCGCTATGACCCTCTAGTGTTAACTCCTTCAGGACGGATGTCATTTAACGATATTTTAATTTTTAATACCAGTATTTCCATATAGTATTTTTCGCCTTATTAAATCCAAAAATGCTACGATTTGACAATGTAAAGATTACGACTAAAATATTCTAGTACTAAAAAATAAAAACCATACCTGAAAGGGTTAAATGATACGGAAATAAACGATATTTTATATTTATTTTATTTTTTGTAAAATAAATAAAGGTAATTCAACATCTTAATCAAAACATCAATACAGACAACTTTACTAGAAAATTTCATGTTGTATTTCATTATCATTAATTTACGAAAAATCGAAATTGAAGGTGCAGGCTTTTACTATTTCCTCCTCGTTGTCCCTGAATTGTTCAAATGCGGATGAATAGCTCTTCCGGTATTCATATCTGTATCCGGAAGTTAAGCGAATAGGTTCCTGCGTGAGACGTGAGAGTATTTCCTTTTTCATTCATCCCTCTTTTTTTTTTTTTTTTTTTTTTTTTTTTTTTTAATATACGGAAAGTTTTGTAGTTGTTATTTGTTGTACGTAAGGTATTCACTTACATCACACTACAGACTTATAGAAAGAACGTTGAACGCGTAGATTACTTATATTAAGTCTAATTCAGATCAGGTGCATCCGAGGCAAATTAGTAAAATAATTATTTTTTGCTTTCAAAATATTCTATATCTCCTGTCACTCCCTCCCCCCCCCCCCCCATCTTCAAATATAAATGTTTAGTTTTAAAATAAAATAGAATAAGGCCAACTTTCACGCTTTTTTCTTACCTCTGACATTCATTAGTGAATTTTATTTTACGTAAATGCCAAAATATGCGATTAAATAAGACAAAAAATTCTATTAAATTTTAGTGGTTAGAAGAAAAAAGCGTAAAAGTTGGCAGATGTGAAATAGTGGTAATAAATAATAGTTATTAGTGAATTTATTATATTAATCCCTTCTGGACGGGCATCATTTGAAGATATTTAAATTTTTAATACTAGTAATTCCATATAGTATTTTTCAGTTTATTAAATACAAGAATTCTACTATTAGACATGCAAAGATTACGACTAAACTATTTTGGTACTAAAATATAAAAACCATATATGCACCCCGAGTGGAATGCGTACGTGACGCCCGTCATTAGGGAGTTAAGTAATAAATAAATAAAAATAAAAATTAAATTAAATAAATTTTGAAAATTAAAAAAAAAATATTTGTAAAAAGTTAAAAACATATTAAAATTAAAATTAATAGCTATTTTTATGTTGTAGCTTTTGATTTGATTAACTGATAAAACAATGGAGACAAAAAGAAAAAAAAATGTTGAAAACGATAAGATTTCGCATATATTTTTCGTGTTTAACACGTATTTCATTGAACGAAAATACATAAATAAATAAAATTTATTATCAATGTCATTTTATGAATTTACATTTGTATAATAAATTTAGTAAAAGTAGAATTAAAAAAAAAAAGTTTCACCTTCACTTATTCCTTAAGTTTTATATTTACTTAATAAGTTACTTTACAACACATTAATTTATACGCTTCGAAAAATTAATTTTAAAAGCATAAAATCAATTAATATTAAGCTCAGATATTTCGGCTTTCTTTTGAACACCTGGATTAAAAATATATCAATTCTAAAAAAAAAAAGGATAACAAAGCGCATATTTACAAGACCTCTGAAATACTCAAAGGTAATTTTTTTTTCATAAACTCCGAATGTATAGCGAAAGTTTTGTTGCTATTAACGAAGGTTTGTTTCTTTAAATACATTTATCAAGCTCTATTTAATTTGAGGACTTTCATACAAAACATCAATTGGAAAAAATAGCTTTTTTATAAATTTAATTTTAAATATTTATGCTTCATTGAAGTTAGTAATGAACCTTCCTACATGATCTACGTATACTCTTTCTGACCAGTTTTTTATTATAGACGTATTGGCACATTTAATCTTAAAAACTTTTTCTGAAAAAGTACTAGAAATTACTGGTGGGAAAGTACACTTTCAGTTTGAATAGAAGGAAAGATTTGCTTCTGATTCAAGTACTTTTTTTTTTAATAACCAGAAAATACATGTTTGGAAATAAATTCAAACATTATTATTTTTATTATTATTATTTTTTCTAAAGCTTGTTAAGAATCTGAACTAGTTTTATTTATGAAAAATTATCATACCAGTGATGGCAGTCGGTCTTTTTTTTAAATTATTTTTCTGCTTGCTTGGTTGCTACTACTTTTTTGTAATAGTAATGTTTGGCTTATTTAATCTGCCATAAAATAAGGCAGATATTGCCATTAAAAAAATGCTAGCAATCGAGCAATCTGAATAATAATAATAATAATAATAATAATAATAATAATAATAATAATAATAATAATAATAATAATAATAAACCGTCAAATTGGCAACACTGCACTATACCTATATCACAAAGAGCCATTTGAACATTGTTGCTTTTAATCAAAAACTGAAAGAATGGATTTTTTATTTGTCCCTATTCGTTACTCTTTAAATGTCTCGTCTATTACCAAGTTTCATTTCAGCACGTTTTATCTAATAACGGGAAACGGAAATTAATTATTCACTTTTTTTTTAAATCTGTTATGCAATAGAAAATAAATATATAAATAACGAATAATAATAATAATAATAAAAGACTCTTTTAAATACTATCATCAAAACATGTATAAAATCTTAAATGTAAAATTTAAACCATTTCAAGCGTAACATAATTTTAATTATTATTATGCAATTTTATTGGTAAGCACACCCAAAATTTTAGTAATGTGTATTCAAAACGATTGCCATCTAAACTAAAATAAGGTTTATAAATTGATTTTTAAATAAACATTTTTGCAGTAATATAATAATGTTCCTTTATGAAAAAGATACATAAGATTTAATCTAATAATACATAAAGCAATAAACAATTCATAAAATATTAAAATTAAGCGCATTTACTTTTTCGTTATGCTTATTCCATATTTGTATTGAAACTGTAGTACTTTACTTCCATTTAAACTGCACAATGAAATTTTAAAAAGCTAATAAAGTCAATAGACGATGTTGTGTATTTTCTCTCGCAGCGTTTTCTTCTGGAACGTTAGCAAGGAAGCTAAAACCTTTTTCTCATCATAAGAGCCGGTAAGTTGTTTAATTTAGCTAACAAGTCTCACGGAAACTTTTTATTAGGCTGTTTAAATGCTCTGCTTGCTCATAAAATAATACAAGAAAATTACACCAAACATAATTTGTGAAAGTAATTACTAATAGTCTATTACACAAAGCAAATCCTTGTAAATATTTTTAAAAGAGAGATGTTAATTAATAGACAATTAAAATAAGTTATTTTAAATTTACTAATTTTATAAACTATTCTCCATTTATTCTTTTTTGTTTTATACATATTTGAACTTATTTATAGTTCATAATGAATAGAAGAAAGTATATTCAACTAGGTAAATTATATCCAATGGTTGGAGTATCATAGTTGAGATTTTTTCCAACAGAGCGAAAATATGCCGGGACCAGAACTCGAACCTGGGTACTTTGGTTTGCCGTATATCGTCGGGATAGCTCACTTGGGAGAGCGTTGGTACGGCAAACCAAAGTACCCAGGTTCGAGTCCTGGTCACGGCATATTTTCGCTCTGTTGGAAAAAAATCTCAACTATGATACTCCAACCATTGGATATTATTTACAGTTTACAAAAATCTAACTTGTTTTTGAAAGTCGTGAAATTTAACTTAGATTTAAAATGAGTGTTTTCACATTCGATAATTTGGCGCAACTGTCATGGTATTTAGCATGAATTTATCTTTCGTCAATTATTTTATGTTTTAATTTATGCTAATCATTTTATTTTAATAAGTGATAATTAAAAAAATATATACAATTTTATTGGTGGGCAGAACCAAATTTTTAGTAATGTATATTCAAAACGAATGCCATCCAAACTAAAATAAATTTCATTCTTCTTGTTTATAAAGTGATTTTTAAAGAAACATTTTTTTCTGTAATATATTAATATTCCTTTATGAAAAAGTTTTAAATGTCAGCTTTTAACAATGTTTATCCTTTATTACATCTGTTTTATTTGTTGCTAAATGAATGTAATAAATAAAATCTAAATAAAAGATATGGTATAACAAAAGTATATAATGTAGTACCAGCGTTAAGAATTATTATTTTTTTAATAGAACACGCTAAAATGCTTTGCGTCGTTTAAATTGTTTAAAATTTAGTTAGTTTATTTATTTATATTATTTATAAAAAAGTTATATAAAGTAGTACCAGCCTCAGAAATGTTATTTTTTGTAGAACATGTTAAAATGTTTTGCATCCTTTATATTGTTTAAAATTTAGTTCGTTAGTTTATTTTTTTTTTTAAATTTATTTACAATTTTATTAGTCGAAAAATTATTGTTTCCGTTTAATTATATATATATTTTTACCAGTATATTCTTGTTAAAACGAGTTTTATATTTTTCAAATATTAAACATTTTTGTAAATTTGATTTTTTCTATGTATATTTTGTATCAGCGTATTTTTGAAACATTCTTTTCATAAAATTACGTTTTTACATAATATACTTTTAATTTAAATAATTTTTAATGTAGTTTTACAAATTTCTCTTTAAATGTGTATGGTTTGTATTAAAACATTGTTTCTTTTTCTTTTTTTTCATTTTTTTTTCGTTTTTTATTTTACAATAGAATATTTTTAAAATATTATATTTTATATCAGAGTAAATTTGTTTATGAATGACAATTTACTTTTAAGACTTCTAGTGTTGCTCTAAATGTTGTATTAAATAACTTCCTGTGTCATAGAATTATATTCTATAAATTATATATAATATTTTGTGATTATTATATGAATCTGAAATATTTCTTTAAGCTGTATCAAAACCATTACATATTAAGCCTGCACAGATGAATGGAAGAAATTTTGCGAATTGAAAATAGTACCTTTTAGTGACTGATTGTACAAAACTTCGTATTTAATGTCCAACTATCGTAAAATATTAATTCGTACCAATAAAATATTAATTCTTTTTAGCTCAATATTAAAATCTACATCGAATGAATGAATTAATAAACAAATTATAATCCAGTCCGCTTATTAAATTTATATTCTTTTTTTTTTTTTAAATTTTAGTTGAGCTTTTGTAGTAATACAAAAGACTTCAGTAATAAGAAAGCTTTTAAAATGGGAAACACGAAAATAAAAGGCTGCTTCAAAGCGTATGAAGTACTGGTAGCTGGTTTCCCCGCTATGCTCCTCTGTTTTTACAACCGGCCGCAGGAGAAGAAAGTGGCTCAAGCATCGGTTAGCAAATTTAACACGTACTGCACACTCTCTAAGTATAATGACTCTGGGATATATAAATGGAATACTTTTAATATTTTATGACCTAAGATTTTATTAGAAATACATTTTTTTCTAATAATTTTTTTCTAAGATATTTTAAATTAGAAAATATTAAAAATGTTTTCACCTTTATTTGTACAAGTCAGTAACGTAGCTGCCAACCTTTCGTCCCCTCCCCCCCAAGTTAAATAAACATAATTTGAACAAGAAAAATAATTTAATGAAATATTTCTTCTTTCTATGTGGTTAATAATTAAATCATTCTTTTTAAGGAGACTCGCTATTCTTCATTTTGCGAAAAATGTCGAAAATGCATTTTTCACTGTTTGTTACTTTCTATTTCTGACAAGTCATCACATAAAACATATACCAAACGATTTCATTCAAGCACTAACTTAAAAAAAAATTACCAAATAAAAACAATCATTTAAAGGGAATTCTTTTCATTTCTTTGAGAATGATTTGTTGAATAATGCAGTTATTTTCTTTCTTTTTTCTTTTTTACTCATAATTGTTTTCACGATATCTACAGTTTTTCAACATTAGTTGTTGCTGTTTTCACTGTGTTATTTAACCGTATCACGCATAAAACGCATCATCACATAAAACATATACCAAACGATTTCATTCAAGCACTAACTTAAAAAAAAATTACCAAATAAAAACAATCATTTAAAGGGAATTCTTTTCATTTCTTTGAGAATGATTTGTTGAATAATGCAGTTATTTTCTTTCTTTTTTCTTTTTTACTCATAATTGTTTTCACGATATCTACAGTTTTTCAACATTAGTTGTTGCTGTTTTCACTGTGTTATTTAACCGTATCACGCATGAATTATTTTGAAAAAGAAGAAAAAAATATTAAAAAGATTTAAAAAAATTATTAAGTAGAAGTAATATTTTAAGTAGAATAATATATTAAATAGTAATAGTAGTACTAATAGTAATATATTAAGTAGAAGTAGAACGAATCTTGCATGAAGTTTCTCTTTTCAATTATTTTTTCTTTTATTTTTCAAGTCATGCATTTTTTTTTCTCAAGAGATAATGTTTTTCAGCATTAGTTATTCTTGTTTTCACTGTATTATTTAAATCTCTCTTGCATGAATTATTTTTAAAAAGAAGAAAAACATATTTTACACGTAAAATAGATTTAAAAGGAATTATTAAGAAGTAATGTCGAATTTTTAACAATCTTACATTTATTGAAAAATTGTAAAACGAATCTTGCATGACAGACGAAACAATTAATTTAATAATGCAGTCTTTCTTTCTTTTATCTTTTTATTCATAATTTTCCCCCATGTTGTATTGCTTTTTAGCATGAGTTGTTTATGTTTTCTCTGTATTATTTAACCCTCTCTTACATGAATTATTTTTAAAAAGAAGAAAAACATATTTCACACATAAAGTAGATTTGATAGGAATTATTAAGGGGACTGGCTGTCCTTCAAATTGCGAAAACGACGAAAATATAAAATTTCCCAATTTTTTAGACACTTTTCGTATACGCTGTTGAAGTTACGCAAAGATCCGATGATTATACTATAGCTACCACCTTTTACGCTTTTATAATACTACTAAATTTTTATATAAATTTTTGCATTATTTAAAGGCGTATTTCAACGATTTAATAGTAAGTGGGCATTTCCATGAAAAAGTGGACATGAGGGTTGAAATTTCAAATCTTTTATTACTACAAATAATATATCAAATTAAAGGTAAAAAAATGACGCATATGAAATTACAGAGAACTAAGCTCTGAAACTATTTTTTTTATAATTTTTTTAAGCTCAAAGTTGGAAAAATTTGAAAAACTTTCGGCATGTAAAATAGGGTATTTTCATTCTGCCAGAAGCAATATTTAAAACAGCAGCATTTTCAATGTATGTGCATATATTACTATTTGTGACCTTTGTGTATCTTTTGAAACACTTAATTTTTCAAAAAAATTTAAAAGACCCAATTTTTAATACAAATATATTTACACTGTCTCTCTGTCACACCCGTCACAAAAAAGATGCTTAAGTTATCATACAAAATGCATTTTTCCATGAAAATACATGAAACTTTCGGAAAGTCTAACTATTGCATGTCTAAATAACTATGAAACGTTAAAAATTCATTAATTTTTTATTTTCTGTGAAATTTTAGTGTGCGGGTGTGACAAAATCCTTGTGACGGGTGTGACGAAAAAGTTTTTTTTTTTTTTTTTTTTTTTTTTTCATTTCATAATGTGGTCATAATATTATCTTTGTCGAGAAAATCATTTTCTTTAACAATTGCAATTTATGATAAATAAAATATGTAAAAAAGTCTTTAAAAATCCAAAGTATAGCCTGTCCCTTCAACAAAATTGCTAATTTCATTTGATTAAAAAGATAACTAAATATTAACTAGAAAAATTGTATTAAAAATTGTGATAAAAGCGTACGAATTCTGATAAACTGTTTTATCTCTCATTCCTTTCTTTAAAATTCAATTTCATACATCTTTTTCCGTTTAAAAATTTTATTATTATTTTTTTTTATTTCTTAATATATTGTTTCTATAAAAGGAATTAAAAATTCTGGGGCAATATTTATTTTATTAAAAGAAAAAGGATAACGATATTAACCAATTTGCACCCGAAATGTGCATTTTAGGAATTTCCTGTTTTATTCAGAAATTCCGAATTCATACAAGGAATTCTGAATAGTACTTTTTTATTTATTTAAAGTTTAACTATTCTGATTACATAAAGTAAATATCCTTCTTTCGGAAAATCTGGTATGGACTCAGAATTTCTGAATAAAAAATAAATTTTTGAAATACACGCATATATGCGCGATTGATTTAATTGGGTTAAGTTTTATTGTAAGAGATTTCTTTCTTACAAAAACATAATAACAGACGGTATGAAAAGTTTAAAAAAAATATTTTTAATGTGTTTTAATGCAATGTCCTGTGTATCATTAATAAATTATAATTTACATGTAGGTTTAATTACATTTAAAAATAATTATTTCCAATAATAAATAATGTTTGAAAAGCATTTTAAGTATTAGACATTCATAGTTACATTTATGCGATACTTTGTTAAAAATGCTTTATAACCATATTTATATTTAAGATATTTTTTATAAGATATGGCAAATAATTAGTACATAAATCATCTGTTATTTGTAAATTTAGAAGAGAATTTATATTTATAGTTATCACTTTTTAAAAATAAATAAATAAATAAATAAATAAATAAATTCCTTACTGTAATTTTTTAGTTTGTTGTTATTTTTAAAAAATGCCATCATAAAACATTCAATTTTATTCATTTTTAATTGAATTATTTTTTTTCATATGAAGGAAAGTTAATTTACGTGTAATTTCGTACTCATTTGATATTTCCAATGCTTTAAAACACAGGAATTCTTCCTCTGTTTCTTTAAATTATTGTACTCTAATTAAGCTGAATGTAATAAAACAATTACATGAGAGTTGGTGAAGAAATATTTAATAATGTTAGTTCATTTTTAGAAAAATAAATTCTATATTTTTCATTAATATATTTGCAGTATATTTGTTGTTAAAAAGGATTATTTTTATGACGCGTTTATAATTAATGTGTTTATATTAACTTTTTTGCTAGTAATAAATTTAGGGGAAACATTTATATTTATAAAACTTTCAAAATCTATTATATAATTTTCACGTACTTTGTTATTTAAAACAATTGTCAAAATGAAACATTTATTGTTTTTTAATTGAAAGCACTTTTCTTTTAATGATATATATATATATACATTATTTAAAAAAGAACTTTTAACTTCGCTTGCATGCAAAGGAAATATTATTATATTATTAATTTTAAGAAACACTTATGATAATTTTAAATATAGAATGAAAATAATAAAATAGACGAAATGATAAGTATACGAGACAATATTATCAAATAAAAAAAGTACTAAAATATAAACTCACCATTAGCTAGGGTATTCTGAAGGCACACAAAAATTATCAAGGCACTAAAACATATCCTGAAATAGTTCGATCGTCCTTTAATTCCTTCCATGTTCAAATTTCTTTTTTTTTTTTTTTAAACTCTTATAAAACTTTTAAAAAACTATACTACAACCAACAAGTCCGTGTGAAAATAAACTACAGCTAACAAAATCCAAGTCTTTCTACTGGCTCTATACGATTCTCATCATTGGTATCACTGGAAGCGGATGATGAAGAGAGAACAGGGAGAGAGAGAGAGAAGGAAGAAGATGCTGCTTTTCTGTTCCGTTTCTGAGGATGAACTACCTGTTGGAGCTTCTCGCTTTGGCCCTGAACTTGAAACGGGTGCGAAGTCACGTGACAGTCGGAGCCATGTTGGATTTGCCACTCCGAGGTCAATAGCCCTGGTGGAAGTAGAAGTTTCTACCGGCAGATGGTTTCTAGCCAGATTTCTAACAACTGTAGCGCACGAGAGCGCGTCCTACTTTTTTTTTTTTTTTTTATTCTAAAGAACGAAGGAGTTTACAATACCAGGACAGTATGCGCGCAAAATTTTGCGGAATAATTTTCGTGATATAAATAATTTATTGATGTAGGTGATATGTCGCACTTTTTTATGAGGTATTTTTAACTGCGGTTTTTCATGTTCAGAAAGACTTTAGTCAAGTTAATGAGGCGCGCTTTGTTGCTAATCAAAAAGAGAAATGTTATCGTATTCGATCCTAGGTAAAGAGGTTTCAGTAACGTAATTGACATGAAACGTAGTAGTAACATTGGTATTTTGTTTGCGTGGTTTTCTCCATTATTGTAATGTTACTTCACACTTGCAAAGTAAGTTGCGCGATTATCGGTTACGATTATATGTTAAAATGTCAAAGTTAAAAAGTTATTAAGTAGTCTCATACGTTTTAAGGATCCATACTGCGTGCGAAATATAGCGCGTCTTACTATTTATTGAAATTACATTTTTTTTTCCCAATAAGATATTTGAAGTGTAAGATATTTGAAATGTAAGATATTTAAGGCCTATTTTACTTCTGAGAAAATTATAAAATAAACAATTTTAAGATATTACAAAAAAGAAAAAAAAAAAAAGAAAAAAAAGAGAAAGAAAGAAATAAAAGAAAAGAAAAGAAAAGAAAATCAATCAATGAGACAGTTTCGAATGTACGTATTAACCTATTTGCCTTAAAATGATCACAAAATTATATTTTATAGAGCAGTGATATTCTCTAAAACTTCTGTAACAGACATAATCTGTAAATAATATAATACAATCACTTGTTAACTTTAAATTAAAGTCCAATAATGCTTAAAGTGATAAAAACATAACACGGATATATTTAAAATACCTTTTTAATGTAGATAACATATGTTTCGTTCACAACTATCGGTGACACCTTGGACATGCGATCTCGTGGTATATGTTTACTATTCTCAAAAATATGCGAGAATATTATGTTTATCATTAAGATCCGAAGATGTCACCGATAGTTGTGAACGAAAAATATGTTATCTACATTAAAAAGGTATTTTAAATATATCCGTGTTATGTTTTTATCACTTTAAGCATTATTGGACTTTAATTTAAAGACATAATCTGTTTTGACCACGTACTCAGTTTTTTTTTTAACGGGAATTCAAAATCTTTTAATTTTTCTATAATTTTATCAGTCCTTTGAAAACAATGATTCTAAGGAATTTTTGAATGTTTATCAGGCGAGACTTTTTTTTTTTAATTATTATTATTTTCAATCGATTAAATGCCGTCTCGCATAAATACGTTAAACTAAAGAGGCTCGAAATATTTTTAGCTCTAAATGCTAAATTTGGAGTATATTCTACAGCGAAGTTCCAAAAGTTTGTGTAATATAAAATCCAAAAATCTATATTTATTTTCAGGGCCGGGTAGTGCGTACCACTGCAACAGAGAATTTAATAAAAAGAAATATTTTGGGTAAAAGTATTATAAAAATTCATCCAAGTATGAAAAAATGTAAAAAAGTGTCTAAATTATAATAAAATAGTTTTTTAGATAATCGGAATGCTTATTTCAATGCTTATTAATTCAATCTATAGACAATACAGCAATATACACACAGGAAAAATTTTACACTTCTCCATTAATAAATGATTTTCTTCCCGTAACGGATAGTACTTCGAATCGTTTTCGCTGTATCTCCGGCTATATTGCAAATTTTTTAATTCTAGTTTTTTATGTTCTCAGGTCCAATGCAGAAATCAATCATACAAGGCTCGTACACTCTTACCAAAATTTTTTAATAGAATTTTTCGAATTAATATTTAAATAGAAGAAATTGTACACGCCTCATTTAATTGCAGGATTTGTAATACTTTTCTGCATTTGAATATGGCGAAAATTTCTATTAAAATCGTACGAAACCTGTAATAATTACTTTTTTGAATTTTTAAAAAAAGATTTAGAAGGAATGAGATTTATGAGTTTGAAAAAAAAAAGAACTTTTAGAACAGTCTTTAGTAAAAGCATACGAACCCTGTAATAATTTCTTTTTTGAATTAAAAAAGAAAAAAAAAATTAGAAGGTATGAGAATTTTTAATTTGACAAAAAAAAAAAAAAAAAAAGAAAGAAAAGAAAGAAAAAACTTTTAGAACAGTTTTTAGGTGACATGTGGGGCGCGTAGTTTTAAGAAATAAATAACCTAAAAAATATGGCAATAAATTTTGTGTTATAAATATTTTGTTAATATTCAACATCATTTATAATTTTCGAAAATGTTTGAAGACAAAGTGCTATTTGAGCTCACGAGGTGTGCTTAAATTTTAATAAAAAGGAAAAAAAATATTAAGATTATATTTATTCTAGGTAAAAAGGTTTTTAGAAACAAAAGGTGATAGTGTATTTTGTTATAAAGCTTTCATTTCATAACTGGGACATTCTACAGAAAATATTACTTTCTGAACACAAAAATTTCGATAAACAAATTGAAACAACAACAACAAAATAATAATAATAATAATAATAATGATAGTATTCATTGTTAATTTTTCACTTCTTTTAAGGTTTATATAAGTGGTTTTATAGTCTTCTCATTACTTGGGGAATAACTTATTTTCTAAAGATTTAGGGAATAATTTCCTTCATAATATTGTGTGGGAGTTACAAATACACGATGTTTTGTTTCAGAATGTCATGCATATTAAGTGAGAATTTTCAACATTAATGACAAACGACAATTTATACATTTACGACTAACATCTGAAATTTAAAAGGAATGTCTTCTGCCTCTGAATATTTTTATTAGGTAACGAATGCTACTATATTTTGGAAATTATTGCATGGAAGTATTTTAATAAGAGAGGACACTAGAAAGTCTTGTTCTGTTCATACATATCTGTCAAACATAAAAAATCTGTTCAAACATAATGTTTTGAAAAAAAAAAAAAAAAAAAAAAAATTTAATTTCCATATAAAGAATTTTCAGAGAAAAAAAATACATTATTGAATGACTAATATATTTATTACATTCACAAAAGAAGTGTGGATGCTAATAGTGGAAATTAGGTGTAACATAAAACAGGTATACGAATATACCTACGTTCATTTAAAAAAAATAAATCTTAAATCGTCATTAAATATATATTTTTAACGTGTTTTAGTATGTAATACCTCTGAAGTATTTGTAAAATATAACAGTGTTGCCAGATAGCCGAAAGTCAATTTCACCAAAAGTTTTAAAATTTTCCCCAAATCAGTGTTTTTCCCCCAAAAAGTCTCCGAATCAATTTTTAATCAAAATAGTAAATTTTTAATTTCAAATTAACCACTATAGAATTATTTAACCCATTTAAGCTTAAAAAATTTCCCCCAAATCGAGTCTTTAAAAAAAAAAAAAAAAAAAAAAAACTGGGGAATTGCCCTTTTTACTGTGGTCAATTACTTTTTTGAAAAAAATAACATGAATTAAGAAAAGATTAATAGATATTACAATTAAATGCACAATATATTAGAACTTAAAATACGTGTAATCGACGAATCCAGATCCAGTGTTGTCAGGTGACTAAAAGTAAATTTTAACCCAAAAACATGAAATAATGAAAGAAAATTCCTAAGTTTCCCCCCCAAAATGTTGGCATTTCCCAAATGTTTCCCCACTAATAATTTGTCCCCCAAAAATTTTACTCAAGTTTTATAAAAAATATTTCACACCAGAATTTTTATTTAGAACTATTTAACGATTTTATTTAACTAATTTAAGCGTTATTTACATTATACATTTATTTTATGAAAAAATCTTTAATTCGAGCCCCACCAGGTGGCCGAGAGGTTCTGCTCTCAAAGCTGGTAGACGGGAGGTGCTGGGTTTAAACCCTTGTCGCGTTTTTTGGCGTAACCGTTCAGAGTTTCCCGTGGTTTTCTTCGAACCTTGCCGTAAATACGGGTTAGGATCCCTTGGAAAGAGTACCATGGAGGGCCCTCCCCCCTAGGGCCTATATCCCCCTAGTAGATAATCGGCCGTAATAAATCAACCAACCTTTAATTCGAATCGACATATTTTCAGTTTGTACCGGTTGTAGGTATATTTAGTGTTGAAACAGCTTCAGACGTTAAGTATCCATAGTTAAATATAATAATTATTGTACTTCATAACAGCTGGTTAAACTTCCGGACATAACTGGCTGAAAATTGCAGAGCTTAACGGACTAGATTTTATTTTATTTTATTTATTTATTTATTTTTTTTTTTAGTTTTTTAAAACACTAATCCATTACATTAAAATTTAATGACAATAATTACGAATTTAATAACAATAATAAAGAATTAAAAAAGAATCAAGAGTGCTTTGAAAAATATTAATAAGATGACTTTTCAAAAGCACCATCTCATTTTTGCGAATAATAGAGGATGATAAAATAAAAACACAGATGCATGAAAAACAGGATGTTAAAGTTTTTGAACAATTGCATAAAGTTATAGATTTAACGTCTTATATTGAATGAATTAAAATGAATGAAAGATGTTTGTCAACAATTTTTAACTGACTTAAAAATAAATAAAGGAGATTAATCTGTTTGGTGTTTTTTAAAATAAATTTTTGCTCATAATTTTCAAATAGATGCTCCTCATTTATTATTAATTTTATTATGAAATAGTTCGTTCTGTTAATGGCTCTGTGGTAATTTTATAAAGCTTTTAAATTTGCTTATCTTTCTACCTGCCTGCCGTGTTTTCCATGCTCTAACTTTCGTACTCCGATGCCAAAGAACATTTATACAGATTGTTCTGGCAAACAACAGTATTTTTACTCTCACAAATGGTTATCCTATAGTATGAACACTATAAAAAAGAAAACAAATGAACATAAATAATTGTTAGTTGGGATAACAGAACAAAAAAGTTTCATGATTAAAATGAAAAATGTTCTAGTTATAGGTTTCAAAGTAATATTCATCAGTCAAGTTAGTGTTTGGTGATATTATTAATATATCAATGGTGATATCAATGGATATATATATATATCGTAATATATATCATGATATATACCCGATATTTATTTTCAATATATCATGTTGTTTGATAGTTTCGATATTTTCATATATTTGATATTATTTTCAAAATATCACTATGTATGTGATGTTATTGATATTTTCAGTCAAAAGAGATATAAAGGAATTTTTTAACTTTTATTGATTGTGTCGTTCTGTAGATAAAGTAAAAAATCTTTGCCAGGCTTTCTGTTTGAAGCTGAATGTTTAAATGCAGAACCACTAATCATTTGGGAAATATTAACTTAGGAAAGCCCATGAAAGATAAAATGTATAATTAGATAATCCGATATTTACAACTTTATTAGAAATAATCTTTTCTAGTCTGGTTATTGTTCAATTTAAACTGCACAACAGATTAAAGAATGAAAAAGCAGACAAGCTTACATTTATGTCCAAATTTTTCAATAATAATAATAATAATAAATTCTATTTAAAATGTTGTTGTATAAAACGTAAAATTTTCTTGACACTTGATACTGAATCCTATAGTTTGTTTTTCGATGAATCTAAAGCCCAAATTGTTTCTGTTTTCAATCAGTTGATCTTCAATCTTGTTATATAAGAGACAAAAAGAAATTAAAAAAAACATTTAGAATAGTGTTTTTTTTTTTTTTTTTTTTTTTTTTTTTTTTTTTTTTTTTAAAGTTTTTATGTTAGATGCAATATGTTTTAGTTTATGATTTGTACAAAGTCTGAAAATATTTATACTCAGCAGTAAATTGACTTTTTCAAAAATATCGGATATTATATATAAAATATCGGATGTATATAAAAAATATCCGACACCTATAAAATATCGGATATATATATAAAATATCCGATATATATCAAAATATCGGATATTTTAGATATTTTTGAAAATATAATGATATCTACGAACCCAGAATCAAATACTATTTTACAGTTACATAGCTGCCAACTTTTACGCTTTTTTTCCTACCACTAAAATTTTACAGTAAATTTTACCTTATTAAATCTCCAAAATCACGTGATTCAGTATGACATAAATTTCTATTAATTTTTAGTGGTAACAAAAAAGCGTAAAAGTTGGCAACTATGCAGTTATAAAAACGCTCTCCCTTAAAATAAACAGTTTTTTTTTAACAGTGTTTTATATATTATTATCATTATTATTGCTTTACAGAGACACATGTTGAATACAGTATCACCTAAGTCCTCTTATAACATTACGTTGAAATTTAAATATGTTGTTGATGTAGAGCAAAATAGTTTATATTTTGAAAATGGTTCGATTCAGTTATGAATTCAGGAGCTAACTGGAAAGGGTAGTGAAGTTACCCAGCAAAAAATTATTAGTTGTCTGTTGTCTTAATAGACCAGGTGGGAAATACCCTTCTTCCAGAAATTCACAACCCCACTAGAAGAATAGAAGCCCCTCTCAGAGAAAAAACCTCTGAATTTCACAATGGCTAGAATCGTACTTTCTTCTTTTCTATGGGAGGCATAAAAAGTCGAATATATTATCGTCTATGGCATTATTGTTATCATGTGTGTAGTGCTTATATATGTGAATCATCTATTACTTGTAGTATAATGCTTAAAAGGATGGGAAAAGGATCTTCAGTTGTCAGCCATGAGACTAGAAGGTAACAACGTCAAACGGTAAGATATTTTAAATAATTAACCGATACATTCATTCACTGGCAGTGCAAGCAATTTTTTTAAAAATTCAAATTGTTTGATTCCCACCAGTTTTTTTTTTTTTTTTTTTTTTTTTTTTTTAAAAGTTGTGTGATTGGATTTATTATCGCATTATTTTATCTGTCATGAAGTAATGCGAATATTTCTACTTAAAAAAATTGGTGGCAATCAAGCAATCTGAATTTTAAATCGGGCGCGACGATTAAGGGGTTAAGTTATTTTAATACGCAAATAATAAATACAATTATTTTTAAGCCGATTTTTATTTACACAATACACACAGAGACAGAACCCGGCTAAGAATTTTTGAAATCCGGGGAAAACATTCACAGCTGTAATTTTTTATTTAATAATGACAGAAATTCTGAATTTAAATTAGGAAACTATTACTATTCAGAAATAATGGCACTCCTTAACTGAGACAGCAGCATGCCTGCTACTACAGCAATCAGGTTTAGCAATACACACATAAATGTGTATGTAAGGAGTAAAAACAACATTCACTTGCTTTACGGTCTTAGATAAAGATTCTCAAATTTGATTTAAAAATTTTTAACTCTATTTTTATAGATAAAGACGATACTTTACCTCACCTGCTTTCGCCATCAAAGTGTTCCATTTGTGTCTCAAGAAAATAAGTTCAACCTAAATAATTGTTACTCGATTCCATTCGTTACGTATTTATCGAAGTGGAAGTACCCATTCCATGAGTATCTTTCGATTCCCTTTCCAAATCAAGCCACGTGGAATCTTCTTAGCCTTATTCTTTACATATGAAAGAAAGAATTGCATTCACAGAATATCTGTGAAAAGATGAATCTATATAATAATGCAAAAATATCCGCGAGTAACGCTGATATCATATTGACGGTGGCAACAGCAGACCAATAAATTTCGCTTTTACTGCTTTTATTTTATTTTTATTATTATTATTATTATTTTAAACTTCTAAACATCACGCAATTTTAATTTTTATACTGTCGAATAGAGAAAAGAAGGTCTTTCAGATGCAATTTGTTTGAAAACTGTATCTCAATTTACTGAATTTTATGGTTTTAACTCTATTTTATAGATAAAGACGATACTTTACCCCACTTGCTTTCGCCATCAAAGTGTTCCATTTGTGTTTCAAGAAAATAAGTTCATCCTAAATAAATGTAACTCGATTCCATTCGTTACGTATTTATCGAAGTGGAAGTGCCCATTCCATGAGTATCTTTCGATTCCCTTTCCAAATCAAGCCACGTGGAATCTTCTTAGCCTTATTCTTTACATATGAAAGAAAGAATTGCCTTCATAGAATAACTAAGAAAAGGAGAATCTATATTATAAAGCAAAACATATCCATGAGTAACGCTGACATCATATAGCTGACCAATAAATTTCGCTTTTACTGCTTTTATTTTATTTTTATTTTTATTATTTTTTTAAACTTTTAAACATAGCGCAATTTTAATTTTTACACTGTCGAATAGAGAAAAAAAGGTCTTTCAGATGCAATTTGTTTGAAAACTGTATCTCAATTTACTGAATTTTATGGTTTTACTGATCCCCTTTTATTATGTGGCACCAGTAGTGGCTCGTGACTAGCTTTATTTGGGATACTAAATGCATGGCTGCCAAATTTATTCTTCTCTTATCACTATTATTAAGAAGAAATACATTACTTTATTTATTGGCTGAAAGTTCAGTCATTGAGCAAGAAAAAATTTTCTTAAAAAAAATAATAATATGAAAATAATAAATTTTTCAGGCATGCACTTAGCACCCAAAATGGAGATAGTCCCGAGGCGCCACTGTGTGGCACATATTTAATTTATTTTATAAAATAAAATTTCTGGTTCAAATCTTGTTTATTTTATGAAAGCTAGCGATAAAACTAGTTGTTCGCATAGGACAGCTTGTAATTTAAAAAATACAAAATATATTGTTCTTTTATCCTTTTAAATGTGTCAGTACTTCCTATTATTGATGTCTTTAAAGTTTAAATTTTTTATGGTGTTTTCTTTATAAATGGTCTGATATGGGTTAAACAAAGTAGGAATTGTGTGTTTTAACACACAATTTTAAAAACCATTTCCTAAGATCAGTTGTGTTTATTATTTTATGCTCATTCATCCGGAAAAACAATACTCGTGAGCAAAAATATGTA
Organism: Maratus michaelseni; assembly: GCA_963931845.1. Taxonomy (NCBI): domain Eukaryota; kingdom Metazoa; phylum Arthropoda; class Arachnida; order Araneae; family Salticidae; genus Maratus; species Maratus michaelseni. Next base: position 212,304,926 of record OZ007595.1, on the reverse strand, counting down.
TAGTTTACGCAAAATTCAGGTTACGGTCTGAATAATGAAACAAATACCAATTTTTCAAATACCCAGTTTTTGCTTAACGATTTTCCACAGGTAGCATATTAATTTTAAGTTGTACGTGAACAATTTCGTGTTTTTTGCCATTTGCCGTAGTTTACTTTTTTTGACATCCATAGTCGCCGTCAAAGGAAGTGGGGAAAGAAGGGGTACCAGGCCTCGGAGCGGTCTCTTTTAAAATAAGACTAAATCAAAAGTTTGACCACCACTATTTCTTTACGAAGATTTTTAAAATTTTAGATTAATCATGCAAATGTCATAGAAACCATCTTTGTAATAAGCTTCTTCTTGCAATTGTTGTGGGAATCTACTAGTGATAGGCAGAATGAATCATTCGAGCATGCACAAAAGCGTATCTGTCAACCTTTGTATTTTTTAAAAAACCAAAAAAAACCAGAAATTTTGTAAAATAAAAGAATTTTTCATTTTAATTAGAATTAAAGCAACAGCCATACAAATATATAAAAATTCCATTTATTCTCTACAAAACTGCTGTAGGTAACTGTTTTAAAAATATACAAAAGTTGGCACCGATGCTTTTTTTTTTTTTTTTTTTTTTTTTAATTTTAAGAGGCAATTGATTAAAAAAAAAATACGACAGTTGGCAACTGTACTTTTGTGCATGTCCGAATGATTCATTCGAATGACAAAATCATTCCTTATTCCTCTTACTAGAATCTACCACGAAAATAATTTAAAAAAATTAGTTGTGGCGATAAAAAGAGATCGCTCCGAAGTCTGATGTACCCCTCCATGTATTTTGAAATTTAATTAAAAAAAAATCCATTGATGATTTTGGCGAAAAAATATATTCTTCCTAAGTGATTTAAAATAATTAAACACGAAGAGAAAGAAGAACTAAGAGTATTTCATTCGTGGAGTTCTATCCCCCTGAATTTCCCGTTTAAGATAAATTTCAAGATACATGAACATCACCTAAGGGAAAACCTAAGTAAAAATTACCTCTTGCGGAGTGTGACGTAAAAAGACAATTTAAAATTTTCCGTTTTGAATAAAACTGTTGGTTACTTATTTTTGAATATTTAATACCAGTAGACAAGTACGAAGCTTTTGCACTGCAATCATTGAGATTATTTACTGATACGTTTTTTCATTAATTTTTAATTAACTGTAATTTTTAATCAAAAAACGTACTTTAACAGGGTTCCTACAAATTCAGTGAAAATACCAGTATTTGCTTATAGAAAAACGTGTCTTATGTAATCACACTATTGCATAAGGCCAGTTTTTCTATATGTAAATGCTGGTGTATATCTTGCCTAAAGTCAGGGAAATTCCCTGACATGTAGGAACCCTGTTTAATGAAATGTGAATGTAGTATGTCAAAATCCTGCTCAAAACTCTTTCGTATGAGATTTATTGAAATCATACATTTATCGTTGTGAGTTTTTTATGTGCATAGATAAAGGAATGTTGAAATCAGAAATAATATACATGATTTTTTAATTGTTAAACTTCTGTATTATTTTTTATGCTAATATGCTTAAATATTGTCTCTTGCATGGGGTGTTCTGACAAAAATGCTTAACTTAGTATATTTCATGTTTTTATTCTCCATTTTAAAAATCACGGCTAAGGATGAGAGTCTGATTACCGCACAGGCAAGCGGGGCACCCACTCCGATTACAGAGTACCAGCAGGGTTCTCGCTGCTGATCGCCAGTTTACGAAATCGCAACCAGGTGCTTCATTTGGCGCGAAAACGAAACATTGATATCGTCAAATTGCGAAAGTTATTATTTCTTCTCCTTCTTTCAGTGACATTCTAAATCACGGGTGTGATTAATCACGCCGTGACCGGCCTGATACCACTAAATTCTAAAAGAAATAGTCAACTTCTTGAATCGCAGAAATTCGCTGATTAGATAAGGAAAAATTTACTATAAAATTTTAGTGGTATCCGGCGGGCCACAGTTTGACACCCCTGTTCTAAATAATGTTATTAAATATTAAATGATTGAAAGTTTGTTTAACTTATTTGTATTTTGTTTCTTTTCTTTTTTTTCCTTTTTTTTCAGAACATATTCGTATTATTTTTTATTATTTAACTCATTAAATGCCATTGCGAATATCGAGTTAACTCGGGTTTTGTGTCATAACATTATTTAGAGATTAATCGGTCTACGTAGCTTTTTTTTTTTTTTTTTTTTTTGACTTTGTAAAGTATTTAGAATACAACCAGGGATGATATTTCTCCGCTTTTTTGCATACCAGTATAATCTTACAGAAAATGTTTTTTCGTTTAATCAGAACATTATGCGCTTTAGCAGAACAACGTTTTCTCTAAGATTATATCGGTATCTAAAAAAGCGGAGAAATCTCATCCCTGAATACAACCTGGTTTCATTAGTTTTTACAGCCGATAGTTGAATTTATATCAATAACTTCTCTAACAATCATTACAAAAAGTTCGAATACATCTTGAAAAAGGAAAAAGGGTACAATACATACCTGCCAACTTCGCTCTGAACTTCCGTAAAATGTGGGTTAGTTTAATCGAGGTTAAACATGTTTCAAATTGGAATTTTTTTAAAGAAATACATTTAAGAAGGTTGCACTTACTGCTAATTAAGTAGGTTGCACTTACTGCTAATTAAGTAGGTTGCACTAGGTTGTTAAATTGACTTAAACAGTGAAACAGTTGATTTTTTCAATGGGATTCCCAGTTAAAAATAACTCCACTCCCTGTATATGAGTAATTGTATAACACATCTTAAGAGAGCCATGTGAGAAATGACTTAACGAACATGAAACTAAACATATATAATTTTCTGGTTAGAAACGTGTTTAACCTGGATCAAATTAACTCGCATTTTACGGAAGTTTAGTTGAAAGTTGGCAAGTAGGCATTAGATAGTTTAACCCCTTAACAATTTCGTTTTTTGACACAATAAACAAAATATAGGGATGAACACCACTTTGTCCGTACTAAAATATTTGCCTTACATAATTGAAAAATGCCTGCAAATTAATAAACTGAAGATTACGTTTTAAAAATTAGTGGTACCCAAAAGCTTTTAGTAACGAAGCTAGCAAACTCTTCTTGCCAAAGCGACATTCGGATCAGTGGTTCACGACTAATCTACTGCTAACGTTATTTTCAATTGGCTATAATTTTTCTTGATTAGCACTATTATTAATAAAGAATACCTTATTTTATTTACTGTCAGAAAGTTCTGTCACACAAAAAAAAAATATATATATATTTCTTGTAAAAAGTAATGATATGAAAATAATATGTGTTTCAGGTATTCATTTAGTGCCCCCTAAAAAAGATTGTCACCAGCCGCCACTGTTTGGTGGTATTTTTTTTTTACATATCAGTGGTTCAGTATGTGTTAATCCTTACTAAGACAAATTACTGCTGTAACTAAAATGTTAAAATGACTTAATGACACCCCAGAATTCAAAAACAAATTGATTTAAACGCAATCAAAGTCTCTTCGTCTCGTACAATATAAAAATAAAATTGTATTAAAAAATTCTGGAAGAAATTTGGCATTTGGGGATTAAAAATTAAAAGCCTATGCTAGTAGCACGAACATTCGCAAGCTAGTATTAAAACAACGGCAGCCTTCTTTTAAAATTTCTCGTTTGCATTTCGATAATTAAAAATTATTTTTTTGACATAGGATATCTGACAGGGTTCGTATGCTTTTACCACAGTTTTTTAAATATAATTTTTCGCCTTATTTGAATGCAGGAAAGTATTACAAATCCTGCTATTAAACGTGGCGTCTACAGTTTTTGCTATTTAAATATTAAATAGAAAAATTCTATTAAAAAATTGTGGTAAAAGCGTACGAACCCTGTCTACTATCTTAATGGGTATTTTCACACCTTTTCGATTTCGTTGGATTTTATTTATTTATTTATTTTTGAAAATATTTTAAATTTCGGAATTGGTCCCGAAACAGAAAGTGTCGCTGTCAAAATCGAAAAAATACAAAGATACCCGATTTGACATCGATTTCAGATATCTTATGAAAAAAAAAATCATTTAAAAATATTAAAATGTAAAGAAGAAATCTGAAAGCAACGCTGCCTTCGCGTTACTAGCGTGGGCTCTTAAGTGGGATAAATACTTCCCACTGCCTTAAAAAGTGTTAAACCAAATGGATATTGTTTATTTTAACTCTTAAATTTTTGAAGTTATTTCCTCAGATCAGCTGTGTTTACCATCTTATGCTCACTCATCTGAAAAACGTGACAAAAAATATCTATAATTTACGCGAAACTGCAGATTACGGTCTGGAAAGAGAAACATATAGTAATTTCTCAAACATACAGTTTTTTAACGATGCACCACAGATAGTAAATTAATTTTAGCCTTTTTAAAGAAGAGTTTTGTTTTTGCCATTTCGCTGTAGTTTGCTTTTATGAAATGCTTGTTGTTTTGTAGTATATACTCAAAATAATGGATAGTTTATTGTTCAAGAACCGATGAACCTACTGAATCGTTGTGTTGGGATAACATTATACACTCTTTTCACACAGGGGGAAAATGCGTAAGGTATGCGTAGAGATTCAAGAAATGCCTAAAACTAAAACTAAATATAAGATAATAAATTGCTTTCCACAGATGTAATTGGTATATGTGAGGAGCAGAGCATGACAATATTTTTTATCTGGAAAAAATTGACTTAAAAAATGATTTAATCATCTTAACAAAAATTGACTTAAGAAAACAGCACCAATGGCATTTAAAAAAAATCTTCCGCAACCCTACTAGTGCGTGGCAAGCAGTAATATTTACTCTTATTTCTTACTTTTAATGGATGAACCAAGTTTAAAAGGTATTTTCCATCTCATGTACATAAACTTTCTTTTCTGCAATAGCCAGATAGCATGTCACGTGATTAGAATATGGAGTGAGTTGGGAGGTTTCAATAAAACCGTAAGAAATATTATCAATCCAGCCATCGTGGTATCTAAAATTGGATGCAATGCTAAAAAAATTTCAAGTTTTTTTGTAAGTTCCAAATCAGATTTTTATGCTCAGAATTAAAACTGATAAATCTATCACATTTATTTTAAGGAATAATAACATATAAGTGATTATAAATAATTCATTTGAAAAAAATCTATAAAACTTTATTAAAATTTAAAGAATAATTAATTATTCTTGAATAATTAATAAATAAGGGGCGAAGGGGTGGGTAAATATCTTTTTTCTGGCGACTAAAATTTTTTGCTGGCTACCAGATTTTATCAAATTTGTAAAGCCCTGGTGAGGAAGCATCATTGCGTTAGGAGGAAAAAAATATCGTAATGCATACATAGAGATTCAAGGAATGCCTATAAAACCGAAAAGAAACATAAAATAAAATAAAATAAATCATGCGTCACTCGTTGATTATGAAACACTTCCCAACTCTTCCAGAATACTACAACAAAACTTCACTATTAAATAAGGTAAGAGAAGATATCTAAATAACAGGGCTCCCAAATGGTCCGCCACCTGAATACCAATATTTTTAACAGAAAATTTCACTGTAGGTTTCTACAACATTTCCGCAACAATTGACCTTCGAAAGTCGTTCCCCCAAAATTTGCAAGAAGAAATACATAAAAAAAAAATTTCTAAGAAAATACCGGTATTCAAAAAGCGGACCATTTGGGAGCCCTGAAATAAACAATTTAGAAAACGCATAACAAATATGAAAAGCCTATTTCAGCAATTAGTGCCCGTTAGTAGGTAAAGTATTTGAAATATTTTCAGCAGTCCTGTTTATGATCTATAGATTGGTATACACCACCATTCGTCGCTACCATGTCAAACTATCGAATATGAAAAAATGCAATTTTCATTACATTTAAAAATGGCCGATTCTCACCACTAAAGTTTAAAAGAATTCTTTTCCGGGATTGCCAATTTGACCTCGTTTTCTATTCAGAAATTTCGAATCCATACCGGAAATTTAAAGTAGAAATATTTTGGTTTATTTATCAAAATAATGACAGACGTTTCGTGATTATTTAAAGTAAAAAATAATTTTTCAAAATTTCCTGTATGAATTCGGCATTTCTGAATAAAAGAGAAGGGCAAACTGGAAATCATGTTCTTGTCAGAAATTTTATTAATAATCTTTCTAGGCGAAGAATTCTAACAAGATTTAGTGGTGTCAATCGGTCCATCTTTAAAAGTAATGAAAAAGGCATTTTTCATATTCGATAGTTTGACATGGTAGCGACGAATCGTTTGCTAAAATGTTATTCATCTAGAAAAAGCATAACACATTTGACAACGTACTACCAGATCTCTGAAATAATTTCCGATAGCAAACTCCCTAATTATAGGCTGCAATTAAGTTTTTCACAACGGTTCTGAAAGGAGCTGGGTCAGTCATCCAGGTACGCACTATTTATAATTGACGCAAAAATACAGGTTACAGTCTCCAAAGAGAAATAAATAGCAATCTCCCAAACATACAGTTTTTTTAACGATTTGCCCCAGATTGCAAATTAATTTTAATCTTTATCGGAACAATTCCGTGTTTTTGCCATTTCACCGAAGTTTACTTTTATGAAATCGTTTGTTGTTTTTCAGTATCTACTCAAAATAATAAACGGTTTATTGTTCAAGGACCGATAAACCTAACCTATTGTCTTTTTTTATGGGTAAAACATTGTTCGAAATCTTCCCGAAACTCGTTAAACTTTATTTTACGATTCAACTCGGTGTCATGCACGAGGTCTGGTTAGGATAAGAAGGAGTTCACTTTATTTTTGATTTTCACAGCGAAATAAATTTTACAGTTTTTGACAGGAAACATGTTGTTATTATAGCGATAGGATCATTTCAAGGCGCCTTTTTTAAAGTGCCCCAAACTTATGAAAATTTCCTATGTTTGAAAATCGTGGGTGTTAAAGTACATCTTCCCAGACTTTCGGCATTTAAATTGTATTTCGTAGTAATCTTTAAGCAATTCTAGCTTAACCCATTAACGCCAGACATTGCTGTTTCGCTACATTATGTTTCTTATACCAGGTTTTAAGGTAACACCAGTTTGTTTTTAAGGTAAATATTAGTTTTATTTGATGCACGAAATACTATGATAAAGTCTCTCTTAGGTTACTATAATATAAAAGTGGTGTGAATCGCAATATTTGTATTTTATTGAGAAAAATAATTCGGCGTCCTATAAATAGGACGCTGGTCGCTTAAAAGCCCACATGTTTTCACTTCCAAGAATTTTGCGAAGCTGTTTAAACGAAAAATTTAAATTTTTGCATGTTGAAAACCTATATTTACAACGATTTGTTGACGTGACTACAATTTTTTAAGAAAAATATGTTTTGTTAATATGAATTTATACAAATATTTGTAAATAAAAAGTAAATGGCCTAATAAGCTTTAAAAATAGGAGGGTAAGTTAACAGAATATTTAGTATATATATTTGATTTCTAGTAAAACATTGAAGGCTTTAGTTTAAAAGTTATAATTTTGTAATTTAATTAATTACTATGTAGGGCTACGTTAAAAATCTTTAATACTGCATCAGGACTGCTGTTCCGATCTGTAAATTTCTAATTTAAATAACAAGGCTATATATCTATTACTAAATTTCTTGAAAACATCCAAAGATTCTATCTGAAAAATCTATAGTTTTGACACAATTTCAAGAACAGTGCCAAGTGCGAGCACTCCTTGGAATTTCCAGTCTGTCACCACTGTTTAAGATTAGTCATTTTCAATTTCATATTTAAATAGCAGCATTCGATTATAAATTACATTTTATTTCATCTAAACAAAGTTCTTATAACTATTTTCAGTACGTGCACTGTTGACAAAATGGCAGAGGTTAGTGTGGTAGAAAACCCTCACACGTAACACGCGACCAATAGCGTTGTTGACAAAGGCGGGACCAGTAACGAGTTAAGGTTATCTACACTTTTAACTATTTTAGCACAATCAAACTGAACAGTAAATAAATCATAATGATTTATTTATTACTCAATTCGATTGTGTTAAGTTAGCATTAGAAGGGGCGATTCTAATCTCAGAATTTGAAACATTTTTTTGCGATTAAATATGGAAAAAATTCTATTGAAAAATTCTGGTAGATTTGTGCTTACCATGCCAGTAGAAATATCCTTTACTAAAATCTATCGAATGAATTATAGTTCACGGCCAAGTGCGGTGAGATTTGATTAAACTTCTGAATAACCATTATTATTCATTTCTGTATGTAAAGCAACGGTGAAAGGTCTGGCAAGAAATTCATTCTCTATAAATTATTGCCCAAGCAGTGACGTAGCCAGAGAGAGAGGGGGGGGGGTCCAAATGCTCCGGATACCAGTAGTATTGTAAAGTTTTCTTCGCCTTGATTATCGCAGAAAGTTCTCCGATTAGAAAAGCCAAAGAAAACTTTACAAAATCAGTGGTTTCCAGAGCATCTGGACCCCCACCCTGGCTACGCCACTGTGCCCAAGGTTCGTCCACAGCGAAAAAATATACTCTTCAATGCCCAGGGTAGACTTTTTTAAAATTACAATGGTGACTTCTTCTTCTTCTTTACCTGTTCTCCTCTATAATAGCAAAACTGAGACTATCATTAAAATATTGTTTTAATTTCTAGTATGTCTTTTATGAACAATATTCTCTCGACGTCACAGTGGGGAAAATGGCTGAGTCATCGTTTGTTTACGCTTTGCATTCACGAAAGTTTGATCCCTATTGTTATTGTTCAGGTTCACATTTTTTTAATGACACACTTACGAACTCAGAAACCGAATTAATGGAAATAAAATCATATTATTTCATCATTTAATTATTAAAAAATGGAAAATCTAATAAAAATATGGTTTACAAATTTTAATTGGAAATTTTCCTAAATACTAAAAATTAATTTTGAAATCGTGAAGTAAAAGCATACATATGTAAGTCAAATAAGTTTAATTTAAATAAGCCATAAATAATTTACAATTTAAACGCTTGGAATGTGATTCATTTTCCCATCATTGGTGATTACCTAATTTAATTTAATGTTATATTTCTAATAAATTTGATTATTAACACAAAATTATTCAGAAATTAAATGAAAACTCCTTATATCATTCAGGTCTGTTGCATTCATTTGTATCATTTCAGTAGCAGAATTAAAAATAAATGAATTCTTCAAGAGTTTAATGCTTTCAAATGAAGAGACTTTTAAATGTTTTCTCAAACAACTGATTTATTATATACTCGAACTCGAACCCAAAGGAAGAGTATTGTCCATTCTTGCAGTATGGCTCTCTTAATACAGTTTTACTAGATTTTGGGTTTTTCCCTCCAGAGACATCTTTGAGTACGGTATAAATTGCCTTAAAGTCCTAAACGCAAGATATGGTCTTTCAGAAAATGTTTCTGCGGCAAATTTGTGATTCTCAAAACAAACTGATATCCTCTCCTCTAATATAAATGATGAGAATAAGACAGTTGGATGCTATTACCTACCACTAAATTCCTAGAATAATACTCAATATGTCTATTAGCAAATTATATCGCTTTCATCTGCTGAAGCGGCATGAACCAAAGATCTCTAGTGTCAGCTACAAGGTCTTTAGTATGAACATCCTCTGCTAAAAACTATTAAAAAAAAATCTAATTCACTGACAAGTGCGTTGTTAATATTTGATTTAACTTCTGAATAACTATTATTATTAATTTAATATAGAGCAATGGGGAAAGACTGGGAAGAAACTCATTCTCCAAATTATTGAGAAAGACTTACCCACAATGAGAAAGAAGATACTCTTGGATCACCGAGGCTTGACTTATGTACAAGTATGATGATAACTTCCCCATCTTTCCCTATTCTCTGTCCGATCTTAATAAACCTAAAACCACCATTGATTAATATTGTTTTTATTTTGGTGAATATGGCTCTGATTTTGGACTTTTCCGGAGACAAGTACTGACTAGGTAATCTTATACGAGTAGCAATTTTTCCAACTGAGTGAAAATGTGTCTAGGCCGTGACTCGAACACAGAACCTTTGGCTTTAATTGCCACTGCTCTTACAATTGAGTTACCTGGACCTCATCCAAAAATTATGACATTTTGGTAATGACATCTGTTCTTTTATTTAAAATAGTTCGACAGAATAGATTGCTGGTAAAGAAACTCCAATAAACTATGGATACGTATATAATTACACTTTTAACTATTTTAACACAATCGAATTGAGTAATAAATAAATCATCATGATTTATTTACTACTCAGTTTGATTGTGCTAAAATAGTTAAAAGTGTAGGTAACCTTAACCCGTCACTGGTCGCGTCTTTTTCAACTACGCTATTGGTCGCGTGTGACGGGTGAGGGTTTTCTTTCACACTATCCTCTGCCATTTTGTCAGCAGTGCACGTAGTGAAAATAGTTATAAAAACTTTGTTTAGATGAAATACAATATAATTTATATTTAAAGAAAGACAAAGCAAAGAAAAACAACGTGAACCCAAAGTCATTTCTAAATTAAATACACGCTTTTTAATTCCGGCGTGAGCAGGTTAAGGTTCTGAAATAAAGATATGCTGTTCCAGCAGATGCTCCAATCAGCACTTTGTAATTCTCAAAACAAGCCAACATCCTACTTCTCTAATAAATAGTGAGAATATAGTAATTGGAATATATTATCTATCACTAAATTCCTTGGAGAATAGACTATGCGTCAATCAAACAGAATGTATTGCTTTCAATAATATATCACGAGACAACCCTTTCATCTGCCCAAGCAGTATAAACATTACTTTGCTAAAATCTATTGAATTAAATATAGTTCACGGGCAAGAGCGGTGTTCATATTTGATTAAAGTCTCAAATAATCATTATTATTCATTTCAATATAAAGACTGTCAAGAAACTCATTCTCCAAATTACTGCCAAAGCCTCACCCATTACAGGAAGGAAGAGACTTGCCGATCACCGAAGCTAAACCACATTCTAAGGGCAACACTCATCTACGATCATGGTGATGAGTTCGCCTTTACCTGTTCTCTTCGACAATAGCAAAACTGAGACCACCATTTATTAATATTGTTTGTTTTTTAATCAACATGGCTTTCGTAGATTTTGCGCTATTTTCTTTGAAGACAGCGTTGAGCACGGGATAGATTACCTTAAAGTTCGAGAGGCACATTTTGTAATCAATTTTAGCTTCGGTGATTTTGATATATATGACAAATTAGACGATGCATATATCGTAACTATCAGTCAGCTGGCGCACTAGCGCACACTGTGACTAAGTGTATTTTTTTTTGCAGACATTGACAAAGCAGTTTTAAGTGTTTATCGAGTCGGTTCAGAATTCCAAATCACGGCAATTTTTTTTCTAATTTTATACAAAGTGTTAATTTTGTACATTTTTTAATAAACATTTTAAATTTAGTTATTTTTGAACAAAAAAACATGAAAACATGTTTTTTTTTTTTTTTTCCCCAACGAGGTTGGTGCAAAAGAATTTTTTTATGTAAGCTTTCATCCAATCAAACACCACTCACCACCAAAGAGACACCTGGAGGCACGCAATCCCAAGGTTTCTCACTACTGAAATGCCTACAGAAGAGAAACGAGCCAACGATTTTTCGGGATATAGCGGTATCTTGACTTTACAAGGCGACATTTTTGAAAATTAAAAACAAACAAAAATCAAATAACTAATACATAGGTATCAATTAATTAAAAAAAAAGGCCAGAATATTGCTGACAAGACGTGATAATTTACAACAATGTAAAAAATTAGACACATAAACAATTATTTTTTCATTAGTTACTCATTTTTGGTTTTCACCTGTTTTTCCTACTTTTCGAATATATTTCCTTAAAAAAAGAGGCAGACGGTGTGTAAAATAAAAAACAATATATGTTGTGGGACGTATCGGACGAAAACTCTACATATTTAACAAACCTACCAGGGAAAATACATACAATTTTTTCTGATGTCCTGGAAATTTGTTGTTTCGGCACATCGTGCAGTGTGTGTGTGTGTGTGTGGGGGGGGGTGTTGCCATAGCAACATCTCAGAGCTCTCTGCAATGTGAAATGAATGACAACCCGATTACTGATGTTACCTCGACTCGGAAGCACAGTCAGTAATCGGAATTTGGGATGTTGTTATGCCAACACCCACCGCTGGCTGGTGCGTCACTTGATTGGCAGTTTCGTTATCTGCACCATCTTATCTATCACATAAAATCATCTATGTTAAACTGGTTGCAAAAATATAGCGCTGCCTCCCGGACTATTAACTAAATGTATGATATGTTGTTCCAGCAGATGTGTCAATAGGGTGATTTGCAATTCCAAAACAAGCTAATATCACGTTCTCCATTAAACAATGAAAATATCACAATCGGAAGCTATGTATCTATCACAAAATTCCTCAAATCTTCGATGCGTCAATCAAAAAAATGTATCACACAGGCAGTCGGGACTGATTACAGCTTAGGCAAACTTCCACCAATTTTTTTAAAGTAATTTTTGCCTTCGTTAATTGCAGAATTCTGAGATTGAATAAGACGAAAATTACATTTCAAAATTAGCGATGGAAGTTTTCATAGTCGGTAAGCAGGTTCTGACAAGTAGGGTAAACAATCTTGGCTAAAAATTATCACGCGAAACATTGTTCACGGCCAACGAGTGTGATAATATTTGATTAAACTTCTGAATACTCATTATTATTTATTTTAATATAAAGCAACGGTGAAAGACTGGCAAGAAACACATTCTTCAAACTATTGCTAAAACCTCACCCACTCTCGGAAAAGGAAGAGACGTCGATCCCCGAGGCCAAACCCATCTACGATTATGATGATGACTTCCCCTTCTTTACTTGTTCTCTCTACGATGTCAGCAGAACTAAAACAGCAACAAAGATGTTGATCCGGTTGAGTGGTTCAGTGTGGCAAACGCGGAATTTATTAATATTTTTCCCCTTATTTCATCTTCTGCCCTCAGCGGCATATGAAAGTTTTTTTTATCATCCTTTTTTCTTTATCTTTTGTCACAAGTTCGTACAGCTCGCCTAAATTTATGGGTAAGGAAGGAAGGAAGGAAGATGTTATTCCGTTTTTTTTTTTTTTTACCGTTTCTTACGTTGAGGTGTGTGGGTCAAAACGTGCTCGGGATAATGATGAATGTAGAAACTGACTCCAGGCAGTTGTTGATTTAAGATCAAAAATTGGTTCAGAAAACTATGGAAATTGCATATTAGTTGCATACCTCGAAGCTTCTTTGAAAGTTACTCTATTTATAGTGATGAACTAGTTATTTGAGCTTCCATTTTGATTGATGAATTGGAAGTGATTTCATATGTAAACAAATTTTCAATTAATTATCAAAATTAATGATAAAATATGATAAGGTGACTGTGAACGATTTTATATTCATCTTTTAAATCTTAAATTTAATGAAATATGTGTAAATTCAAACCTCCTTAACAAATGGTGGGCCAACTCGGGGCAGAAAATGTAATTTTTTTTCACCCGGGCAATCATGAATTTGGGCGTCCACTACTCCCTCCTTCCCAAAATAAATTTACAATGTTATTAAAAATGATGTACGGTATTTTAAAAATTTATATTTTAAAAACTATTACACATATTGTAATAAATGATAAATGAAAATAAAGAAAAACATTCCAAGTTTTTTTAAACGTCGCTCAACGGTGGATTGGACGTGCGTGTAAGATCGTTTTTTTCATTTACCAACACGACAACGATAAATCGTACACGGTTGTCGTTATTCGACATCGATTACACGCAAAACGCATTCATATACAAGGTGACTATAATTAAACTGATGGTACTCAGAGTGTTCTGTAGCGCGATATAATTGTGAGAATAGCGCCAAATTTTGCAAGAAGATTAAACAAGACAGGGGACGAAGGATTCCGCGAAAAAAAAATTAGTTCCAAAAGTCACCGCCAGGGGAATATGTGGCGCTCTGTATTCGAAAAAGAGAGTTTCAAAAAATGAAGAATCAATACTGAAATTTAATTACTGTTTATTTAACCAATTTAGCAATTTAATCCAAGCTCAAAATGGTAATAGTTTATAAAAAGCTAAAAATTTACATAAACACTACTAAAGCTTCTTTATCTGCAATTTCACTTACAGAGCCCCAAAGAAAGCAATAGCAGAAGAAGAAGTTCTTTATTCAAATTTCACGTTACATCTTTTGGCCCAGTGCCAGCTTGTTCGGCTTTAAAAGGTAATGTGCTACTGTTAGAAGCAATTTCATTGAAAGTTATCTTTCATAATGTCTCCTTCTTTAGTCGAGCGAGCTCTACTAGTCAAATTCTTTTACCTCAACCAGTGCAATGCGCCTGCCGCTCTTCGTGCTTTTAGAAACCACAAAAAAATTCGTAAAGGTAACGGTCCTTTGTCAGTTAATGGTTTAAAAGCAATGGTTGAGAAGTTTGAGAAAACAGATTCTCTAAATGTTCAGTCAGGCAGAGGACGAAAACCCGTATCACAGGATACAATCGATGAAGTGGCAACGGCGATTGTCGACAGAGCACCAGACAATATTGCTACCACTTCTAGTGCTCGTGAGATAGCTCGGAATCTGGATATGCCTTATTGTACTGTATGGAAAATCCTACGGAAGATTATCCACTTCTATCCGTACAAGATCAGCCGTGTACAAGAGTTACGCCACACCGACCATGATAAGCGATTGACTTTTGCTCTCACTTTTCTTGCCAGAATGGAGTTGGATGATGCTTGGCCCTGGAAAATCTTATGGGGAGACGAGGCCCACTTTTACCTGAATGGAACTGTAAATACCCAGAAATGCCGAATTTGGGATAACAAGTCACCAAGAGCATTCAAGGAAATTTCTTTGCATTCACCAAATATAACTGTTTGGTGTGGTTTCACAGCAGATATGATCATAAGTTCATTCTTCTATGAGAACATTACTCCGACAGGACCTGTAATTTGTTCTGTTACCGGAGACAAATATCGCCAAATGCTAAACTTCTTTGTTATTCCGGCACTTCAGCAAACGGCACTTCACAGTGCCTGGAGAAAATCATTTTCATGCAAGATGGAACCCCTCCACATATTGCTTTGCGGGTACAGCAGCTGCTACGACAGAAATTCACAACAGAAAGAGTCATTAGCTGCTGTTTTCCAACTGCATGGCCTCCTCGGTCCCTTGATCTTACACCCTGTGACTTTTGGCTATGGGGTTACCTAAAGTGCAAGGTCTATCACGAAGGTGTCCAGGACCTGGCTACGTTGAAGGATAACATATCGCGAACTGTACGGGAGATTCCTGCAGACATGTTATTCTCCGCTGTTGTAAATGCTGTGCACAGAATGCAATATGTGGTCCACAAAAACGGCGGCCACATCGAACCTAAGTTGGATGTGCTAAATAAATGGTAATTTTATTTCAGTATTGATTCTTTTTTTTTAAACTGTCTTTTTCGAATACACAGCGCAACATATTCCCCTGGCGGTGACTTTTGGAACTAATTTTTTTTCGCGGAATCCTTCGTCCCCCGTCTTGTTTAATCTTCCTACAAAATTTGGCGCCATTCTCGCAATTAGATCGCGCTGCAGAACACTCTGAGTACCGCCAGTTTAATTATGGCCACCTTGTACATTAGGACAATAAAATCGTCATCGAAACGGTAGACAGAAAAACGCGTAGTGTATTTGAATGCATTTTGAGAGTACCGACGTCGCATAACGACAATCGCGTATGGTCGGAGTCGTGTCGGTAAATGGAAAAACGCTTTAACGATGATTTTCCGTTATTCACATTGCCACCACGCGGCACTCTCACGGCTAAACCGTTGATCAGAGAGAAAACTTTTAATGCATAAAATGTAGAACATTTTATTCTCTTTAATTTATGTATTCCCAACTCTTACGTAAAATGCATAATTTTAGAGTTATTTTTAAAAAAAACAGAGAAAACTCCGTTTTCTATACGTTTTTTGCAAAAGAAACGCGTTTCCCGGGAAAAAGTTTGTTGGCAAATCTGTGATTCGTGCTCACTAAGCAACCCCTAAAAAATAAAGGCACTAAATATCAAAGCTACATCAAAACTTTATTTTATTTGTCCTTTTTGAGCACCTAGTACTCGGACTAGAGCTTGATTATGTTTGTAAAGCTTGATTATGTTGCTTGATTATGTTGGTTACGAAAGGTTCACACATCGAACATTTATTTGTAACTGAAAACACAAAATTACTAAATAGAAAAAGTGATAGTCAAAAATCAGAAGTGTTGCACAACTGACAACTTTTACGCTTTTCTGCTACCATTAATTTTTAATGGAAATTTTTTGTCTTATTAATTCATAGAAATTCTGAGTTTGAATAAGGCAAACATTTCTGTTGAAAGTTAGTTGTAAGAAAATACGTAAAAGTTTGCAGCTTTCTGTGTGTTCCTAAAAATCAATTTGAAATGCAAAAGAAATATATATTTTTTTTTCATTTCAATTCCTACTATTAGCTCACACCCTCTATATATTTATATATCTTGTTCAAATTTTCAATCGCTAGTAAAATACTTTTTATTCATCCACTCAAGTTCAAATACATTTTTTAAAACTTGTAGTGGATGACACTTGGTGTTAATACAGTTTTTTCAAATATTAATTCATTAATTAAATTTGATTAATTAATTTTAGTTTTATATTTCATTTTTGTTCAAAAGTATAGGCTTACTCCATATTTATATTCTCCTTCGCTTGCGCGCTACCTGATCTTCTCCGTGAACAGCCCCATTATCTTTTTACGCGTGAAGTTTCGCTGTGGTACTTCATTGTGAAGTTTGGTAATTTTTGAAATTCAATATTTGAAAAACGGCATAATCATTAGATTTGAAATTTACATCAAGAAAAATACAATTTTTTTACCTTTCTAACGTAGTTTGTTTAACAATTTTGTGAGAAATACTTTTCGAGCTATTAATTTTTGGTATTTTTTATTTAATTTTTAATGCAATTCAAAAAATTATCTTATATAAGATATTTAGTAGGATATAAATTTAGGAATAAATACTATCAGTGGCGAAGCGTGTCGATCGCTGGAAAAAATTTTCTTTTTGACCAAAGTATTTTACTAACGACTTAATTTTTTTTTTTTTTTTTTTTATATATATGACTTATTTTCAATCTAATTAAAATTAATTCACGCATGAGAAGATTAAACAACAAACAGGAAATTCAAATAACGAATGATTCAAGTCTATTTTTCACAAAAATGTATACGAAAAGAATTCAAAAACTATTTTTACCTTTTGCGAAAAAAACTAAAAATTCACCCAGAGGTCACAAGTTTCCGAAAATTGAAAGAAAAACTTAAATGTTTTGAAATTAGTAATTATCAGCTTTAGTCGACCGTCTAAAAAGGAATGCAGAATGATTAAAAAGGGTTATTTTAGTTTATTTTCTAAGGATTTTACGAGATATCAATGTACTACATACGATTAAAAATAAAAATAATACCGACAAAAACATTTTTCGCTTATTTCCTGTTTTGCTGTGACTCTTTTTATAATTCAAGGAACTGAATTTTAAAATATATGTACATACCTGTTAAATGCCTAAAAAAACTATTTGTTAAAAGCTGAACAAGAAAAAACGATTCTTAATTCAAGGGTTGAATGAAATATAATTTCCTTTTTTCGGCAAACCTTTGGTCCATTTCCTGGTTAGAAATAAATGTTTTATGAAAAAGAGAAATAACATTTAATTATTAGTTGCGATCTTTTTAAGAACATTAATTTTGCGTTTTGCAGCTAACCCGTAAACGTCGAAATTGTTTAAAATTAGAATTTAAGCCTGCGTTTGTTGAATTTATTTTAATTTTTTGCCCTCTCATTTTTAGGATTTTAATTTAGATTTTTATTTCCTGCTAGATACATAAGAAAATAGTATTGGAACAGAAACAATTTTCGACATCAATTTTTGATGCACTTACATGTTTTGGGATGTTTTGAATACGGTTTAACTATTTTTGAAAAATGTCTGTTTGTCTGTCTTCAAGCCTGTGTGTGACACGAATTTTGAGTTTTTCTATCTCAGGAACTAATGCGTCCTTGCCTCTAGATTTGTTTGGATGTATTTTCGTTTAAAAATATAATATCATACAAATTCAAGGGTGTACGCTGCCGAATGCAGTGGGGTCCCCAACACTAAAACTCTCCCGTCAAGAAATGCCCAAATTCAACACTGATTTTAGGTATATTTAAAGCTATTACCCCGGGCAACACCGGTCGGGTCAACTAGTAAATTAATACTTTAGTATGATATAGAAGAAAATTTAGTGATGGCCAACAGCATACAAGTTCTTCTTTTGTTTTATTTACCGCTGGTTTCTATTAAACTGCTTTAGTTGAGACTGTAATTTATTTTGTCCTTTCTTTATTTATTTTCGTTTAAGGTGAAATTAATTATTTGTTCTTTTGAAAGAAAAAGGAAGAAGAAGAAGCTAAAGAATTGTCTTATCAGTGTCACTATATTATTATCTTTTCCAGCTTTATGAATATATCTTAGTAATTCTAATTTACTGTGAACTAAATAAGGCAATCTGTTATTAACTAAAGTCCTATGTAAGAACATGCAGTAAATTGTAAATTTAGGTAACTTGTACGTAATGTAAAAAATAACATTCAGAAAAAAAAGTATAAGAAGTTTTTTTTATCAAAATTTAAAATAATAAATGTTTTATTTTAAACACATGAGATAATTTAAAAGAATTAAAAAATAAATAAACAGGTAGCAGGCTTTCCATACGGTTCGTTTTAAATACATTTTTTTTCAAAGAAAATTCTTTTTTAGATTTTGTTATAAATTTTCGAAACACCTACCAGGGATGTAATTTTTGCAGCAAATGTGGAAAAAACCCTGCACGAAAAATTTTCTTTATAAATACAGTAGAACCCCGATTATCCGAATCCCGATTATTTGAAAATCGGCTTAACCGAAAGACCTTAAAGCTCTTTTTTTTTAAATATGAAAAATGTTATTTTTAAACAAGCATGCTGTTTATGAAATAAATAAACAGTGTCAACTTACTTATTTGGACCATTGCGTAAATGCAGGCATTTTATTGCATAGACACATACAACACTTCATTTCTTTACAAAATATGTTGTGATTTTTTTTGTTTTTTTAACTTTACATTGCTTCAATGCTGCCTTATCACGCTAACTTTTAAACAACAACAGATCTGACGCAGTGGCATCTTCCTTCACTTCAATATTATATATTGAGGTGCCAATATCAACTTTTTCAACTCGTTAAGCTCTTCATGCTTATAAAAACACGTTTGTGCTTTAAACTATTACTCATCGTAAATAAAGTTAGGAGGAAATTAAAACACGTGTAAACAGGAAGGGTAATCGAACCGAATTCGAACACTTGCTGTGTTGCAAGCACAAACGCTTTATCGTCCAGTCAATCTAGTCTTCTGCCTGGAAAGTTTTGGAGAAGTTTTTTTCTCTTTCTTCCTTTATGGTTTTGGGTGTGCTGAACACGAATTTCAACTTTGCCACCTCGTATCTGGTCTGCTTAAAAAATTATAAGCGAAAAACCATGAAAAAATCGAAGTTTTTTCGGTTTTTACCTTGTATTCCAGAAAGGGTTAAACATTTTTGAAACAATTATTGCAACAAATTAAACTAGAGAATATTTCCTACATTTTCCATATACATTTTTTTTTCTAAGATGAATAGTTTTGGCATACGAGTAAAATGAATTTTAACGATGTAATTGAAATTCCATCATCGGAGGGCGAAAATGCGACCCAATCATTATGCATCCCTTTCAAACACCAATTTGAAGATGTTTAGTTATTTCAGGTTGCATTTGAAATATGTTTACATTTTCTTACCAAGTTTTAAACCTTTTATAGCACTAAGAAAATAAATCGAAATCAGGTGATTAGGAAAGATATAAAAACACAATCACTCTGCATAGATGAGAGTACCAATTTTTATTTTTTTAGTAATCTGATTTAAGTACAATTATAAGTATTGTAAGTTTAATATAATAATAACATACGTGGAAGATTATAAACAGGAAAAAAGAGGAATGCAATGTTGTTCTCCAATTAATGCCGTTTTGGTCGTTTTGAAGGGCCTGGTTGATGTTCTTCAACAGGAGGTTCATCAGTGTCTTCCTCTTCATCATCATCACTTGATGGCTCAGGTTGTATGTCCACTTGACTTAAAATATCCTATATTGGGTCGTCAACTTCTGCTTCCAAGTCATCTTCGGCGATGAAGGAGCTGACATTGTCACAATGGCCATCGCAGTTCAGGCAGAGGAGCGAACAAAATAAACCTGCTTTCCTACAGCCACACATTCCACTACAGTTTGTTTTCATTTAGACGATATTTTTCGCAGAATAGTTTCTGGTGTGGGAGGTTTAATAGTTGTTATGGGTATGATACCTCTCTTGGATTTATTCCAGCCCCATTCCTCAACATTTTTACAGTTACCTAGCCATAGCTGTACTTGGTGGTAAACTCGCAGACAGTGATATCGAGCTGCATCTTCTGTTGGAGGGAGAGATGCAATATTTGCAGCGGTCTTAAAAGCAGATTTTATGTAGCACCTGTAACTCAGGCTGTTTAGGGAAGGTGTTGCTTTCCCTCTGAATCCGTACAGGTGTACCAGAAATAACAGTCCACCTTTAATAACATCGTCGGCTACAGCACTAGGGATTTTAAATATATCGACCACATGTTGTAGGTCGGCAAATTTCTTCAAAATTTGAAGGTATTTTGTTTTCCTTGCAGAAGTGATATTGCATTCACTCATGGCATGTAGAAATAGGATGTGTTTGGTAATTAATTTATCGATTGCACTCAAAGGTGAATAGATCAGGGGACTTTTCCCTTTTCCTGGTTTCAAGAAATAAACATTGGGAAAATTGCAAAGTACAATTAAGATTATCAGAGGGTATACATCTTCACCAATGGCTATCACGTTCTCATGGTTAGGTGCCAACTTGAGAGCAGTGTTGATAATGAGTGTGTCGGCATCTTCTTTTACCTGCTTGCAAACCATATTTTCAGAGCCAAATCTACACATTAGAACAGGGCAATTAAACGGTATTTGTTCTTGTCGTTTGCAAGAAATTTCCCCTGAGAAACTGTTGGCATCATAGTCTCATTAAAAACAACCTCATTAGATACCGTTTTGTGAGATCGTCTATCACGCTCAACAAATTTAGTGCTCATTTCAGTAATGTTTTCTGGGTATCCATCGAAGATTACTAGAGAGTTCGCTGCGTACTTCGACTTAACAAAGTCCACATAGCTATCACAAATTGATCCAAATGATTGACCACCCTGCCATAAAACTCTGTGCAGTAAATAGCCACCATGTATGACATATATACATCTGCTCTCAAAAGTGATGTCTGGTGGGAGTGGAGTGAATTCCTTATACAAAGAGGATTTGGCAGTTTTTCGCATTCCGGATTCGTCAAAAAGAGACAATGGGTAGGCAGAGAGCTTGTAAGTCAAATATTCTTCAAGTTCTTTGTCAGATTACTTTGTTACACTCATTCTTTGAAAGAGTGCTGTCGGGTTGATGTGAATTTTTACTAATGGCTGCACTCTTTCATTACGCTTGATTGTAACGGAATGAAAATCGCTGTTAATGATTCCTGATATGCCAACAGTGCCAACTTCCTGTGCCTTATGACAGTTTATTCTCTCATCTCCAGCAATCCCAGTAGAGATTGAAATGAGATAATTTGTTTCTCAGAAAGGAATGTGTTGGTGAACCCATTCCAATAATTTATTCATATCAGCGTTGTCCCGGGCAACTCTGGAGTTTCTCATCTCTACATGTTGTTCAGAAGTTGTAAAATCTGTCCCGCTGAACTCTTCAATTTCTTTGCATATTCGTTGAAGTGACGTCATACCCATGGTCAATATTGCCAAAACTCCTTCACTGACCCCACGCCCATGAGTGAGTCCACTTGCTGTTTTCATGGTCTTTATTAAAGATTGCTCTATCGTCGTGTCAGTCCATGTTCCTGACCAGAATTTGTCCGTAAGGCGAATGGCGAATCCCCCATCAGTTGTGAATTTTTCAAAGTCATCAGCAGTCATTTTTTCCTTCAAATGATGCATGTCTTGAAGATATAGGTAAGAGTACTTGGTATACAAATAGTGACCACTAGCGTGGAAGTATGACAACATTCTGTATCTAGTTTGAAGATGCAAATCCCAATCACCATTTCTTTCAGATTCAATGAATTGTTTGACAATAGTCACCATATAAAAGTATTGGATCCATAGTTTTGCTGTAGGGCCTTGCTGCTCGAGTGATATCATGTGCGTGGTGCCATGGGGGGGTTTCAAGGACACTCTCCCACGTGTTTTGTATTCACAAAAACATTACATTCAGCGTTTTCGCCCTGCGATGATGGAACTTCAATTATATCGTTAAAATTCATTTTACTCATATGCCAAAACTATTAACCATAGAAAAAAAAACTGTATATGAAAAATGTAGGACGTTTTCTCTAGTTTAATTTGGTGCAATAATTTTTCCAAAAGAATTTAACCCTTTCCGGAATACAAGGGAAAAACCGAAAAAACTCCGATTTTTTCATGGTTTTTCGCTTATAATTTTTTAAGCAGACCAGATACGAGGTGGCAAAGTTGACATTCGTGTTCAGCACCCCCAAAAACATAAAAGAAGAAAGAAAAAAAACTTCTCCAAAACTTTCCAGGCAGAAGCCTTTTTAGGTCTAAATTTACTGGACTATTACCTGACTGTGGAGGAGTGAGAAAGGTGAGTAGTGTGTCATCTGGTAGAATAAAATTAGGAAGCGCCTCCCGGTTATCCGAAAATTCCTATGGAACCCCGGTCAACCGATAATCCTTTGGTCCCATTGGTTATTGTTTAAATAAATTTGAATAATATTTACACAGCCCAAATCCTAACAAATAAATTAAAAAATATATATATATAATTTAGCAAATTACAATAATCATTGGGAAAATGCTCCGAAAGCTTAAAAAAATAAAATAAATAAAAAATTACGTACTTTCGTGTTATACCGGTCCCCACAATTATGATTATGCCAAGGTTGCAGTTATGATTTCGCCAAGATCATCGAAAAGCTTATATATGCATCCTATGCATATGTATATATTATTTACGTCTTATATGTTGTATATACATCATATACACATGTCATATATATGCATCATATATGCATCATATATGACTATAACTTGGCCACATATGTCAAAAATTTATATATATATATATATCATATATTATTATAATGTCATACATGCTTTATAATTTGGCGATAAATCTTGGTCGCTTGGCGATTCATCCTTGGGGGTCGCTATAGCACGAAAGAACCAAATTTCTACTTTATTTTTCATATCTGATAATTTGCATCTATCCTTTTTATAACTTTAACATTTTTGTAACGATTTTATGCATTTCTATTGCCTATTCAAAGATAAATTCTTCTAAAGTTACATGATTTCGTTAAAAACGCTTATAAAATTCTTCTAAAGTTACAGAATTTCTTTTTTTTTTTTCTTTTAAATGCTAAAAGGTGTAAATTAACAACATAATACAAATTAAAATAACTTTTATTAGGTTGTTTGACATGTTTAGACTCACTCCGAGTCATTTTCAAAAACAAATGAGAATATTTCATAATTGCACGGGCTTTGAAGTTATTATTTTCATGTACTTTTTAAAAAATTACGCACGTTATCTTTTATTTTTACTTGGTTGTTTATTTTCATATCTGTGACCACGGAGTAACTCAAACCACAGTTTCGGTAAATTAAAAGATGCCGCATCGTTACATATTGTATTTTTTCGTGTTAGTATCTCTATGATTTATCTTATTATGGATTTATCACAGAGAACGGGAATGAAGAACCATTTACATGAAGAATGCGTTTATTTCGCAATTCTGTTTTAAATTCTATCGACTAAACCGTTTGGTTTATTTAAAAACGAAAAGCATCTTCTGAAAGATTGCACTCTTTCGTCTCCAATGCAGTAATCAATTTGAAAAAAATATATATATATGTTAACCCTTTGAAAAACATTTTTGAAAAAGTGTCGTTTTCCCGGGCTTATGTTTTATCCCTTACGCCAACGCCCCTCAATAGCACATTTTTAGAGATACAGACAAACCAAACACATGCTCTTAGAGCTGAAACCTTCTTCTAATAGACAGTATAATTATTTTTTTTTAAATACGGATTTTAACATTTTAACCCTTTCAAACACACCGGCAAATGCAGGTCATTTCGCGCCTCACGAGAAATTTTTCTTTCTTACGCTAAAAGTTACTAAACATTTCGTATTCGACGAATACTATTTTTTTTATGTTAACAGATCCGACGCGAAAAGAAAACATATTTATTTTACAACCAGATAACAATATTTCTGACGTAATTTTTACACGGGCTGTAAAACCGTTACATTTATGACCATTGAAAATTTCAAAGGGTTTGGATAACAAAAGCTATTTTTTTAAACTATATAACGATCCTATACTCGAAAAAAGATTTTTTTTTTTTTTTTTTTTTTTTTACGATTTTGTCATTAAAGATATAAGTTCATACAAAATCGGGTAAAATATATAAAATAATACAAATTTGGGATTTATTTACGGTTTAATCAAGGGCCCGGGCAACGCTGGGGAGGTCAGCTAGTTGTATATATATTTTTTTATATAATTCTTCCGCTAGTTATTTGTTTTTTATATAATAGAGAGTCGAGATGACGTCTAAGATTAGACTTCTTGTCCGTAATAACTCCTTGAATGGCTAGTGCGTTCATTTAAAATATGATCACTTGTTTAAATAACAAGAATCCTAGGGAGCGAGGGTTCAGCCACAATAGTTTATGCCAAATAACTTCATCATCGAGCATAATAAAAGGGTCAAAGATGAAGAGAATAAATGAGATGTCCACGTTTAATGTTTCTATATCAACGCCAAAATCTCATTTAACTTAAAAAGATAAGGAAGCAATTACCTTCTGCTTTTATGAAGCTTGTTATAAATGAAGTTTCTGCATTTTTAAAACAATACTTAATCAAAGGATGTGGCAGGATGAGATATGTGGCCATGTCTTTGGCACAGTTTTCAACGCGTGGTTTTTGCCACCGTGACGTGATACTTACCCAAACAGCTGATATTTCACGATATCTTAGAAATTTGGTTCACGGAAACCCAGAAAGATTTTTCATTTATTATATACACTACGCAATATTTTTGGTTAATATTATTCAAATACAGTATATTTCGGTTATTCCGGGGCACTTCGGTTCTGCACGAATCGTCCCCAAAAAGCGGCTGTCCCAATTATAAGACTATATTTATACTTTTTCTTCACACTTTGTCGCAATTAAACGGTTGCCCCAATAAAGTGGTGCCGAAATAAACGGCATCTATTGTATTACATATATCATAAGTTGGCTCGAAGCAGCTTCGGTTGTAGAAGTATCAAACGCCCCTAACTTTCTGACCCGCTCTTTGAGTCAAATCTCAAATTCCCCTCTCCAATGTTAATTCCCTCTCAGGATTTGGCCTTTTTTTTAATTCCGAAAATTCGTATTCATACCAGAAATTTTTTATAATATTCTTTCATTTATTTGATGATAGACATTCCGTCATTTCTTAAATTAAAAATTCTTCTTTTAGAATTTCCGGTGTGAATTCGAAATTTTTGAATTAAAAAAAAAGCCAAGCTGACAACATTGTCCCCTCTCCGTTCTTCGCAGTTGGATTACGTTCTTGGCAGTCTTTGGGAGTACACGTACACTTATAAAGACGTCGGTCGTTACGTACCAAAAAATATTTCTTACTTTATATGTATTTAGTGCAATAATCTCTTTGTATGCTACCGAAAACAATTTATGATTATTTCAGATCATTTCGCAGGAAAAATTATTATAGCTGACAAATTTCCCATACATTTCAAGTCAAATAAACATATTTTGAACGAGAAATTGTACTTAATAAATAAAATCAAATAATTATCGCAAAGAAACGAAGCATTTTATTAACTTCTTCTGGTCAAATGACAAGCCTAGCTCGTCATGAGTTTTTTGTCTCAAGCAGTAATGATGAGCTACGGTTTTTTTAAGATCCAGATTGCTATCACTTTTTTTTAAAATATCAGTTATATTTACCATGTCTAATCTGTCATTAAATAAGGCAAAATGAATATTACAAAATAGTAGTAGCAGTCATAGAAGCTGAAAAATAAATCTCGCCCAACTGGCAACACTGGAGGCACGGCACGCTCCTCATGCGACTAAAGTTACTTAAAATAGTTTTATTGCCACAAAATCTGCACTGTTCCTAATTGAAATTGAATTCGCATCCAAAATAATAAATAATGTTACTTTTAGTTAATAAAATATATAAATTATATAATGAAGCATCTTGTAGTGATAAACATAATCAAGTTATTCTAATAATCAAATGATTTGTATTCGAGTTATTTTAATAATCAAACTATTTTAAATAACATTGGTCAACAACAACAAAACTTTTTGTTAGCCACTTCGACAAATGTATGTGTTCTAGACTAATTTGAGTGTACTGATTTCAAATCTGAAATCCAAATTTTTCTATTATGTCAGGATGTAAAGTTATTGCCATCCTGCTGTTTCAAAATTGAAAACTGCTTCTCATCATTGCTCCGTTCATAGTTGCTCCATTACAGTGGTGTGAAAGTTGGAGATCAGGATAATTGGTGGGAACAACATATATGCTCTACTGTGTGCAATACAGGCCTAAAACAATAGTTAAGAGGTAAAAGAAAAGCAATGTCTTTTTCTGTGCCCATGAACATGATATGGTGTGAACCGAAAAATCACCTCTCAGTGTATGACAAAGATATCCGGATTTTCAAAGAAAAATAAATCCAGAATATCATATCCAGATTGTGAATTTGCTCTAAAACAAATAATTTTGTCCAAATTTCAGTTGTGTAAAACATTCTCATAATGTCAAATTTAAACATTGGCGGTTTCTATAACTCGAGATCCTGCCGTGCTAGAGAAATTTGGGGTTCAGATTTGCAATCAGCACACTCAAATTAGTCTAGAACACTTATATTTTCCTCAGTAGCAAAAATGTTGTTGACCAGTGTAACCGATTATAGATACCGTCGATGCTAATGATTGTTTTTATTTTTTCATGTCCTTGTTAAGTTTTCAGCCTTCAGTTTGTCACATATCACATCATTAATTTAAAATTATGAAATACTATATGTAAACTTTAAATTTTTAACTAGAAAAATAAATTGTAAGATAGTTTTAACAGGGCTGATGTAGGTCAGGGAAATTCTCTGACTTTAAGTCATGTACATAGCAGTATTTACTTAGAGAAAAACTCGTCATATGCAATCGCGCGATTATATAAGTGGAGTTTTTCTATAAGAAAATACTGGTATTAGTTCTGAAACTGTAGGAACCCTGTTTAAATAATCCAAAAGCCTTATTATAAAATTACAGATGTAATACTTATGTCATAAAATGTTTTCAAATTGCAGTTATATAAGTATTAACCCCTTAATCGTCGCGCACTTTAAGTGTAGGCTACTTTTTAAAAATTCAGATTGCTTGATTACCACCAGTTTTTTTAAGTAGAAATATTCGTCTTATTTAATAGACAGATAAGATAATGCAAGAATAAAGCCAATAAAACTATTTTAAAAAACTGGTGGGAATCAAACAATTTGAATAAAACAGGCGTAACCTACGCTGCCCGTGAATGTCTCGGGCACGACGATTAAGGGGTTAATATATAATTATTTGTCATAAAAAATTTCATTGTATATTCTGTATTTTTCCTTTTTTCTAATATTGATAAATATCCTAAATTACTTGTTTAATGTATAAAAATATTTTCTATATCCTGACTATCATTATATCACATGTATCTAAAATTAAAAGATATACAAGACGAAATTTCTTTGCGCTATACTTAGCTAAATTTAAATATTTCGTCTCCATTAATCATTGCGTTTTTGCAGGCTATTCAAATTAAAACATGCATAATATTTATTAGTTATTCACATAGTTCAAAACCACTATATAAAGTATGAAAACATACATTTTATCTGTAGTTGAGATTATCACGTTGAAAGTGTGAGCGAAGAAAAACGAATGATATGAATAGTTTCATTTGCCAACCAGCCTTCACCCTCCCTAGAAAAAAAGAACAACGATAAAACCCTCTAGCGGAAAAACTAAATCATCCATTCCTGTGTCAAATTTATAAATAGGTGGGATGAAGAAGAGGTGAAAAGAATGATTCGTCGCTACTATGTCAAACTATCGAATATGAAAAAATGCATTTTACATTACTTTTAAAAATTGACCGATTGTCACCACTAAATTTTATTAGAATTCTTCGTGTAATAAAAATACTAATAAAATTTCTGTGAAGAACAGGGTTACCAGTTTGGGCTCCCCTTTTTATTTCCAGATGCCAAATTCATACCGGAAATTTTGAGAGAAAATTTTTTACTTTAAGTATTCACGAAATATGCTCTTCATTATATAAAGCAAAAATTTCTATTTTAAATTTCTGGTATGGATTCGAAATTTCTGAATTAAAAAGGAGGCCAAACTGGCAACCCTGAAACCCTATTAAAATTTAGTGGTGACAAAGTTAGTCATCAAGGAGTTGACAATCGGCTCCTTTTTAAAAGTAATGAAAACGCATTTTTTTCACATTCGATAGTTTGACATGGTACCGACGAATGTCACATGAAAGAATCGAGTTAATAGAAAAAAAATAATAAGAAATTAAGAAATTAAGCCTACTCTACAGTCAAACCTTAAAATTGGCTAAAACATACCAGATGCATAGAAGAAAAAGTGCCAGACTCGGGAGAAGGCCAAAACTTTATAAAGAATCAGTCATAAGTCAAAAAATTGTAAATAAGTATCATCAAAATGTAAATGTGCGTGTATCTCTTTAACAGTTGGAGACAGCGAAAAAACAATGCCAAATCCAAACAAACAAGAAGAAATTGGTGACAAAGTTTGTTAACGAAATAATAGATAGGTAATGGACAGTGGGCCGGAGAAATAGCACTAAATCATTCAAAATACAGAGGGAGCGAATGATTTTCGCCAAACGAGGAATAATCGTCTGAAATCACTCGAGAATGCGCAAAAGGGAGACATGTATCATTCGGGAAAAATAATTGTTCGAATCAAGACTTCCTTATCATAGTATCAGACCTCTCAATCAGCAAGTTTCCTTTGACCACTATACTTGTCCTGCTACTAGCGCCATCAATCGTCAGTAATAGGAGTATTTACGACACGAAATTTTTTCACAGCTCCATTTGTTTTATGCATTTGCTTATGAACTAGTATCGGTAGCATAGCTGCCAACTTTTATGCTTTTTTCCTACCACTAAAATTTTTTAGTAAATTTTATCTTATTAAATTGACAAGATCGTGTGATTACATGATGAAAAAAATTCTATTAAATTTTAGTGGTACCAAAAAAGCGTAAAAGTTGGCAGCTGTGCGGTAGCAGAGCTGCTAGATTTTTCTATTCTCTTTTTGGATACCAGTTTTTTAGTACAGACAATTTTGTTTTGTTTGATCGGAGAATTCTGGGATTTAAAAGAACAACATTTTCTCTAAAAATATACTGGTGTTCAAAAAGCCGGAGACTTGGCAACTCTGCGGTAGTATCCACCAGGCGGCGATACTTCCCGGAGAAAGTCAATAATAAGTTGGCAATTACCACGGACATTTTCTCCAATAGACTTTCTCCGGATTGTCAAGTCTGATCTATGTTAAGGGAGTCTTGGTTCGAATGATAGTTTCAATTGATTCACTCGAGCACGCGCAAAAGGGAGACATGTATCATTCGGGGAAAATAATTGTTAGAATGATAGTTTCAATTAATTCACTCGGCACTCGCAAAAGGGAGATATGTATCAATCGGGATAAAGAATTGTTACAATGATAGTTTCAATTAATTCACTCGAGCACTCGCAAAAGGAAAACATTCTATTGTTCGGGTGAAATGATTTTTCTGCAGACGAAGAATAATCGAATAAAATAACTCGGGTATGCGCAAATATGTAGCTGCAAACCTTAATTTTTTATTTTAATCAAGAAACTTGGAGTTTTATAACAAAAACAAAGTTGTTACAAATACAAATAAGAAACCTTTTTAAAATATATTTTATCTGGTTTCAATTGCGTTTATTTTACTTGAAAAAACAAAATGAAGACAAGAAATCATTCGGGGAAAATAATGGATTGAGTGATTATTTCGAGTTATATTTCTATAATCGAGATATTCGATAGATTAGTAATTATCGAATAATTCGAGTGATTCACTCGAGTTCGTATTATTCGTAGTTTTTGATGAAAAATACCCAGTTTCTGTTAATTTTACCTCAATTTTTAATATATTTTTTTAATATTTTACTATG
This sequence comes from Maratus michaelseni, assembly GCA_963931845.1. Classification (NCBI taxonomy): domain Eukaryota; kingdom Metazoa; phylum Arthropoda; class Arachnida; order Araneae; family Salticidae; genus Maratus; species Maratus michaelseni. The sequence goes on along the minus strand of OZ007595.1, from coordinate 212,274,408 downwards.
AGCACAGCTTTGCAACACTTTTATTTTTACATATATTGTACATTTTGATGTATTTTATGATGTGTGCAAAGAAGAAAGTGTTGAACGATTGCGCTCATATAAATAATTGAGGTAAAACTAGGAAAAATTGCGTATTTTTCACCAAAAACTACGAATAATACGATTTTTGAGCTTGTATAAGTCATATAAATCCGAACAAAATGCAAAAACTATTGTTGAAATCGTGCAGGATAAAACTTCTAATATTAAAAAGTGAAATAATTAAGTCAGTATAAAAAATTTGAGTTTTAGTCTTATTTCATGGGCCAAAACACGGCTTATTGGACCCTGATCTATCTCTAGCACATCAGGATCTCGAGTTGTAGAAAGTAATCAATGTTTAAATTTTACATTATGAGAATGTTTTACACAACTGAAACTTGAGGAATATTATTTGTTTCAGAGCAGATTCAAAATCTGGATAGGTTATTTTAGATGGATTTTTCTTTGAAAATCCGGATATCTTTGTCGTACACTGAGAGGAGATTTTTCGGTTCACGCCATATCATGGGCACAGAAAAAGACATTGCTTTTATTTTACTTCTTAACCATTGTGTTAGCGCTGTATTATTTTGTCTTAAACTTCATGAAAAACAATCAAGCACCAGAAGGATGTTGGTAATGAATTTAAAATAAATATACAGATTAAAAGATCATTGCTTTTAAAATAACAACCTGTCATTGTCTATACATTCTACCGAATTAGGTTAATGCAACAGATTTTTTTATTTCTGTAATCTTGCGAGATTGTTTTCCGATGGAGAAATAAAAACAATCGATACATATTTTTTAGGGTTCTTGAAATGTTCCCAGTTCTTTTAATTTTTGCTCAGGAAGATGTTGATAGTGGATTTAAAACAAATTCACGGATGAATAACTGCTTGTTTTAAAAAGAATTGGTCAGATTATTTATATAATTAATTTTATTTTGTTATTTTACAGTATAACATTCATGTAATGTCTCTAATTTACTTTTTAAAAAATCTTTTTCGATGAGTCACTTATGACCTAAGAATGATTTCAGGTATCTTTTTATTTTAACACACCCTACTTGATTTAGTATAAATTCGTAGAAGTAATTAACATTCCAGTGATCACGTTGTCGCAAATTATAACCACAAATGTGATTTTCCTGAAACTTTGTTATTACAAATGGCATCGAAATTAAAATGAAATTTTTTTACCGATACGCATAATTTCTCTTCTAATATGTCTCAGTCTCTTATTTCTCTTATGAAATACTTTGCATTTGTAATATTGGGTTGTTCGGAAATTTCCTTCCGTTTGGGAAAACCAATTCGTACCGGAAAATTCTGTCAAATTTTAGACAGAAATTTCGTCAGTCAATTATTAGACAATGGCTATCGGAATCAATGTCTAATAATTTGATGATAGAAATTTCCAGTACGAACCAACTTTCCCAAACTGAAAGAACTTTCCGAACAACCCAATAGCATAACTACAGTGCCTAGAATGCATAGTGTGGAATACGGCTACAAAAAAATACTAAAAAATTGAATACCACAAATGTAGAATGATGCTGTAAAGATTACGGGTCGATCGCAGCGACATCTTCTAACAGTGGCGTAGACAGAGTAGAGGTCTAGATGGTTTGGATACCACTAATTTTATAAAAATATTTTTGCCTTATCTAATCGGAGAATTTTCTGCGATATTGAAGACGAAGAAAACTTTATAATATTACTAGTTTCGAGAGCATTTGGACCCCCCCCCCCCCCCCGCCCCTCTCTGGCTACGCCACTGTCTGCTAGCTCTTTTCAACTCAAACATTGTATAAGAATCGAACTTAAAAAACGTTTCAGCTGGTGGTAAATATTTTAAATAATTAAATTACACCCTATTTCCTTTGACTTGGAAAGTGATTTTCATAAGCTTTGAAAATAGGAATGATATTGATCATGGCCAAAAAACGTGATACGCATTCTTTTGTGCCTGGTTGCAGTACTCGATACAAGACAGTAAACTAGAAACTATCTCTATTTAGCATACCAAAGGATGAATCTGTGCTAGAAGAGTGGAAAAGATTAATTCTCTGATATGACAAAAAACTAACTTCAAAATTAGTTACATCTCAAATATACACTTACAAGAAGATTTTATTAACAGAAATTATGTTCATGTTGTCAATAGTGAAATGGTTACTTTTGCAGAGATCAATCTATTTTTAAAGCAGATGTCGCTGCGGTCGCCCTGTTATTGTACCGCATCGTTGCACGTTTATCGGCTACAACGTTTTAGCACTTTTTAAAGCATTACCAGTTTGGTTTTTTTTTAATTCCAAAATTTCGCATTCATTCCAGAAATTCCATATAATGTTCTTTTGGTTACTTAATGACAGATATTTCGTGACTTCTTAAAAAAATTCTTGTTTCAGAATTTCCGGTTTGAATTCGAGAATTTTGAATTAAAAAACGGTAAAACCGTTTTCCACACTATGTATTCTAGGCGCTGTAGTATAACTAATATGTGAAAAAAATGTTTCATGCGCCCGCTCTTAGAAAAATTTAAGAGCCTACGTTAGTTATGCGAAGACATTCGCAAGATAATGTTAAGCACAGCAATATTCTTTTCAAATTTTGTTCTTTTCAAATTCGAAAATCGTTTGCGGTTTATTTTAATAACGTTTCACTATTTCAAACATATTTAAATTGCTATATATCACTGGAGTGCATTACAAGAGGCTTATATAGAATATGGTGTGCATAGCTCGATAGGTTGCAGTACATTGTTCATCTACAAGGACACGCAAAAGAATTCGGTTAAAGTTCTGTTTTTTAACAATAATTGCTGTAAGTGTTTCAGTTGCAGAACGCGTTTTTAAATTGAACTAACTTTTTGCCTTATTACTTGGTGTGTATAAATTCTATAGATCATATACAGGGTGACACAAAAGATCTCGAGTACATTTCGTTTATTGGCGGAAATTCCAGAAGGAGAATTTTAAACTGTACTATGCGTTTCCAAACTGAATTAAATTTTAGCATTCTATGTATTATATATACAAATCTGTAGGTCATACACAGGGCTGCAGAAAAGAATTCGGATATTTCTTTGTAAGAGTATTTTGAAAGTGTTACATAATCTATGCTTGACGCTTGATTTTTCGTTCTTGTTTTTTCTTGCATGGGATATTTGAATTTGATCTCTAACCAGATACTTTTTTACTTTTTTTTATTTTGGTTGAAGATTGTTTTTATGAGGTTTATTCTATTTCGGAACCAGTTTCAAAAATAAAAATATCCCCATAAAAAAAAAAAAAATGCAAACCAAGATTGAAAAAAAAAATTGTTAGAGATTGACCTCAGATATCCTACGAAAAAAAAAATCGTTTCAAAATATTGAAATGCAAACGAGAAATTTGAAAAGAATGTTAGTTTAAAGTTAGCTTCCGAGTGTCTTCATGTGACAAACGCTTTTAAGCGCGTCAGCTGAAAGGTTAAAGAACTAAAATCCATAGCTGCCAACTTTTACGCTTTTTCCCTACCACTAAAATTTTATAGTAATTTTTATCTTATTAAATCTCCGAAATTACGTGATTCAATAAGGCAAAAATTTCTATTGATTTTTAGTGGTAACAAAAAAGCGTAAAAGTTGGCAGCTATGAAAATCAATGCCAGCACGGTCCCTATTTTTGACTACCACTATTTCCGAATAGTTATCACCTTACTGTAATAATTTATTTCGTTTAAAATTTTGCTTTTGATATATGTTGGCATTTTTTTGTATTAAAATAATTGTTTAGAATGAGAAAGAAATGAAAAATATTTGATAAATATATATTCTTCGGCAAAGAACTGTTTTATTATTTTTTTCTAAAACAAATTTTGTGAGTTGAAAATCGATTTCAATAATGCAATGCTATAAAGTCATGTTTTATAAGGAAAAGAAAAACATTTCTCTTAGCATTAAATTTTTTAAGCATCTAGAGCAATGCAAACTTGGGTTACGCGAATCCCTGGGGGTACGTGGAGGACACGTGGGTAAATAATATTGGTAATGGCGGGAAACATAAAAAATAAAAAACTGAAATTAAAATATTATATCTCAAAGACAAAATTTTTTAAGAAGAAAAATTGATTTAAATTTTGACTGCTTCTTCATTAATGGATTTTAAAAAGTAAACTATCAATGATTTCTGGTTGTCAGAGAAATAACAGTATCAGAAACTGATTGAGAGATAAATATTTGCTTTTGACGAATAAAGAGGAGTCTCGACATGTGTATATAAAAAATAGATATAGCAACAAATCTGACGCAGCTCCTTGTTTGGGATTATATCTATCGTAATTTCAACTTATTTTTAAAAACTCAGTCCCAACATCGCATTGAATTTATCAAGCATGTCAAGATGAATATCTTTTGTAAATTTTTACCGTAAATTATGATGATAAAAAATTGTTTTAACGCTATATTTATTTGTTTTTATTTTAGCGAACTAATATAAAAAGAAATCAAAGTAAACTGTAAACTGTAATATTAAAATAAAATCCAGTAAATGTCGTTAAGTTAATTTGAGTTGTTTGATTATTTAAATAACACAATAACGTTACTAGAAAATAATATCAAACATTTTTGCGTTGAGGTATGGGTGCAGCTGGGTTTATAAGAGAAGGGATATGCATAAATGAAAAACCTTGGCAAGGGGTACAGTAGAGATAAAAAGTTGAGAACTGCTAATTTAGACTAATAGTTTATTTTTATTGAGAAAATCTTACATCTAGCTCAATATTAATCTAGCTCCAATCACGCATGAAATTAAAAAAAATATATATTTTTTAATTTAGTTATTTATTTTCCGTTTTATCGTTTATTTTAGATGTCAACAACCTACGGCATTCGTGACATGCGGAGGAAAGGCCATCGCCAAGGAGGAAAATTCCAATCCTGACGAGATCTTTAATAATTCATTTTTTTTAAACTATTTTAATCAAAAACTAGTCGTTGGGGGCCACCGTAATACTTACCCATCATGGATATGCATGATGTAAAATATTAAAATAAAAAATGTGTAAACTACTTATAAAATGCATTTTCAAATTGCAATTCAAATTGCAATTCAAATAAAATCGAGACTTGATGACGTCACAAACTTTAAAGGCTCGATTACTGAATTGCTTGAAAGAAACATCCTTAAAACTCCAAAAATAATAATCCTATTAACTAGCGGTTTATTGCATCTGATTAAGCGTAAAATTTCCAATTAAAATATATCTTTGAAGTGAAATTTGGATGAAATACAGGGTCATGAAAAATTGAAGAGTGTGGGAAATAGGATTCCAAATATCTCGGCAACTAATTATCCGATCAACTTCATGTTTTATGCAAAATTTATATTTTTTTATTGTCTTTTATATTTATTTCTTAAAATAAACAATTTCGAAAATTTTTATATACCTTTCATCAGAACGAATATTTCGAGAGTCCGAAAAAAATAGTTCCGGTTAATCGAGGTTATTGAAATGAAATAGGCTTCTACCCATTATTACATACTAAGTACATACCAAATTGCAAGTCTCTATCTCAATTTTTTCGGGAGATAGAGCGTTTACAGACACACAGACACACAGACGGACGGCATTTTTTTTTTCTAAAAATATGTTTTTCGGAATCTCCAGTGTCTGAAACGTGTAAATCGGTCAAAAAAAATTTTCGATTTTCAAAACGATTACAAGACTTACCCTATACTACATATGATGGGTAAGTAATAAAAAGGAACAAAATTGTTTGTTATGATAGGAAATTTTCAACAAAAATGGTCTATGAAAACAAAATTATTCAAATCAATTACAGGGTTCCTACACTTTCCGGTGAAATACCAGTATTTTCTTATAGAAAAACTAGAGTTATGTAATCGCGCGATTACATATCACGAATTTTTCTCTAAATACTGGTGTATTCCTGTTCTAAAGTCCGGGAAATTCTCTGACCTATAGGAACCCTGAATTATTCCTTCCCCTTAGCATAACTGACATCTTGTACATTTTATTCTTACAACTGAAATTTAATAGCAAATTTTGCCCAATTTAATAGCTGAATTTTAACGATTTTTAATGGTTAAATAAGGCAAAATTTTCTATTAAATTTTAGTGGTAACAAAAAACCGCACAAGTTAGTAGCTATGCCTTAGTTTTTAAAATACTATTTCAACAACAACAATATATATAAGGGTGTTTATAAAGTCCCGGACCCATTTTGATGTTTAATGACTCATAAAATAATGAAGATATAAACAAACTTATGACATTTATTGATGGAATAACTCATATATTTCCCTTTTCAGGTTTGAATACCTTTACTTTTGTAAATATCGTCTGCGCGTGTGGTTAGTTTCAGATAATTTCATTTTCCAGTCTAAATATCTGTACTTTTCTAAATATCGTTTGCTTATTAATTGCAGTTTTCTCTCTTTTGTTTTTAGCAACTATTGCAATGTCATGTTTACTTTTGATGTATTTGTTCTATGTTACTTTTGTATGTGATGTTTTATTCGAGCGGATATTAAGGAGAATGCATAAACCACAAGAGAAAGCACAGATTTTATGGTGGTTCATAGAAACAAAATCGATAGTGCAAGCAAGAAATAAGATAGACAAGATAGAAATTGCAGAAGAATTTAACAAAAAGATCCTCCATCCAAAAGCAGCATCTTGCGGTGGAAAAAGAAACTGGAAGTATCGCAGATAAGAAACGTTCTGGACGTCCCTGCACAAGTGATTTTCATGTTGAACGTGTCAGAGACACATTTTTATACTATCCTAGAAAATCTGTGAGATCAGCGGCAAGAGAATTGGATATGCCAATTTCGACGGTGTACAAGGTTATTAAGAAAAAAATAAGACTGCATGCATACAAAGTTCAAATTGTTCAAGTTTTGAAACCGGACGATAGGCCTAGTAGGATAGCAACAGATATGCTAAGGAGAATAGAAGATGATGCTGATTTTCTGAAGCACATAATGTTCTCCGACGAAGCATCGTTTCATGTTTCTGGCATTGTTAATCGCCATAATGTGCGCATATGGGGATCTGAAAACCCCCATGAATACTGTGAGGCAGAAAGGGATTTCCCGAAGATTAATGTGTGGTGTAGACTAATGCACGACCAAGTCATTGATCCTTTCTTTTTTACAGAAAAGACAGTCTCATCAGTCGTATGCTTAGACATGTTGGAAAACTTCGTATTTCCACAACTAGAAGAGCTTCAGCCACATGTCTTTTTGCAACAAGATGGTGCACCACCTCATTGGGGTACCATCGTTCGTACTTCTTTGAATGACCATTTTCCAGGAAGATAAATTGGGCGAGGAGGTCCAATTCCTTGGCCACCCAGATCACCTGATATAACGCCGCTGGACTTTTTCCTTTGGGGATTTGTAAAGGACAATGTTTACAGGAGGAGAGTGTCAAACATTGATGACTTAAAAGCCAGAATTACAACCGCAATAGCCTCTGTGGATGCCGACATGCCTGCCGTTACCTGACTTGAAATTGACTATCGACTTGATATTTTCCGTGCGACGAAGGGGGCACACGTGGAAGTTCATTGACAAGGGTCATGAAACTTTTTGAGTCTATCTAACCATTTATGTTATTAATTTTAATCTATTTTTATTATTTTATGAGTTATTAAACATCAAAATGGGTCCGGGACCACACATGAAAGTGAATCATTTGGTAGATTTGTGCCAATATTCTTAACAAAGAAACAGTCAAGAAAACAATCAACAAAACATTCAACAAGCTGGAACACTGAATAAATAATATTTCCCAAACATCTAAAATGAAAATAAAGTAAAAATATAACCCAGATCCCCTTTTGCTTGTTTTCCAAATACTATTTCAACTACAAAGAAAGTAGAACAAAAATTTCATCAACAATGAAAATACTATTTCAACCAAAAAGAAAATCGAACAAAATATCTATCCAAAACCACACATGAAAGTGAATCATTTGGTAGATTGTGTCAATATTTTTAACAACGCCGAATAAGAAAACCACCAACAAATGACACAACAAGCCAGAACACACAATAAATAATCTTTTCAAACATCTAAAATGAAAATAAAGTAAAAATATGACCCCGATACCTTCCCCCTAGTTTTTAAAATATTATTTCAACCAAAAAGAAAATCATACAAAATTTTCATCAAAAACATCATGATATATGAAAATGAATCAGCCAATGTTTATAAACAACGCATCAGTCAATAAAAACACCAACAAAAGATTTAACAAACCGGTACATACAAGAAAGAAATATATTTTCAAAACATCTGCAACTGAAAAAAATAAAATTGTGGCCCAGATCCCTTCCTTATAGTTTTCAAAAAACTATTTCAATCAACAGCAACAAAATTTTCAACAAAGATGATAAAAGATTCAACAAGCCGGAAAATACAAGGAAAAAACATTTTCAAAACATCTAAAAATGAAAATAAAATAAAAATATGACCTGGACCCTTTTCCTTAAAATTTTCGAAATACTATTTTAACTAAAAGGAAAATCAAACAAAATTGTTACAAAACTGTTCATTACCACAGACTCAATGACTTCTAGTGTGACTGACATATCATATGAAAACAAATAAAATTTTAGCAGTTTTATAGTGTTAGCAGGTTCCCCACCCCACTATTTTTTTTCAAGAAATAACATGTGTGCCCAGTAATAATAATAATAGTAATAATAATAATAGTAATAATAATAATAGTAATAATAATAATAATAACAAGATTTAACAACGATTAAATAAGGTAAAATTTTCTAAACGGAAATATTGGTAATTTCTCTCAGAAATTCCGTGACCGTTGGTCTTCCTGAACAAGTTGGAACGCATGTTACATATTATTTATAACTAAAAGTTAAAATAAAACATAATGTGACCTGTCTTGGACCATATCATAATTTTCAAAACACTATTTCATTCAAAGACAAAATCAAACAAAATTGTTTGCAGCCACAGTTCACAGGGAAATTTCAACAAGAACAACATATGATTGATTGATTGATTGAATTTGATTTAATGGTACTTGTTTTCTTTTAGGAACAAGATGCGCCAAAAGAAATAAAACAAAACATAATTTAAAAAATATTCAATTACTAATGGTCGTATATTTAATATTTTTTCTTCGCACTACCAATTTTTACACACGGAGATTACTTAAAACTCTCTGACTGACAAGCCCGTGTTAATACGTTCACTAAGCTCCAGGTTTCACTGCAATACAAGCAATTTTAAAATTTATATAATTCGACAAATATAATGCAGTTTTAATATATTGAGTTATGATTGATAGATTCAAGGTTTACAATCATATATATAATTCAGTTTTTTATGTAATTTTTGAATAAAAACCTTTTTTTACCATTTAAAATAAAATGCAGAGAAAACAACATTACAATTTAACCCTTTTGCTGGACTGTCAGAGGGTTAAAAACATGGTAAAAGTTCCATAAAAACAATCCTTCATCACTTAAAATGTTAAAAAGTTTCACATAAAACTGTCACCATTACGCAAAAACGTTTTCACTCCAGCCGGACCATCACCATCTGTAATTTTCAAGCATCCTTAATTTTCAAGGAAGCAAGGTAATGTGACAGGCTGTAATAAGTGTGGTAAAAGTTTCCATCGGGGTATATTTTTTGCCTTGCAATAAGAGTGTATATCAGGAAATATTTTCTTAACAGTACTATATGATAATGTGGCATATGTATCAGTTAATGAAGAATATGGATTTGGGATGCTTATGTGGCTTAACGATTGAAAACTGTTTTAATAGACTAGAGTATGAAACCCCAATAGATGTGGTTCTAGATTCTACAAGTTTGCGTGCTTCAATATACGAAAGATTATGAGTAATTTTTATAGACAGAATATCTTTTTCACGGATCCAATTTGGACAGGAACGGGATTATGCTGCGCGATTACCTTAACAGTTGGCACAGCGTTCAGCATTTTCACAATTTTTATTGTCGTAGCTCGTAGTTGACTTCTGCACAACGAGTATAGGTATCAAAACCATGACATGAAACTTTTCCCATGGCCTTAAAATATCGCTGGCACGTAAAACAACGTAAGGAGTCAGGCACGTATGGCGAAACAGGACAATTCAGGTAAGTTGCTTTGATTCTTATAGGTAAAGTTGTTTTGAATGTTGTTTGAAAACTATTGAATGTTGAAATTGAATGTAAATGTGAAATTGAAAAGTTGTTTGAAATATTGAATGCCAGAATTACGTGCTTTGTAGGATATATTTTATCATATCGACGGATTGTGATTCTGCGTACATGAGTAACATTTTGATCACTTAAATTCTCCAGGGTTTTTTTTTTTTTCTTTTTGTAGAGTAGAAAAGATCACGTTCAGATATTGCACCACAGCTAATATTTAGTGCTGAATGGACCTGAACTGATATAGCAAAGAACAGACTCATTTTTTTGCAGTTCGAGAGTAACTCTGGTTTACTGGATGATGAAACCTTCACCAGCAAATCACCAGGGTGAAGTTTTTTGATAGAGAAAACATCACCAAGAACAGATCGAAAAGTTTTTGCTATCAGAAAAGGGGAAGTATCCTTGAACGAACTATCAGAAATATAATTGTTGCGACGAATAATGAAAAAAGTGCAGTGACCTCTCACTTATTTACCTCTTATTATCATCTCTTACTTTCGCGATGTTCAGTAATTACTTTTTAGTGCCATTATTTTAAAACAGTAAAATTCGATTTATAAATTCTGCGATTAAATGAGGAAAAAAGTACTTTAAAAAGAAACTAGTGCTAAAAAATAATTACCGTGTATCGCGTATAAGTGAGAGGTCACTGCATGAAGGAAATGTTCTGTACAGTTTGTTGCTCTCCACATGAAAGATAAATAGAAGAAAGTGAAGGGCTTCTATCCATTGTAAAAAAAAAAAAAAAAAAAAAACAATTCAGACCCCGACCGCACCACCCATTACCAAGCCCAACAAGGGGGCATGCACATCCGTGGAAAAGTGATAACCTGGACCCCATACACTCAAAAGACACTCCTATGTGAGTCTTCACCCTTAACGATATAAAAACTACATTTAAAAAAAAAAGCATCATTTGTCAGCATAGTGTTGGCATAATTTCCACTTAAAATAAAAAGTAAATAAATAAATAAATAAAACATCAATAAAAGATTTAACAAGACAAAGAGTTAGTGTTACACACAATAACCCCCCCCCCCCTTTTTTTTTTAAGGTTAAAAAAATATGTCTTGGGTGTTCATTTTAATTTTCAAAATATTATTACAATCAACAAGTAATATAAAAAAAAGTTTTTAAGTCAATTCCTACTTTTTAATCATAAATATATAAAATAAACCCGTGCAGCATTAATGTCGCCCGTTATCTTTATTGAACATTATTTTATAATCATCGTTGCGGTATTTTATTTTTTGTTGGCATCACTAATTTGAGATAAATCTTTCATTTCATTTATGAAAACAATGGGAGAATTTTTTTTCTCCCATATAAAAATTAAAATTAATTAATTAAATTTAATGAATGAATCAATATTTGAAAAAACTGTATTAACATCAATTGTCATCCAGTACAAGTTTAAAAAAGTTTATTCGAACTTGAATGGATGAATAGAAAATATTTTATTAACGATTGAAAATTCCAACAAGATATATATAGAGAGAGTGTGAGCTAATAGTAGGAATTTAAAAAGAAAATCGAACAGAATTGTTTATTGTCATTGGCAATTTTCAGCAAGAATGACATATGTAACGTATTAGCTGTTTTCAGGTTTAGAGTATTAGCAGATTTGTGACATCATTTTTAACACTGTCTCAGTCTAGAAAACCATCAACAAAAGATTTAACAAGCCGGAACAGATAGCGTGTCATAATTAACTTTTACTTAAAGCTACCAAGTTCGACATCTTGTTGAATAGTTAATAACATAAGTTAGTCTAAACTGCTTCATTTAAGTCGGCATAGAGTTTTTCTCACCGACCTAATGCGATTTGGTTGTTACTATTTTTAATGTTTGTTATTGTTTTGTTTTAATTTTAAATATGTGTCAAAAGCAGGATCAATTCCCGTTACACAGGGTGTGCAGATGTGCTTATTTTTCAGTACCAATATTTCCGAATGGTAATATTCCACTTATATAATCGCAGAATTGAGCGATTAAAGAAGGCAAGAATTACTATTCGTAAACAGTGGTACCTAAAAATAAGTAACTCTGCACATCCGGTTAAAATACAGTAATCCCTAACATTCGCGAGGGTTACGTTCGAGGAAAACCTCGCGAATGTCGAGTCTATCTCTCTGCACTAAAATAGGAGTTACGTTCTATGAAATTTTAATTAGAGGGGCACAGAATTTCAAAGAACTAAAGGATAATATGTTTTAACAATACGCTATGCATAACATACTATATGGAGAAGGTGAATCTACACACATATTCATAAATATGAAATTTATTTATTGTTGATAATTCAAATTAACTGACTGGAGAAATAGGTACAGCTAAAAACGCACATGTTTTTGTATAAAGTAATTTCGACTCTCTCCATTCGCAAAGAGATGATAATGTAATTATTGGGTCAGTATGCGATACAATATTAAAATACGATATTTAAATACAACTAAATGCTTCGGAAATACGCTTATTTCCCATCTAAGTGCAGCTTCTGTTCCACCTCTAAGAGAACCTACACATTTTTAATTAATAGATTGAAGATGCTGTTACCTTTACCATTTCTAATATCCCCGTTGCAATGAGTATTCTGCTGTTGTTATTATTTTGCTTTCCTAGAACACTCGCTCCTTTTTCAGTTGACAACTGAAAATTGATTTGTAAATATATACTAAGAAAACACAGGGGAAATAATCTTTAAGCACTATAAATTCTAAAAAAAGAAACAGATAATAAACAAAAATCGCAAATAATTAAGTCAGATTCTCGCGAATGTAAAGTTTTTCCGTATTTTTACATTCGCGAATAATCAAAACTTGCGAATGTTGAAACAGCGAATGTTGAGGGATTACTGTATTTTCATTTTCAAGTGTATTTGTAAAAAATTCGTAGAAATTAAATCCCACATAAATAATTATTCGATAGCTGAATGCAAAAAAATGGTGATTTTCTTGTCATTATTATTATTAATATTAATTGTGGTTATTACTAAGATTTCTTTTTTTAAACCAAGGATTATTAATGAACTGCAATAATTTCAATGTTTTATTAATAAAGTAACATTCTGCGTTTGACAAATTTTATCAGGTTCAAGCCACCACTGGTACGCGGGCAAAGAGCCGGGCTCTTCGTTCGCTATCAACTGTGACAGAGCCTCTCGAACGGCGATTTCAAGATTGGCAAGTGGACACATGAAAAGTCTCGTTCTTTGAGGGCAGAAAGATCTTCAAAATCTGTACTAAATGTCAAGCTCAACAGGCCTCTGCTGAACACATCCTGGACTGCTTAGGTCTTTCCAGAGAAGACTTTGCTTCCCCCCTTCTGGTTCTGTACTTTCTTAGGATTAACGGAATATTGGATCTTGTCTGACTTTGTCAGACAGTTGGAGGATGAGCCACAACAACAACAGAAATTTTGTGAAAAAAAGATCTAAGTGTCTGGTATATCTTATTAACCTTCGGGACCATGGGTGCATATACGCATCCTCAAAAAGAGCCTACAGAATTTGTTTTAGGCACCAGTAAAAAATAAAAGTAATATTTGCTTTCTCTAATTAGAGCATTTTTGTGATAGTTTAAGTAAAGGTAGCTTTTTTTAAAAAAGTGGTGCCAACCGAATAAAATTTGTGTAAAAGCCGCCGGTCCCGAAGGGATTAACAACGAAATGCTTGAAACGCAAAATAATGGCAAATTCTTTCCTTGTGTTAAATTGAGAGCTTAGTACTTAATAAATATAGAAAAACAGAATTATTAATAATTATTCAGACTAAAAAATTTTTGTTTAATTTATAATTTAGACTCAATATAATATTAATCCTCCTAGTACTGGGTTTTGATTTTTGATGTGCATTCTTTGTTTTGCAAAAATTCTATTCTAATACTGTATTCTCCTTCCTGCAGATTATCTATTTGATTTTATTTATTGAGGTTTTTTTTTTTTTTTTTTTTTTTTTTCGTGTTTGAAACATTAAAAACTTGTTTAAAAAGGGGGGGTTGGGTAGTCAAAAGAGACCCCAATCATACTAGGAGGGTTAAATAAGAAAACTTCACAAGAGAGATTGAATAGTAAATTATAACACTTTTTAAGATTTTCCAACACAGTTGAAAAGTGTTTACGAATTTGACTTGTTTGTCTGTTTGGCCGCTCCGACTACCACTAATTTCGTGAAGTTATTTTCGCTTTGTTTATTAGTTGAAAATTTTGTGATTAGATAAGGCGAAGAATATTTCTTTACAATGGTGATATCAGAGACTATGAATACTCTTTGCACATAAAGAATTTTTTTTTAAAATAATTTGCCTTAATGCCGACCAATCCAGGATTTTTTTTTTTTTTTTTTTGAAAATTGAATGAAAAGTTTACAAAAATAAGTGAAAAGCAGAAAACGTTTAACAACATTAAAGGAGGATACGGAAATATTAAAAAAATAAATAAATAAAAAGATACGAACAGGGTCCAAAGAGTGGGTCTGTAAAAGAGTCCATCATTTGCAATAAAATGGCGGGTTGCGCCTGTCAAACAACCGTTTGAGAAGTATCATTAATATTTTTCTTATCAATTATTTATGTATATTAAAACAACACCCAAGTTTAGTTTCAATGCGTTGTTATATATATATATATATATATGTGTGTGTGTGTGTGTGTGTGTGTACAAATAAATGAACTGCATAACTTGGAAGTTGATTAAAAATAATTAAAAGTGACAAAAGCATGTATTGACAAAATAATAATCAATGGATATTACAGTCTGTTGGCTTTCTTTGAATTGTGAATATTAGAAATTAATCAGTTCCATCCTCAGTATATCTCAGAGGCGAGCATTTCTGTGTAGATGTTTATTGGTTCATTGAATGAATTCATGTATTTTTTAAATAGCAGGTTATTTATTTTTTAAATGGTAATTTATTTTTCAACTCTTAATTGCACTCTGCCAAGCTATACCATTTCCTGTTGTGACTTTGTTATAATTGCCAAATTATACTGTGTTCTGTTGTGACTTTGACATAATTTCTTTCTAAGCGTAGAATTAAATTATATTTTTCTCTCTTTTCTTATATCTAAATTCGAAATATCTCATGCAATTCAAATACAACTCACTGTGTTAAGATGTAGCTATGTAGAAAAACATAAATACTGTTTATTTTTCTATCGTTGTCAAAATGCTTTGACTCATTCAGGTCAAAATTGTTCCTTTTTTTCAATGATTTATTTATTTTAAGTATAAAAACTACCAGGGTTTGATGGTATGAAAACAAACCAGGTGATATTAGTTAAACCAGAAGTCAGCAACATATTACAAGTGTTATGCCGAACTTGTATTAAAAAAAAAAAAAAAAACACTTCACGCATCAAGCCAGTTGTACTAAATTTTTATGTGCTTATAAAGCACATTATATTCGAATTTATAAATATTGAATATTATTATATCATCACCATAAAGATCTTAAGGCTGAACTACGTCATTTTCAAAATAAGTAATTATGAAATATATGGGTCAATTAACTATTCTTTACATCAAAGAGGGCATAGGTATTTTATTTCCTTGAAATTATGTAAATGATTAATTCAAATTTTATTTGACAATACATAAAAACAAAATATTTCAAATACTTAAAAACAGTTAAAATACGCATAAAAATTATTAAAAATAGACGTTTCGAGCTCAATTTCAGAACTTCTCATCAGTACACACATAACGCCCATGAAAAATGATGATAAACAATTATTACACATAGGTGCCAACCTCTCATTAATATTCCGTAATACACGGATTAATTTGACCCAGTTTAACAACACTTCAAACCAGAAAAATTATTGGATGAATTTTTATTCATTCAATTTCAGGTTTCTACGTCGAATTTATTTAATTTCTTTTCTTAAAAAAAAATTCTGGTGCGAAACGTGTCAAACCTGGGTTAAATTAGCCCACATATTACGGAATATTAATGAGAGGTTGGCACCTATGATTACATACAAAAGATACCTGTAATACATCAGTTAAAGTCTAACTCGAAAAGATCAAATCAAAATTGTATACTTAGATGGAATGAGGCTTGCTACGTTCAAACACGAGTCTACCAACTTTGTATACTACCCCTCGAAGAAAACGCGACTTGTGTAACTGTTGCATTGTGATTTAATTAGATTATGTTCGTAAAGTCTGGGATAAGATGGGTTTCTAAAGGTATGGGCAACAATTTTTGAGTGTAAAGTACCTGTCTTAAAGGAATGCTTGTGCTCTTTTAATCTTATATCTAACGTACGGACTGTTTCGCCTATGTAGACTGAATTACAATTACGGCAGGGTATGCTGTAAACAACCCCCTTTTCTTGTGTTTTTGGATACTTGTGTTTAAAATTATTGAAGAAACCATGCAGCGAATTTTGCGGTATAAAATTAGTATTAATACTGACACTTTTCAGCAACTGTGAAATCCTTTCTGAAATATTTCTATAATAAGGTAACCCCTTGGAACTTCACATTGAAAAGGGGAGGGAGTTGCAACTGGATTTGAAACCTCAGATAAGATCTTCCTACACCAGCTTAGTGAATAATTATTATTTTTCAGATCCATAAAGATAAAACTTTATTCTCCATCGTGAATACATTAGTATTACTGCAGAATTTCACTGCAGTGTGTTTAATTAATGAGTATGGGAACTAGAGTGGACCAACCTCTCCGGTTGTTCACAAAATACCAATTTTTAAGCACATACCGTAATTTCCGGCGTATAATCCGCAGCTCAAAGAGTCGTTTTTCGACCCAGAAATTTTATTCAATAATTGTAGTTAAATATTTACAGCGATCTTTTAAGTTACATTTTATAAAATAATATTTCTGGGTCGAAAAACGACTCTTTGAGCTGCGGATTATACGCCGGAAATTACGGTAATATCCAAATGAAGCACCATAAAAACGAACAGACGTACGTTTCGTGAGTAACTTGGTCTCACATCATCAATGTCGTTAAAAACAAAAAGAACATCCCCCCCAAAGACATGAAACTGAAAGTCGAAAACCCAAATGACAGTAAACAACATACCCAAAGACCAGCATGTACGAGCAACCAATGAGATTAAATCAGAAGTGATGCACTGTGACACAGTAAATCAACCCAGAAAGGTGATATGTAAGGTACACTCGAAAATCGTTGACCAGGGAGTTTCTAAATTTATGAATATAAACTGTTTCAAAAAAGTCTAAATCTGAAGGAGAAATGCATTTCTTAATAATAGAAGCCGAATAAAAGTTGAAATTGTGTCCCTCACACCAACAATGATAAGCAATAGAAGATTTTTCTAATTTTTGTTTCTTAACATAGTTTTTATGTTCTATGTTTTTGTGTACAATTTTCCACAGAAGTTTTTAATTCATACATAATTAATTCAAGTTGTGATTTTGATTAAAATGTTTTCGAAAATGATAAATTTTTTTGTCAAACTCTTTTACTCCAGTTTTGAAAGGGGTTTCATCTTACATTTCTGTTTTTTTTTTTAAGTTCCGGAAGAGATTAGATATTAAAAATACAAACTTTAAACCAAGCCACTTGATTCACTCTTGCACTGGCAATTGATATCCAAGTTACGTTGGTCCATCTGTTAAATTGGCTCTGGCACTTCAATAGTTTCGAAATTGAGGAAATTCATTATACATCCAATAGATGGCATGGCATACAATGTTTTGACACTTGAAACTCATATTTCACAAAAATGTGGAGTAGTCCACTCTGGTTCTCAATGCCTCATTTGATTTTCTGAAGTTCTTCTATTTACATTCGATTCATTTCAAATATAAATAAAGTTATCTTTATAAAAATTAAGATGTTGTATATTTTTTCTTTCATAGCCTTTTTTAGTTAACCTTTTCAGAGGCATTGTATTTGTACATTTCTGAATTCACACCAGAAATTTCGAAAAAAAAAATTTAAAAATAAGGAAATGCAATATTATTTTTTTTAAGACTAAGTTAAAAAGTAAAATTTTATTTAAAAATTCTGGCACAAATATTGATTAAAATTAAGTGGTATAAATAATATACCGTCGCTCTTTAACCTCTTGAAGGGCGCTGGAACATTGTACAGTGTCTCACATAAGTGATGGGACACTTGTGCTTTACAAAAGGAAACTAATCAAATAAATTAAAAAAACATGTACACATTTTTTTGTGGGTGTGTTTCATACTTAAATTTAGTAAAGATTATTACATAACATACATTTTGTCAAAATATTAAAATATTAATTTAATAAAAATACAAATGTTTAGAACGGAGCAAAAAATAGCTCACATAAGTGATGGGACACCATTATATATGCAACAAAAATCGTCTGAAATAAGCAATAAAAATATTTTTTGGGGTTTTATTTTTACTTAAAAGCAATTGGCAATAATTTATAAAATCGTCTGCAGTATTTCTCTTCAGTTTGTTTTGGAATTTTTGTGTTTTTTAGCTCTGTGTAGCCATGAATGCTAAACGAAAAGAAACTTCGCCTGAAATTCGAAAATTAGTTATTAATTTGCATATTGAACGTGGAAAATCTATTAGAAAAACTGCTGAAACAGTTAACTTGAGTCGTTCAACAGTTTTCAATATCATTAAACGATATAAAAAGAATCATATGATTCAGGATAAAAGAAGACCTGGCCGACCATCGAAGCTATCCAATGGAATAAAGCGAATTATCGTTCGAAATATTAAAAAAAATCCAAGAATTAGTGCTTCAAAAGTTGCTGCTGATTTACAAGCATTATATGGAATAATTGTTAATCCTGAGACTATTAGAAGGGTAATTCGATCTGCTGGATATCACGGTAGAGTAGCCAGGAAAAAATTCTTCGTAAGTGAAAAGAATAGAAAACTCAGACTAGCTTTCGCAAAATCCAACATAAATAAGAATTCTGATTACTGGAATAAAGTTATATTTGCTGATGAGAGTAAATTTAATATATTTGGTTCTGACGGTAGAATCTTGGTGTGGACCCCAGGGAAGAATTTCGCAAACAGAACTTGGTACCAACAGTAAAACATGGTGGAGGAGGAGTTATGGTATGGGGGTGTATGTCGTCCGCTGGAGTTGGTAATCTTGTTTCTATTGACAGTATAATGGATCAGTGCAAGTATACTGATATTTTAAAGCAAAATTTGAAATCTTCAGCACGAAAATTGAACCTTCATAACGATTTTAAATTCTACCAGGACAATGACCCCAAGCACACTGCTCTGAACGTTAGACTCTGGCTGCTATATAACTGTCCTGAAATAATAAATCACCACCACAATTTCCAGACTTAAATCCCATAGAGAATATTTGGCAAGAATTGGAATCAAGAATTCGCAAACACACCATTTCTTCAAAACAACAACTAAAATCGGTGCTTCAAGAAGAATGGGGTAAAATCACTCCAGAAATCACAAAAAAATTAGTCGAATCCATCCCAAAAAGATTAAATCATGTTTTAAAAGTAAAAGGAAATCCAACAAAATATTAAAACCTTTTAAAAAGTAAAATTTTTGGATAAATATTTGATGGAAAAGTAAGTGTCCCATCACTTATGTGAGCCATTTTTTGCTCCGTTCTGAACAATTGTATTTTTACTAAATTAATATTTTAATATTTTGACAAAATGTATGTTATGTAATAATTGTTACTAACTTTAAATATGAAACACACCCAAAAAAATTTTGCACATGTTTGTTTATTTATTTTATTGCAGTTTCTTTTTATAAAGCACAAGTGTCCCATCACTTTTGTGAGACACTGTATATGTCCTACTTAATTTTAATTCACAAATACCACATTGGCACCAGAATTTTGGAAGAAAATTTTGCTTTTATATCGTACGTGAAGAAAAGTTGTAACTTATTTTGAAATAAGTTTTAGACCGGGAGGCGGCAGCACAGGCAATCACCTCATCGAGTTCACGGCTGAAATTCCAGAATTAGTTAAAATTTGATTCGCATATTAAAACGCAATCGGTCTGCCAAGTCATATCTTGGTGGAAAACACCCGAAAACCCGATTTTAGTGGTTGGCTCGTAGGTTTACCATTGTGTGTTCCTGCTCCCAGTCCTCCATGTTTTCATACCTTTGGGTGCAGGAAAACACAATTGTAAACCTACGAGTTAACCGCTAAAATCGGGTTTTAAGGTGTTTTCCACCAAGATATAACTTGGCAGAGCGATTGCGTTTTAATATGCGAATCGTGTTTTAACTAATTCTGGAATTTCAGCCGTGAACTCGATGAGGTGATTGTCTATGCTGCCTCCTCCCGGTCTATTTGTTTGTAAATCCAGGTGTCAATCAACCATTTTAACATTTCATTTTAGCAACAACCGACTTACCTTGCCCCCTGTGGCGTAGCCAGTGGGGGGGGGGTGTCCAGAAGAAAACTTTAAAATCTTACTGGTATCCAGAGCATTTGAACCCCCTCCCTGGCTACGCCACTGCTAAGGGTTAAAGGGAGCTAAAACTTAGTATAAAAGTTAGAGATTCCACATAAGAGAGAGATTGGACATTGACGAAATAATGTACGCCATTTTTGTTAAAAAAAAAAAAAAAAAAAAAAAAAAAAAAGAGATTGTTTAGAAAATGAATTTCCTAAGAATTCTTATTTACTAAAGTAAAAATTAACCCTTTCACCGTTCGAGGTTTTTCCTGTATTTTCATATGAATGCTTGTAAATCCCAGGATATATATTTTTTAAATCATAGTTTGATACTATAATATTTTTTATATCCCCTCATTCTATATAAGGTTAAAAAAAGAATTCTGTTCAAAATATTTTTGTCTACAGCCAGTTTCAGATGACTTCTAGAAACGAAAAAATACGGATCTGTCTGAATAGTTTACGTCAAACGCAGATTTTTTCTATCTGTGTTGTTCATTTTTTCTTTTATTCAAAAATCATATTATATTAATCTAGTAAGACAGATGAGAAATTTGTAAGAATAATCATCATTATTTTATTTTAACGATTATTTTATTAGGAATAATTATGATCATTAATGCAAGTCTCGATGGCTTTCCTTTCATTAGTCGAAAAATAGTACTTTTGTAAGTAGTGTCTTTGTAAATAAAATTTGTTAATCGTTAATTTTAAATTTGAATCTCCTTTTTTTTTTTCAATAATGTTTGTGTTTATTAGTAGGCTATTTTATTTTACTGCTTAGAGTTATTTAGAATTTATAAATTTCTTTAACGAATTATTCAATCCTCATAAGTTAAGATGGATCTTCGAAACAAATCACACAACGCAAAATGATATTTAATTATTTTATGCCCTTGAGTAAAGGATCTATACAATTATAATTGTAGTAATAAATAACGAATGTAATACTTGGGGAATTATTTTAGTATAGGTAACCAGTTGTACATAAGTTTCAGCTTTCTTTCAAGCACTAATAACCACGTGCTTTTCAGTCTTACCACAACAACCACAATTTGAGTTTGAATGTGAAATCAGAGTGATTGTATTATCCTCAATTATCCTTTAAAAATAGCAACAACAGCAACAAAACATATTTCTTTGAATATTCGAAAGATACATAGTTTTCATATTATTAGGATTAAAATGTTTTAAACATTGTAACAAATTAGAACTACAAATTATTATACAAAAGTTAAAGACGACTTTTAAAAATGCTGCCATTTCATTCGACAGTACAAAAATTACGAGATTAGTGGAGCAAATAATGAAGAACATTCGCTTAAACATCCTCGGAAAGCACGAAGATGACTCAATTTTTGCAGGTTAGTGTCACAAAGATTCTGCAAAGTTATTCAAACAAGAAATAAGCTTCTTTCGCTCAAGCTTCTTCTTTATGTATTAGGTAACATAAATCTTGTCGTTCTCACGTTGAAAGATCTTGCTTCTAAAAATCTATCTTAGCAGATCGTGTTTGACATATTCAGAGGTGACAGACGATTTTTCCGAGTCCCGAAACCTTCGGAAAAGATAACAACATAGGTTAAGTGAAGCGAAACGAAATAACTGTGCATAATGCATCTCTTCTTTAGAATGCCAGCAATATGTGCCTGTGGATAAGAATTTGTGGTTTCATAATCCGTTGGTATTATTTGTTAAATATTCAGACAACAGTTGATTCCATGTTACAAGTCGCTAAATTATTTCTGTTCTTTTGAGATTATAGAAGGAATTTGTGAGGCAAATGTTGCCTTACCTTTTCTTTTTTTTGACAATACAAAGATACATTTGTATAATTTCAGTCATTTTTTCTCTTCTACATATCTTTAAAATCTCAAGGACCTGACCTTGAAAGATTTGTCATAGAAAATATGATGTTCTGTAGCAGGAACGAAACTTTTTAAAGCAATTACAATTTTGTGCAAATGTAGGTATTTCTCTTCTGAATTTTGCCAACAGTTTTCTCAAACTTTTTCCTTGAAGCTATAATTTTTCAAGTAAAAGGATTTTACTTTTTTTTTTGTCTAAAATAACCATTAACTACCAAATGGAAAATTGTTCTGAAACCAAGACTAAGAGATACAGCTAACTTTTTAAAACCTTTCTTATTTATTTTTAATAGATTAACAATAACTAATACATAAAATTAAACCCGTGTGGTTTTCTCGTTCAACAGATGCGAGTGTCTTTATACGTAGCACTTTAGAAAGATTCACATTTATGTAGAGAACTAGAAAAAAGTGATCATCCTCTGCTAATTCTGTCACAAATAATCTTATAATAACGATATATGTACTGTCATAGTATATGCAGAAGTTTAAGTTTACAGTTCATTCAAAAAAATTATTTTCGAGAAATGGTTAAATTTTAGTTTCCGAATGTCTAAAGCAGCCATACTCAACCTGCGGCCCGCGGGCCGCATGTGGCCCGGCGACCTTTTATGTGCGGCCCGAGACACGTAATCATTAATCCATGTATAAAATGAATTGAGATGTGCATAAAATGTATTTAAGACTGCTGTTTTATATATTTTCATGGAAAGACAAAATCTGTCCTGTTATTTATAATTAATTTAGAATTATGTTAAAACACCTTAAATGCCGTTTTCTTAGTCAAAATTTCTTTTTACATGTAGTCTTATTTGTGCTATAGTGTCGTATACATTCTAAATCTACAACACTAATCAAACATTATTCCAAATTAAAATTAGATTTGCTATTAGATCTATATATTTCTACAATTAAAAGAAAATAAAGTTTTTGAATTGAGCAAAACATTGGTTTATTAGAAAAGATCTCGATTTTTTTTTTAGAACTTAACAATTTTGCATTGTTATACTGTAACGTTTTATACTTATTATACAGCTATTACTGCGTTTTAGTGTTGAACTTTTATCTCATAAAAAATTGGCACCAAACATTTTTTAAACTAGTATTTCCAAACAACGAATTCTGCGGCCTATTTCTATAAAATGTATAATAGAAATCTACCACGAAGTTTATTGATTGGAAATGGTGCTGTTAAAATTTTTTGGTAACATTTCTTCCGCGACATACTTTTAACCCTATTAATTGTAATATTGCTTTGTTATACTACTTTTGTTAGATATTATTTTAATTACCCCTATTTTACCTTTTGTTAAGAGTGTTGCGGCCCGCCTAACGTCACAAACATATGTCTGCGGCCCGCGAGAAAAAAAAGGTTGAGTATGGCTGGTCTAAAGGAACCATGTTCTACTACCCTTTAATCGTGTACAGAAAAATCAAGACAATGACCATAAAATTTATATAGGAAAATGTTTTAAGAAAATTTAAAAATGAAGGAAAAGTTTCTATATAAGGTATATAAACTAAAACCTTTTCCGTGCTACCTTGTTTCAAGGATCTCTGGTGTCAAAAGTGCGTGTTACCTTAAAAAAAAGTTGAAGTTGGTGCAATTTTTAATAAGTAAAAAACCCATATGTCGAAAATTGCATTCATATTATGAAAGTTGGTTGGTTGATTTATGCGACCGAAGGTTACACGAGGAGCATAGGCCCTAGGGGGGAGTGCCAACGGGGTCTTCATAAGGGATCCTAACCCGTTAACGCAAGGTTCGAAGAAAGCCCCGGAAAACTCCGAACGGTTTGGTATACGAGCGCAACAGTGGTTTGAACCCAGCACCTACCATCTAACAACCACATTTTGAGAGCAGAACCTCTCAGCCACTAGTGGGGCCCTGATATCGTCGCTATCATGTATCACTATAGAATGTGAAAAAAATGCATTTTTGATTACTTTTAAAAATGAGCTGATTGTCACCCCTAAATTTTAGTAGCATTTTTTACCAGGGTTGCCAGTTTGGCATACTTTTTCATTCAGAAATTCCGAATCCGCACCAGAAATTTCAAACAGAAATTTTTGCTGTACTAATGACAAACATTTCGTGAATACATAAAGTCAAAAATATTTTCTCAAAATTTCTGGTATAAATTCGACGTCTCAGAACAAGAACGAAAAATCATGCGTCAAGCATAGATTATGTAACACTTTCCAACGCTTCCAAAATAATTTTACGAATCATACTCTTTTATAAGCTAAAAAATAACATCTAAGTAATCCGAATACTTTATTCAGCCCTGTATAGGATCTATAGATTTGTATATATACTACATAGGATGCTAAATTTTAGTTCAGTTAGGAAACACGTAGCACAGTTTAAAATTCTCCGTCTGGAGTTAAATATACGGAAATGTGTTCCCGAACTTTTGTACTTCCCTGTATAGGATCTACAGAATTTATACACACCACGTAATATACAAAAAGCGATTTAAAATTAAAATCGCATTCAGTAACTTAAAACGCACTTCCAGGAATTATTGTTAACATACAGTAGAGAATTCTTTTGTGTGTCCCTGTAAATGAACGATGACTGCTATACACACACTATTCTGTAGTAAGTCTCTTGTAATGAACCTTATATAAATTTCAATGCGTTTAAAATAGTGAAACATTATTTAAATAAACCGCAGACGATTTTTCTCCATAGACGTAATGTAACGGAATTCTTTTGACTGTCCCTGTAAAGTAAGTATAAGTGCTATGCACACCCTATTCCATATTAAGCTTCTTCTAATGCACCTTAGTGATATATATAAATTTCAATGCGTTTAAAGTATTGAAACATTATTTAAATAAACCGCAAATGATTTTTCCCCATAGACCGCAATGTAACGGAATTCTTTTGAGTGTCCCTGTAAAAAAACTATAAGTGCTACACACTTCCGTTGAAATAGGGAACATGCTATAGATAACGATTATAACATATAAAATTTGCAGGGCAATCCGAGCATATTTACGGGAGTTAGAGCACGGACAGACGGCAGACGGCAGACGGCAGACGGCCAGACGGCCAGACGGCAGACGGCCAGACGGCCAGACGGCAGACGGCCAGACAAACCGAAGTCATAAACACTTTTCAACTAGGTTGGAAAGTGTTAATAAAAAAGATTATTAGTATTCTTACTTCACGAAGAATTCTAATAAAATTTAGTGGTGACAATCGGTCCATTTTTAAAAGTAATGAAAAATGCATTTCTTCACATTCGATAGTTTGATATGGTAGCGACGATATTATGAAAGAAGACCTTATTCGGAGTCTAATGACACCTCCGATGTGATTTTATGATAAACGGTCTGTGAATAAAGGCAGGGATGACCACCTCGGGAAACCTGTGAATAAAGGCAGGTGTAGTATAAAAAAAAAAGATACACCTGTGAATAAAG